>CM018088.1:30752241-31352241 GCA_008658365.1 Alca torda | reverse complement strand
TGGTGCGTAGCTGTGTGATCGCAGGGCTGGCTTGTGAGAGTATTTCTCGCTAACAGCAGACAGCCCACCCCAGGGGCTTGATATCCTGCGTGCCCTTCTGATGTTGGGTGCCGAAGCCCAGCTTCCCTGCTCAGGGCAGGGTGGGGAGTGATGGAGAACTCCATCAGCAGATCCGGGCTTCCCAACCCCGCTTTGCAGCAATGCCCTCACCTGCTGGCTGGAGTCCTGCTCCCTCGGCGGACAAGGAGGGAAAGCAGCATGCTGGGCTCCCGAGGGACAGCATGGCAGGGTGGGGGCCCTGGCTGTATCCCATGTGTGAGGGCTGAGCATGGATGGGGAAACACCTTGGAGCAAACTCAGTCTGCTCCCTCCTCTATAACCAGCACTCGGGGCAATGTGGGACCATCCCCAGCGAGTGCTTGGCTTCCCGTGCGGACACGGTGGGCTTATACCAGTTTGGGGCTGCCCCGGGGCCAGGTTCTGCATGGGGTGCTCTCCTGCCCACCCCTGAGCCGTGGGGCTTCGGTTTGGTGCTGCCTCCCTGGGGTGATCCCTCCCCATAGGCATGTCTGCAAATGGCTTGTTATAAAACACAGCTGCAAGTGTCTTAAACCTTTCTTTTATTTCTAAAAATAGCCTGGTTCTGCCCTTGGGAGGTTCGGCTCTCACAGCTCCCGCGGTGGGTGCGAAAGGAGCTGGAGGATCGCCTGTCACCTGCTCGTGTCCTGGCTGCTCCCTGCTGCACTCACCAGCCCAAGGAGGACAAGGCAGCGCCTTTCCAAGGTCAGATTTATCCCATGGGAGAAGTGCGTGCTTTTGGGTGGAGGGTGGTTTCTGATCCCAATGACCTGCCCGTTCCATCCCTGTGCAGAAGGACGGATTTGAGACCCGGCGAAAGGCTAGTGAAGGCTCAGGACAGAAGCAGCACTGTGCTGTTTGAGCCCCCCTGCCACAAAGGCAAAGTTTTGCCCCGACGTCTTCAATATATTTGTTCTTTTTGCTGTGCCAGAGCCCGTGTGCTGCCCCGGGCTTGGTCAGGGCTCAGCGGCGATCGCACACATGGTGCGGGGTGAATGCAAAGCAGGCGATGAATGACTGCCCAGAGCCATTCATCTTTCCACCTGCGTGCTGAGATGGTGCCCGAGCGCATCCCTGCGTGCCCTGGCGTGGGTGCTGCTGCCTTGGCAAAAGCCCGAGGGATTGGCATGGGGAAGAGGGTCTGAGCCCAGTGGGGAGGGGGTGGCTGTGGGGACACCGGAGCGAGCTGGTGCCGGTGGAGGGATGGAGGGAGGACCCCCAGCCGGGATTTCTCCAGCACTTAAAAGCCAACTTCACATCCTCTGCCATGAAACACAGCCATGATTTTTGCTTTACAAGTGTGCTTGCCTATAACAGCATGAAATTACAGCCAGAACTGATCAGCCTGGCAGCAGATAAGGGAAGCTGTCAAGTGTGGCAGTGTGTTATTACACAGGGGGCTTGGAAGGAGGGAGGATGGCAGCACCCGGACAAGCCGGCTCCAGGATGAGCCACCTCTCCGGGCTATCCCAGAGGGATGGTGGTCGTGCTCCCATGGGGCTCCACTCACTGCTGCAGGATTAGACCTGGCAGTGATGGAGATGGAGGGGTGGGCAGAGAGGATTAGGCAAGATGTGCATTCAGAGAGGCTCAAATTGGGAATAAACATGTGGCGTGCCCAGTCCAAAGCATACTCAGTCTCTCAGTTGGGGAGGTCCAGCTCCGCATGCCCTGATTGTAATGATTTTGTGTTAATTGGCATTGTCCCCTTGGCAGTGCTGGTGCATGCCCTTGTCCCAGGCTGAAAGATGCTTCCATGCGACCTCCTCTCAGGCTCTCAAGCTCTTCTTTTGAGCAAGTAATGGGTTACTTGCTCAGCAACTCGGGCCCTCAGATGAGCCATAGAGCTGCTGGGGGCTCTGCATGGGGGTGTGAGGGGCAGGGGGGGGGTGGGGGGCAGTCACAGAAGTGCCCCTTTCCAGCCCCTGCCCCTCTGATTCTGGCTGTGGCCTGTAACTAGGGATAGTCACAGATTGATCTGGCTTCTGCTGACATCCACCGGGGAAAACCGTGGGTCCGGGGATGAAGTCATCGCGGTTTCAAGTAAAGTGCTAATTCTGCAGGAGTTAGATGTAATCGCCATTTCCATAATTACCTGGGGAGGGGGAGCTGTAAGCCTGCCGCATAAAGCTATGCATAGAGGCACGGTTCCAGCGCAGGCGAACCCAGAATAGCCGAGCTTGAACGCGTGCGTGTGTGGATGTATGTGTACCGTGTGTGTGAGCACAGAGACACCCGCAAGTGTCCCCATCACGTATGAACTCGTGCGATGTGTCCTGACTGCTCACAGGGCTCGGTCCTGGCAGGTCGCGTGTTGGGCTCCCTGCGTGCGAGGGTGCGATGGGGCAATTATCGGGCAGGATGACACACAGCCCTGAATCACAGAGGCCTTCCCCCGCCACACGCGTGGCTTCTTGGGTCTGAGGATGATGAGAAGGTGAGCTGTATAAGCCCTCACACCTGGAGCCAAGGGCCTGAGCGTGTGACACCAATAATGCAACGCCTGTCACCATGGGCAGTGATGTTTCTCTTATGGTTCTCCAAAAATTAAGACTTTTTGTAAAGCCTTCGCATTTGCTGCTTTTTCTGTACATGTGGTGGCAGATTTGTGCAGTGCACATGCCCCTACTTAGTGCCGTCTCGGTTCCGTGCCTGCAAAGCCCGCCGTGATCATGGGAAGCCGCCCTGGGTGTACGAGCCCATGCAGGATGTCTCCAACACCCTCAAAGAGCCTTTCTGCCCAAGGCAGGGGCTGCCTCTTGGATTAGCTCCAAGGTCTTGTTCCCCTTCTTCCCGGAGCCGATAAAAGCCCCGATGGCAGGAGAGGGCTGAAGGGGATGTCAGTGAATGGGGGTCACTGCCCCAAACACCTTCAGCTCTGGGCAGGCACAGAGTGGGGTCTGTCTCCGCTTCCAGCTCCTGCTGGGCCCTCTCCTGCTCTCCCTTTTGGTGTGTTTCTCCTGTGCAAAGGCTGCTGCGTGCCCCAGCGCCTTGAGGAACATCTCAGTGGCCATTGCAAAGCCTGACTGTCGGCAAAACGGGCTGTGCAGGACCCCTGAACCTCCAGGAACACGCTGGCTTGGCATGGTCCATTGCTCTGCCCTGCGGCCGGCTGTTTGGGTTGGTCCTGCCATCATCGTTTGCTGGACCGGGACATGCCCAGGGGCTTGTGTGAGTACTGGTGAGCTGATCCAAGCTCTGCTCCCTACGTGCCGGGGCACTACCGACAGTACAAGGGCTGGAGGAGGTCAGGGATGCGGCTTCTCATGCGATGCCAGCCGTGCCACACAGCGGCTTAACCAGCTTTTCCAAGCAAAGGCTGGCACCAGGGGGGGAAGGGGCTGCCCGTGCCCTGGCCAAGGCGGCTCCTCCACTCTGTGAAACTCAGCAGTCATGGAACAAATCTCCTCGGGGATTGCTGAGCCTGTGCATCAAGGATGTTACGGAGCGATGCTTGTGCTATTTCTACACAAACTTGCAATGGTGTGTGGTCCCTGTGGCTGTTGTCTTCAGGGTGCGGTGCCAGGCTCCACACCGGGGAACCGTGTTGCTACCAGCGCTGCTCTGCGCGAGCTTCCTCTCGGCTCACGGCTCCTTAAAAACCCAGTCATTCCTGGCATTTTCTCACTTCCATAAGCTCTTTCCCACTCCGGGGGAAAAAAAGGTCTCAATTTACTCATCGCTGCTCTAATTCCATTTGCAAACTGTGGGTGTTGATCAGAGGTGGGTTAGCGAGACCCAGGAAGGATTCCTGGCGGAACGAGCAGTGGTTTCCAGCAGAACTGCCTGTGTGTGCTGGGTGGGATGGATTTCATGGTGCAGAAGCCACCATCAGGCAGCCCCTGCCCGTCCTCCTGCGGTGCACAGCACCGTGGAAAATGCACTTAGTCGCATAATAGACTGGTTCTCTGCAGTTCAAGCCTTCCAGGTATTTCTGGTCCCTCCCCATCTTGCCATCTGCTTTTGTCTCACTGCCCTCGCGCCTCCCCATTTGCGAGCTGCTCCGCTTCCCTTCCCCCAGTGTTTTTCAAGAGAGAAAATAAACAAGCGGAGGGATGGCAGGGGGCTGGTACCACTGTGGGGCTGGGGGATCATTTACCGAGGCTGCACTGTGTCAGCCTGACCTTTTCAGTATTCAGCCTTCAACGGCCCTGGCGGAGGCTGCTCTTCGCTGCACGCGGTTGTCCCCGCGCCGCCGCAGAAAGGAGAGGGGGGGACACGCTTGGAAAGGTGGCCCATTCCTGGGGGCTGGGTTCATGGTCTCTGCTCAGAAAGCCTTGAGCATCGTGGAAGAGCAGCAGATGCCTTTCTGGGACCGACTGTACCCCAAATGGCAGAGGTGGGGGGCTCAGTGCAATGCTGCTCTGGACCCTGGGAAACAGCCGGTGCCTCTGCCTTCGCCTTCAGACACTGACGGATCCCCGTGACTGGTGGCTGAGTCTTTCACCCTGAACCATGCTGATAGCTTAAAAAAAAAAAAAAAAAAAACAAAAAAAAAAAACCACCCCATTGATGGATAGTCTCATTAAAAAGGGGTGCACTGCGAGGGAGAGGAGCCGATGACTTATTGCCTTTGCTTTAGGTTTCGCTGGCAGCGTGAGGCACAGTTCATTCCTCCTTCCCCGAAGCGGGGGGAAAGAACAGGCATGTTCAACCCCCTCCCAATGCCGGTGTCTTGCTCCCGTGGGGTCCCCGGGGCAGCGGGAGGAGATGCCAGGCAGGGGCTGAGGTGCCTCTTGCGGGCAGGTCGCTGTCTCCTGATGGCTGAGCACAGCGTTTCATTTCCAGCTGTGCCCAGCAGGAGCTGCTGAGATGATCCAAAGCAGGATGATCCCGGCTGGTCCATGACCCTGCTCACGAGGCAAGTGAAAGGACTTGACTTAGGGCAACGGCAAGTGGGAAACACAAGCCGGCGCTGCCCTCCCAGCCTCCCGCGATGCAGAACAGCTTCAGTGCATGCAGGTGGCATCGGCGCTGGGCTCGGGGGCTATGTACCCACTCACCAGCTGGCCACGCAACGTGTGCTGGCCGTGGCTGCTGCTGCAGACCCACCTGCCACAGGGGTCTGGGCTGCACGGGGGCTGTCACGGGGCTGGATGTGCCCACGGCCAGGGATTTCACAGGGCTGGAAGCATGTCTGCAGCCAGGGATGTCACAGGGCTGGAAACGTGCCTGCAGCCAGGGATGACACCTTCTTGTGCTGGAGAGCCATCTCCGTGCTCGAACACTCATGGTTATTTCATACCCATGTGCTCGCAGCGTGGATATCTGACAAGGTGATGATCCAACCCATGAGTGGGAGGTATTTTGATTTTTTTCTTGCTGGGATCATGTTTATTTTCTTGGCGCGCTTCAAGAATTTCTCTGGCAGGGTGCAGAGGATGAGCAGGCTGTCCCCTGGGGTGCCTGGGCGCAGATTTTGGCAGGGGATTTGGGCTACAGAGACTCGGTGTGAGCAGCCCCTGAGCAGAGATTGACTCTGCCCTTCATCACCGCCAGGCGCTTGCCCGCCTGTCTCCGGGATGCTCTGGAGCTCTTGGCCTTGGTGGACCAGAGACATCATTTTGATTTACACAAGTTTGCTTCGTCTTGAAATAAAAAGTTACAGGGAAAGTGAGATCTTGAGCAGGGAAAGGTTCTTGGCTGTATTAGAAAGAAGATTTTCAGTCTCCTGCTGGCTGTGGGGTCGAGGAGTGCATTAGTATTGACCTCAGGTACGGCGAGCAGCAGGAATTTCCTAACTCAGCACAAGGCCATGCTGGACTCTAAATCTCGCCTAACGCTGCGTGCATCGATAGCACCTGCCTCGCAGGAGCGTTTAGGGGCTTGATTAATCAACGTCTGCGAAAACACATTTGTACCCAGAGACGAACGATGCTCCGTCGGTGTGAAGCGCTATTATGGCTGTTAATTGTGCATCGTGCACAAACGTGGCATCTGTAATCACCTTGTGCAAAACAGATGTTCTGCTGAGCAGGATGCCAGCTCCTCGGCTCTCATCTCGGGGTGGGGGGTGAGAGGGGCTGCCCCCGAGCTGGGCTGGGGAACATAAATCTCCCCTGGCACCTCAGCCCGGGCAGCAGGCTTTGGGCACTGGGGAAAGCGGCAGCGAGGGAGGTTCCCTGGGGAGGGTTATTGCAGCAACACGGCAGGAGAAGGGCTGGAGCACACCATCCCCGGTGCAGAGGATCCATGACTGGTTTTTAGCTGCATTTCCCAGTTTTCCTCAGCCGCGAGGTTCATACGCTGCAGCTTTGCCCCGGCACAGCAACTCGGCCCCGTGCTGGGCTTCGGTCAGGAATAACAGGGGGCGGGTTGTAAAGTCTCGTGCCGCTTGAGGGAATGAATTATCCAGGAAAAATGCAGTTCCCGAACTGCTTTGGCTTTGATATACTTTTTCTGCAAGTGAGCAGAGCCAAAGTGAACATGAAATCAGCACCGTCTTCCCCCGGGAGTCCTTTCTCTTTAGGCTTCACTTGGTGCTATAAAGATCCAATCAATCTCAGGAGGCTCCCAATACTTACTAATTAATGCAATGATTGGGTGATTTGGCCATCATTGCAGCTGTCTTTCACAGGGAGAAAGAAGAGCATATTCTTTTCTTATTTTTTTTCCTAATGCCTGGCTTTCTGATGGCACGCCGCTCCGCCGCCACAGAACACAATGTAAAAGCAGGGTGACTCACAGTCAAGGATTTGTATTCAATATCAGTGCAGATTACATTAGCTTTGCCTAATGCCTTGGCAATAAAGTGCCTCTTCATTGTATAGCTGCAATTTATTTCGGCTCCTGGGTTGGTACGGAACAAACATCAGTCATGCTGCAACACGTGTGCCCTGCGCCGGGAGCGAGCGGTGGATGCTCGCGGGGCTGGGAGGCAGTGGAGGATGCAGGCTGTGCTCTGGATGCCTCCCATCCCGCTGCCGGCAGGATCCATGCCGGCTGGCTCTGATGGCAGACAGGCTCTTTAACAAGAGCAGGTTTTTAAAGGCATCGCTTGGAAGCCAGGACGGAGATGGCTGTGGAGGAGACTGGCCAGGCAGGGTCACACTGGGGATGCGCCGGTGGCAAGACCCCTCGTTATCCATTTGTACAGCGGTAAAACCTGCCCGGGGCTGCAGGCCGGCTATTTCCAACAGGAGGCCAGCTGAAAGTGGTGGCCCATTCCCCAGGCGCGGTGCGTTACTTGAGCTCAACCCCGGTGCTGGGCACTTCTCTCCAGCAGCAGTTTCTTTAACCCCCTTGTGACACGCTGCGGGTCCTGGAGCAGCGTTTCAGCCCCTCGGTCCCCTGGAGCCCAGTGCTCCCCGGGATGCACAGGCTGCAGTGAACGAGGGTTTTTGCTGGGGTTTGAAGCCATCTGAGTCCCCAGAGCCCCGCTCGGCGGCGTGGGCTGCTCAGGAGAGCAGCAGGTCCCCGAGCCGATGGCACTCGGGTCACATCCCTGCCTCTAATGTTGTTTTCTCCCCTCTGGCCGGCCTGGCCTCGGCTCGAGGTGTCTTTCTCACTTCTGCTTCTCCCCTGTGTCAAGTGCCTTTGCAGAATAAAAGGCACGCAGGAGGAAAAAAAAAAAAAAAAGGCAGCAGAGACTGCTGAAAGCACAGTTAATTCTGGGTTTCTGCACCGGCTGCAGATGCTTGGCGAAGGTTCCTTGTGCTGGGGCTTTGGCAGCCCAGCACTGCCGGCAGAGCCGAGAGCAAGGGCGAGGGGACAGCCAGGATCGCTTTTTTTAGTGGGGATGCAGAGGTCTGGGAAAATGGAGCATTTTCATTTGATGTCCTTGTGGGACCCAATAATGATTCATGTGGCCAGCAGTGAGTAAGAGTCTTATCTTTATTTTCTCGATGACTACTTGATGCTGGCGTGGAATACCTCCGAGGAGGAGCAGGTCCGCAAAGACCTTCCTGGAGCACTTCCACAAGGACCTGGCTGTGGTGAGCGGAGGGCTGAGCAAGTCATCCATGATTTGTGAACCTCCCTGTGCAGGGCACGTGTCCCCAGCCTGCCTGACGCAGAGGCACCGGTCTTGTTGAAGGAGGAAACTGGCCTCTGTCTCCCTCAAAGAAACTGCCAGAGATCTTCCTTATTGCATCCTCCCGTGTTGGGGTAGGTGTTGCGTGGTCTCATCTTGTTTGCTTGTCACCCAGCTGGGAAGCAGGAGCGATGCCACTTGCACAAACACAAGCAGCAAGCCGTGAGTAATCCCAGCCGAGCTTTCCGCGGGCGTCCCCTGACCTGGAAATCAGCCCCGGCCGCCGTCTGGTGAATGCCCACCCCCGGAATGGGGAGCTGAGCACTCCCCAAAGCGGTGACCGAAAATCCCACACAATATGGGGATGACTCCAGGGCTGGGCTGGGCTGGATGGCCCTGGGATGAGGTCTGTAAGGCCAGCGCTAAGATGAGTGACGTGGTCTCTGTTAATTGTGCTATGCAGTGCTAACACCACCATGGCTCGCGCTAACGGTGTCCCTGGGCCTGGATCCCCGGAGGGACCGGACCGCTGGTGTCAGCAGGCAGGGAACAAGAGCTGTCCTGCTCGCAACGCCGCGCTGAGCTGCTAATGATGCTGCAGCTGACGGGAGACATCGTTAGGGGTGACATGTAATTGCTGAGAACACCTCAGGCTTGCAGCCCTGTGCTTGCCAGCAAGGCTGGATTAGTGCCAGCGCCGGGCGGCTGCGGTGGCAGCCGGCGCATGCCCAGGCTGGGATAGGGATGCTCCTTGCTGGGATGGGGATGCTCCTCACTGGTCTGCTCTGGTCTGCCAAGCCGGAGCCAGGGGGGACGCATTCTCACCCCCACATGCATCTCCGCCTTCCCTCGGAGGGGGTTTTGGCCACCCATCGCATGCCGGTGGGCCGGCGGGGCTGGCAGCCGTGGGGAGAGCCACAAGGACCGAGCGGGGCAGGGAGCTCCCCGGTGCTTCCCGGTTTGCCTTTCCTGATGGGGACGGGAGCGGGGATCCCTGAGCAGCAGCATCGTCCCGATCTCCCCGCAAAACACAGCATTACTCCCGCTAAAGAGCTTAAACCATGGAGCCCGATGCTAAACATATCAGCAATGGCAGCGGCGCCCGGGAGCCCAGCAGCTTGTTGCCAGAGGTGCCGGTGCTGAGGGTGCTTCTGCGGGATTAAGAAACACCTTGAGCTCTCGGATACGGTTGCTTTCCTGCAAGGGTTGGATCCCACTGGAAAGCCGGTGTCCCGCCGGAGCTGGGGGGTCTGGGTTACTTGGTAAAATTAACTGCCACCCAAGGGAAAAAAAAAAATACATTTTAATACAATTCGAGGCGACGCTGCAATCTAGAGATGGAAAATATAGGCCACGCTCACAAACTGGGAGGTCGCGTCCCAGAAAACATCAAACGTGACAATAATTTGGAGGCTGGAGGGGAAAAAAGCAACTCGACGGGCACTTTTAGGGCTGCGCTTTGTGGTACGCTTGTAACGCGCACACTGTGCTGGGGCGACCAGCCTCGGAGTGTGGCCGGGGGGGGTGTTTACCGTGGTCCTGCCACACTTGTGGGACCAAGGGGAATATTCCAGGCAGGTCTGGGAGCTGTGGTTAATTGAAGAGGGGTTTGGGCAAAGGGGAGAAGGTGGATAAAAGAGGTAGGAAAATTCTTTGAGGTCTGGAAAAAGGCCTCTGCGAGGCGAGGGGGGAGCGCGGTCCGGGGGGTTTGGCAAAAAGAGGATCCAGAGCTGCCTCGAATCCACTGTGCAAAAGCCTCCCCCGGGATAAAGCAGGCTCTGAAAGGGCCCTTCAATCTACAGGGAAAGCATAACAAGAACTAATGACTGGAAGCCGGAGCCAGCCACATTTAAATTACAACAAAGGACACATTTCTAATAGTGAGGGTAATTAACCACTGGAACAAATTATCAAGGGGAAGTGGTGCTTTCTCCATCTCTTGAAGTTTTCAAATTAAGACAAGATGTTTTTTTCCGAGAAGAAGCTTTACTGGAATGACCGGGCTCCGTCCAGCAGCAACTGGAGGAATTTAACCGCCCGTGCTCGAAGGTCAGCCCAGACCCCGCAAAATCCCTCCGGCCTTAAAACCAGCGTAACCACGTTTGGATGAGGCTTCTGGAAGCTTTAAGGCTTCGAGGTTGAAGTCACCACCGTGGGCTGGGGGGGAGGAGGTGTTTCCCAGCACTGTCCCCATCCCCAGTGCAGCCGGGACTGCTGGTCCCCCCCACATCCCTGCTTTTACACCAGCCACCCATGGGCCGTTTTCCTTTGCCTTTTGTAAAATGGTGCTGCCCTGTACAAAATCTGAAGTTAGAGAGCGGTCTGGATGCAGCCCCAGGGTCTCCCCATGATTTTGGGCTGAGCTGGGCAGGGAAGTCAATCACCGCCACTCGGTAGAGCTGCGGTCCTGTAATTACTCCGTGATTAAATAAAAATACAATTCTTTCAACACCTCCGCGCTCCTGCTTTATTATTGCAGGAGAGCCCACACAAGGAATTAATGTTTAAATAATGGCTTTCCTCCCCAGGAGCAGACTCCAAAATAGGCAGGAATATATTAATGCTCTGCCCTGCGTATGGGAAAGAGCGTCTCCGTGCCATGGGGCTGGGCCACGGGGGGGCTGCAGGGCGGCGTTCACCAGGACTTCCCTGGTGAGCTGTATCTCGGTGCCTTCTGTCCCTTCTGGACACGGCCGAGGGGTCCCACAGGGTGGGTGCAGCCCTTTAAACCCCCTCCCCGGGCTTCCTCGGCACCATGCCAGCTCACGCCAGCTTGGAAACTGCCTGGTAATGTTTACAATTCAGACGTAAGTTTTCTGACTAGAGGAGCGCAGAGAATTTCGGCCGCTGGCTGCACTGATTTTCGAAGCTGTTCATCTTTTTACATCAGCAGGCGCCAGCCGAGCGTGCCTTGCGAAGAATAGTCTCTCCCCGCGACGGGCTACGCCGTTTCCAACCTCTTTATTAAAGCGAGCGCAATTCTGTGCAATAGCAGAGATGAAGAAAAGCCCCTGATAAGCGGGAGTAGCCATTTCCCGGAGTTTCCCATCTCCTTGGTTACGGTAACTCCACGCAACGCGCGCTACGAATGCGGTTTGGGAGACGAGGCTGTTAGCAGCAGCTCCTCAGCTAGAGAGTTTGAATCCCGGATTCCAGAGATCCCGGATTTGAGAGATTCCCCATCTCCCTGCCTCGTACCACCGCGCGGGGACCTCGGGGAATTGGTGACGGCGCTGGAAGGATGCTCTGCAGGGGAAGGCGTCGTTCGGGTGCTCACGCTCGTTTTGCGGGGGTGGCTGAGCACCGCAGTCAGAGTGGAGCCGACGGACCCCCGCGCAATCCCAATTACCATTGGGATTACCATCCAGCTGCCATTGCAAGG
Organism: Alca torda; assembly: GCA_008658365.1. Taxonomy (NCBI): domain Eukaryota; kingdom Metazoa; phylum Chordata; class Aves; order Charadriiformes; family Alcidae; genus Alca; species Alca torda. The sequence continues at coordinate 31,340,809 of CM018088.1, read as the reverse complement.
GTCAGTTTTTGGTCAAACTCATCCATGTCAGGGAAGAGGATCGCTTTGGAAAAACACAGCTCTCTGCGTGTCTCTGCAGAGTCTGCTCTTCTCGGGCCATGGCAGGAAAATTGCGATGGGCCACGGGCTCAGCCCTTCCCATGGCGGTGGGAGCCGCGTTTTCCCCAGCGTGGGGCAGGAACCGCGCGTCTGGCAGCAGCACCGTGTCCGTGCGGTGCCGCTGGAGTCACTCCTGCAGAGCCCCTGCACCCAAATGTGTGAGGATTTGGTGTGAATTGACCTTGTCCATCCTTGGTGCTCCTCAAACTTTGCCCAGAGACCACAGGTCTCCGGTGCTGGCTTGGCTGCATCCCTCTGCCATGCACAGGCTGCAGGTGGTACTTGCCATAGGAGGCGATATTTAGGAATCTGTGTGTTTAATGTCTCTTACAGGTGATTTGGTTTATTTTTACCATTGGAAGGACTACAGCAAAGCCCAGCCTAAAGCCAAGGCCAGGAGATAGTGTGGGAGAGGGATCCGATGAGCGTGTGAAGCCAGAAAGGCTGGGCTGAAGCTGGGAAGGGCAGTGAGCAGCACAGGACATCACTCAGCTGCATCTCTCAGTTTTCCCCCTGCTCTGATTTCCAGGAGCCACGCACAGACCCCTTACCCCTGGGCTGGGGCAGGGAGAAGAGCTGCAACCTCCCCCTTGGCACACACTGGGAGGGATTTCGGTGACGAAGCCCAAAGCTGGTGGCTCCTTCCCAGCATCTTTACTGCTGGGCAGGGATTTAGATTAAGCCCAGCAACAGAAGGAGACAAAAGCTGCCCTGTAACAAGTTTTCCGAGGCCTCGAGAGCAGCAGGAGGACCTGGACCTGCAAAGTCAAAGTGGTCACCCCTGCCCAGCTGCTGCTAATGCTCCTAATCTGCCTGAAATCCCTGGGGATTTGCTCGCCCGGTTGAGGGGAACAGCCTGTGTCGTGCCCTGTGCGGGTCGGGGGGAGCCCGGCCGGAGGGTTACTGGTCCCCCTGGCCCTGCTCCACGCGTGCCGGCCACTGGTCACCGTTACGGCGCCGTGGCACCGTGGAGCCATCGTGCTGCAGGGAGGGCAGGAGGCCACGGCCGCCGGGGGATGGCTCTGCCTGTTTCTCAGTTAATCTCTATAAAAGTGAAAGCCAGGACTTCTCCTCCTCCCTCCCGCCTGCTCTCTTGCTACGGTAATTTAGCAGTGATAGCACCCGTTATGGAATCGCCTCTGGGATGTGGAAGCGCAGCCCCAGCGGCTCCCACAGCACCCGCACAGGGATCCCTCCGGAGCTGGGATCTCTCGGTTGTGACCCCTGGGACCATCCCCATGACCGTGGGGGTGGTCCCTGTCCGCATCCCCATGACCATGCCTGTCCCACAGCCCTGCCATGGCAGGGAGAGACCCCGCTCTGGGAGGCTCAGCACAGCCCAAGGAGCAGACGGGGCATTTTCCAGGTAGGAGCGTTAGAGGAGGCAGCAAAGTCCTGTGCAGTGTGTCCAGGGCTTCTGCGATCAGGCAGCTGAAGGAAGAAGAGGAGGTTTCTGGCAGAAAACCCCCTCGTAGCATCACTGCAGGGACAGGCAGAAGCGGCTCCTCCAGCATTAACGGCCTCATCCTTGACGAGGAGCTGGGTGCTATTAATAGGCAGCAGCGTTCACCCTGGATGCACCAGCCCTCGCTGGCTCCATCCTCCTGCCCCACTGCCGGAGAACATCCCCTCCGTGCCCCACATTTCCACTGGCCACACTAATTATAATCACCGCATAATTCCTGAGCAACCTCCCCGCTGTGCTGTATTATTCATCGGCAAGCAGACAGGCTCACGCAGCCCAGACAAGCTGCTCCGAGGTATTAACAAGACAAAGGATTAATTGGCTGTCGGGAGCTGCCGAACAGAGGATGCGCAGCCCGTTATACCTGGCGTGGGACCGCAACCCACCGGGCACAGGGCTCAGTTTGCCTCAACCCTCGCCCAGCGTCTCCCGGGAAGCACAGGAGGGTGCTGCTCCCAGCTCCGGGGAGGCGGAGGTGTTGTGTTGCTGTCGAGGAAACACAGCTCCAGGACCACGTTGTTGTGCTGATGCTCCATAAGGAAATGCTTGATCAGGTCCTGCATCCCCCCCCATGAGGCTCTGCAGGGCTGGGCATGGCCCTGCTGCCCCAGCCAACAGCTCCTTGACCCTTTTCCACGGTTCCTTGCCGCAGCCACGGCAGCACCTTCCAGCTGGGAAATGAGTGGAGATCCCAGGGCTCCCCAGCCCTTTCCTAAAAACACCCACTATGAGAACGAATCACCCCAGGCTGGTGCAAAATGTAAAATAAAAGGTGCTTAGACTCCTTTCTCCCTCTCCAGCCCAGCGCTGCGTGCAGGGTCTGTCCTGGGACTGTCCCGGGACCCCGGTGACCGGCAGCCCCCTTCGTTAGCCAGGTTCATCACAACGCTGATCCGAGCGGCTTAAACAGAAGCAGGGGCTATTTTCCGCGTTGCCCCTGCGTCCGTGATGTGCCCAGGGTGTCTGGTGCAGCTGGCGGCGTCTCGGCGGTGCCGGGCAGGGCACGGCAGCCCCGCGAGCGTGTGGGGGATGACTGTCACGCCAAGAGAGGCGCCGCCAACCTGTGACAGCCATTAGTAATGCGATCCACTAGCTGGTCAGAGCCTTCTGTAGCTATGGTAATGAAGCAACATAATTCACAATTATAATGTCAAATTTAAAGCGAGGGCCTGTGCAAAAAAGATAAAAATATCTCTTTGCTCATGGGATCTCAGTATTATTTGCTTAGCTATATTGGAAGCTAAATGCGCTCACTAACATCAAGCGATCGCTCTGAGATTAAACACTTTTCCTCCGTTTATGCACGTTTCACCCTTTTATAGTTTTATTAAAATGCTGGCTGCGCTTCCAATTAAGTGAATCCCTTTTGCGATTGTAAGCACATTTCATCTGAATAAATAATTGAATTTGCAGGGTGTTTGGGGCTCAAAAAAAACCCCCGCGCAATTGGCGACGTCAATGCGAAGATGCTTGAAGGGTGCGGAGCTGGGACACCCCCCACCCCCACCCCCGGCGCCTTCTTCGTGGCAGGGGGAAGCCGGGCATTGCCGCTGCTGGGGATGCTGGCCACCGGCTCGCCGCCCGGCCAGCGGGCAACAAGGTCAGAGCGATGCCTTTGAGATCTTTACTGGATGCACCTTTATACGTCTGGTCTGCCCCACCAGCTCTGCCAGTCGCCCTCCAAACTGGGGAGCCCGGGGAGGGGGGGGGATGGGAGGGAGCCTCGTCGGCACAACCCGCAGCCCCCCCCCGCATCCCCCGCTTCGTCGTCGGCCACCCATCACGGTAATACCACTCGACACCTTTCATCCGAGGATCCCAAAGCCCTCCGCAAATATTAATTAATTATCAAAGCGGCACAGCTTGCGCTCCGCAAAACTCGCGGGCATCGTTTCGCTGAATTCCACACGAAAAAAAAATAAAAAAAACCAAATTAAAAAAAAAAAAATCTGTCTGTTTTCTGCCATTTCTTAACCTCCAAATGTTGCTTTCTTGGCACTTTCCATCAAGCGCACGTTCACATTTTCAGCAGGGAGCCCCCTCTCCCTGGATCCCTGCCTGCGTTCCCCAGGTCCCTGTGCTTGGATGAGCCCCCGTGGTCCCAATGCCGGTGCCCCACCCTGCCCCGGGAGCCATGGAAGCAAACCCTCCTCCTCCTCCTCCTTGCCGGTACCGACAGGAGCCCCGGAAGCAAACCCTCCTCCTCCTCCTCGCCGGTGCCGACAGGAGCCCGAGGGGGGCTGTCGGTCTGTCCTGCACCCGGCTTTTTTTCGTACGACGCTGCGCGTGCAGGTTCCCCGCGAAATCCCGCTTTTGCTGGGAAACTTTGGCAAAGCAGGACAGTTTTCTCCTCTAGGATGGCAGCTGACAAAGGCTGTGCTGTTGGAAAGTAATTAAAACGGACAGATAGCAAAGACCCTCACCTTTGCCTTAAAAAAAAAATAACGACCCAAGACTTTGAGGTATTTTTAACACGTCGGCAAAAATCGGCAGCAGCGTGATTGTCGCCGCTCACGACCCCGGGATTTACAGCCCTCCCGGGGGTTGGGGGGGCCATTTCCCAAGGCACAGTCGTTGTGCCTGGGCCCCTCCAACCAGCAGGTGAGAACACTAATACGCATTTCCAAAAGCGTTTTCAGCATCAACGGTTTGCCCCAGTTTGGGATTTCGCCGTCGTTCCTGTCAGTGATGTCTGGGTGGGTTGAATTTGTGTTGCCAATGCCGGAGCTCTGCAATAGGAATGCAAATGAACCTCAGACTGGTGATTTTCTTCTGATGTTTTTTGGTTTGTTTGGTTTTGTTTTTTTTTTTTTCATTCCCTTTAAAAAGGCCCCTCTACCCCAGGTCCCCCAGCGCCAGCACATCGCTCTGGAAAGGCTCCTATTGCAGAAACTTTTTCTCCCCAGCTGGTTTGCGACGTGCTGCAGGAGCACAAGGACCTTTCGCTGTAATTAAGCTCTCGCTGTTCTTTCGGGACTTCAATTCAAAGAAATTAATCACCTTTAAGGCAGAGGAGCAGCTTGACTGTAAGTCATAGAATCACAGAATCACAGAATCGCTGAGGTTGGAAGGGACCTTTAAGATCATCAAGTCCAACCATTAACCGACCCTGACAAAAACCACTTCTAAACCATGTCCCTAAGCACCACATCTACCCTTTTCTTAAACACCTCCAGGGATGGTGAATCCACCCCCTCCCTGGGCAGCCTGTTCCAATGTTTAATAACCCTTTCAGTGAAAAAATGTTTCCTAATACCCAATCTAAACCTCCCCTGACATAACTTGAACCCGTTTCCTCTTGTCCTATCCCTTGTCACCAGGGAGAAGAGGTCAGCCCCCATCTCTCTACACCCTCCTTCCAGGTAGCTGTAGAGGGTGATGAGGTCTCCCCTCAGCCTCCTCTTCTCCAGGCTGAACAACCCCAGCTCCCTCAGTCGTTCCTCATAAGGTTTGGCCTCCAGACCCCTCACCAGCTTTGTAGCCCTCATGGAGAAACAAGACTTTTCTTCAAGAGCCATGGCCAAGGTGTGGAGATGAGCATCCCCCAGACCCCGGTTTGGGTGCCTCCCCCCAGCAAGGTGCTCAGCATCCCTCACCTCCCCCAGCCCACGGTCCCAGCGGTGTCCCTGCTCCCTCTCCATCACCCGGAGGAGGGACCGTCTCCCACTCTCAGTCCTCCCGTGACATAAATTTTTTTAGCCCGATGGAAATTAATTAGAAACGATCACTACCTGGCCAGCGAAACGTAATTGTATCATCCGGTTCATTTTGCCTCAACTTGGCTCAACGTCAGCGAGCGTGTGGTAGGAATCGTCTCTCTAGATACACGGGGGAAAGACCTGCGTGGAACGACGCTCAAAAAAAAAAAAAAAACCCAACCGAAAATTAATCGTAAAAATTCTAACAGTTCGAGCAAAAGTCCCTTTAGGGAGAAATGGGAAATAGAATGATAATAATGGAAAACAGAATGATAATTGTACTGCTTTTTCCTAATGCACTAATCGTTTGATGACGTATCGAACTCCTTTATAATACATATGTATATGTAAAGTACACAGTATATATAATATGTAACATATGGCATATATGGTATATGTATATGGTATATAATATATGATGTATGATATATAATATATGGTATATGATATATATAATATATGATGTATGATATATAATATATGGTATATGATATATATGATATATGATATATATAATATATACAATGCATATAATACACATTCTAAACCTTTTGAGTTGATATAGAATCATAGAATCATAGAGTCATAGAATCATAGAACCATAGGGTTGGAAGGGACCTCTGGAGATCACCTAGTCCAACCCCCTGCCAGAGCAGGGTCACCCAGAGCAGGTGGCACAGGAACGCGTCCAGGCGGGTTTGGAACGTCTCCAGAGTTGGAGACTCCACCACCTCTCCGGGCAGCCTGTGCCAGGGCTCTGCCACCCTCAGGGTAAAGAAGTTCCTCCTCATGTTTAGGTGGAACTTCCTATGCTCAAGTTTGTGCCCGTTACCTCTTGTCCTGTCCCCGGGCACCACTGAGAAGAGCCTGGCCCCATCCTCCTGACACCCACCCTTTAAGTATTTATAAGTGTTGATAAGGTCACCCCTCAGACGTCTTTTTTCCAGACTGAAGAGACCCAAATCCCTCAGCCTTTCCTCATAAGAGAGGTGTTCCAGTTCCCTAATCATCTTTGTAGCTCTCTGCTGCACCCTTTCCAGCAGTTCCCTGTCCCTCTTGAACCTGGGGGTCACCCTCAGTGGTCCTGCACCATCCCTGCTCTCCGTCTGCGCAGGGAGGAGGGAGGTTGGCCAAGGCTTTGTCAAGTTTTAATTAGCGATAGAACAAGAGGGAATGGGTTCAAGCTGCAGCAGGGGAGGTTTAGGCTGGACATCAGGAAAAAATTCTTCCCAGAAAGAGTGGTCAGACCCTGGAATAGGCTGCCCAGGGAGGTGGTGGAGTCACCATCCCTGAATGTGTTTCAGACTCCTTTAGATGTGGTGTTGGGGGATATGGTGTAAGGGAGAACTTTGTAGAGTGGGGTTGATGGTTGGACTCGATGATCCCAAGGGTCTCTTCCAACCTGAATGATTCTATGAGTCTACGACTCTCTGCAGATGGGTGATTTCCTTGGATGCCGGCTGCTGCCCCAGGTGGGGGAAGACGGGCTCATCCCCGGGGTCTGACGGGACGGGGAGAGGGCGCAGCCGTGGGTGCAGCACCGCTCGCCCCGCTCCGTGCAGCGCTCCTCTCCCCGGCGGTGCCCGTGCTTCAGCAGAGCCACGGGAACAGGCGGGTTATGAGTTTTCTCAATAGATACATTCCCCCCTTTTTTTCTTTCCCCCCCTTTTCTGCTCATAGGAAGCAAGAAGCCAGCAACGCTTGGCGGCTCATCCCGAGCGAGGATGTAAATGCTCAGACCAGTTGCTGTATTAAAAGGGAAAAGCTTCTTGCATTTACATTTAGATCAAAACAAAATGCGTGAAAAGTGTCTAATCGCTATGATTCTAAGTCCAAGCTATTTTCCTTTCCCGGCCAGCTCTGCCATGACAGCAAAGACTGGGCTCACCTCTTGGCACAGCAAATTCCCCAGCCCAAGCCCATCTGAAGGTCACCAGTAAATCACCGTGGTGGAGGTGGGCCGAGCTGCTGGGACACGAGCCCCTGCAGCACAAGACCAGTCCCAACGGCAAACGTTGAGGAAGAGCAAGAGGAGGCTTCCACGCCTGTTGAACCGCCCGCAGGAAGAATAATTTCAATTATATCTCCCTTTTGGAAGGGACACGTTTAAGTGGCAGAGAGGCTCCATGCGTGGCAGCGATCGGGTATTAAGTCCCTGCATCCAATAGGCGTGAAATTGAATCCTGTCACACGCGGGGCGGGAGCTGAGCGCTGCCCGGCCCTGCCTGCGCAGGCAGGGGGGAGGCTCCTCGCTCCCCCTCCGTGGCTGCCGGAGCTACCAGCCCGCAGGAGAAACCCCGGTGGCTCTGCCAGGTCCCATCCCCAGGAGGGACACGGTGGGGACGTGCACTGCCCCGCGCTCACCATCCCACTGAGCAGAGTTACGAATCAAAGCGGAGCGTTTCCAGCCACAGGAGCTGGCAAAAAAGGGCTTGTTTGTTTTTTGGGCTTACATATCCAGCTAATAAACCTGGGAGTATAATAAATGGAGTTCCCTGACTTCCCTGAGAGCATTGGAGGGGACCACAGAGCACCTCCCTGACACCCAGCTCCTGCAAAGGCATCAGGGGGGATGATGGGGAGCCTGGGGGGTTGCCAGTCCCGGTCCCCCCGGCAGCAGAGACCATGCATGGCGTGGCCCGGTGAGGTGCAGTGGGGCAGCACACGAGCTCGCCTGTTCCGGGGGTCGAGTCTCCATCAGTTACGGACGTGACGTGCCAAAGAAAGTGTCTGCCGGCAGGAGAAGAGCCGGGTCCAGGCTCCACCAACGCTGCAGCCAGCGGCAGGACGGCTTTGGGCACTCTCAATCCTGACTGATGAGCATTTTGGAAACCAAGGAGCTCCTTACAGAGGTCGTTTTGCTGATGAAGGCTCTCCGAAGGCACATCCATTGGAAGAGAAGAGCATGCTTTAATTATGCTAATTAGAAACTCGTCAGCCTCGGTTGCTCGGTGCTGATGTGGAGACACTTCCCCTTCCCCGTGTCTGCCTTTCTCGGAGAGGTTGGGAGGCAGCCGGCTGCTGCGGGAACAGGGCTGGGGGAGTCTGGGGGTGCGCTCGGGTGAAGGATGCCCAGCGGCTGCGGGGCTCTGGGCTGGCAGCACCCTTCCTTCTCCGAGGGTGACATGGGCATCCCCCTGGGGATGTCCCCAGCCCCAAGCTGGGCTGGCAACGTTTGCATCTCGGCAACAAAACTCACCCCACAGGCACAGCGGCTTTCCCAAAGTCGTGCTTTCCTTCCCGCGGGGACCATCCGTCACGGCAGCAAACGGCAAATCTCTGGCGCTGAAAGCAGGTAAATGTGGCTAAAATACAGGGGCGAAGGGAATAACTCTTGTCCTCCTACTCCAGGCTATAAACTGCCGCGGTCCTAAATTTGACGGACCTGGCCATCGGTTACTTGTCTCCTGTGCTTTCGGCAGCGGGCAGAGAACAGGCGTTTTCACACCCCGCACCGGACACGCAGAGTATTTATTGCCGGTCAGCACTGATGGATGGCTCGTTCTCGCCGCCCATGAGCATCGCTCTCCTCCTGCTCCGGCTGCTTCAAGGGCAAACAATTCTCTGGACTCAGCCTGGAAAGCTCCAGTCCAAGCACCATTTTTTTCCCCTGGTTTGTTGTTAAAGGCTGTGCAAAGCCATTTCAAGCGACAGAGCAATTTCCTTTGTGTCCTGCAAAGCAAAAGGGGAAAAAAAGAAGTCAGTGTATTACACACAAATCTGCTTTTCTTTTGCAAGTTTAAATAGTAACAGCTTAATGTTCAGCAAACCCACCGCAGTAGTAATTCCAAATCAAAGGCTCAGTGTCAAAGGAATCATTTGGCTACAGCCACCAAATACCGAGCGATTTCTGTAGCGTTTTGAGATGCGATTAAGAAATGAAATGCAAACTGACACCTCGGCCAGCCGGCGTTTGGGGATCAGGCTTCAGAGGCCGAAGGTGATGATGATGCCCAGCAGGGCTGGACTCCTGGCAGGGGCGCTGGGTGCCCTTCAGGGTGTCCCTCCCTCCCTCTCCAACGGTGTCCCTCTCCAACAGTGTCCCTCCCCGATGGTGCCACCAGCCGGCTCCGCAATGGATGAGCCAGGGTGTCCTTACCCGCAGTCCCCACACCCTCCTGGGTACTGCAGGGAAGGAGCAGAGAGGTGACCAAGCTGCGATGCTCTTCCTGCTCCTCCGTCTGCCTTCACCCCCGGATCCGCGTCCTGCTCGCTGTCTTACATCCCTGTAACCCATCTCCCATCCCTCCCACGGCCGGGCCCTGCTCTGCCTCCCCTGCTGCCCGTGCTGCCGGAGCTGCCCGCCCAGGGCCGCGGGATCCCGGCGTTCCCACCCCGTCAGTGCTGCCACCGTGCTGACGTTTAATCAGATTATATCGCCTTGCCCAGCTCGTTCGGATAATTAACGAATCCTAGCAATGGCACACGCGTATAGAAATTCCTCTGTGGCTGCTTTCCCCCACGCTGTGCGTTGGCCCCCCCCCGTGTGCCACGTCCCCCCACTGCAGCCCCTGCCCTGGCCACCCCCCCACCCCCACCGTGGCCTTGGCAGGTGGTCCCCAGCCTTCGCCCACACCTGCGAGCGTCCGCCGCCGCAGTGATTCGTTTGCAGTTGCGCTGCATCCATTTTTTTTCCAGCCGTTTTATTTCTCTGGGGACTCCAAGAGCATCGCCTGACTCCGGAGCCGCCGGTCCCAGTTTGTGCAATTGCCAGCGAGGCCAGCGCTCAGGATCAGATTCAATACGCCATCAGCGCTTGACGTAATTAAACAGTTTTTTTTCCAGGGCACACAAGAGGTCGTTAGAGCTGCAGCAGTGTCCAGGTGCTGGCGGTTTCCTCCTCGACCCGTGTTTGAAGCTGGGTCTGGCTGATGGCCCCCAGCACAACCAGCACCGATCCTGCTCCCCCAGCGTCCCACCCCACGGCAGGAGACAGGCAGAACCTCCTGCCCACCCTCCCTTCGCAGCCCTTCCCACATTCCCCACCCCGCCCCAAGCTCAGGGTTTCGGAGGGACCAGGACAGGTTCAGCATCGCTAAGGACAAGAAATTCCATGGGGAAAAAGTTCCCGTTCCCGTTCCCTCCCAGCTTGGCCGGTGCCACTTAGTAAGATTTTTCCCCGAACTGTTTGTTCGAATGTATTATTAAAATATTCCAGACAAGTTGGAAGGACAGACCATGAAGATATCTCTTCCAAAAGGCACAATCTGTGATTTTTTTTCTTTTTTCATCTGAAAGCACAGAAGGGAGTACAGGATTTTTCGTAAACTCTTTTTTTTTTTTTTTTTTTCTCCTTTGAGTTCTCCACTTTATGCAGAGAGAAGCGGGGAGAAGACGCCTTTCACTTCGTTTGTGAAATCGCAGGCGCTGCAGTGACAGCACAGCACGCTGCGGTTTGCCAGTTTCAAGGAGGGGGGAAGAAAACAAAAAAAAGCTTTTTAAAGCCCCGAGCCATACGCAGACTTTCTTATTGGGGTTGCGCTGAGATGTGGGAGAACCGACCGTGCTCACAGAAAGCATCGCCAACAGCCAGCTCTGCAGGGACCCTGCGAGCGCGGTGGGGAAAGCTGCCCCCTCCCTTCCCGAAGCCAAGCGTGTGTCCGGATAAGTATCCGAAATAAATCACCTGTGTTGTACGTGCAATGACACCCGGCGGGGAAGGTTTGGGTGAAGCAAATAAATCTTATGAGGAGCGATTGAAGGAGCTGGGACTGTTCAGTTTGAGGAAGAGGAGGCTGAGGGGAGACCTCATCACTCTCCACAACTACTTGAAAGGACACTGTAGAGAGGTTGGTGCTGGTCTCTTCTCACAGGTAATTAGCGATAGAACAAGAGGGAATGGGTTCAAGCTGCAGCAGGGGAGGTTTAGGCTGGACATTAGGAAAAAATTCTTCACCGAAAGAGTGGTCAGACCCTGGAATAGGCTGCCCAGGGAGGTGGTGGAGTCACCATCCCTGAATGTGTTTCAGACTCGTTTAGATGTGGTGTTGGGGGATATGGTGTGGGGGAGAGCTTTGTAGAGTGGAGCTGATGGTTGGACTCAACGATCCCAAGTGATCACCTAAGTGATTCTATGATTCCATGATTCTAAGTCCCCGCAGCGCGGCCGCGCTGGGGTTTGTTGTGCGGTGCTTTTCTCGCTGTTGAGATCTTAATCCCACCCCAGGAGGTGCCCGTCCCTGCCCAAAGGAGCACGAAATCCATCCCGGGAGCAAGACTCACCGCAAAGAGCAAAGCAAGGGCTGTCCCAGCCCTGTGGCGATGTGTGGCCCAGGGCCACCCACCCACCCACCCTGGTCCTCCTCAAATGCCACGTCACCTTCCCAGCACCATCGCGGCGCTGGTGCAGGCAGGACCATCAGCCAAGGATGCCCAACAGCAGCTTTGCCGGCCAGGATGGGGCAGGATCCCACCACCCACCAAACACCCGGTGCACAGCCAGGCGTGTGCCGGGGTGGTGGTGCCGAGACACGTAACAACTACAAAACACATCGATTTTTTTGTTTCCAGAAATACCCGAATCGTTAGAAAAACCAATTTTAAGCTAATTAGAGGTAATTTCTTCATTTGCTGTCTTCTCGCATCTTGTAAAAAGGAGACTTGGAAACGAGGGGAATGTCACCTTGCGCAGAGCTGCCTCCCGCCTGCCGGGCTGCCGGCGGCGCGGCGCTGGCTGGGAGCGAGGAATTGCCGGGAATTGCTGACAGCCTCCGGGTGGCCGAGCAAACTGCTGATGTGAACCCACATCCGGAGGTTTTTTGCATTCGTCTGTGACAAGGAAAATGCCTCTTGCTGCAAGGCTTTGGTTTAAATTAGAAATGGATGGGCAGAATCCAAAAGGAAAAAAAAAAAAAAAAAAAAAGCCAAAACACGGAAAACTGCCCAGTTTGCCTTTTCCAACCACTGCTGCGTTTGCAGCTGCCCCGGGGGGGGCGTCCAACGAGGTTGATGTGAATGTCCCAGCTGAGCAAATTACTTGCAAATCCCTCCCGGAACAAAGAGATGTGTTCATGTACCTGTATAATTTTGCCACAAACCTCTGATAGATGAGTAAGTTGGGATCTCTTCCAGGAAAGAGGGTTGAGGCTGAAAAAAAAGAGCTTTTTGTGAGTGCAGAGAGATGGGGAGGCTGGAGGGTCCCGGGCGAGAAGCCCCCAGCCTGGAGGGGAGCGCTCGGCTCTGCACCGCGCTGCTTCCATGGACCTGGGGGGGAAAGGAAAGACAAGGAGAGGCTCGTGTCAAAGAAGCAAATATTTTATTGTGTAAAAACCAAGCAGACATCCGACTACGGCCTCCCGTCGCCACGCGCGCCGCAGCGCTGTGCCAGGGGGATGTGCCCGCGTGTCCCAAACAGGCAGGAGCCATGAAAGCACGTACGGATCCGCCTTCAAATATCGACAGGATTATAAAAGCTTCAGAGAAAGTCTCAGCCTCTGGAAACTAAATGAAAATAAAAGCACATAAAGAGAGAGGTTCTGCGATGTGCAGCTCGGTTTGACCGACCCTCCGGCTCTGCTGTTGCTGGGTGTCACACCGAGACCCGAAAGCATCCGTCGGCCACTCAGCTGATTTTTGGGCAGCGCTAGGTGGGGTGAGACGCGTGGGATACACCTTCGGGGTTAAAAAGGTGTGACGTTCCTCCAGCTCTTTACAGCGTGGCCTCCTCCCGGTCAGCGTGGCACGTTATCAGGCATCTATGGCAGCCGCCGGGTTTTTAATTACAGCACCAACTCCTGAGTCAAACGACGGCAGGAGAACAAGAAAGTCCCTCATTCCCCGCGGCGGGCCCTGAGCAAAGCTGCGGTGACGGGAAACGAGGCAGGAGCATAAAGAAACCAGGGTATGTTTAAAAACAAAACAAAACAAAACAAAACAAAACAAAAGTCTCGTCAGCTGTAAAACCATCCCGAGACTTTTGAGGAGCCGCTTTCAGTCGCTGTGTAAATTCCAGGTTTCCTATCCAGGAGTTCTTCCAAAGGAGCGGGGAAGCGGATTGCCCGGTGGCGGCTCCTCTCCCGCTGCAGCGCCCAGGCCAGTTGCTGCAGTTCATCGAAAACAAAAGTCTGGAGAAAGTGGGACGTTTCATTATGCAAATTGTGCTTCCTGGAAAGAAATGTTTTATTAACACGCGCTCCCTCCTTGTGTTGGCTTAGTCAATTTGGTCACAGCTTGACATCCAGTAAGTTAGTCTAAAGGCAATGGTTTTACAAAATGTTTTTCTAATCTATTTTAAACACTTAATTACAGTTGTGGCGCATTCATTAGGGATTTTGCTTTCAAACCTGGATTGCAGTAATAAATCCTAATTCTCCAAGTGTCAGTTGCAATACAGAAACTGGAGCCAAGTGGTTGCCAGAGGCAGGTGCTAACTGGGGGAAACGTGCCCCTGATCCCGGTGGGACCCCCTTCCTTGGGAAGGGGTGACCTCCAGCATCCAGACAAAGCCAATTTCAAATTAAGCGAACAAGCCGGAGCGCCGGGATGAGCGCTCAGCGGGGCTCGGGAGGATGTGGCTGTTGGGTGGCACAATAGGAGCTTGGGGACATGATTTTTGGGAAACCTGGAGGCCAGGGGACCTGGGAGCTGGTGTCCTGCCCAGCTCTGGGGCTGTCCCCATTGCCCACCCCCCTGCAGCTCCGAATGGGGCAAGGAGAGGGCAAGCGGGGTGCCATCCCCGGTGCCATACGTCCCATGGGACATCCCTGGCACCGTCCTGGCTGCCGGAGAGCTGGGAGCACAGGCAGGCATTAGGGATGGAGCCGGGCCAGTGCCTCCCCTGCCCTGGGCGGCTCCAGGGGGAGCGTGGGGACACCCGCTACCCCGCGCCACCCCATCCCCACACACCCCATGGCATCGGCAGCTCGGGGCCAGCATCGCAAACCTGCCGGCGCTGCTCTGAGCTCGTGCCGGTGAGCGGCTCGGCGCAGTTACCTTAGTCTTTTCCCAGATACTTCTTCATGATGCTGCTGACATCGTCCTCCTTCCCTTCTGCCTCCGCCCAGCGGCTCGTCCCGCTGCTCTGGGAGCCGGCTTTGCCGCCGCAGCCCTCCCCGTCCCCTCGCTGGGGCTGTGGCCGGTGCTTGATGCTGTCAGCGCTCCGGGAGGAGAGGAGGGAGCCAGAGGATGAGGAGGAGTCGGAGAGGTCCCCGGGGTCCTCCCGGGGGGCCGTGCCGCGTTTGGCCGTGCCCTTTGTCTCGGAGGATGCTGAGCTGCCTGCTATGGCCTCATCCTGGAAGCGGACGGTGAGGGGCCGGTGGCCGTCCTTTCTGTCCCTCCCGGGCTTGGCCAGGCTGCTGGTGGAGCGGGATTTGCGGATGGCCGGGAGGAAGTCGTCGAAGTCGACGTTGGTTCTCCTCTCATAGTTGAGGGTGGGTATTCGCCAGCTGAAGGGGTCGCTGCCCTTCCCCTCGCCCGGCCCGTCGCTGGATGCTGAGCTGAGGAGCCCCCCAGAGCCCCATCCCACCTCCGCATCTTCCAGCGACGGCTCCAGGAAGCTTCTCCAGGAGCTGGGCCGCAGCGTGCCCAGCACCTCCGTGCCCACAGCCGGAGAGCTCGGCTGGCGGCCGGAGCCATCGAGGCTTTGCAGGAGGGAGTCGTAGGAGCCAAACTTTGAGGCTCGTTTGAGTGCCGGCGAGCGTGGCGGCTCGGCCGGCTCCGTGGCCATGCTCCGCAGGCTGGAAGAGCGCGCCAGGCCAGCACCTGCTGCCTCCAGCTGATCCCCCTCCAGCTTCCCTAGGGAATCCTCTGCCGCTGGCAAAGCCCTGCAGCGCCGCAGGGCCGCGGCGCCGGTGGTGCGGTAAATGGGGAGGGGAGAGGTGTCGCCCAGCGCCGGCCGCCCTTGCTCCCGCTCCGCTCCCCGCTGCCGCCGCAGCTCCTCCACGTACTCGGAGAGGGCGGCCGACGAGCTGGGCACCGGCCCTGCCGCCGGAGAGAGCCTTCTCCTTCTTGGCACCGTCGGAGACAGCGGGCTGGGGAACCTCCCATCCGGGGCAGGGGAGTCCCGTCCCCGCAGCACCGATGGGGACGTCTCTCCTATCCTGTCCGCAGGCTTTTTAGGGCTCTCCAGCTCTTCGTCTGCCCGAGTTTTTCCGTATTCCCGTCGTCTAGCACCGAGCAAGGGACTCGCCATCCTCCCCGTATCGGCAGCATCGACGGACCTGGCAGCGCTGCGGGAAGAAGCCGGCCGGCTCGCTGCTGGGTCCTTGGTGTCTCTGCTCACCCTGAAGAAGACACATTGGCGTTGGTCTAAGCTGCGCCATCTCCGGCATCCGTAATGTCATTCAGCAGGGGAAAGGCTGAGCAGCGAAATGCCCGTGTTTACACAGCAGCCTCAGCACAAACTCCCGCTGCTGCATCCAGCAGCTGGGCAATGCCCAAAGATTTTATCTTAACTCACTCTAAATCAGCTAAATCCCTGGCACAGAGTGTGTGACGTGCCCACGTTCAGCTCTGCCAGACCAACGCGTACCTCCAAACGTCCTTTTTTCCTGACAGATTAGAGCAATATGTAGGATTTCTTTTACTTCTGTCAAAGCCAAAGGTTATTCACTAGAATTTCAGGAAGCCAGCTCGCAGAGCACCCCGAGTGCATCGTAAGGTTATCGCGGGGGCACGTTTCACCCAGGCTGCTGGTTCACGATTGTGAACTGCAAGAGTCAAATAGCCGGGGCTGAGCAGGAGCAGCAGTTCCTAAGGGATAAACTGCTTTCCCGTGGGGATTTCCTTTGGCAAAGCCGGGTTTTGAGGAGGGAGACAGGCCAGGAAGAGGGGGGGGGCAGAGCCTGCCGCCGGCGCAGCCAGCGGTTGGAGGTCTCTCCCCACCCGACGGCACCGATCTCCTCGCCAAGCAAATGCGCTTTGGGGAAAAATCTGCTCATTACAGAGCCGTTGACAGAAGCGATGTGTGGGGACGGGACCTCGCCCTGCACACGAGGGATGCTGAGAAGGTAGGAACTGTGTGGGCTCCACCTCTGCTCGCCAAAGAGGAGCCGCACTGGCCACCGTTGGAGCAGGACAGCATGCCCAGAGCAGGCAGCCCTCACCCGGCAGGCGGACGGACAGGCTCTGGGGCCAGTTTAGCCAGAACACGGTGCCAAACTGGGGATGGCATCGACTCGGCACAGGCAGCTGTGGCTCTTGCTGTCAGGATTGCAGCTTGTGCAGATGTGAAACAGCAGAAAGGGAAATAACGATGACAACAACAACAACAACAACAACAACAATAATAATAATAATAATAATACTACGGCACGCTCCTCTGTGCTGAGAGCAGAGCAGCACGCAGCAGGTCTGTGGTGGGACCGGCACACGGTGCCAGGCCTCCGAGGGATGATGCCCAGGAGGAGCCTTGCCGGCCAGCTGGTATTCTGGATTTAACTCCTGCTCCTCACCGTGGGGCTGCAAGAGCTGCTCCGGGACCGCTGCGGTGACACTGTTCCCACCCCTGCACCAGCCACTCGCTGAGCGGGACAGGGATGGGGCGGCGGCATGGCAGGAGCAGGAGATGGTCCTGCCTTCCCCCAAATCCTGCCTGTCCCTCCCCAAAGCGTTCAATGGCACTGAGCACCCGCTCTACCAGGACAGGAGCTTGGAAGCATCTCCTTGGGCACCACGGGATGCTGATGTGGTGCCTGTTCGGCTGCCGAAGGCCCTGCCAAGCGACCGGATCCTGGCACACGCAGGCTGCGGAAGGGGCTCCTCCGCACCAAGCCTGTCCCCTTCCTCGTGCAGCTGGTGCACGGCGATGGGGAGGGGGCCGCGATCACCGGCTGGGCTCGGTGTCACTGCTGACACTAAGCTCCCATGTTTACATCCCTCCCCCCTTCCCCCCGGCTCCAGCATCTATGTGGACTTGAAGGGCTGAAAAACTGTTTTTTCTGCCCATCCCACTGCAGGGAAAGGCAAAGGGCGTCTTTGCCAGGACACATTTGAAACGAAGCGGGCGCTCTGCAGGGCTGCGCCGTGCCTCTCCTCGGCACATCGCTGGAGATCAATGATAGCCAGTTACTATCTATAGGCCGCTCGCGCGCAGCCGCCTGCCGATGTGACAGGGAGCG
Source organism: Alca torda (assembly GCA_008658365.1). Taxonomy (NCBI): domain Eukaryota; kingdom Metazoa; phylum Chordata; class Aves; order Charadriiformes; family Alcidae; genus Alca; species Alca torda. The sequence goes on along the minus strand of CM018088.1, from coordinate 31,323,491 downwards.
TAGGTGCCCGCGAGCGACGTGTTTTGACAAAGGCTGTGCCCAGCGCTGGCAGCTGCCGGTGGATTATCCCCGCTTGCGGATACCCCCGGCATCACTCAGCCAAGGACCTGGAATTGGCCTTAAGGAGAAGGCTGCCGGGATGTGAATTTGTCTGAAGAAGAAAGGAGAAGGGGAAAAGAGAGCAAAAGGTGGAGTAAAGCAGCAGAACCTAACTATAAATACATCTCTGGGAGGCCAGCAGGCTTCGAGGTGTGGGAGCCGTGGTCAAGTTTTACATCGCCACTAATGAAGCATCCTGCCCCGGGAATGCTGGGGTTGCCATGGGAACGGGGCGAGAGCGGATAATCCAGCCACCGCGCTGGACCCGTTCGGACCAGGCTCCGCTGACCCGTGAAATAATTTACATGCCGAGACGGGTCGAAGACAAACTCCACGGCTGGGAAACGCAGGCGATTGCAGAAGCCGTGGGGTAATGGAGCGGCTTCAGATCCCCGGCGCCCGCTGGCACAGCCCAGGGCATGGAGATGCCCACCTGGTCCCGGTGCTCGCCGCCGTGCTGTGCACCCGCAGCTCATTAGAATCACAGAATCAGTCTTCATGGTTGGAAAGGACCTTTGAGATCATCGAGTCCAACCATACACACACACAAAAAAAACCCCAACCCTACGATCTCTGTCACTAAACGGGCCCAAATCATTTGATTATCCAATGCAAAATGAATTAACCAGAGATTTAGTCTCCCTGGAACACAGCAACCTCCAGGGCAACCCCGCACCGCTGCACCCGACGTCGCTGAAGCCTCACAGCTGATTAATAGCTTGAGACGTTTCGATAATGCCGGGCTTTAGGAGCCTAAATTGCATCCTACCTAAATAGCTGGTGTAATCCTTCCACGAGAATTTGTACGGAAATTGCTCCAATCGCTCTTTAACGTTTCTAAATAATATTGTAAACTGACTGCTGCACGACCGGCTTCCGTAAATTAAACGGCCGGCTTCAACATTTTTCTTTAGTTTTTAAGACTGAGATAAAAGTGAGCTGGAGAGGTAAGAAACACTAATGGGCTGTGAACATGGATGGTTTACGCGCTGCTATTTATTGTCCTGCTCAGCCTGATGGACAGTTACTATCTTTATGAAAATCTTTAGAGCCTGAAATGGAGTGAAAACTGCAAGCGCGGGGTTGTTCCTCGAGCCCCCGCAGCCCCGGGGGTCCCAGCAGGGACCTCTGTGTACTGGAGCATCTCCTGCCCGTGCTCTCCGTGCCCTGCTTTTCAGTAGAAGAGGTGAAGCCCAAGACCCCCCCCATCCATCCCTGTCTCTCCCAACGATTCCTATTAGCCGCGTTCATTAAGCAAAACCCAAGGAAAGGGCTGGTTTTCCCAGGGAAGCCGTATCTCTCCGGGCACGGCTCATCAGCCCGTGGTCGGCGCCGGTGGTGGGTGCCAGCGTCGTGGCGTGTTACCTCCGAGCAGCATCAGCTGCCTGGCGAGCGCACGCGGGGCCTGACTGGATTTTAAATGAAAATGCAAATACTCCTCGGGGTTTACACTAGCAGCAAAAAGGCACCGCGCGGTGGGGAAACACTGCTGGGATTTCTCTGCTTTTGGTGCTTTTCCTCTTGTTTTCCAGCATCTAAAATGCTCGGGTCCTTCCAGCAAAACCTGTCATCGCTTCCCCTCATAGAAAGCCAAAACCTGCTTCATCCACCTCCGGAGACTCCCCTCTGCAGTGGCCACCCAACCCGGAGCACCAGCCACCGCCACGGCGCGTCCCTGCATCATGGGGAAATCACACCTTCCCTTTCAATTAATTGTTTCTGCAAAAAGAGCCTGAGGACCACAAGGTGATTTCTCCCATGCAACAGGTTTCTGATGGAACAAGCCCAGAGGCTGGTGCCGGTGCTGCCGCATCCTGGGAAAGCTGGGCTGCCAGCCCCCATCGCCGGTCAAACCATGCAACCATGGCTAGACCCCACACTACTGTACCAGCACCCCATCCTCATCTTTTGTTCCTTTAACCCTACCCTGATGGCTACCAAAGGAACCACCCAAGACCACAGAATCATAGAATGGTTAGAGTCGGATGGGACCTTAAAGCCCATCCAGTGCCACCCCCTGCCTTGGGCAGGGACACCTCCCACCAGACCAGGTTGCTCCAAGCCCCGTCCAACCTGGCCTTGAACCCCTCCAGGGATGGGGCAGCCACAGCTTCTCTGGGCAACCTGGGCCAGGGGCTCACCGCCCTCACAGCCAAGAATTTCTTCCTGAGATCTCATCTAAATCTCCCCTCTTTCAGTTTAAAAGCGTTACCCCTCATCCTATCTGTCCACTCCCTCATAAAGAGTCCCTCCCAATCAGGACTAATCTCCTCTTGGCCGTACTCAAGTCAGGACACAAGTGCAAGACGGTCCCGTCCCGCCTTGCAGCATCCTCTGCTCATCCATAAATCTCAGACTGAGACACCATCAGTAACTCCCAGGGCTTGGAATAACCCGAGGAGCCCCCAGCAGCCCCGGCGGTGGGTGATGCTGCAGGAGCAGGACCGCGAGGACACTACGGCTGCCCAGCAAAACTCCGCTCCTCCTCCCAGCTTCAGCGAGGGTTTTCCCCAGCCAAAGGCAAAAGCAGGGCCTGATGCACAACTCGGAAGGCATCTGTGAGCCAAACGGAGTTCTGCAATATGCCATTCACACCAGAGCAAATGACATACAACAATAATTAGTGAAGATTACACAGCAATTAACATGATTACAATTACGCTAGTTGAAATAATTTATACAATAAAATCCACACATGCATTGCAACACATGACCAGGGATGAAAAGCGTGGCTCGGATGCTTTTCCTGGTAGCTCATAAATAAAGCCAAGACAACTCCATATCGGGGAGAAAAAAAAGAGACTGGCCTAATTTCAGTCAGAAGAGGATTTTCTTGTCACGCTGTCATCTACAGAAGAGCTCCCAGTTCCCCACATAATGATCTGCTTTTGACACAATAATGTTTAAAAATAGACGTGTCGGATCCCCACCAGCCCTGGGACGCGGGCTCCTGCTTTCACCTACCGAAGCAAGAAGGGGAAAGGATGCCGGGGCGATGCCGGGGCTGCGGATGCCGCGGCGCCACGGGATGCAGGAACCGAGAGGCAGGACCGTTCCCTCCTGCACCTCAGCATCAGCCCCTCTATCACAACGCAACCCCGACCTGCCTGGCGAGGGGCGGATTAAATACATCAAGTTTTGAACTGGCTTCCTAAGAAACAAAACCTGCCAGTTTATTCCAACTCTGCGATGTGTCATATTTATGGAGGCTTAGCCCTGCTGGCCAACATTTTGTACAAGCACTTAAATAGCAGAGAATTAAAGAAAATGTTAATCAAATCTCTCATTCCTGTACACTACACTGACGATAACAGCCTTCTATGCTTTCCTCTGGCTTTTGGCAGCTGTTTGTTCAGGAAATATCCCATATGTAGCGCTGAGAAGCGAATGCGAGGAAGATTCATTTTTCATTACTGGGTGCTCGTGTAAGACAAAGGAATCTTAATAAGGAAGAGCTCGTTTCGCTGATCTCGTTTTTATTACCTTACCAGTCTCATTGTCTGTTTGTTTGCATTTCATATAGCCTCCTCTCTAATATTTCCATCTTAGATTAGCTGAAGCCAAGCACAGCTACGGCACCAGGAATTTGCAATTCGCCTCTTCGCGACCCCCCGGATGGAGGCAGACTGTCACACTATTTCCGAGCCTAGGTACAAATTGCCTCTCACAATGGCCACGGTCATTCCAGTAAGTTATTTTTTATTAATCCCCAAGCCTACATACCTGCCCTTTTATTATAAACCCAGTGTATTTCAGCTCAGAAATACGATATTAGCCGTACCTCCTGATCTGCTGCCATTCGTTTACGATCAGAGCTGGGTTATTTGGACCAAAGACCTGTACGCAGCACGGAGGAATTACTTTCCTGATGGGTGCTGCGGTGGGGCGCGGGGTCTCAGCGAGCTTGGATGGCCATTCCCAGGGCTCCCACCCATCACCTCCCCGCAGGTCCCTGCCCTTCCCGACCACCCTTAAATTCTGCCTTGTGTCAGCCATGGACCGCTTCAAACATGCTCGAGGCGTCCGCTGCCGGGGGATTTGCTCTTCAGAAAATTAATTCTGGCAATAGTTATTTTGCCGTACGAAGCAGGTGAATGCAGCGGGGACTGATCTTGCCGGAATCGGAGCCGGGAACTTAATACCAGCGTCTGCAATGAAACGGCAGCCTGCAAACCCTATCCAACCCCATCAGCTCGGAGCATCTCTCTAGGGACCTGCACACGAACAGGGAGCAGGCGGGTGCCGCAGTGAGCTGTGCCTGGCCCCCATCCGGGTTCTGGGGGGAAAAAAATGGGAAAATAGGGGTGTGTGTGTGTCCTGACACGCCATCCCCAGGAAAGCAGTGCCCTGAGTCGGGGGGGCAGGGGTACGGCAGGGCTGCAGGCAGGGGTACCGCCAGCCCTGCCCACCGTGAATTCGGCTGGTCGGGTTTTCCACCCGCATGCTCGGCCGGCTGCCACCTCGTCCCATGGCAATCAATGCTAGAGATCACGCGTTATGCAAAAAAGCTCGCTTTTTTTTTGTTATAAAGCTACCGTTTTGCAGATCTTAGCATACAAAGTAGAGAAACCCAGGTAGGAATGATGCTCTCTGGAGCTGCTTTGGCCCCGTGCTGCTCCGACCCCAGGACTCAAAGTTCCGTCTCTGCTCACCTACAGCTCTCCCAAGACCCCGAGGAGACCTGACACCCTTCCCTGTCCCCACCACCTCCATCTCTGCTCACCTACAGCTCTCCCAAGCCCCCGAGGAGACCTGACATCCCTCCCTGTCCCCACCACCTCCATCTCTGCTCACCCACAGCTCTCCCAAGCCCCCGAGGAGATCCGACGCCCTTCCCTGTCCCCACCACCTCCATCTCTGCTCACCCACAGCTCTCCCAAGCCCCCGAGGAGATCCGACGCCCTTCCCTGTCCCCACCACCTCCATCTCTGCTCACCCACAGCTCTCCCAAGCCCCCGAGGAGACCTGACGCCCTTCCCTGTCCCCACCACCTCCATCTCTGCTCACCTACAGCTCTCCCAAGCCCCCGAGGAGACCCGACGCCCTTCCCTGTCCCCACCACCTCCATCTCTGCTCACCTACAGCTCTCCCAAGCCCCTGAGGAGACCCGACGCCCTTCCCTGTCCCCACCACCTCCATCTCTGCTCACCCACAGCTCTCCCCAGCCTCCGAGGAGTCCTGACATCCCTCCCTGTCCCCACCACCTCCATCTCTGCTCACCCACAGCTCTCCCAAGCCTCCGAGGAGTCCTGACATCCCTCCCTGTCCCCACCACCTCCATCTCTGCTCACCCACAGCTCTCCCAAGCCTCCGAGGAGACCTGACATCCCTCCCTGTCCCCACCACCTCCATCTCTGCTCACCCACAGCTCTCCCAAGCCTCCGAGGAGTCCTGACATCCCTCCCTGTCCCCACCACCTCCATCTCTGCTCACCCACAGCTCTCCCCAGCCTCCGAGGAGTCCTGACATCCCTCCCTGTCCCCACCACCTCCATCTCTGCTCACCCACAGCTCTCCCAAGCCTCCGAGGAGTCCTGACATCCCTCCCTGTCCCCACCACCTCCATCTCTGCTCACCCACAGCTCTCCCAAGCCTCCGAGGAGACCTGACATCCCTCCCTGTCCCCACCACCTCCATCTCTGCTCACCCACAGCTCTCCCAAGCCTCCGAGGAGTCCTGACATCCCTCCCTGTCCCCACCACCTCCATCTCTGCTCACCCACAGCTCTCCCAAGCCTCCGAGGAGACCTGACATCCCTCCCTGTCCCCACCACCTCCATCTCTGCTCACCCACAGCTCTCCCAAGCCTCCGAGGAGACCTGACATCCCTCCCTGTCCCCACCACCTCCATCTCTGCTCACCCACAGCTCTCCCAAGCCTCCGAGGAGACCTGACATCCCTCCCTGTCCCCACCACCTCCCTTCTGAGATGCAGCCACCGGACCCCGACTTACAGGGCTTTCCAAAACTCAACCCATGCAATCGCTTCACAGGTGAAACACAAAGAACTGGTTTGTCTGCGACCCTGCGGTGCTGGGGACGGCTCTAAGGCCCTGGGTTTGTCTCTGGGCTGGAGGGTCCCTCTGATGGGCACCCAGGCGAGGTGGCCTCCATTTGGGCTGGGTGCCTGGGCACCCGCCGAGCCCCGGGCAGCGGGAGCTGAGCCGAGGCAGTTTGGCCACACGAGTGCTTGGACCACTCTCCAACTCCCTCCCAGCCCATTAGCATTACCGTCAAAAATTAACATATTTTATATTAGAACTGTATAAATGCATACTGTTTCCTCAGCAGCAAAAGGCGAGCATATGGCATACAAATCCTCAAATAGGCTGCATCGCCTCTTTAAATTATCTCTAGAGAATACATCAAGGGATATTATACTGCTTGAAGCATGTTTTTGATGTAGCGACTTTCATCTAGTGTTTCACTGATCCTGGCGTGGCAGAACTACCTTCCTTGATTTGATGTTTTGACCTTAAATACCACAGGTGCCCCCGAGCTCTTTTCTGCACGGCCTGGAAGGAGCACAGCCCAAGCGCCCGCCGTCCCCGGGCCAGCACCTGCAGCCCCCCCTCCATGAGCCGCGGGGGCTTCCCTGTCCCCGAGCAGCTGCAGCCGCTGCAGCGGTGCCACCACGACGCTCCTCGCCGCGCCCTGCGGTTCATCACACATAAAGGGCGGCTTTATTTTTGCCACGGGAAAATAAAAGCCAAAGAGAGCAGGTGGGAGCCCCCAAGGATACGCAGTGGTTTGGGATGCTCGGCTGTGCGGAGGGAGTTACCGGCTGCACCCGCTGCATGTGTCCCCCCCATTTGAGGGGCCGCGAGCAGCCACAGCCCCCGGCGGAGCTGGCAGGAGCCAGGGGAGCGGGGTCAGGCCACGGAGACACCCGTGATGGGAGAGCACCCAGGGCTGAGGGCTCTCCCTGCTGTCCTTGTCACCCCGATGGGGCAGGATGCCCGCGGCCACCTCTCTGCACCTGAACGCTGGGAAACCAGCGCTGCCTGCAGCCCACTCCTGCCTCTCACGCTGTTGGGCTTTTTTTTTAAATAAAAATACAGGAGCGTTTAAAATACCTCTGCGATGGCTTGCTGCTGCAAGATACCTTTCTACCCTCTGTGCATCTGCAAGGTGCTGGAGACGATACCAAGCACCTGCGGGTTCCCCAGAGGAAAGCTGTGGTGGGCACCCGCTGCGGGGGCTGTCACCGCCGGAGGTGGCCGTGCCCAGGACGGGCTAGGGGTCCCTTACCTCGGTCCCTGGGTGCTGCGGCTGCCGATGGACTGCACGGAGAGGCTCCCGGCCACGCTGGGACTTGTCGGGGAAGACCAGCCCGCGGATGATCCCAGCCAGGACTTGATGCTCTCTGCAGGTTCCAGACTGAGCACGGAGCCGACGCTGGAGCAGGCGTCCCTGCGGGGAGAGATGAGACCTCGTTAGCTCTGCAAGCGCAGACGCGGGCCGGTGGCACTGGGAAGGTCCTGGAGCACTCGTGAGGGTGAGGCCGGGCACAGACCGGGGGTTCCTTCACAGCTCCAGATGCTGGGCTCTGCGCTGCCTATTTTGTGGCACCAGCACAGATGGGACAAACCAAACCTTTCCAGGCAACTTGGTCCTTGTGCCATTGCTGCTGCCGTTAACTATTTCCCTCATGCTTTTATAAGTGCCCTGTAGCCTGTAGACCGCGGGCAGGAAAACCCCGCTGCTGCCTGCAGTGCCCCAGGAGCGGAGCTGCAGTGGCAGAGCCAGTGTGTCCCCAGGCACCCGCTGTGCCCTACGCACCCCTGGGGTCCCCCGGGGCCGGAGCCACCCCTGCCCACCCGCCGGGACCCCACACTCCAGCTGCAGCAGATGAAATCTTTTAGGATCTCCGTTTTCCCTCAAAGCCACAGATCAGCTTCATGTTCCCAAAATGCAGCCCGGAGGAGCGAGAGCATCCCGCCGGTTTGACAGACAAAGCTCGAAGGGAAAGCGAGCAGGTCACCAGGCATGGGGGCACACAGAGCCATCCCAAAGCCCACCAGCGCCCTTTCCCTTTGGCAAGCTGCGGGCAGCTGGTGGTCCACAACCCATTGCCCAGCCCGGTGCAGGCTCCTGCCCTTCGGCCGGCAGCTCGCCGGGGCTCACTCACGTCTCCCTCCTGGAGCACAGCGATTCCCGCGCCGTCTGCACGCTGCAACCGAGGGATAAAAGAGAGAGTCAGCCCCGGCGCCGCCCGTGGCTCACGCGGCCTCCCCGAAGCCACCGCACAAGTCGGATGAGATGAAAACCTTCCCAGGCAACATCCTCCAGGGCAGCAGCGGGGACGTTCCCAGGATGCTGCGTGGCCAAAAGACCTCCTCACCCCCCCGGGCTGCAAAAGGGATGCCGGTGCATGCATCCCCGTCGCAGGGACGGGTGCCGCTGCAGCGTACGTTGCATTTACACTCGCAGAACGCCGCCGCCGCGGCGCTGGCGAAGGGCAGGGAGCAAAATACACCGCTTTTCCTGCACCCAGCAGCTGCGGAGTTGCCTGCCGGGAAGCACTTCTCACCTCCCGCTAATGTGTCAATTGTATTGGAAATCACTTCTGTTTTACCAAGGAGCGAATTTCTGAGCTCGCGGTTTCCATCTCACCCTTCCCGGGTTTAATCACTACATAAAGGAAATCTCTTCTCACGGCGCGGTGACAAGCGCATCTCTGCTTTCTTTTTTTAAATGCATTTATCTATTCTGCCTCCATTTGTCACGATGCCCCTTCAGCGGCGTAGCAGAGAGGGAAGTTGGAGGGCTGTAGAAATAACGCCTGAAAAATTCACCGGGATTTTTTCCCCGTTTTTTTCCTAGCAAAATCTGCCCAGCTTCACCGGTTCCTCCAAACCCCAGCTCCTGTGGCTGATGGAAGCGCGGGATTTTCAATCCGTAAATCCAGCGCTGGGGCACAGACTGACGCCTGGCAGCACGCCATGCATGCTCTGCGAACGGGGCTATTTCCGTCTTTTTTGGCTTACTTTAAGCTGGGCCACACAGTATGATTTTTCCGGGTGTGATTTTTTTCATGAAACTTTCGTTAACATGAAGCTTCTTGTGCATAAACCCGTGCTGCTGCAGCGCAAACGCTCGAGGATGCAGACGCGCGGGTACGGCCGCCCTGGCATGGCTCTGGCACGGTGGAGCATCCTTCCCCACCTCAAAGCACTTGTGCCTTGCCTCCCTGCAGCCCCCCCGCAAGCCCCCGGCGCTCCTCGCCTCACCTCTCGGCATCGCTCTCGTCGCTGGACCGCAGCTCCTCCAGGGCCACCTGCAGATCGGCGATGCGCCGGATGGAGGTCCCCAGGTCAGCCTGCAGGACCTGCCGCACCGCCGCCAGCTCCGCCAGCTGCTGCTCCTGCGTGGAGGGCACGGGGTTAGTGCCTGCACCCCGACACGGCACCCCAAAACGTGGAGGAGACAAGTGAGACATCTGCTAAAGCTTCTCCCCCGGGGTTCTCCGTGCCCTGCCAGGGCTTGCACCCTGCTGCCATGCCCATAGCTTGTAAAACGTAATCATCACACACAAGAAGAGGAGCAAAGGAAGCTGAACCCCTCCGTGACCAACGAACATCCCCCGCAATGGAAAAAGTCTCAGAGGAGATGAGCCAAAAAATCCCAAGCGCTGGGCAGAAAATAAGGAGCAATCATCAGCTACAGTGTGGAAACCGAATTTAACTCCAGGGAGGGGGATGGTGGCCTTGGTTTTAGGCACACGGCTGCACCAGGGCACCATCAGGTTGTACAAACAGCCTTCCTGGAGATAATTAGTAAAGATTAATGTCTTCCTGAGCCAGCCAGACCAGTGTGGGGGTAAGCGTATATGTTGGCTGAGCCCAACATGGAGTATAAAACCTGGACAAGTAATAAAACAAAGTTTGAAGAGAGCAACAGGCTCCAGCTGGCTTCAACCCGCACGTCCCTCCCTGCAGCTGGGGATGCCCAGCGCCGTGGCCCTGAGCGTACCGAGACTGGGGACGGCACCACGGCTGAACAGGGACTCAGGAATATATCGCAATCACCGTATTGTGCCCGTGCTGTGACTTCGCTGCACCGCTGTATCGGTCTGCTAAATCAAAATGTTAACGCCGATATACCAAATGGCTAAATCTGATATTAAAATTAACACACCCCCCCCCACACCCCCCATGTGGAACATGAAAAAGCAGCCAGTGTGAGAGCACCGTGTCCCTGCTGGGGACAGAGCGGGGCACAGACCGTGGGGCTGCTCCTGGGGCTGCTCTTCCACTCACGCACTCCACAAACGAAGCCCTTTTCAGAGATGCCGGAGCTGATGAGAAAAACCAGAAACTCAATTCATAATTTTAAACTACAGGGAGGAAAAGCCGGCCGAGCGGCACGACCTGGATGGCACCATGGACCCAGCATCGCCGGCGGCCGGGCGTCCTCATGGCACACGGAGGATGCCGACGCGGCACCACCCACCCGCCGCGGCTGAGCACCGCCGTGCTCATCGCATTCCAAATCCTTTCAGCTGGGAAGGAAACCTTGGTGATGTTTTCTAAACCATCACACGGCAGAGAGTGAAGGAAGACGGAGCGCGTGCCGCAAATTCACCCCGATTGGAGCTGCCAGCAGTAAAATTGCCATCTCGGCGGTGACAAGGTGAGAGATGATTTGCAGCACGGGCTGCGACAGGCCACGGCACAGGAGCCGGCAGACTGTCAGAGTAAATAATGAAAGCCCCGGGATCACCGGGCGGCCGGGCCCGAGGGGAAGAGCATTTCAGTTCATAAAAACATGCAAAGAAGTATCCCAGTTCGGGTTGCGCAGCATCACGGTTCCTGCTGGAAACGCGCCGGTCAGTCTTGGTAAAAACCTGAAGGCTGCCAAGAAGCTTTCGGAAACTCAGCACTTCCGTGCCCTTTGCTTCCCTCCCGGCTCGGGCAAACGCGGAGGGTGGAAAGGACCCGTTTTATGGTGGAAACGGCTCCGAGTGGTGTGGGGATGGCCACTGCCCAGGCAGAGGAACTGCTCCCCACGCCAGGGTTGGCCCCACAAGCGGTCGGGGGCTCAGGAGGGGACACACAGAGAAATCCGGGAGCCCCGAGAGGGGAAAAGCCCAAGGAGAGAGAGCCCCAGGCTTCGGCTGGCTTCGTGCCTGTATTCAGCTATTTGCAACCGCAAGACCAGGCAGTAAAAACAACCGCCAGATAAAAAGCTCAACCCTTCAAACGGGCTGATAAGAGTCGCTATTGAACTAGTTCCTCAGCTCCGGGATACGTCGCAAAATTAAATATAGTTCAGTGGCTGCATTTAATTCCTTTCCTCCGCTCCGCTATTATTAACCTGACAGCGACTGGCGGGGAGGCAGATGGGCACGCGGCGGCGTGTACCCCAACCCCACCGACCAACGAAACCCCCCGGGTTCAGCCGCCAGAGCAGCCAACAGCACGTCCCGGCGACTGGTGGGGTCCCCCCGGCCGGTGGGGTGTCCCCCCCCACCCAACCCCCTCTGCCTTCTGCATGACAGCCACGGGGCGCGCCGAAAAGAGCAGCGCGGGGCTGATGCTGCTGAGCTGGGGGTCCAGCCTGGCTCCCCCCGCGGATGCCCCTCTCCCTGGGCATCCACGATGTGCGGCCTCAGGAGGGGGCTGCACAGGGCAGCGGGGGGACAAAGGGCTCTACGTACTGCGGGTGACCGCGGGGTGCCCTGCACACACGCCCCCCTGGGTGGCAATTTGAATGTAAGGCTGAAAATACCTGTTTTTTTCATGAGAGTTGACAGCGCTCAAGCAGAGCGACGCTGCTGAAACAGCCTCCGTCCTAAACAGCGGAGGTACTCTCACCACCGCCATCGCCCCAGGTGCCCCGGGTGGATTAAACGCAGAGGGAAGCACCAGCCGCATCCAGGGAAAAAGCGGGGCTGCTCCACGCTCGCTCTCTCACGAGCCTGGGCCCAAAGTGAGTTTTAGCTCTCGGGGCTCAGGCGATACCGTAAAGTGAATTCTGGTGATACAAAGCTGCAGCAAGAGGATGTGGGGGAGAGAAACGGCACCGCTCAGTTTCTGTGCCCTGCCTTCCAGCATGGGCTCAGCGCATCCGCAGCCCCCGAGGATGCTGCGGCCGGAGAGGGGAAGGAGGAGGAGGAGGAGGAGGACGAGGACGAGGACGAGGACGAGGACGAGGAGGAGAAGGAGGAGGCTGGCAGAGGCATAGCCCGGCCAGGGACACAGAGAGAGGAAAAACGCTCTGCGTAAATGCGCTGCTGAGCATTTTGGGCTCAAATCAGCGCAAAATAGAAAGGCTCGTGCTTCCAGAGCCGCGGAGCAGCTGTGTTGATCAGCTCCTAAGGACAGCACTGCGGCGGGGAGGAGGCTACAAACCCAACATCCCACCGGTCCCAGTGCTCGAGCCCGCATCTCACGCGTGGAGGGACTTTATGTTTTACTCTGTGCCATATGATTGTCTCAAGGAAGGGGAATAATTATATCAATATAATTAAATTTCAAATGCAAAAACTGCTGTCTCCATCGCATAAACTGGCAAGAATGGTCCCAGCATCAGGCCACCGCCATCCCAGGGAGCGATTAGACACTTTTCACGCATTTTGTTTTGATCTAAATGTAAATGCAAGAAGCTTTTCCCTTTTAATACAGCAACTGGTCTGAGCATTTACATCCTCGCTCGGGATGAGCCGCCAAGTGTTGCTGGCTTCTTGCTTCCTATGACCAGAAAAGGGGGGGAAAGAAAAAAAGGGGGGAATGTATCTATTGAGAAAACTCATAACCCGCCTGTTCCCGTGGCTCTGCTGAAGCACGGGCACCGCCGGGGAGAGGAGCGCTGCACGGAGCGGGGCGAGCGGTGCTGCACCCACGGCTGCGCCCTCTCCCCGTCCCGTCAGACCCCGGGGATGAGCCCGTCTTCCCCCACCTGGGGCAGCAGCCGGCATCCGAGGAAATCACCCATCTGCAGAGAGTCGTAGACTCATAGAATCATTTAGGTTGGAAGAGACCCTTGGGATCATCGAGTCCAACCATTAACCCCACTCTACAAAGTTCTCCCTTACACCACATCCCCCAACACCACATCTAAACGAGTCTGAAACACATCCAGGGATGGTGACTCCACCACCTCCCTGGGCAGCCTATTCCAGGGTCTGACCACTCTTTCTGGGAAGAATTTTTTCCTGATGTCCAGCCTAAACCTCCCCTGCTGCAGCTTGAACCCATTCCCTCTTGTTCTATCGCTAATTACCTGTGAGAAGAGACCAGCACCAACCTCTCTACAGTGTCCTTTCAAGTAGTTGTAGAGAGTGATGAGGTCTCCCCTCAGCCTCCTCTTCCTCAAACTAAACAGTCCCAGTTCCTTCAATCACTCCTCATCAGATTTATTCTCCAGGCCCTTCAACAGCTCCGTTGCCCTCCTCTGCCCTCGCTCCAGCACCTCGATGTCTCTCTCGTATTGAGGTGCCCAAAACTGGACACAACACTCAAGGTGTGGCCTCACCAGCACAGGGGGACAATCACCTCCCTACTTCTGCTGGTCACACTATTTCTAATACAAGCCAGGATGCCATTGGCTTTCTTGGCCACCTGGGCACAGCCGCTTGTCAATGAGAACGCCCAGGTCCTTTTCTGCCCGGCAGCTCTCCAGCCACACTTCCCCAAGGCTGCAGCGACGCATACAGGCTTGGGGAGCATCCCTCTGTAGAGAGGCACTGGGGGACAGCACTGCTGCACCCCCCCGCTGCCTGCACCCTCGGCAGCGCCCCGTCTCGCTCATGCGCGAAGGGACCTGCTCCCCCCCCGCCTCCATTCCCAGCATCCCTGCACGTTTGGACTCGGTGGCCACAGCCGGAGCCAGCCGGCCACTGGCCTGCACCACGTGCGAGAAGCCACACGTCACTCCGATCAAGGGGCTGCCGGGGACCGGAGCGACACACCGCACTGCGGCCGGACCTGGGGGATGAAAGGTGACTTGCGCGTCATCCTGCCTGCTTCATTCATCCTTCATGGCCCCTTATCAGAGCCCCCCCGTGCTCCGGCTGGCACTGATGATGATGGGGAACCCAGGCGGCTGCTGGGGGCGGGGGGGCTGCAATCAGAGGAGCCGCGCTGATGAACGGGGCTTATAAAGCCACGGCTGCCGGGGGGAATCAGTCCTTTCTGCCTAATCAAGGAGGGGCGAAGGCGGGAGCAGTTGCCCTCACACCGCACAGTGCCGGGGGAGTAAAGCAGCAATTTTCCAGCTGTTTATGAGATTTCTTCTTCCGCTACTCTTTAACCTCCATAGGGATATATGCGTTGCATGGCAAAGTGATCCGGGGGGGGGTGGGATTTCATCCCCGACCATACATACACATCCCGTAGCCGGGCGTCTCTTGCCAGCCCATGGCCCAGCGGGAGCAGTGCCGGGGCTGCCCCGTGGGAGCCCAGCACCTCCCCAAAAGGTGTCCCGCAGATGATGGGGCTCCTTGCTCAGGGTGGGAACCCCACAGCCGCTCACATCAGCCCTCGGAAGCACGCTCCCTCCTTCTCCCACCGAGAAGCACGGATCACTGCCTTCTCCCTTGCAAAAGCAGCAGATCTCAGACGTGGAAAAAGCCGCAGAAAGGGACTACAGCTACTGCCACAAACCGGAGATGGTGAAGCAGAACTGACGGTCCTTTGCTTCGCGTCTGTGTTGATTTTTCATTGAAAAGCTCCACTGATTTCTCTCCTGCCTTCCAGCGGTTTGGAGCAGCCCTACTCTATCCATCCTCCGGGCCAGCAAGGAACCTGCCCACGCACCCGGCCGTGGCACCGGGACCGTGGGGAGAGACGGGGACGTGGCACCAGCTGTGAGCCCAGGGAAAGGTGCTCCAGCTTCCCAGATGGGGATCTGCCACACGAGCTCCGGAGCATCCCGTGCTGGTAAACCCCGGTCCCTGTTGGCACCAGCAGATCTGGCTCCTTCCACCAAACCAGTCAGTCACGCGCAGCAGAAACCAGCCCGACCAGCTTAGAAACCCCGGCTGATGTATATTTCATAATCAATAAATAAAATATACGTTCTGCCTGGGTTTGCAGACGTTTCCAAATTAGACTCTCCCATTCACAGCGTGTCGGCAGACAGACCGCCCCAGAGCACAGCACTCCCCAAACCCGACGGCACCAGTCTGCGGGCAGGTCAGAAGCGTTTATTTTAGAACACCGAGGTTTATTTTTGCTGACAGAGAGCCTGAATTAAAGGCTCTCTCAAGACGAGAGGGACGGGAGCTCGTTTGACCACGGTCAGCACATGGCAAACCCACGCTGAGATGCCGGTGCTCACAGCCCGGCCTCCTGGGGGGGCTCGCAGGAGGGTGCTGCTGCACATCCATGCTGGAAAAACCCTGACAACACGAGTTACACTGCAAAAAAAAATTAATTCCTACTGCGAGTGTCACAGCCGAGTGCTCAACAGTGTCCTGCCGGCCACTTTTGCCTGCATTTCATATGGCCCCCCCCACACCCACCCTGTCCGTAGCCCCTAGAGCCCCCAGACCACCCGTCCCTCTCACGGCACCACCCGCTCCCACTGCGAGGACAGGCTGGAAAGGAGGGGATTTGCTGCAAAGGGGAAATATCGCTGCCATTTGTGGGAAGAGAGAGATGGAGGGGGGTGGTGGTGAGGGCACAGCCCCCGGCACCGCGGCGCCCAGGGCTGTCACCCAGCAGGCAGCCAGCGCTGTGGCAGAAGAAATCAAGACAAGTGCAAGCTGCCGGCAAGGACAGGAGGAGACATGGGCTGGCAGCTCCTGGGGGGGTCCCCGTTCCTTGGGGGGAGCTGCCACCCCGCTGCGTCCCTGTGCAGCCAGCAGGAGAGACCCTGCTGCCCATCAACTCCCACAGCATCGCTGGGGCATCGCAGAATCATGGAATTGTCTCGGTTGGAAGGGACCTTTCAGACCATCGAGTCCAACCATCAACCCAACACTGACAAACCCACCACTAATCCACATCCCTCAGCACCGCGTCTGCCCAGCTTTTCACATCCTCCAGGGATGGTGACTCCACCACTTCCCTGGGCAGCCTGTTCCAATGCTTGACATCCCTTTCAGTGTAAAAATTTTTCCTAATATCCAATCTAAACCTCCCCTGGTGCAACTTGAGGCCATTTCCTCTTGTCCCATGGCCTGTTCCTTGGGAGAAGAGCCCGACCCCCCCGGCTACCCCCTCCTTTCAGGGAGCTGCAGAGAGCGAGAAGGTCTCCCCTCAGCCTCCTTTTCTCCAGGCTGAACACCCCCAGCTCCCTCAGCCGCTCCTCACAGGACTTGTGCTCCAGACACCTCACCGGCTCCGCTGCCCTTCTCCGGACACGCTCCAGCCCCTCAATGTCTTCGTTGTAGCGAGGGGCCCAAAACTGCCAGCAGACTTTTCCAAGAGCCAGAAAAAGATGCCCCAGCCCGTGGCATGGGGGGGCACCAGCAGGCAGCTGGGGGCTGTCAGCCCACCTGGAAACAGGGGGAGAGGGGACACCTCAGCTGGCAGCTCCCTACCTCCTACCCCCGGTCCCCCGCGTCTCTCCACAGCCTGGCTCTGCTCTCATTGCTTCGCTGGGAAAGGGATTTCCAAAACCTTTTTCTTAAGAGTTTCTTTTCCATCTGATTTTGTCTCAGAAGCATTTGAAGACAAGTTAAAAAGAGCTAAGCAAAACCAGCAGTGAAATATTTTATGGGACCATAAAGGATGCCACGGCAGGCGCCGCAGAGCATCCGGCGCCGCGGCCTCGCCGCCGCCTTTTATTTCTGTTTGTGGTTCTGCTGTCACAACATAACCTTTGCGAGCTCCCATCCACCTGAAGTGAAGTGTAATCTAATTAGCCCAACTTGGATTGCCTCTATTTGAATAATTTAGCGTACACCTGCAGTATTCATCAATCATTATTATTTTTAATTGAGTAATTAACTCGCGGGTTTTCGGAAAGTCTGAAGCGACAGAATTCCCGCGGTTGAAGTCTCGAGAGAGACGGGGCCGAGCGGCTCTTTCGGCGCTGGCAAACACCAGTGTCACCAGTAACTGGGGTGAGCAGGCACCAGTGCCGATGGTTTCCCGAAGGACTGACTTCTTCAATGGCAAACCAGGAATCACACGCCTGCTCTACAACAGGCCTAATTAGCACGTATATATGGGCGAGTTTTCATTCCCGCCTCCTCCATCACCCAACCTCACCTCTAAGGACTGGCTCCCTTTGACGATAATTGTCCTTACGCTTAGCCAAAGTCATTAGTTTTTAAAGAAAGACCCAGGAGCAGGCGGTGCTGGGGCTGGGCCGGGGGGGGGGGATGCTGAGGAGACATCAGAGGGGTTGGCTGGGACCCTGCCGGGAGCTGTGGGTTTGCCTGGGTGGGAACGTGGCATTCCCGGCTGGAGGCACAAACAGCTCCCGCTTCGCTTCTCAAGTTCACTGAAAGCACCAAAAAATTAAAAAAAAAAAAAAAAAAAAATCTTTAAAGCTCGCGAAAGAAAAGAAAAAATAAAATAAAAAAATCACAGCCGTCAGGCTGTAACGTGCTACAGCGCGCTGGACGGCGTGGCGATAACAGGGCTGCGTTACAAAGGAGATTTGCCATCATAAGAATCAGGAAAAAAAAAGGGTTATTTACACCACGACTCTCATCTATTTAAAAAAAAAAAAAAAAAAAAAGCGTGAAGAATATCTTCACACCTGCACTTCAGTTGTCAGTAAAAATAGTTAATTATTATGCTGATGAATTTCACAGCTTCTTTAAAGAAACCCCATTCTAAGACAGGGCCCGCAAGCCCCCCACGGCGTGCCCCAGCGCTGGGGGATTGGGGGGGGGGGGGGTTGGTGGAGCTGCCTGTCGGTGCAGGGGGGCTGGAGGAGACGCAGCGAATCTGGCTGGCTCCCCAGCACGCGTCCCTGCCAGCTGGGGCTTCATCCCAGCAGGATCAGCCCCTGCTTTTCCCTGGGCTTCCCAGCAAGGAGCTGGCGCAGCCCAGGCGGGTGGGAAGCACCCGGCTCTGTAGGGCACCCTGGGGCTCCCATCCCAGCTTTCTCCCATGAAATCCAAGCTGTACAGGCAGTTTAGTCACGGGCAGCACAGCCGTAGGTTACCCCCCTCTTACAGAAACGTGAGTTTCTTTAAGCTTTTTAGTTATTGCTTTGCACATACTGGAAGAATTACTGCCTAAAAAGTGAATTAGTCCATCCTGGCGTGTTAGTAGCTTGCATTTCCCCCCTCTGCCACAGCAAATCCACAGGTAAGGAGGGAGATGCTCTGCCAGAAGCTCTGTGAAAACAGCTCCATAAAAGCAAGGCACAGGACAGGGTTCTCATACAGCATCCCTGCCCTCGCTCCCGCCCAGTGCTTCCAGCGATGGCTGCGGACACCCAAAGCAGCTGAGGCCAAGCCGCTTGCGAACACACCTTAGTCTCCCCTGATGCTCGTGGTGGACCACCGACCCATGTCCAGCATCATCTCCAGAGCACCGAAGCCCTGAGCCGTGCCCAGCGCCATCCTGCCCTAACAGCAGCCTCAGGAGGGAAAACCCAGCGGCGGCTCATCGCCCTACACATCCCGCCTCCATCCTTCCCTGCACCGCACCGGGGGACTCTCACATCGGGACGAGCACGAATGTGCGTGCATGCACGATGAGCGAAGAGACCAGGGCTTGTTTTTAAGCTCCCCGGGAAGGACTCTCAGTCGGAAATCCATCTCTCGCTTCTCGCAATGACTCAGTTTCCGCCGTGGCCCGAGGAGACCAGGCGGCTGGGTCTTGCCTGTCAAGCTCTGGGTGTCAGCACAGCAGCTGAGACACACGGAGCTGCTGCAGGCTGGGATCCAGGTTTTATTGGAAGGGGAACTACAGCTCCATGGAGGAAACCCAGTACATGCAACCGGAGCAAAGACAAAGACAACCAGGGCCAAGCACTACCCCCACCATTAGAAAACACGCCTCCCTCGCTGTGATGGCGCCGGGCTTGGAAAGTGTTCAAACCCCATTCTCCTTACAAAATTCATAAGGCAGAGCCATCTGCCTGGCAGCCAGCTCTCCAGCTCCCATCCCTGCTTCTCGCTGGATTTTTCCCTGCTGCCTGTGCATGGCATGAGTCTGTCTGCCTCCCCGCTGCCCAAAGCCGGGCCGAAAACGAGGGAGGGATGAAAATAGCTGTCCTGAGCCTGGCTGACGGCGTGGGGACAGCGGGACAGGCTTTTCCAATTTCTTCCCCACTGACAAATACGAGCCGCGAGAATAAAATAACTTACATACAGGCACCAGCTCTTGGGACCCCAGGAAACAGGACGGGATTTCTAACCCCATCTGTACAATGAATTTCTCCCTTCAGCACATCGCTTAAACCCTGACGGTGCGTGGCAAGTCCACAACCTCGCGACTGTTTATTTGAATAAATTAAAAAAAAATTTTTTTTTAGGTGCAGACCATGACTCAAGTAATGTTAAGTGAATAATTCATGCAGTATTTATAATTGATGGGGGATTTAACAGGAGCAGAGCTGTAAGTGGCTTTCTATTAACTATTGATGCTCTCCGCCAGCCGCTCGACAAGCGCGGCTGGGCTCTGCGATCACAGCTCTCCCGTGATGTTTTATTTAAGCGCTGTTAAGAGAACACACAGTCTGGGAGGATGCCTCTGCTCCCGGGGAACGCCGCCGCAGCCCCTGGCTCCCGAGGCGGCCGCCCCACGCCGGCCTCAGGGACCCCCGGTTCCCACGGGGAACCAGCCTCCGTGTGCCGGCGGGGAGAAACGCGGGGCTGGTGGGATGTCCCTGGGAGAGCTCACCCACCACGGGGCTTGCCTGGCTCCTTCCTCCTGCCCCCGCTGCCAGATAACCCCAAATATCTGGGGGTCCAGATAAACCCAGACCCCTAGGTATTGTGTTATGAGTTTGTCTGTTTATGGGTTTTTCTGTCTTATTCCAGGGAGGCGCCTCTAAAATGCCTTCCAGACTTCTTTGTGAACTTCATTTGTGAGGACGGAAGACGACCAAGTGTCTTGCTACACCCATCATTCACATCCCCGTATGAAACATTCAAAAAGCGTCTAAAAATACAGGCACCAATACAAAAATACAGTCAGAAGAACCCACCCGTATCCTAACAGACGGCGCATCTGCGTTCCAAAACATCGCGTTTCTAACAAAGCTGCAATAAATACACAGTTGTCATAGCAAATGAAGCTGTGTCTCGCTCAACACCCGCAGGGAAAACAGCAGGATCCGGCCCCAGGGTGGGCTGCTGCTAGCCCGGTGGGCAACCCGGGGAGCCGCCCGGCATGCCCGGGGCTGGCGGGCACACAGGGTGCCACCAGCAAAGCATCTGGGTTTAAAATCTCATTATTCCGATGAGCATCGATGGCTGCACGACTCGTTTTGCGCCCGGGGAAGGGTGCCCTGGCTGCCAGAGCTATACGTGGGCATGCAGGATTCGGGCCGGCAGAGCAAGGACAAAGCCTGTTCACGGCACAGGCAGGGGATGCGGAATAATTCACACCGAAGCACCATTCCCTTCAGAAAGGCTGGCAGCCTCGGGGCGAAATAAATGCTGAAATCTCCTTGATTGTTAAATAAAAGATTATTGATAAAATAACTGCTTCTAATGCGGCTGTGCTGCCAGCAGAAATGCAATATCTTTCAATTACTGCTCGGAAGCAAGGCCTGCCTTTTGTTTACTGGAAAATAAAAAAAGCCCCAACATGAAAAGAGATGCTCGCAGAGGACTGTAAAATGAAGGCGAATCTATTTTTGCCGTGCTCCAAATCCGGTTGCGGCTTTGGGAGTGCAGAGCAGGTTGGATGCTTGTCGGTGCCGTCCGACACGCCGCCGTGCCATGGAGGGGGCTATTTGGCAAAGCCGGGAGCACCGCGAGGAGCTGGCACTCGGGCTGAGCCCCAACACCCCGCCGTGCCATGGAGGGGGTTATATGGCAAAGCCGGGAGCACCGCGAGGAGCTGGCACTCGGGCTGAGCCCCAACGCCCCGCCATGCCATGGAGGGGGTTATTTGGCAAAGCCGGGAGCACCGCGAGGAGCTGGCACTCGGGCTGAGCCCCAACACCCCGCCGTGCCATGGAGGGGGTTATTTGGCAAAGCCGGGAGCACCGTGAGGAGCTGGCGCTTCGGCTGAGCCCCGACACGCCGCCGTGCCATGGAGGGGGTTATTTGGCAAAGCCGAGAGCACTGCGAGGAGCTGGCGCTTGGGCTGAGCCCCAACACGCCACCGTGCCATGGAGGGGGTTATTTGGCAAAGCCGGGAGCACCGCGAGGAGCTGGCACTCGGGCTGAGCCCCGACACCCCGAGCCATGTGTCTGGCATTTGGCACGTGGTGGGGGGGTGGCAGGGGGACGGGGGCATTTCCCCCTGTGCCTCGGTCCTGCCCGACCCGAGGAAACCCAGCGCAAGGAGGTGCCGGAATGACCTGAGCGACTTCTCAGCGTTTCTTAGAGATCTTAGATCTCCTTCCTGGACCAAAACACGGAGCAGAGGGACCGCCCAAGCTGCCAGCCCAGCTACGGAGAAACGAAACGCAAGGTGCCTCCATAACGGCTTCGGTTCAATGGTTTGGGGGTGTGGAGGGATGCGAAGCAATTCACTGCCCCTCCGAGCGCTCCCCGGCTCCGCTCGCCAAAGCCGAGGCCGACACCCCGACATTAGGAAGACCCAGGGCAGCCATGGGGGACAAGCCCGGGAAACATGGCTTACCCGTGTTGGGGCCAGCTAACAGCAAATTGGCCACCTCCATCTCCAAACACAGAGCACAGCGCAGAAAATTACTTTTGCAGGACCCTCAGACCAATAAAACCCGCAGCAAACTGCCCTCCCCGTGCCCCTGGGGGCTCCTTACCAGCTCCACGCGCCGGCGGCTGGACTCCAGCTCCCTCTGCACCAGCTCGTCCATGTCCGCCTTCATCTCCTCCATCCTCCTCTGGTAGTACCTGGTGCTCTCCTTCTCCCGCGCCTCCGACTCGGCCGCCTTCTCCAGCTCCTCGCCCATCTTTATGATGCTGTCTCGCAGGCGCAGCACCAGCACCTGGGGAGGAGGGCGCGAGGTGAAGCCAGGGAGGTGGAGGTGAGGAGTCACGAAGGTCTCCACGAGCATCAAGCCACGTGGAGAGCCCTCCCTCCCCGACGCAGGGATGGTCACTATTATTATCATTACCAAGCATCGCCCTAGATTAACGGTTGGAATCGATGACCTTAAAGGCCTTTTCCAACTTAAAAATTCTCTAAGTGGTGGCCACTGTCTGCAGCAGACCCCAGTGACCCCAGCGCATCCCTGCGCCCAGCTCTGCAACCACCACAGCAGGCAGTGCCATCCCTCATGGCCATGCCGCGTCCCCCAGGGCTCCCACGGAGCCGGTGGCTGCTTTGGGGGCACAAGAGCATTTTCCTTCACCCCTGGACTGGGCTCGTTCGGGCAGCACTACTCCGGGAAGAAGTGACAGTAAAAACATATTCCGGGGCCGCCAGCAGATGTGCTGATTAATGGGGAGAGTGAAATATTGCAATCGAGCCTGCTGTCCTGGACGATGCCAGAGCAGAGGGATTCCCATCAGAGAGGGATGTGATGGATGTGCTGAGCCGTCAGCACACGCCGCGCTCTGTGTCCAGAGGCAGGGACAGTATATTCCTCCAGGTGTTTATAGCACTGGGCCCAATCACCAGCGGGGAAGCATGTAGAGATAACGGCAGCGGCATGAACTCTGTGGACTGTCCACAAGCACAGGAGAGGTGGCCAAAGACCCCACCTGTCCGTCCCCACCCCTTCCCAGGTGCTTCTCCCCCCAGGAAGGCATCGCTGCGCCTGCCTTTTGCAGACAAGCTGCATCTCCCCGGGGCTCTGCGTCCCCTCTGCGAGCGGGGAAGAGCTGGTACCTCAAAGCGCTTCATCTGCACGGCCTGGAAGTCCAGCTGGCTCTCCAGGTCACGGATGCGGGCTTCCTGCCGGCTGACGATGGAGCGCTCGGGCGGGCACTGCTCCAGGCGGGCTGCTCTTGCCTGCGCTGCCTGCAGCTGGGCGAGGACGGGCCGTGTTAGCACCTCCCCGGCACCCGAGCCAGGCAAACACCTCCTGGTCCCCTTTCCCAGATCCCCCATCAGTCCCTTGCCTTGGTGTGACGGGCACTGAGGACCTCTCATGGCCCCAGAGGTGATGGGACACTCTGGAAAAGCATGGCTTTCTGCTTCCCAAAGGAATCCCCGCTGTTAATACCCCACTGTAAATGCATGACACGAACACGCGTTTTTAAATTAAAAATGTGCTGGCAAGAAAACACGTGTCTGGGTCTCTTTTGCTTTTCTCCTTCTCACAAACTCTTTGAGGACAGCAGGAATAAAAATTCACAATTCATCCCTGTGTGGAAAGCTGCCTGGACCAAGTTTTCCTTCAGCCGTTACACCAGGATCTCCAAAGCGAACTGCCCTTTTAGTGACCCCGGTACAAGTTTGGTTCAGATTTTGTGTTTGACCTAGAACTGCGGGAATTTGTCTTCTCTTTATCTGGCCTATCTCTAAAGCACCACCCGCTCCGCCCCACAGGGAGCGAGTCCTGCTTCTGATTCCTCGGCAGTTTAGCTACGCTCCAATAAAGCACTTAAGTTAATGGGATTACTCGTGTTTAAATCCATGCACTCCAGGAGGGTCGGTGCAGCCGCAGAGGTGAGAGGACACAGGACCTACCGGTACCCACCCCAGGGTCAGCCCCATCCCAGCCACTGCACCAGCAGCTCGGGAAGGGAGGAGGGAGAAGTGGGACTCTCCATCCCAGGATTCTGGCCAGGGAAAGCCTTCTCCATCCCCAGGCAGAGCCCGCAGCCCACCCTGGCCCCGTCCTGCCCACAGGGTCAGGGCTGTGGGCATGTAGCAGGTAGAGTGGCTTCTGCACCATGCTGCTCTCGGAGGCACGCACAGCCCATGAGGAAGAGGAGAGGAACCTGAACAGAGCCATGGAGATGCTGGGAGGGCTGGAGCCCCTCTGCTGTGGGGACAGGCTGAGAGAGCTGGGGGGGTTCAGCCTGGAGAAGAGAAGGCTCCGGGGAGACCTTCCAGCCCCTTCCAGTCCCTAAAGGGGCTCCAGGAAAGGTGGGGAGGGACTGTTTATGAGGGAATGGAGTGATAGGATGAGGAGTAATGGCTTTAAACTGAAAGAGGGGAGATTTAGATGAGATATCAAGAAGAACATCTTTGCTGTGAGGGCGGTGAGCCCCTGGCCCAGGTTGCCCAGAGAAGCTGTGGCTGCCCCATCCCTGGAGGGGTTCAAGGCCAGGTTGGACGGGGCTTGGAGCAACCTGGGCTGGTGGGAGGTGTCCCTGCCCAGGGCAGGGGGGGAACTGGGTGGGCTTTAAGGTCCCTTCCAACACTAGCCATTCTATGATTCTATGAACACATTACAAAGGAGAAATGGTTTTGTATCAGCAAATATAGGGACTTTATCTGATTTTAGACAAGAACATGGCACCCATGACTGGCACCGGCGACGCACCGGGCACAGATGTCAGAGGACACCTGGGTGGCTCTCGCTCCTCTGCTCTGGGTGCTATGGGCTGGGGAGGAATTACCTTCTCCTGAAGGCTCTGCTTTTCTTTCTTCACATCCTCCACCTGCGTCTGCAGCTCCCGGATCTGAGCGATGTCTGTTGCCGACTGTGGATAGAGAAAGCACAGCCGTGGGAGCAGACCCGAGGGCTCGGAGCAGAGGGCACACGCCGTGAGGAGCGTGGTGCCGAAGGCTGGCTCGTGCCTGCGTCTCCTTCCACCGAAACAGCGAGCCACTCCTGGAACGGACTGAAGGAGCTTATTTCTCCCGACTGCATGCAACTTCCCTAATTTTCAAAACAAATATTTGCACATCGGGACAGAAACCATGACGTCAAGATCATTTCTGTCCTCAGGGTCATTCCAGATACAGATTCCTGGTTCTGTAAGGGGCACCAGACTGAGAATTGTCAGTCTCGCCAGCCTACCCCTGCTCCACCGGGAGCCTTGGCGTCCCTCAGCTCCAGGTACGATCCTTTGGGAGAGCCTGCCTTAGTCTGGATATTGCGCAGAAAGCCCCGGGGCTGTCTGTCAGCACTTTTTAAGCTCTGCTTGATAAAACAGTGAAAGAAAGGATGGAAAAGGATCCTGCCGGGGATGCTATCGGATTTCCCAACTATTGAAACTAAAGCCAAACACCTCTTGAAAGAAGACTCCAAACTCTGGGTGAGAGCAACTGGAGCTGTGAGCCCTTCCTCCCATCACAGCCTCTGCTTCCTGGGGTCCCCAAGCTGCTGTGCACCGATGGGGACTGCCATTCACCCCCAGCCAGGCTGCAGGGTGTTCCAAGCACCCTCAAGGGAAGGGGGATGCTCTCCAGCCTCCGCTGCCCCGGCTCCTACCTGGGCGATCAGAGCCTTGTGCTTCGCCATGAGCTCGTTCAGGTCTTCCTGGTCCTCGTCGATGCGTTTCAGGAGGTCGGCTCTCTCGTGCTGCAGCTGGTACAGCTGCTCGTCCACCTGCGGGAGGACCCACGGGGGCACTGGCTCATGCATCCCACGGGGGACCCACGGCACAGCGCTGCCTGCACCGCAGCGTCCTTGGGGACACACTGCCACCAGCCTCCAACCCCGTTCTTGCACCAGGAGAGGCAAAGGGAGCTCCCATGTATCGGCAGAGGGGGACTATGGGATGCTGCGCCCTTTGACTATCCATTGCTGCCCCCTTATCCATCCATTAAGCCACCCGGGGGCTGTTGTTCCCAAAGAGCCCGGGTGGTTTAGTAAATATGCTGGGTGATTTAGGAAACATGCCGATTATTGCCGAATTAGTAAAAAAGCTGATTATTGCCACCAAACACCAGGAGGTAAGACCGCGCCGCTGCCCTCCCAGCCCCGGCTGTGTCTCCGCACCAGGGTCTTGTTTCTGCTGAGGGTCTCCAGCTCCGTGTGCAAGTTCTCCAGCTGCAGGGCCGCCGTCTGCTGGGACCTCTGGGCCTCCGCGCACTTTGCTTCACTCTCTTCCAACTGGGAAAAATTGAGGGAGATAGATAGATAATTAAAGGAGCGCTCGGTGCCTGCGGAAACCACGTGCTGGTTACGCCGTTCCCCATAGCCCCGGAGAGTTTTCCCCTGCTAATGCACAGGGAAAGGCAACTTTTTAAAACCCGTGCTGCTCTCCAGCCCGTCTGCTCCTGGTTCACAGCGAAAAAGGCTTTCGTGGCAGCTCCTGGCACTCCTTACCACGGATCCTACCGCCACCGACCGTCCCGCTGAGAGCTGAAGCAACCGCCTCGATCTGCACATCCACCCTTGGCACTGCCGTGGGTGAGGCAGAGCCGGGATCGTTAATTTGCAAAATTATGTGAATTACATGTAATTCCTGATTAGAGCGATTCACGATTCGGAGTTTGCAAATGGGCTTTTCATGCGGCATAAATTGCATTTGCAAATACACACGAAATATCACATTTATAAATGCTGATCTGCTCCGGGTTTTTACAGCTCAGCTGTTAAGACGACAATGATCTTAAATGGGCTGCAAACATCTGGGAGATGCGGCGTCATCCCAAAACCTCACACCGCCAGGGCGGAGGAGTTTACGTAGGCTGTACCTGAACATCCAGTTCCTTCCCTTGCTCGCTCGGGTTTCTTTTCTTTTCTTTATGAAAAAGAAAACTAAACTCTCCGCTTGCTGCTCATTTCCTTGCCCGGTCCCCTGCAGAGGATGGGGAGCAACGGGATGGGGAGCTGCGCACCATGGTGAGAGTTTGAGCATTTTAGGCTATTTTTCTCAGGGCATACTCATCTTGTTTTCGCTCTCTCCCTCAAAAAAAAAAAAGGGGGGACTACAAAGTACTGCAACCGGAGCAATCCTCGGCTCATTTCCCTCAACTGGTTGGGGTGATTGAGACCTGTTTGGAAAAGCTGAGCAGGTAAAAGGGTGCCTACAAGAAAGCTGGAGAGGGACTTTTTACAAGGGCACGTAGTGATAGGACGAGGGGTAATGGCTTCAAACTGGAAGAGGGAGATTTAGATGAAATATCAGGAAGAAATTCCTTGCTGTGAGGGCGGTGAGCCCCTGGCCCAGGTTGCCCAGAGAAGCTGTGGCTGCCCCATCCCTGGAGGGGTTCAAGGCCAGGTTGGACGGGGCTTGGAGCAACCTGGTCTGGTGGGAGGTGTCCCTGCCCAGGGCAGGGGGTGGCACTGGATGGGCTTTAATGTCCCTTCCAACCCAAACCATTCTGTGATTCTATGCATTTGCTTCCTCAATGCCTAATCTGCAGAGGAAATGGAAGTCGTTTTTCCCTTAAAGTCAGTGAATCTTTTTATATACCTGGCACAGTGCGATCTCCAAATGGACACTGCCCAGCCCTGCGACGTGGCACCGGGATGCCAGACGCCTTCCTCGCCACCCACCTGCCACAAGGGAGAGCCCCGTGAAGGGGGGACACGGAGCACATCACGCCCCAAGGGCTGGCCACACACGGAGGGTGACCAAACGCTGCCACTGCAGCCAGCAGGAACGGAAGCCTTTTCCTCCTCCATCCCAGGGCCAGAGCAATGGCCTTTCTGGTGCGCATGGAAACGCCTGAGGGCTGTGATCTCCAGCCTCCACCTTCCTTCCTAAATTGCATCCCCCATTTTTAACTCCTTCAGTGAGAAAATCAGGCAGAGAACATGTTCTCCATCGCCACGAGGCACAACGCCAACAGTTCCCAACGCCAACGGCTCCCACCACCAACTTCAGCAAAACCTCTGGAAGCAAACACGCATCTGCTCCCAGACACCGACATCCCACCACCGAGGATGGGATGATGGCTGGTCTCTGCCTCCTGGGACCACCGTTTCCATCTCTGAGCCCTCCTGCCACCTCTTCACAAACCAAGAAATGGATGGGAAGAAATAGCCCCGAACATCGCTGGGTCTCCAGCTACAGCGCCAGCCAGACGCTGCTCACCATGGGAAATATAAAGCGCTGGCATGGAGACATTTAGCAGTTTGAATCCTGCAAAAGTGTTATTTAAAAACCTGTTCCCGTCTCCAGACTCAGCCCGTGTTGATGGATCGTCTAGCCGGTCTATTCATACATCTGCAGAGCCGCTCTCACAGCCACACGCGCCGTGTTCCTCTTTCTTCCACCAGCTGAAAAATAGCCTTTGTGCTTTGCATAAAGCTGGGGCGGCCGTTACTGAAATGACCCGAGCGATAGCTGCTGAGAGATGTTGAAGACACCAGTATCTTAAGGGGGCCTACAAGAAAGCTGGGGAGGGACTTTTTAGGATGTCGGGTAGTGGTAGGACTAGAGGGAATGGATTAGAACTAGAGATGGGTCGATTCAGACTGGATGTTAGGAAGAAGTTCTTCACCACGAGGGTGGTGAGACACTGGCCCAGGTTGCCCAGAGAGGTGGTGGAAGCCCCATCCCTGGAGTTTTTAAGGCCAGGCTGGACGGGGCTCTGAGCAACCTGATCTAGTGGGGGGTGTCCCTGCTCCCTGCCCATGGCCATGCCCATGGAACTAGATGATCTTTAAGGTCCCTTCCAACCCTAACAATTCTGTGATTCTATGATAGATGCCAATCGGTCCGACTGCTGGGTTTATGGCCAAAGGCTTTTCCACCTGCCCAGCTTTGGGCTCCTCCAGAAGCAACCCCGTCCACAACCAACCCCTGGAACTGGCCTTTCCCCTGCCACAATTACGCTAAAACTCCATAGTTTAGTGAGAGAGAAAGACATCTCCAGGTCCTCTCATTAAACACCAGCTTCCATTTCACTTCGTGTAATGGAATTTTCCCACTTGGGAAGAATAAATTGAAATCCCCCCCCAAAAAATGCATAATGTATGAACTTCTGAACAACGTTATTTTGCTGCGCTACACCATCTGTTAAATACCTGCGTAAAATGGATGCTTCAGCCTTATTAAGAAACAATGCTATATTTCTAGCCATATGGATTTTGATTAACGGAAATGTAGCATTTTAGCATAGTTTTTATTCTTGTGGAGGTTTGTGGGCTGGTGGTAGGATGTATTGACTTTTGAGAAAGTCGTCACGAATGCTATTAGAAATCCTTTAAATTTAAAGGACGGCATAATCATGAGGCATTTTTAACGCACGCAGAGTCTCAGTGTTGGCGGTGCAGCAAAAACTCGATATCCCCAATGTTAAGGCTTTCCGCTCTCCTTTCTCCAAAGCGTGAAGCAGCCGGGCAGCAGCCACCCAGCGACGGAGCCGGGGATGGACCATGTGGCACCGCGGCCACAGGCAAGACAAAGCGACCTCCTGCACGATCCTGCCTCTCCGCGGGGACCGAGCGGCTCGGGGAACAAGGTGTTATTCCCCTAGCAAGACGTGGCTGGATGCCACGGGGATGGCCACGCTCCCCGGGCAGAGCAAGTGTCCCAGCAACGCCACTTGGTCCCTGGGATCGGGACGTGGAAGGGGTCCCTCAGCATCAGCCCACCGCAGCGAGCTCCGGCGCAAGGAGGATGATGCGAGGCAGGGGCTGCACGTATCAGCCCCAAAGTGGGATTCAGGGAATACCGAGGGATTAATTAAGCGTGGCATTACAGCATTAGCCTAATAATGTTTAAGAAAGAACTCATGAGTGCAAAAAATGGCCATTCCTGCTGCCTGCCCTGGCCATGGCCATGCCCTGGCTGTCCAGGTCAATGGCACAGGCATGGGCATGGACATGAGTATGGGCACGGGGATGGGCACGGACACTCCATCGGCCACGTCGGGCCCAGCTCACCTTCCCCTTCTCCCTCGGCGCAGGTGGAAACAGCTGCTGCTCGCAGATGCTATTTATGCAGAACTATTATCTCAATTATATCTGTATGTCGTTGGAGTCGCTCATGCCTCCCCATTAGTTTGTTTCCAGGGGAAATGTAGAGTACAGATTAATTACTGAGGGGTTTCGTAGGACTGGCATTGTTAGCATAAACCCGGCGCTCAGCGTCGCGGGACGCACGTGCGCGGCCAGCCTGGGGACAGACTGGTCCGTGCCACCCCTGTCCCATGGCGGGACACCCCGAGCTCACCCCGGGGCTGAGGCCACCCCGGGCCAGCGGCACGGTGGCCACGTGCATGCAGCCGCTCGCTGGGTCGCTCAGTGCCGGCTGCGAACACAGCACGTCTGCACTAAAGCTACGACAAATCCACTGCGATCTCTGCTCCTGCCTTACAGCATCCCTATGACAACGCCTCCCGAACCCAGCGCCGCTGGAGCTCCTCATTAGACAGAGAGAAAGCGTGCCGAACAGAAGGTAATTAACAGGGCTACAGAGGAAAAAAAAAAAGGGGGGGGAAAAAATACTTAACCACTGTTGGCTTAATTACAGAGAAGTGTTCCTGAGGAGGAGACCCTCGTCAGAGCCAAGAGGCGCTTCTCACCCTGGCCTGGGCAGCGCGATGCTCGCCCAGCGCAGGGTCACCGCTTGCCTCGCACACAACTAAAACCAGGAGATCTGCGAATATTCCCCGCCGCTTCCCC
Organism: Alca torda; assembly: GCA_008658365.1. Taxonomy (NCBI): domain Eukaryota; kingdom Metazoa; phylum Chordata; class Aves; order Charadriiformes; family Alcidae; genus Alca; species Alca torda. Next base: position 31,292,951 of record CM018088.1, on the reverse strand, counting down.
TCGGCTGAGGCAGAGGGTGATGCTCCCCGGGGGAGGGAGATGCCCGCTCATCCCAAGGCGCCCACCTGCTTGCGCAGCCGCTCCAGCTCCTGGGCGCTGGCGCCGGGCTCGCCGGGGGTGGCCAGCAGCAGCTGCAGGTCGGCGAGCAGGGCACGCGTCCGCCGCAGGTCCCGCCGCAGACGCTTCTCCACGTCGAAGTCGCGGTGGCCGATCTGGGGAGGGGAGAAGGGAAGGGTGGTGGTGGTGGTGGGTGGTCCTGAGCCCCGCCGCCCCGCAAAACCTCCCTCCGACCTTCCCGTCCCACCCCAAGGCATTCCCCACAAAACGAAACCTCTAAAACCCACCAGTTCGGACACGTTTTGGTAATGCTGAAGTCATGAATCAAGAAGATATTAAATACGTGTGTATCGATAACTGCGGTTTTCCCTCTTTGCCAAAGAAAAATGATTTAACGGTTAAATAAAAGGGAGAAAATGAATTGCGTAAACGTCAAAACTGGCAGATCCCACCAAAACGCCACATTTTTTCCCCACCAGGAAGCCATTCCTCTGAAAACACTAGCCCACCCCTGGTCCCACCAGCCACGTGCCTACCCGGTGAGCCACCCTTGTGGCCAGAGGGCCGGCGTGGCCACAAGAGCCAGGGGCAGAGGCTGGTAGTGCGGGTCCCCAGGGCCACAGCACCCTGTCCTCGAGGCCACCAGGCATTGTCACCCCCCGCCCAGGGAAACCACCCTGGCCGAGGGGTCAGGGCAGACCCAGAAGATGCGAGTCCAGTGTCTGCGCTGAGAGCTGGCACAGAAAATGTAAAAATCATTGCATGAAAGAAAAAAAAAAAAAAAAAAAAGCCAGAAAAACCCTCTGCCCCCCCAGGGAAAAAGAGTAACAAAGGCAGGAGAAAGTCAGCCCAAAGGCGAAAGAGAAAAAAAAAAAAACCACGAAACGCTGATGAGGAAAGCTTCATTAGGAGTTATTTACACATCTCTAATGCAAAGCATCTGGAGTCCCCGTCAGCCGCGGAGGGACGTAACCGATGCTGCCGCCTTCGGTGGGGGAGGCAGCGATCCCCGGTGCCTCAACCCCCAGCAGCGCTGGCGGAAAATAACCGCCGGGTGAACTCGGAGGCTCGTCCCTGCGCCGTGCGGTGTCACCTCACCCCCCTTGAAGCCTTTCAAGGTGCTAAGGAAGCACCTTAAAAAACCCACCCCTCCACGCTTCCCCCTCAAGCTGAGAGCAACCATGGTTACGAGGATAAAAGAATTAGAGAAATGCCAAATAAACAGGGACGTGGTTTCAGTGCTTGATTTCAGACTAATTGAAGCATAAGAGCATTTTTTCCATTTAGTCTGTTTTTCCACGGCTCTTCTTGTTTCAAACCCTGTCTCCGACTCTCTGTTCGCTGGCTAAAATTAATTGTGCAGATTTGACCTTGTAACCTGGTTTAGAGCTGGCCGGCATTCGCTGGAACCAGAAATCGTTGGCATCTCCATCTCCTTAATTAGTTTTCCGGGTTGGCTTTTTTTTTTTTTTTTCTTCCCCTTTTTTAATAAACTGCTGCGAAGCACACTGTCCGCCGCGAGTCAGACAGGGTTTATAAGAGCGCTGCAGCGCGGCAGGTTTGCTGCCGTCCCTGCCATCCCTACAGACGGGATCTTGGATGCCGTTCAGCGTCATTTTTCCCCATGGCTCGGGGTCCACCCGCCGCCACCCAGGATGGGTTTTGTACCGTAACTGGCAGCAGCAGGTACGGCAGCCGCCGCCCCCCTCCTCCCACCATTGCTTTTTAAGTGACAAAGCCAGGATTTAATTTAATAGCTGCTTTCAAGGTTGTATTTTGCACACGCTATAGCAATGCCCAGGTACGCTATGCCATCTCCCCTTCCTCTCTTGGCAGGGGACAGGGGCAGCACGGGCAGCGCCTGAGGACAGCCCAGGGAAGGAGAAGGTGCCCTTCCTCGAGAGCCCCCCGCGCTTTGCTCCATGCAGCCCCTTCTGCCTCCTCATCCATCTTAGTTCTCCTCCACCCAACAAGAGGGACGCGTTGGACTGAGCGGCAGTTACAATAATACCCTGCTTTTATACAGCAAGATTTATTCTGACAGTTCCCGAAACATTTTACAAGCCGGGAGCCGGGGGGCCGCTACGGATAAGCCTCGTCAGACCATTTTGTGTCTACTTGAAATATGCCCACCATTTCCGTGTTGCAAAACTCCCAGATTCATCCCATTTACTGACCACATGCGATTGCCAGGGCCGGCGAAAACGGTGAAATCCAGCCGGCTTGTGCCAATGGCTGGAGGATGCGCTGCTTAATTACCGCAGCTCCAGATAATCATCTTCTCCGCTCCTCTGCGTGCAAAGGTGAGTTGCAACGTGACAGGGGCTGGGCAAGGGCTGCTGGGAGGCATCGGCACAAACCCAGCTTTGCTGCGCTCTGGGGAGCCCGGGGATGCAGCAGCACCGAGATGGCAACTCCGAACACGCCGGGCTGATGCCGTCCTCAGCCCTGGCAGCACCGTGGCCCCAGGCAAAGACCAGGAAGGACCTTTCTTTGTCACCAGGGCTCCTCCAGCAGGAGCTGGTGCAAGAGGCAGCTCTGGGCCTGGCCTCTCGGCGATGCTAAGTGATGGCCAAGACGATAAACGCTGTTCAATGAGGCCGCGTTCAGCCCCTCGCCTTCTAATTTAACAGGGAGCAGCTGTGTGTGCTTTTCCCATTACGTGCACTTCAATCACTGCCACAGACACATTAGAGAGTGAAAAAGGATTTGTTCAACAAATGTGTCTGGGACAGAATTCCTCTGCAAAGAGCAGAAGCTGATAAACTGCTCTTCTGGGCAGTTGGAGCCGCTCCAGCGTTAGTCCTGATTTGTTTGACTCATGAAAACACCAGCAAAAAGCGGATCCCTCCCCCTGCTTGGATAATTCTCCTGTAGGAAAGCGAACAGTTCCCCTCTGTGGGTCCTTAGCGGGACTGGCTGTCTCCCACGCCATGCCTGCGGTCCCGAAACCCTCCTGGCACCCAGCGCCTGCTGTGGCGCACCCCGCTGCTCTGACGGGTGCTGTTTGGAAGAGGCGAGGGATGGAGGGCATCACAGCACGTGCGTGAAGAGCCAAGCGTGAAGAACCCCCTCCACGCGCGTGCATGCATTCCCGCTCCCGTTTTGAGCCGGGGCACGGCCAGCGAAGCGGCTTGGCTGGCCAGGAGGTAGCAGCAAGGAGAGCGGAGCACGCTTCTCCCCGCTGGAAGCCCCCCGGGGCGGGCACCATCCTCTTACCTGCTCGCACAAGGTGCCGATGAGCCCTTCCAGGTCCTGCTTCTCGTGCAGCACCATCTGCTTCTCCTCATACTCCTGTTCCAGCTGCATCTCCAGCTGCCGGAGCTGTGTGCGGGAGACAACCCCAGCCACGCTCAGAGCCTGGCCACCCCTTGCCAAAGCCCCACACCCCAGCGGGGCACGGCCACCACCGCCGTGGGGACCCGCGTGGCCGGGCAGCCCCTGGGAGAGGGCACACACTGAAGCCTCCCATCACTGCAGCCGGTGCTGGGGACCGGCACCGGGCCACGTCCCCCATAGCCCCTGGTACCCCCCAGGCAGTGCAACTGCTCTGGGCATCGCTCCAGAGGAGCGAGGGTTAGCAGTCCAGCAGTCTGCAGGATTTTTTGGGACACGAGGGGCTGTTTGAGCCACCGTGCCTGCAAGGCACCCTCAGATGTCCCCAAGGGCTGCCCCTGCAGCTCTGGAGCAGTAACACAGGGCGTTCAGCCGAGCTAGAAGAGGGGTCGGCTCTAATCCCTCCAGGTTTCCTAGAGGCATCCCATGACCACAAGCCAGGCAGGTAGCACACTTCTCACTCCAGCTCCCCACCAGCGAGGAGGCGGCAGTGGCCTCGCAGGGCAGAGCGTGCCGTAAAGGCAGGATTTGTGCTGTTCCTGGGAGCAAGCAGAGCCTCAGAGCCAGCGCTGAGAGCAGGAGCCGGCATCCCTCTGCCTTTGCCTCTGCTCAAGCATTGCCGTCCCGCAGCGCTGCAGCAACGGCAAGCGATTTGCAGGAGGGAGCCGGACCTGGGGCGGCATCGCAGAGCTCGGCCGTGCAGCTGTGAGAGGTCCAGCCAGTCCAGCTGGGGGTGGCGGTGGTGGAAACTTGTTAACAAAGCAAAACCGGCCCATTTCACAGCCCGCTCCTCCCCTTGCAAGCAGCTGCGCGGCTGTGCCCGCAGGAGCGGACGTGCCAGGCTGTGACCCTGGCACAGCTCCCCGGAGCCCTCCCTGCCCCTGCCGCCTCCTGCATCGCCAGCCGCTGCTCAGAAACAGGGTTTAAAAAGGGAACGGGAGCAGGCTGCTAAATATCGATTGCTCTCCAGAGTGTCTCTGCCATTTACTCATTTGGAAAATAATACTCAGGCCACGCTGGGTGAGGGCGAGAAAGGATGACTGACACCCCGTCAGCCGAGAGCAGCCACAAATCACTGCGTCTCCTTTAGCGATGCTGGCAGTACCTTGCTCTCTGCGCAGGGCAATTACAGAGAGAGAAAGGGGTTCCGAAGGGCAGGGAGGACCCCAGGAGGAGCCCTGAGCAATGTGTCCTTGCGACCAGCCCGGAGCTTTGGCAAAAAATAGCTAGTGGGGAGGGGGAAAGAGCAGCACTGAGCTGCTGCTGCACCATCCAGCAGAAGGGCAGCACCCCGGTGGGAAACAAGGGTGTTTGCACCCAGTGGCAGCCCCCCGAGGCACGCAGAGCCTTGCGGCATAGGGCACGACTACGTGCCGACAGGAGCAGGAGCAGAGATTGCCCCGTTTGCCTTTCCACTTGTCCCGCCCTCCTAAAATACCACATGCAAAGCCCCACCAACCGCTTCATTAAGCCTCAGCAATGTTAATTCGCTATCGACAGCCAGGTATGCCCCGGGCTTAATAGGAACTGGCTGCTACCACGCGGCCCCGCAGCCCCGAATCCAACACCCCGGGGATTTCGAAGAAATCGGAATTTGTGTTTGCGCGCCACCGATCTCACAGCCGTGTTGAAAGGGTATTTTCTGTTCATTATCATTGAACACAAAGCCCTGGCTGGCCGGCGTTGGTGCCCTTGGCGTGATGCTCGTGTTATCGGGAGCACCATGTCCATGTGCTGCATCACACGTGGCTCTCGCACACCATCAACAGCCTCCCCAGGGGCTTGTGGCTGACCCAGACCCTGATTTTGCACCCCAGGGCTGCGACCGGGGCTCGTGCTGGGCTGGTGGTGGGGAAGCAGCGCTTCCCAGGGAGGAAGGACCCCCAGGAACGGCTCCTCCTCCTCTGCACCGTGGACAGAGGGAGCACCCAGCCTCATCCCCCCACCCGGCACCAACCTACCCTCTTCTGGCAGGACTGCCGCACGTCCTCCAGCTCCTCGTCCTTGTCCTCCAGCTCCTTCTGGTGGATCTGCTTCATCCGCTCTATCTCCAGCTCCAGCCTCTGGTGGAGCTGCAAGACGAAGGCACAGCGGTTACACACAACCCCGGCGGGACAATGAAGGGACAGGGATGAACATCACCCCCGGCCCCAGCCCCGGTCGGGGCTGCGTTACCTGCTCCAGGTGATCGACGGCGGCCGTTTGCCGCTCCAGTTCTTTCCGCTGCTCGGCAGCGCTGGCCTCCAGGTCCCAGAGCTGCTTCCTGAGCGCGGGAACGGCGCGGGCATCCAGGGCGCTGGGGGTGCTCAGCTCCTGCACCCGGCCGGCCAGCATGGTCGCCCGCTGCCCCAGGGTGGCCACCTCCGCCTCCTTCTGCTGCTCGGCAGGGACAGAGCGGCGGGTCAGCAGCTGAGCCCCAGATGGGGGAGAGGGGCCTCGTACAAACCCCCCGCACTTAAAACCCCAACTGTTTCCAACAGCACCATCAGAAACACCCCAGAGTAGCAGCAGGCAGCGGTCAGCCCCCTCCCTGCACCGGCAGCCCCGTCCCCACCATGAGCCCTGGGGCAATCCTTTCCCTTTTGGTTTTCATAGAATCATGGAATGGTTTGGGTTGGGAGGGACCTTAAAGACCATCTAGTTCCACGCCCTGCCCTGGGCAGGGACACCTCCCACCAGACCAGGTTGCTCCAAGCCCCGTCCAACCTGGCCTTGAACCCCTCCAGGGATGGGGCAGCCACAGCTTCTCTGGGCAACCTGGGCCAGGGGCTCACCGCCCTCACAGCCAAGAATTTCTTCCCGAGATCTCATCTAAATCTCCCCTCTTTCAGTTTAGAACCATTTCCCCTCATCCTATGGCTCCCCTCCCTGATCCAGAGTCCCCCCCCAGCTTTCTTCTAAGCCCCCTTTAGGGACTGGAAGGGGCTGGAAGGTCTCCCCGGAGCCTTCTCTTCTCCAGGCTGAACCCCCCCAGCTCTCTCAGCCTGTCCCCACAGCAGAGGGGCTCCAGCCCTCCCAGCATCTCCGGGGCCTCCTCTGGCCCCGCTCCAACAGGTCGGTCACTCCTGACCTCACCTTCTTCTCCCCAGGGGCTGTCTCCCGCAGGGGTTCCCCTCAGCCCCCGCTGCCTTGGGGGGGGGGTCCAGTAGCAACCTTTTGGCTTCCCCCCAGCCCCAGCACACCGTGCCCCTGCCTCTGGGGGGGGTCTGCAGACACCCAGTGCAGCACCATCATCCCGCAGGGACACATCCCTGCGGTTTCTTGTGGGTAGAGGCATAAAGAAGAGCGCAAGTGACTCCAGGGAAAATAAGGGTGGGCCTAATTAGCTAAGCCATGGGCCGGGTATCACTCCTAAAAAGTGACAGCCTTCCCTCTGGCAGAGGATAATTTTATTTAAACACATCAGGCGCATCCTAGAACTGCGCTAAAAGAAATTGGAACCAAGTTGCCGGGTTTGTGCCTGATTGCCTCCGCTATAATTGCAAAGATAATGGCTTTGCTCGGAGAGCTGGTCCCGAAACTGGATACAATGCAGCGAAGCGGGATGTTTTCCTCGTACCTCTAAGCTCTGCCGAAGTTTACCCATCTCCCATCGGATGCTGGTGTTCTCCTGCGACACTTTTTCGCGGAGGCTCTTCTCAAAGGCAGACTCGCCCAGCGCCTGGGCCAACTGCAGGTCAAACCTGGAGGGGGGAAACCCCCGTTATCCCTCCGGAAAAAGGGCCTCGAGGGCGGCGCGGCTGCCTCCCGGCAGGCAGGGACACAGCAAGCCGCTTCTCCGGGCACTGGACTTGCCCAAGTGCTTTTGAGAGGACAAAAAAAAAAAAAAAAGTCCCGAAGCCTATAGTCTGCAAAGCGCTGCCATCATTTTGTGAATCCCTAATTACTCCGCGCAAGTGCCAGCCGCAGACGGCAGCGATGTGCGCACAGGCGATCGCCAAAAGCAGGGTGCAAAAAAACTGCTGCTAATGGCTGCTACAGACCCAAAATACTCCCAAAATGTGCCTGTGCGCGGGCAGCAGCCCTCTGCCCCCCATCACGGCAGGCAGCAGCCCTCTGCCCCCGCCACCACAGGCAGCCCTGTCCCCGGGGCCGGCCAGGACCAACACCTGAGGGTTTGGTTTCAGCTCAGGAAGCGTCACCGCTTCAAAGCAATAATCCTGGGAGCTTCCCAGCATCTTCATATCTCCGGGCAAGACCAAGCCCCAGCCCACAGTCAGCATCTCAGCACAGGCAAGCAGGGAACATGGGCAACGAAGCATAAATTAAAAGAAATTATGAAGAAAGGGGTTGATTTCCCAGGTTTTCTGTGCCTGCTTAGTCTTGGTATCCTATTTTGGGGAGGAAAACCTATTTCCTTCACCAAACAGTAGCGTTAAAATATTTCCTCCATGGGTACCAACAGCAGCGTTAAAACACTGGGGATCATTTCTCAGCTCCAGGGCTCCTCTCCTCCCCAGCAGGTGCCCGGTTTGCCAGCAGCACTCCCAGCGGGGTCACGTCTGTGCCGAGGGCACGCCGAAGCTTGGGACACCCCAGCACGAGGGTGCCCTTGCACCCAGCGACGCGGGAGCCAGCATGCTATCCCAGTCCCCACCGTGCCATCGGGCATTGCACCAGGAATGGTTTCTACCGTGGCAGCGCGTTACAGTCACACAGCGACAGGATGTAAAAATAACCTCCCGGCTCGGTGCAACCTCCAGCAGTGGAAGTCGACGAAAATAGCAGCCCTTCCAGGAACTCCTCACCCAAAGCCACCTGAAGCATCCCTGTGCCCTGCCCTCCCGCTCCCAGGCGCATCCCCCAGCCCTCCCGGGTGCATCCCACAGCCCTCCCAGGTGCATCCCACGACCCTCCCAGGCGCATCCCCCAGCCCTCCCAGGTGCATCCCATGACCCTCCCAGGCGCATCCCCCAGCCCTCCCAGGCGCATCCCCCAGCCCTCCCAGGCGCATCTCCCAGCCCTCCCAGGCGCATCCCCCAGCCCTCCCAGGCGCATCTCCCAGCCCTCCCAGGCGCATCCCATGGCCCTCGCAGACACATCCCATGGCCCTCCCAGACGCATCCTCCGGCCCTCCCAGGTGCATCCCATGGCCCTCCCAGGTGCATCCCACGGCCCTCCCAGGCGCATCCCACGGCCCTCCCAGGTGCATCCCACGGCCCTCCCAGGCGCACCCCCAGGCGCATCCCCTGGCCCTCCCAGGCGCATCCCCCAGCCCTCCCAGTTGCATCCCATGGCCCTCCCAGGCGCATCCCCTGGCCCTCTCCCGCCAGCCTTACTTCTTCTGCCTCTTCTCCAGCTCGTGGCTGCGGCTCTGCTGGCTCTCGGCGAGCACCCGGGCGTCCTCCAGCTCGCAGGCCAGCCGCCTGCACCGCCGCCGCAGCTGCTGGGACGCCTTCTTGGCTGCCTCGCAGGCCGCCTGCACCTCGCCGAGCTGCGGGCAGAGGCGGTGGTGAGCGGCGGGGGGGGGGAACCCTACAGCACCCCACAGCCGCTCCTCGCCCACTGCTCAGCCCCACTCTTCTTCCAGGGGATGCTTCACCCAGACATCTTTCACCAAACAAGGACAAATTTAGGTGCCCTGATTCCTCACGCTCCGGGTACCCTCCTGGGTGCCTGCAGCATCCCAGCCCTCCTGCCGAGCCAGTGAAGTTGCCCTGGGAAGGGGGAATCCTGATCCCATTCCTCTGCTTAAAGGCAGCACCTGGACCCAAGGGGCTGCATCCCCCAGGGAGCTGCGTCGTGTTTGGGGCAAAGAGGCAACGCGGAGCTCTTGCCAGCCAGAGAATGGAGTCATTAAGGAATGACTTTAAATAAGCAAAACTTTGCATTAATGAAGCCTGTAATTCCAAACTAAGTATCTGAAAGCAAACGGGCTGTTTTGCTTTACCCAAACTCCTACGGCTGGGCTGCTTTTCTTATTACTTTCTAATGTACCATGAATAATATTCATTTCTTTATTTTATCCTTATGGGAAGTAACCTGACTCCCTAACTGGCTTTTTCCCTTCCTCATGGCAAAGCTCAGGAACCGCCGGCTCTTTATATTAGCAGCCCTTTGCGGGACAGACGGTGCGAGCACAATCCCGTCCAGTACCCAAAAGCCAGATCAACACCAAGACCCACCACTGGGCCCCCCCCCTCCACCCGGCAGCTTCCCACCCCCTGCTCACGCTCACGCTTGACAAAGGTTCAATTTTGCCATGCAAAAGTGACTTTTTAAGCTTGTAGGAAGTTTTGGGGTATTTATTCTTAAACCAGCAAAAAACAGTTGGTTTCTCCTGGTCAGTGAGAGCATCAGCAGCAAGCGGTTGCATTTCCGAGTCTCAGCCCTTTGCCTGTCCCGGGAGCGAGGAGAGGACAACTGGCTCCAGCGGCATCCCCACTCCTCAGTGTGACCCTGGGGAGCCCCTGTCCCCTCTCATGCCCAGGGCCAGCAGTGCTCACCTTCTGCTCCAGCCCCGTCCTGGCGCCCAGCTCGGACTCCAGCCGCTCTTCCAGCTGCACCAGCCGCTTCCGCAGGAAGGCGATCTCCGTCTGCGCGCAGTCGAAGCGCACTTGCCACTCGTCCTCTGTGAACGGAGAGACCCGGAGGCACTGGGTGGGTGCTCAGGCCTGACCAGCCCGAGTGGCCAAGCCAGGGTCGGATGGGCAGGTGCACAACGGCACCGCAGCTCCCATATGGCATGAATGCCAGCACCGAGCTCGGAGGGCGCAGCTCTGCTCTGTGCACCCAGGGTGCCCCGGCTCGCATAGCACATGTGCCCTAGGCAAAGCGTGCATGTTCATCCCATCCCAAACCACCCCGTCCCATCCCACCCCACCCCGTCCCACCCCGTCCCATCCCATCCCACCCCATCCCATCCCATCCCAAACCACCTCATCCCATCCCATCCCAAACCACCTTATCCCATCCAACCCCATCCCATCCCAACCCATCCCATCCCATCCCATCCCATCCCATCCCATCCCATCCCAAACCACCCTATCCCATCCCATCCCATCCCATCCCATCCCAACCCAAACCACCTCATCCCATCCCATCCCATCCCATCCCATCCCATCCCATCCCATCCCATCCCATCCCATCCCATCCCATCCCTTCCAGCTCCCGCCGGGTGAGCAATGCAGAATGACGGGGTGCTAAAAACACCCTGGGGTGGCCAGGGGCCGGGGGAGCAGCACTGCTGAGCTTGCCCATTGCAAGAGGCTTTGCTGGGACAGTCATGCTGGTCCCACAGGTCAGGCTGGATGCCCAGAACATGCATCGCCCCCGAAGGGACGCCCCTACCTCCTCCAGAGCCACTTATCTTCATCTCACGCAACTGAACCAGCTGCTGCGCCTCTTCCAGCTGCTTTTCTACCGACTCCAGTTTCTTCTGCACTTGGTCGTGTTTGCTCTGGGGAAACCCGGGGATGGAAAGGAGCAGCTCTACCCGGCTCCATGGCACTCGGGTCCATCCAGCACGGCTGTGCCGAGAGCACGGCATCGCCACCGGCATGGCCCGACGGCTCGGGGCTCTCCTACCTGCAGCTCCTGCAGCTCGCGGGCACCCCGCAGCCTCTCTGCCCGCTCCCCGTCCAGGACCTGGCAGGCGACGTCGCCCTTGTACCGCTCATCCGACAGCTCCGTCGTCAGGTCAATGATCTGGGGCGGGGGGGGAGGAAACAGGGAGTCAGGCTGGGCATCACCGTGCACGGCGACTTGGGACCCAGCCATCCCGCGTTGACCTGAGTGTCCTGACTGCTCTCCTTTGGCACCTGCCTGGGCTTAGGGGATGCGGTAAGCGCACACCACCACCGACCAGTGTCACCAGCGGGAACCCAGGCTCCCACTGGCGGTGCCCAGCAAAGAGCAACCGCTGCAGGGTCCCCAGGCTGCGCCCCCCGCACGGCTGCCGGTGCGCTGCAGGTGGGACTCATCAGGCTTCCGCACCCTTCTACGTGATCAGCATTAAGTTTCATTCGAAACAACAAGCAGGTGAATGAAGGGGGGAATTATTAATCCAGATAATTAATCCCACTTTCCACAAAGCAGAGGCTGAGTGAGGGGCTGCAGAGGCGGCGGGGCCAGCAGGAACACGCCGGCTTCCAGCGCTGCTTTTCCTCTGCCTGACAGCATTTTAAAGCACTTCCCATCTTGCGGGTGCCCTCCGCAAGCTCTTCAGGGGGTCTGACAAGTTTAACTCCATAGGTTTCCTTTCCCTGGAGAGCTGGAATTTTTTCTGGGTCTGTCCTGAGGCTTTAGCCTCGCTCAGCTGTCCCAGCCTCGTGGGTGCGATTTCATTTTCAACACGGAGCTTAACCTAAATCATCTCTAGCTGCTTCCCACGGACAAGGGGGTCCCCGGCCCTCGGGGCTGTTGGTACCGTTAACCAGAGGTGCAGCATTTCACCTAGAGCACAGCTCCGCAGCCTGGAAAACCCAGGGTAATTATAGCAAACTTGGGAGCTCCTTCTCCTCCCGGTGCTTAACAAAACCCAGCCACAATCACTGCATCCGAGGGGGGACCCCACACAGGACCAGCGTCCAGCCAGGGATGCGCGTGGTCCCCAACATGCCTCCGAGTCCCTGCCAACACGTGGCTGAGCTGCTGCCATGGCAGCTGCCGCCCCCCGAGCACTGCAGGGACATGCTCGGAGCCAGGGGACGGGCAGGATGCTTGTCCTGCGCGCTCCCTCCCCGGTATTAGCAGTCGTCCCGTTAAACTAAGTCACTTGTGGTGTCTGCAGAGGTCGGCAAGCCTGCTGTCCTGAGAGCGTAATGAGAACATGATACATCTGTCTGTAATTTCCCATTCTAATTACACCCTTTCGGCAGCAGAAAGGATGACATTCGCTTTTCAGCCTCGTACGCCGCGCCAGTGCCAGCACGAGGTGACATCTGTCCTTGCCGCAGGGGACATGAGGCTTCCCCTGGGGACACCTCCCCAGGAACAGCCCATTCCCAGGGTGTCTGGGCTGGGTGCAGCCCCCGGGGGGTCCCATTGCTCTGGCCGGCAGGATGCCACCCAGCAGGGACCCTGCAGCGATGCTGGCCCTGGGTGCTGCAGCCCCTCTGGGTGCTGCAGAGAGACCCACCTCTGGTTCTGGTCATCTGCTCCTGCTCTAATGTACTCGGTGGTCATATTTATCCCAATATGGCTTAATTTCCAACTCCACCAAGCGGGGCTTTTCTGGGGGGGGGGGTCTACCTTGCTCTCCAGCTTCTCCGCGGTCTGCCTGAGCTCGCTGCACGCCTGCTCGGATTTTTCCAGCTTCCTTCTCAGCGCCGCCAGCTCCTCCTAGGGAAGATTGCAAAACAACACACATGGAGAGCTCCAGCATCCTCAGTTTATTTGTGAAAATCTCGTTCTCTGTTAAAAATAAGCGGGAGAGACACAGCTGCCTTATTAATAAAATTTACTGGGCAACTTTGAAGGCTGCTCAGCGCAAATCGCCGGGACTACCGCTCCTGACATGAATTTCATCGGAGGGAATGTCAGCTTTGGTGTACGTACAGAGCACATTTTACGAGAAAGAAGCAAAGCTCAAAAGCCTGGGATGAACAGCCAAACGTCTGAATTTTGCTCATGGAGCGTTCCCGGGGCCCTGGCGGGCTATCACAGAGCGGTGGCAAAGGCACGCTGTTTTCTGTGATTCTCTTTCAGGCAGCCTGCCTGGAACCGCAGCAAGCGCTGCCCGGTGCAGCCGTGTCCTGCTTTGATGTCCAACGCTGAACAGAAGCAGAACGTGCCGAGTTGTGATAAAAACAGAGGTTAACGGGTGATGGGGCCTGATGGATCCCAGGCGGGTTTGGAGAGAGAAACAGAGGCTTGGGGCAGCTTTTATTTCATCTGAACCAGCCTGAAAACATCTTGTTAAAACCTCACTAAGGCAAGAGGAGGAGCAGGACGCCAAGGAAGACGGGCTAAGAATTTAGTGCAGACCTCCGACGGCGCAGAGGGGCAAAAGGTGCCTTTCCCAGGTCAGTAAATGCCCATTAACGTCTCCCATCGCCAGCGGCGGCTCGGGTGGAAGGCGGTACAGCTCTGCTGACAGTACAGAGCAGAGTCCCCTGTGTCAAGGATGCGTTCGGCTGCTCATCACCCACTGTCCCACAGACTGATGTGGGGCATCCATCCCCAAGGGGCTCAGCTCAGCATACCCAGCCCCAGCAAGCTCATGGGGGGCACGGGGAGAGCAGTGGGGCAGCCACGGCCTGGGGATGGGGCTTTGGCTTCGGGGACGTGGTGCATTTGCTACTGTCCTTCTAAGGAAGGAGAGTTATTTCTCCCTCCACAGCTCTGCAAAACACATTACTTGGGGGAAAAAAATGCAGTGCTAAGAACAGATGATGACTTCTGGCTGGCCAGCAAACCATCTCTGCCCTGGCAGAAGTGACTTCCAGTTTGACCGACCACCACACAGAGCCCCTAAAGCATCCTGTCCCGTCCCGTCCCGTCCCGTCCCATCCCATCCCATCCCATCCCATCCCATCCCATCCCATCGCTTGGCACACACTTCTTTTGCACGGAGCTGCTCCTCCGGGAGGTTAACGCTGAGCAAGGGCCGCACGCGGCTCAGCAGCTGCCACCAGGGCCAGTGCCTGACCGCCTGGAAGACCACCAGGTTCTTCTGGATGCAGTGGATGGCGAGGCGCTGGATCTGTGGGGAGACACGGCCGGCAGTGCCCCAAGCCCAGCCACGACCGAGCCCATCGGGAAGGACCAGGCTGGGGCACCGGGATGGAGAGGGATGAGGTGGTGGAGGAGCTCTGCACCGCAGGGTCAGCAGCATGGCATCTTATGGCTGCCCACGGGGCAGGGCAGAGTGGGTTCCCTCCAAAGGAGAAGCCCCCTCTGCTCAAAGAGGTAATTTGGATGCTCTGGGCTGTATCACAGCAGCATCGAGCCTGTGCTTTGGTGGGCACAGGGTATCCACGACCCGCAGGATGGATACCTTCAACCTCTTGAACTTCTGACGGCTGAGGAAGCCCTTGCAAGCAGCCTGGAGCAGGATCATCTTCTGGGCTATCAGCTTGTCGCGCTGCTTCTCCAGTCTCGAGATGACCCCCGGCTTCAGGAACACCTGACAGCAAACAACAGAGGTTATGCACGTCCAGGATGGGGCCCCACAGCCAACGGGATGTATTTCTGGCTAAGACCTGCCAGCCTCTCCCGAGACCTGCAGGAGACTGAAGGTCCTTGGACCGGCTGGGACCAGCAACCACTGCACCAGCTCCAAACGCTGGACTCCAGCCCCACCTGGCCAAACCCTCAACATGTGTCTGCCCCGTGCCACCACGGTACCTGAGATGGCCCTGGGACACTCATGGGACAGCAAGAGGGAGCTGTGTCCCAGCTCCATGCCATCCCCAAGCCTGGCACCGGGATGGCTGCACATCCCGGAGAGCTCCTTCCACCTCCCCCTCCATCTCCTGCTCCTGGGAATCCCTGAACCTGGGCGTACGTGGCTGCCCAGGTCCCACTGACTCCCTGGGGACTGGGCTGCTGAGTGCCCTTCGGGGTCTGGCACTCTGCGCTGCCATTTGCTCTCCGTCCCTGCCTCTTCTCGCTCCTCTTTTTTGACCTCGGCATCAACCATCACAAGAAGCTGCAAGTCCTTGAAGCCCTTCCCTTGGGGCACTGCCTGTTTCCCACCCGCTGCCTGGACGGCAGCGCTGCCTCTGCTGGAAACAGCATTTTTGACAGCGTACACACGGATTACAGCAAAGATGCTAGTTTACAATAGGAAAAACAGAATTAACCACATCCTTTTCTTTAACTGAACTTGTCAGAAACACCTCATAAATGATACAGATCTGCTGATGCCGTCAAATTTAGCCCAGTATCGATCTCTCGGAGCGCAAGACGTCTCCCAGTCATCGCCGGGGGAAGCTCTCGGGATATGGGACCTATCACTTCTGAATATTGTGCGCCATTTGCATGATACAGCTTTAATAAAAACTGAATTACACTTGTGAAGCCGGTGGCGTACTTAAAGAGCTGCGTTTTAAAGACGCCAAATTGAATCAAAGGACAATTCCAAGGAAACTCACTTTCTTGAGATAATGCTATGATTGCTCCACCACCTATTTGATTGTCTCATTAATGTCTGTATTAACTTCACAAGCCAGGGAGTTTTAGAAGCTAGTACAAAATCAATGCTCAAAGCGATGGCAAGACTAACTCCTCTATAACAAGATGTGACTGGAGCTGCTATCGCGCTATTGATTAAGTACAAGGGTTTCATAGAAGAGATAATTGCAAATTGCACTGTGCAGGATAAAAGAAAGTTATTTTGCTCCACAGAACCGTTTCATGATTTCTTTCTTTATAGACTCAGAGAGCTGACGGCAAGCACGCACGCACGCACAATTAATTTTTCTTTGAGACTGTCGCATTTAAGTTCAAATGTTGTTGTTACAACAACCCTTGCACCCGCAGCTGCCCAGCTCAGCGGTGTTAACCCCAGCCCACCGAAACCATGAGCTGCCCACGCCCCATTTACTCCCATGAGACATCAAAGGTAATTAGGAATTTAAATGCCATTAGGGGCCAGATTTTGATAATTAGGTACACAGTTTAGGGCCAGGCACAGGGCTGCACGGGACCATCCCATCCCATCCCATCCCATCCCATCCCATCCCATCTCATCCCTACTGAGGCCAGGCTCAGGGCTGCACGAGACCATCCCATCCCATCCCATCCCTACCGAGGCCAGGCTCAGGGCTGCATGAGACCATCCCATCCCATCCCATCCCATCCCATCCCATCCCATCCCATCCCATCCCATCCCATCCCATCCCATCCCATCCCTACTGAGGCCAGGCTCAGGGCTGCACAAGATCATCCCACCCCATCCCATCCCATCCCTACTGAGGCCAGACACAGGGCTGCACAAGACCATCCCATCCCATCCCATCCCATCCCATCCCATCCCATCCCATCCCATCCCTACTGAGGCCAGGCTCAGGGCTGCACGAGATCATCCCACCCCATCCCATCCCATCCCATCCCATCCCATCCCTACTGCGGCCAGGCACAGGGCTGTGTAAGACCATCCCATCCCATCCCATCCCATCCCATCCCATCCCATCCCATCCCATCCCATCCGGCTAATGCTTTCAAATGTGAATTAGGAGCCTTCTGCTTTGGTTTTCAGCGAGGCTTGGTTTCCTAGCCCACCTGGGTGCCACGGGGAGCAGCAGAGGAGAGGTTTTCTCTCCAGTTTGGGAAGCTTTGGGAAGTGCCCGGCACGGGGCTGGCTGTGCCTGTACACACTGAGAGCAACAGGGAAGCAGAGACCGGAGCCGTCGTACCTGGCTGCGTCCTATGGCCACACTCTTCTTCTCCAGATCCAGCGCCTGGAAGAGCTCCTCTATAGCCTGCGGAGAAGGAGCACATCACGGAATTGCTCAGAAAATATTCACACCCTGGTATGAACCTGCTGAAATGAGGTGCAGAGACCCCCGGTCCTTATGGGCATTGGGTCCTTATGGGATGCACCAGTAAGGGTGCATCCAGCTGTGCTCTCCCTTCCTCCTCCCCATGCAAAAGCCCCCCCGCCCAGCCCGAGAGCAGTCTCCGGAAGGGCTGCTCCAGCCCCAAGTCCTGGTGTGAGAAGGGCTTTCTGCCCCGGAGGCTTTCGGCAGGATGGGGAGCAGAGATCTGCAGCTGCATGCGAGATTTTCCCCCTTTTTGCTGCCATCCCTGGTGTGGAAGGACCCCAATCCACAGGCAGCCATGGAAGGAGGCTGCTCCAGGGAAAGCGCGAGCCCAACCCGGCATCATCCAACCAGGGTCCAACTGCGCTGCTCAGCCACGAGCCCCCGCACCCCCCTCCTGCCCGGCTTGTCACCAGCTCATCCCGTGGAGCCGACAGCAGAGGAGAAAGCACTGAGTTCCCCCACAAGCCCACTGGCTCAGGGCCGAGCCCCCGCGGGGAGGCAAGCAGGAGATTAGTCCCGAGCGGTAGGAGAATTCCTGAATTCAATTACTCTGAGCTTTGGACTGACACGTGAACGTAACAGCCAGAAATACCGTACATTTCCCCAAGGTAGCAATCGCTATCTGGACGAATGGATGATTTGAAAACCCCAGAGCTACAGAAACTGTGACAAAAACCCTCCGCTAATACTTCGCTCCATACAACATCCTCTGGCAGCCTCGCGCGTCTCCTCCACAAAGGACAAACCCACGTCAGAAATAGTTTGGCACGGCCCCGGGAGCACCTTGCTGCAGCAGAAGTGCACCCCAAGCCCTCGCCAGCAGCCGTGCACGGACTGGGGCGAAGCGGGGATGGAGCACACGCATGCACAGGGGGGGACAGACCACCAGGGTGCCCAAAAATTTGTGCCGGAGGTGAGGAAGCACCAGCACCGTGGCCATGCCCCACTCCCACGGCACTGCTGGGACTGGGGCCAGGCGCAGGGCTGCGCAGGACCATCCCATCGCATCCCATCCCATCCCATCCCATCCCATCCTGACTGGGACCAGGCACAGGGCTGCATGGGACCATGCCATTCCCATCCCAACCCACCCCATCCCTACTGAGGCCAGGCACAGGGCTGTGTGGAACCATCCCATCCCATTCCCATCCCAACCCATCCCATCCCTACCAAGGCCAGGCACAGGGCTGTGTGGAACCATCCCATCCGAACTGGGGACAGACACGGGGCTGCATGACACCATCCCAATCCCATCCCATCCTGACTAGAGCCAGGCTCAGGGCTGCATGGGACCATCCCATTCCCATCCCATCCCTACTGGGGCCAGGCACAGGGCTGTGTGGAACCATCCTATCCCATCTCATCCCATCCTGACTAGAGCCAGGCACAGGGCTGCATGGGACAATCCCATCCCATCCCATCCCATCCCGACTAGAGCCAGGCACAGGGCTGCACAGGACAATCCCATCCCATCCCATCCCATCCCATCCCATCCCATCCCTACTGAGGACAGGCACAGGGCTGCACGGGACCATCCCATCCCATCCCATCCCATCCCATCCCATCCCATCCCATCCCATCCCATCCCATCCCATCCCATCCCTCCTGAGGCCAGGCACAGGGCTGCATAGGACCATCCCATCCCTTCCCATCCCATTCCCAAAAGCCAGGGCTGGCATAAGCACAGGGTCGGTTACCGCGGCACCATCACCCTCCCTACAGACAAGCATCTCTTGTGCTCCAGCGGCCGAGCTACCGCAGCTCCCCGGGAAGCAGCCTCCAGCTCTTCACAACAACAACAAGCTCCGGGGAAGACGGGATTTTTCAAATCCCCTCCTTACACGCTGCTGACGAGGCACCCTCTGCCTCCTTACAGCTTTTAATAACAATATTGACCTTTTCCTGCTGTCAAACTTGTCTCATTAAATCCCCAGGTCTTAACCGAATTCGCACACGCTGGCTGGCAGTTTGCACAACAGAGCACGTGCCCACGTTTAATTCATCCCCTCGCAGCTCTTCCCGGCTCTCGGAGCTTCTCGGCTCGCTCATAAGCCTGTGCGGGGGGCAGGGGTGGTCCTCCCCACTTTTTGCTACAAATTTGTTATGAAACAAATAAAACCGGCAAATCTCCGCCTTCGTTCCTGAGCTCTTTTTGACTTTCAGGCTTCACGGGACGGGGCGAGGAGCCACCCTGGGCTGAAGGAGCCACCCTGAAGGCAGGGGATGCTCGGTCCCTGGGGAACCTCCACATGCTCCCTGCTCTGCTGGGTCCCTGGGAATGCTGCCTGGCTTGTCCTCAGACAGCTGGTTTTTGGGGGAGCTGGGGTGAAGGATGGGGTGCTGCCATGCCAGACCAGAGCAACGCACAGATCCTGCCCTCCGCGCACCCCTCCGGTGCCACAGTCAGTTCCCTGTCCTGCAAAACGAGACCTGCCAGGGACACACACCGGAGGACCGAGGCACAGCCCTCAGCAAGCAGGATTTTCAAAGCCATTTCCTCTTGAGTATTAAAAAGAAGCAATAACAGGCTTCATTTCCAGGCTGATTTCTCCAAGTCCTCTCCACGGCACAATAACGTTGGCAAGCGCAGCCCACGCCGGGCATGTTTACTGCCTTTGCAAAAATCGTCCTCCGGGGGAGAAACTCCGGGATGAAGAGCCGAGCTCGGCTGCTCTGCCAGGTTTCTGGAGGACCCACGTCCCTCCGTGCTCGGGCACAGGCGGGAAGGGCGAAGAGCAGCAGGATGCAAAGCCGCCCCCGGCAACCCAGTGCCGCAGGACGCAGCCCCAGCGCCAGATCCCTGCTGATCACGGCCAGGGAGCTCCGACCGCCCGGAGCCCGGATGTACGGACTGAACCCCGCAGGCTCCCAAACCCAACCGCCGTTTCCCAGCAGCGCTGCGAATGCTGGTGACCTGCCCTCAGCCTTCCCGAACGTGGAATTTTTTTCTCCTTCATCGCTAGTTCCTGTGGACAGGAACTAGCCTATCCACAGAATCATAGGGTTGGAAGGGACCTCTGGAGATCACCCCGTCCAACCCCCTGCCAGAGCAGGGTCACCCAGAGCAGGTGGCACAGGAACGCGTCCAGGCGGGTTTGGGATGTCTCCAGAGACGGAGACTCCACCACCTCTCTGGGCAGCCTGTGCCAGGGCTCTGCCACCCTCAGGGTAAAGAAGTTCCTCCTCATGTTTAGGTGGAACTTCGTATGCTCAAGTTTGTGCCCGTTACCCCTTGTCCTGTCCCCGGGCACCACTGAGAAGAGCCTGGCCCCATCCTCCTGACACCCACCTTTTAAGTATTTATAAGCGTTGATAAGATCCCCCCTCAGCCGTCTTTTTTCCGGACTGAAGAGACCCAAATCCCTCAGCCTTTCTTCATAAGAGAGGTGTTCCAGTCCCCTCAGCATCTTTGCAACCTCTGCTGCACCCTCTCCAGCAGTTCCCTGTCCCTCTTGAACCGGGGAGCCCAGACCTGGACACAGCACTCCAGGTGCGGCCTCCCCAGGGCAGAGCAGAGGGGGAGGATGGCCTCCCTTGACCTGCCGGCCACACTCTTCCTGATGCCCCCCAGGATGCCATTGGCCTTCTTGGCCACAAGGGCACATTGCTGGCTCATGGTCATCCCGTTGTCCACCAGGACTCCCAGGTGTCTTTCCACAGAGCTGCTCTCCAGCAGGTCACCCCCAACCTGTGCTGGTGCGGGGGGTTATTCCTCCCCAGGTGCAGCACCCTGCACTTGTGCTTTTTTAAGGGCAAGTTTAAGAAATTTAAGAAACCCCCAGATCCGCAGTGACAACCCGGCTACTGAAGCTCCTCAACAGCCATCCAGATGTGCGCTCCCACCCATGGCAGAGCAAAGGAGCATCACACACAGCTGTCGGGAGATACCGGAGTACCAAACACCCGAGTGAAGCAGGGACCGGGAAGCAGCTCCTGTCCCAGGGCAGGGAGATGCTGGTATGACCCAGCTCGCTGGGAAAGAGGAATGCCAGGCTCACAGGGAGTACAGGCGATGCCAGCCTGGGGCTGCCTGCAGGGAACTCTGGGAATTGCTTCTCACTGCAAAGAAAGCCCCGACCGCATTGGGAAGGGCCGGGAGAGCTCCGACACCGGTAGAGTCCCACGTGGGGCTCTCAGCCCGTGCTCCCCACACCATCCCGGGACGCACCTTGCTCTCGTCCGGCACCTCGTAGGCAGAGGTGAACTTCTTCATGACATCCGGAGCGAGGATCTGGAAGCGCCGTCGGAACTGGGTCAGGAGGAGGCGATCCGCATACCCTGGGGACAGACAGACATCGCTGGGGGTCACGCCAGCCCAGGGGCACCTGGATTGCACCGAAACGCTGGGGAGGGAACCATGGTGGGGGCTGCTGCAAAGGGTGGCAGGTCCTGCACGCAGCAGAAGGTGTCGCGGGTGGCGGGGACGGGAGGAGCTGCCCTGGGCGGAGAGAAACCCCCGCAGCGAGGGCAGGGCGGAGGGAGTGGAGAAGTAGCAGAGACGCGCTTGAGGTGGCCAGACGCCATCCCAGTGCTTCGTGTTCGTGCCAGAGATCCCCCTGGGCCTCCTGCACGGGTCCCTCTCCCCCTGGCACAGAGTGTGACCGCGGTCGGGACAGGATGCTCCAAGGGGAGCATCCCACCGGAGCTGCGGCCACCCGCGCTCAGGCTGTGGGCAGGAGAGGGGCTGGGAACCCCTGCAAAAAAAGCAGCGATAAAAACTCGGGGGCTTTCTGAAGTGGGGCTGACAAGGAGGAGATGTTGAGCAAGGAGTGGAAGGGCTGAGCACCGGCAGGTGGGACCGGCACGGCATGCAGAGGTACCGATGCGGTGGAGGCGCAGGGCATCCAGGAGCTGGGTCCCCTCCAGCTGGGCTCGCAGGGTTGGCACGTCCAGCCGCAGGGCTGCGTCGGGCGGCGCGGGGGGACGAGGGACCGGCCCCTCTGTCCCCGTTCCCGGCAGGAGGCAGTGGACAAAGTGCAGCTGGGACCGTCGGAGCAGGTTCGTGAGGGCGTCCTGCCAGGCAAGCAGAGGTCAGCAGTGGGAATCGCTACCCATTCGCCCTCCACCGGGTGTCTGGGCAGGTAAAGGAATCATCCCCAGAGCCCTCAAAGCTCAAGCGCATGTTAGGAACAACAGCTTCGGCCAGAGAGGTGAGCCTGAGGAGCAGGTCTTAGACGCTGAGCAGGACCCTTCCTCCTAATGTCCCACGTTTTCAGTTGATGGGCTACAAAAAGTTACCTTGTGCCCTTCCTCCTAATGTCCCACGTTTTTGGTTGATGGGCTACAAAAAGTTACCTTGTGCCCTTCCTCCTAATGTCCCACGTTTTTGGTTGATGGGCTACAAAAAGTTACCTTGGTTGAGGGCTGGTGGGCAGGGGTTTGGCCAGGGACAGCCAGAACCACAAACTGGGCTGGCCAGGGAGTCTACGGAGACTGAGCCTCGTCTCCTCGAGAGAGTTTAGGCACCTAATTATGGCTGAGATCAGCAGGAGCTTGGCATGTGCCCAGCACGGAGGGCTAGTCTACTCGTCTGAGGGCTTAAAAGGATTAAGCGGCGGCCCAGCAAGGTGCGTGTGTAATCTGCTTTATGATTTGTTTGCCTGGGATGCTTCCCCTGAGCGGCAGCGGTGCTGGGCAGGCTCGTGGCCACCTGCGGCCAGAGCAGCATCCTGGGCCACGAGCCCTGCAGGACGCAGAGCCGCGCTGGTGACCCCAGCAGAAGGTACCCGCCGGGGGGGTTGGGGGTCCCCGCTAAGGAGGGGCATGTCTAAGGCAGGGTCTCAGTGTGGGGTGAGGACACTGCAAACAACCCGACCCGCAGCCAGGAGGGTCCCGGGCGCCCGCACTCACCGCCTGCAGTTTGAGCTGAGCGCACACCGACCTCTTCTTCACGGCTGCGAAGCTGCTGGCGAAGGTCTTCCTGATGCAGGCGTTGCGGTGCAGGGCGGCCTGGGAGCGTCCCTCCAGCCCCGCCACGGCGCGGCAGGCCAGCGGCGCCCGCGAGCGCGGCGACACCAGCTCCTTCACGGCGTCTCTGTCGGGGAGAGCCACGAAACGGGGCGGTGGGGACACAGGGGTGCCGGGAAACCTCTGCTTCCCAACCCCTTCAACAGGGATGGAATGCCCGGCACCCTGAATTCGGCATTGGTGCTGCCACGGGGCACCCAGAGCAGGGTGCCCGGACACCCCCAACCCCTTCTGTTCCTCTCTCGTTTGGGCACCAAACCATTCACCGCTACTAAAACTTTCCCGCATCAAAGCCCGATACAAAACGAGTGGAGCGTGTTGAAGGAGAAGGTGAAAATCACCCCGTGTCCGGAGGAGACATTTGCGGCAGCTCCATTACATTTCAATTCCAATTTTGAATTTACAAGGTTCCTCCAGGCAGTGGGGAAAACCTGCGCGGCCCCTGCACGGGGAGCTGCCCTCGGCCGGTGACGTCTTGCGACCCCGACCCGCACCGGACGGCCACCCCCGTGTCACTGTAGAGCCGAGGACATCGCGGGGTCCCCCCGTACCCCCCACCCCGCCACTGCAGGAGGGGACCCCCACCGAAACATCAACGGCAGGGATCTGCTGACTCGCAGCACCCAGCCAGCTTTGATGGAAAGCTGTTCACTGCGGCATAATTCACCGGCTCGGTCTGTAGCGTCTACTGCCATCACCACGCGTACATCTGGCTGTCAGTCAGCCCGCGGGCTTGGAAGCTGTAAGTCAAATCACTTGACATCTGCTCCCCCCAGCTGAACTAAACTCTCGAGACTCCCACAAAGCTGGGTTGAAAGCTGGGGTTTTTTCTTCTGGTTTCCTTACAGTTTTTACCCCCGGGTGGAGCTGGACTCCGGCAATGCAACACCGGTGTCGGCAGTGCCTCGGGCTGCCCCGCAGGTGGGATCTGCTCAAGATCCCATCCCCTCCTCGGCCACCCGAGGCCAGATCAGCTCCATCCCCTGGGCTGTGCATTGGACAGGGGGTGAGGGGACAGGCAGGGACCCCTCGCAGACAGTGCCAAGGCCGTTGCCCACTGCCAGGCTATGGGTCCTCTCCTCCCCATCGCAACCCTCCACCTTCCCCACCACAAACCACCTCTCAGAGCTGGGGCAGGTTTGCAATCTCCAGCCCCAGGTCATGATGGGAATCCCACCAAACCTCTCTTATGGGCACAGGGATGACCACCGGCACCATGGCACCCGCCTCGGACTTACACCTTGGACCGCTGCAGCACCTGGATGGCGTTTTCTGCCGAGAGGTTGAGCTTGGCCTTGCTGACCCAGCCCGTGAGGTCATAGCGCACGGGGTCCGTGCCCAGCTGGTGGGAGATCTCGAAGTGCAGCGCCTGCTCGCACCTGCGCATGCAGCCATCCCCTGCCACGGCACCCCGGGATCGCCCCAAGATGAAAAGGACAGTGAGATATTTAAGTTGCTGCACGGTTTCTTAAGTTTCCAAAGCTAAACGGCAATGCCAAAGGATGGGCAGCCGAGCTGACCCGCACTTACCCTCCTCTTCGGGTCCCTTTGTGGCGAAGTAGGAGCACAGGCGGTCAAAGGCAGCGCCGTCCCCGGAGCCTGGGATGAGCACCTCCTCGTCCAGGATCCACAGCAGCCCCCGGCGATCGGACCCCGGGCTGCCGGGCAGCACCTGTGGCTGCCGAAGGGAGATGGCGCTGGGTGACGGGGAAGGAGCAGGAGGGCAGCCACAGCCATGTCACCCTGCTCCACACCTTGCTCCCACCCTGCTCCCCACCTTGCTCCCACCCTGCTCCCCACCACCTCTGCTCAACCGTGTCCCCTGCCCCAGGCCAGCCAGACCAAGGTCAGGAAACCCTCCTGGCCTGATCCAGCTCTGGACATCACCCATGAGACCTCCACAGTATCCCGGAGGAGCAAGTCATCCCAGCTTTGCAGCCAGGCTGGGAGGGGTGCCCGGGGCGCAGGGCTTGACCAGGAAAGGTGCTTGCATTTTAAAAAGCCAAAAAAAGTCCTGGTTGATGCTGTGCCCTCCCTTGCAACAGCCTGGACTGCTCAAGGATGCTTCAAGCACGGCCAGAGGAACCAACTCCCACCGCGACCACGGGGACAGGTTACCTGTGAGGAGCTCAGGTCGATGATGGACAGCGTGGCCAGTGGCGAGCGCTCTGGAAGATCAAAAGACACCTCAACATTTTCCTGGAAAACATTATTTAAAAGCTCGCTTCAGTCATGGTCTGGCATCTGAAAGCCAAGAGGAGATACGTTTGCATGGAGGGGGAGGAGGGTGGTGCGGGCCGAGCTCCCGCGCGGCTTTGCAGGGATGCAGTCGCCGGAGACGTCTCTGCCGTGACGCGGAGGCACGGCCACATCTGTCCCCGCGGGCAGGGCTGTCGGGACCACCGCACCCAACGGGCTTCTGCAGCGCTTTGTGGATGTCAGACAAGCTGCATAAATCAAGGATATAACGATAACTGAAGATTTATGAGAAAGCACCAAGAAAACAATCAATTATTTAATTTGCAGCTTGCAGGCATTGCTCTCCTTTCTCAACCGAGGGCTTCGGGCTGCAAGCCCGGGGCTGCAGGGCTCACCCACCACCCACGGCGGCAGCACCCACTCCTGACGCCCCCCACGCCAAGCCCTGGAGCACGGGGGGGGACCCCCGGGAAGGGCAGGGCAAGCACGGCTTGCTCTTGCTCACGCGTGAGCCGGGGATGTTCAGCAAGACCCGTAGCTTTAATGTTTCTCCATGGTAACACGCTGAGATTTTGCTCAGGGATTCAGGTTTGCAGCCCGAGCGTGCGGGTGGAGCATAAAGCAGCAGCTGAACCCCGGTTTCTTCCTACCGGGGGGCACATGCCACCATCAGCCCCATGCGTGACCCGGCTCCGGGAGTCACCGGGTCGCGGTCGCAGTCCCACGGCTCACAGGGAAATGCCTCGCGCCGGGGCAGCCGTCCTCAGCCAGCAACAAAGCCGAGGCAAGGCGAGCCCGCTGAGCCCGCTGCCGTTTCAGGCTCGGTCAGGAACTACATATTCATCACTAGGAAAGAGCACGCAGACACTCGCTTGGCGCAAGTGATGTGTGAATATTAAGCCCTGGGAATTCAACCGTTTTCCCAAGGCTAGAGGTAATAAAGAAACTTCTGCAAGACTGATAAGTTCATCTCTGCTTGTAGATTTATCAGCAGCTTGTTTCTGCAATAATTTATCATTTTCCTTTCTATTCTCCATTATTCATCACCTGAGGAAAAACTCAGCTGTACCAACAGAAGGGCATGAAGCCCCCTGAGCTGGAACAAGCCTGCCTGAAGAGTTGCCCAGAGAGCCTGGCATCTCTGGCACGTGAGAAATACCCAAGAGGATCCATCAGTGGGGCAGTCGGGGCACGAGAGACCCACCTCAAGGCTACCACTCTGTACCGCTACATCTCTGGCACGTCAGAAATACCCAAAAGGATCCATCAGTGGGGCAGTGGGGGCACAAGAGACCCACCACTCTGTACAGACCCCTCATTTCTGCAACACCCCTCCCATCGAAGACTGCTGAAGTGTGTTATTCGGTCGCACCATGGCAGGGCACAGGGATCTGTTGGGTCAAATGCAGCCCCATCCCCAGGTGCTGGGAAGCTGGTCCCCGGGATGCTGCTCCCAGCCCTCACGTCTCACCTCTCTGTACCTCTCCATTTCCGAAACAAAGGTTTTCTCGTAGAAAAGGGCCTGCAGCCGCTCGTGCACGTAGTTGTGGCAGAGCTCTTCAAAAGTCGCCGCTCGCTCGCCCCGCTGGTGCCGCGGGTTGTGAAAGCCAGGAGTGTCCACCACCGCGATGGAGGCCATGGCGAGGTGCTGGGAGGAGAAAGACCTGGGGAAAGAGTCCCACACACCACGGGGTTTTACCCATGGACATGCCTGCCGAGGCGACACTGCTCCTGCCCCCAACATGCACGTCCTGAGGTGGGCACCATCCCACCAGTGACCAGCCCAGCGCTTCCCACCTCCCCCTCTCCCAGTGTCTCCGGTCAGGGAGCACTTGCCAAGAGTGCAAGCTTGTTTGCTTCTCTCTTATGCTTCACCTGCCTCTTAGAATCACAGAATTGCCCAGGTTGGAAGGGACCTTTCAGATCATCGAGTCCAACCATCAACCTAACTGACAAAAACCATCACCAGCCATACCTCTAAGCACTATGTCTACCCATCTTGTAATGTTCTTTGATCTACTCAAGCCAGCGCCTCCTCCCAGCCTGGATGGAGACACATGGCATGGGCTACTCCCGACCTGGCCTAACAAACACTTAACGGTGGGGTGGGATGAGGTGCCGCCCTTCCCACGCTTGGCTTCATCCTGCCACTCTGGTTATTTAAGTGCTACATCTTCATCCAAACGTGTTAAGTTTGATGGACCAGTTGATCTGAAAAGCGGCTAAACTGACACGTGATGCCAACGCTGAAGACAACGTGAGTGTCCAAAGCCCCAGCTGCTGCGCCATGCCATGACACCTGCGGTGTTACTAGAGGGGAAGCTGCCGACATTCAGCTCCTGATGA
Source organism: Alca torda (assembly GCA_008658365.1). Classification (NCBI taxonomy): domain Eukaryota; kingdom Metazoa; phylum Chordata; class Aves; order Charadriiformes; family Alcidae; genus Alca; species Alca torda. The sequence goes on along the minus strand of CM018088.1, from coordinate 31,265,616 downwards.
AATCTCTGACTGGGACCGCAGCCCGTAACACGTGTGATCTGAGAAGCAGACATCAAGGGGGTCCTCGGGAGAAACAGAGATGTTGTTTACTTCTTCAGATGTTGCTTGCAGCCATTTCCAGTATTTCAGATAAGGACAGCAGGGGAGTCCGACCCTGAGAAATCTCCGAGATTGTTTTTAATGTGCATTTCTGAAACAGCCATCGCGTTGTGCGGCTTCTCCAGCTACAGTGATAGCCCTTCCCCAGCTGCCCCATCGGTAGGGCAGCCCACCGGAGATGCCGTTCTCCTCCGTAGCAAGGCACCGAGGATGCCAGCACCTCCACGAAAGCACGAGGGCTGAACGAAGAAACAAAAGCGTATTTCCGAACTGCTTGCAGGATTTCACACCAGCAGCCCCCTGCAGCCAGAGTTGGGAAGATTCACGTTCGCCACCAACTCGCTGAGGAAAACGGCGTTTTCGCAGCTGCACTTAAACCTGCTTCTTCTCCTGGATCATTGTTGCAATGGTTTCATAGGCTTTGGTGGGCTGGTGTGGACACTACCTTCGAAGGGAAGAGGGGACCCGGGACACATCCCGAGCGAATGCTGTTATTCAGGAGAATCAGCAACATTTTGCTCTTCCGTCAGCCCTTTGAGTACCATCAGCAATTTCCCCTGGGAGTGCGGCTGCTAGGAATTACAATAAAAATATTCTGCAGGTTAAATAACCGCAGGTTAAAATAAACCTGCGGCAACAACACAGAGTATTTTGGGCAGCAGCTTTTGTGTGGGTGCTGACTTCAACAAACTGAGTTGCGCATCGGAACTGAGAAAATGGAACGGTTTGGGGGCCTGACCCTTAAATTATTCCATTTATCCGAGTAGATCATTTTGGATTTACACCACCTGAAGAAAAAGACACATCAGGCCGCAGAGGATGTGCTTCCCACCCTGGCTCTCCCGACGGAAATGGAGAGAGTCCAGCGGAGGCTGCAAAGATGCTCAGGGACCGGAGCACCTCTCTGCTGAGGGAAGGCTGAGAGCCCCGGGGCTGTTCAGCTGGAGAAGAGCAGGCTGAGAGGGGACATCATCAACGCTCAGCAACATCTAAAGGGCGGGTGGCAAGAGGATGGGGCCAGACTCTTCTCAGCGGTGCCTGGTGGCAGAACAAGGGGCAGCGGGCACAAACGGGAGCACGGAAAATTCCATCTCAACATGAGGAAGAACTTCTTTCCTTTGAGGGTGGCAGAGCCCTGGCACAGGCTGCCCAGAGAGGTGGTGGAGTCTTTTTCTCTGGGGATATTCCAAACCCACCTGGACGCGTTCCTGTGCCACCTGCTCTGGGTGACCCTGCTCTGGCAGGGGGTTGGACAGGATGATCTCCAGAGGTCCCTTCCCACCCCTACAGTTCTGGGATTCTGTGACACGTGCTGCCCCATCCGTCACCCAGAGGCGCAGACACTGCGGCTCCATGGGGCCCTTCGTCCTCGGTGCCGGCTACACGGGACCAACAGCCCGCAGAAGGTCCCGACCGCCAGCGCGCTCTCCCAGACGGAGATTTCCATATAACTTCCTTTATCCAGCAGGCAGCGGCTGCCTGCTCCGCGCCGCCCCCCCAGCAAAGGCTCCTCCGCAGCAGCCCCAGCAGAAGGAGCCATCGCCCACAGACCGCCCCCCCCAGCCCTCCATACCTGTTGATCAGTGAGACGACGGCGGCAAAGAGCTCTTCGTAGAGACCCGAAGCCATCCCTTCCACGCACTCCACACCCGTCATCTTCGGCCCTGGCAGAGAGAAGAGCAGACAAAGCCACATCATTTATTTCCAGCCGAGTTCTGCCCACCCGCAGCCGAGCCGGTAGCCGGGCAGGAGAACCCGCGCGCCTGCCATCGCTCCGGCGCATCTCCTCCCACCCGCCTTCAGCTCCTCAAGCGCTTCCCGCCCAACGTGTATTTAAGAAATACAACTATCGCCGTGTTAAAGGTCAGTTCCGCAAGTTCTTGCTTTTATCAGAACAACTCGCCGGGGCCAGGCTGTAATTCTGCCGCCGCGGATGAGTCGGGCATGGAAAGGCTGACCTTAAAGCCGGGTGGTATCTCACCCCCCGCCGCCACGCGCATGCTGGATCTGCCTCTGCCAATTACAGCCATTTATTAATTTGGGGTTCACAGTGGCTCGGCAGCAGTTTGTCCAGCAGGAGCGCGACGCCCCGACGTGTCCGTGTCTCCTCGCAGGACACGGGTCCCCGCAGCACAACACCAGCGCGGCTGCATCTGTGGGCACACGGAAGGATGCCCACCCTCCCGGTTTGGGGGGGGTCTCCCTAATTTTCTCCGGAGAGCTCTCTCACAGCATTTAAGCCACGTCACCTGTCTGCCAGGGGCATTATCTGAATTCGCCTGATTTTCAGGTGTCCCTAAGGAGTGACAGGCAGGGTTGGCTTTCGGGTATCTACATGACAGAGCGGTTAATAATTTAATTAATATTAACATACTTAAATGGACCTCACCGCCTGAAAAGTCCGGAGCAGCGCAGAGCCCAGCATTTCCCCGTCACCCATAAATGAAGGAAAAAAAGGGATGCAGCATCCTGGTACCTGCCGGGCTCTCCTCCGCCGGAGGCAGCCGGCTGCCTCGTGCCGTCACCTGCACCAGGATCTGCTTCAGGTGGTGTTTGAAGACGGCGGTGGTGAACTCCTCCAGGTCGCAGCCCAGCACCTCGGCGGCATTGCTCGCACACTCGAATTTCATGAACTGCTTCCTGCCAACTGGGGAGGGGGACGCGGGGGAGCACGAAGGGCTCAGGCTGAGCCAGCTCCAGCAGAGCCGGGCGCGGGCTCGGCCCCCTCCGGCCAACTGCCCTGCTCGCTCCCGCGTGCAACCCCCCAAAACCAAAATAAAATAAATCAAAAATAGGACTGGTGCTTGTAGGGGTGGGGAGGGTGGTGGGGATGCTGTACCAGTGCACCCCGGTTTCCTTCCATCCCCACCCCAAAGACTGCTGGGTCAGCCCTTCCCTCGCATCCCTAACGGGCAGGTTCACACCGGGCGCTGCTCTTGCCGACCTGCTCGGAGCAACACGACAACCCTGAGGACCACAGCCTGGAAATGCCCTTTGGGTGCCGAGCTAGCCAAGGGGAAAGCAGGCAGGAGCCGCGCCGGTGGGAAGGGAGGGGGCCTCTGCCCCGCAGCAGCGCTTGGATGCTTGGCTGAGATGAGGATGCAAACCAGCTAGCAACCAACCCACATCAAACAACGGTTTCCACCTCAGAGACAATGGCTGCTAGGGAGAGATTTAGCATTAACTAAATTGGAACTGCTTAAGTTTGACCACTTTGCATTCAGCCGTTTTTCAAAATATCTTAATAATGCAGGAATTCCTGCACGTGACAATTTGTTCGTGCTTTAGCAGCCCGGAAAGCCAATCGTATCCTGGGCTGCACCAGGAGAAGCCTGGCCAGCAGGTCGAGGGAGGTGATTCTCCTCCTCTGCTCCACTCTGGTGAGACCCCACCTGGAGCACTGCGTCCAGTTCTGGAGCCCCTACTACAAGAAAGATATGGACGTGCTGGAACGTGTCCAGAGAAGGGCCACGAGGATGATCAGGGGGCTGGAGCACCTCTCCTGTGAGGACAGACTGAGAGAGTTGGGGTTGTTCAGTCTGGAGGAAAGAAGGCTCCAAGGAGACCTTATAGTGGCCTACCAGTATCTTAAGGGGGCCTACAAGAAAGCTGGGGAGGGACTTTTTAGGATGTCGGGTAATGGTAGGACTAGAGGGAATGGATTAGAACTAGAGATGGGTCGATTCAGACGGGACGTTAGGAAGAAGTTCTTCACCACGAGGGTGGAGAGACACTGGAACAGGTTGCCCAGAGAGGTGGTGGAAGCCCCATCCCTGGAGTTTTTAAGGCCAGGCTGGACGGGGCTCTGAGCAACCTGATCTAGTGGGGGGTGTCCCTGCCCATGGCCATGCCCATGGAACTAGATGATCTTTAAGGTCCCTTCCAACCCTAACAATTCTATGATCCTATGGTTCTACCTTACTGCCCATCTGCGTAACATCACTAACTGAACTGAAAAGCTTTTTCCTCCTTGAAGTCCACCCGGCCCCTCCTGCAATCCCTCCTCCTCCGGGGACAACTCCCGTATCTCCCTCTAGGCACCGGCCCCGGTCTCGTGGCCCTCGCGGCCCCCGCAGGGTGCACTACGTGGGGCTGCCCTCCCTACGCACACGCTTCTGCTCGCAACAGCTGTAAGGATTTTCTCAGCTTTGCAAGTTACTTATCGTATTAAAGCCTGGCTGACTCCAGGAAGGTTGACAGATTTTTGTCCCCCTGGGCAATCATTTTGCATAAGAGGACCTTTTACTTTTTGGTCCGACGTTAGCTGAAAACTTGAAGGATCTCACACCAATGCTTTTGAACTTATTTTTCCCCGCGATAGTGCCCCCCGGGTGCTCAGAGCATCCCACCTGCCCAGCGAGACCGGGCTCCAAGGAGACGTTTTGAGGCAATTCAGAGCAAGTCAGGAACCGGGTGGACCACGCCACCTCCCCAGGCTGCTGCTGCCAGCACGGCGTCGGTAACGCTGTGCGTTGGAAGAGCTTCAGTGGAGCAAACTAGCAGACGTATTTATGGAAGCTGATGGGATTACGAACCCAATCCTTCAATAATCCCCGATCACCTTCCCCAGCCCCAGCGGCGCTTGCCGTCCCCGTCAGCCCGAGGGCAGCGCTCCTCCCAGCGCCCTCAGCAAACACAGCTGCCACCCGTTATTTGCACCCAGCAACAGCAATTCCAGCTTAATGATTAAAATCAGTGTCTGTAGGATAAATCCTTTTACAAATCCAGGTGCCGCGGAGGCAGCCGACCGGCACATGCTCAGGAACACGGGGGAAGGAGCAAAAACGGGAGCAGATTAGCACTTTTAGGTGATGACGGATGACGAGCCAGCCCGGAGGCTCATGGCGAAGAAGTGCCCTTAAAATACAGCAGGCGGCTGGTGGCCGAGGAGAGGATTTGGGATGGAGAGCGGGAGATGGCCACATCTGGCCAGCCCCATGGGGGACCGGGGTCCTCTGCTCCCGGCCGAGGGGATGTACAATGCAGCAAAAAGCCACATTCCCTGGGGCTGGGGGGCTGCTTCGCGAGAGTCATCCCCCACACACACACACACACTTCCTCTTCCCCTTTGATCTTTTCCCATTATTTTTCATTCTCCCTGAAGGACTCCAACATCAAGGGCTGTGCTGGAGCAGACAGGAATTGCCCCAACAATCCGGGCTTTGATTTATTTTTGTTTTCACTTGTTTTCATCTGAGCCGGCTGGACAGGGGCTGATCCCCATCAGACGGAAGATCTCCACGTGCTGCCGCGTGCCGGGGAGCGGAGGGGCTGCGGAGCCAGGGCTGCACGGACCTGCCCCACCGGCTGGGCTCCCGCAGCCAGCATCCCACTCCAGCCATTCCAGCTTTCCTTGCCGGCCACTCCGCATCCCACACTGGCCACTCCAGCATCCCCCTCCGGCTGCTCCAGCATGCCATGCCAGCCACTCCAGCATCCCATGCCGGCTGCTCCAGCATCCCATGCCAGTCACTCCAGCATCCCACACCGGCCATTCCAGCATCCCATGCCAGCTGCACTGGCATCCCATGCTGGCCACTCAGGCATCCCATACCAGCTACTCTGGCATCCCACACCAGCCACTCCGGCATCCCACACTGGCCACTCCAGCATCCCATGCCATCCTCTCTGGCATCCCACGCTGGCCACTCCAGCATCCCATGCCGGCCACTCTGGCATCCTACTCTGGCTGCTCCAGCATCCCATGCCAGCCGCTCTGGCATCTCATGCCAGCCACTCAGGCAACCCATGCCAGCCACTCAGGTAACCCATGCCGTCTACTCCGGCATCCCACGCCGTCTACTCCGGCATCCCACGCCAGCCACTCCAGCATCCCACACTGGCCACTCCAGCATCCCACGCTGTCCACTCCAGCAACCCCGGGACGAGCAAGCCAGCCCACCCTGCCTTAGTGCAAACATTCCTGATGGAGCAGTTACAACTGGGGAAACTGGTCACCCCCACCATGCTGCTCCAGTGTGGCAGAGGTCCTGCTGCTCCGAGCAGAGGAATGCAACTCCGTGTTTCCCACCTCCACAAAACCAAACCATCGCTGTCTGACCGGCATGCAGTGTCGGAGGCTGGTGCGATGCTGCCCAGTGCGGTGGCGCCCCCCGGACACGTTCCTTACTCCTTCCACGCTCCCCAGATTGCACCCTCGCTGGAAGCAGCCAACGTGTGCCGAGTCAGCAGGGCTGGGGGCACAGCCACCGCTGACAACCCCGCTGCGCCCCCAGCTTGCCCGGCTGCGGATCTGCCCAGCCCACAGCCGCTGGCCCGCTGGCAACCTGCCCCGGGAGAGGCCGGGCACCATTTCACACTTCATAAAATATAAAGAGTGGCAGCGGCGCGCAGCTCTCCTGGGCGTAATGTGACCATTGTAAAACACGCCAGCTTTAACACCTAAAAGGTAATTACCTCGGCCCGTTCAATATTTAAGAGAAGCAGTAGGAAAATACCGGGTCAGCACCAGCTTCGTCGCGCTCGTGCGCCCACGCAGCCAGAAGCCCAGCAGCCGGGTTTCTATTTTGTATTTCAATTCGGGGAAGCGTGGGGAGCAGCAGGGAAGCCCAAAGGGGCTGGACCCCGTCCCCCCTGTCCCCATCCCCGCCTGGCAGCGGTGCCCGGGAGCGAAGGGGAGGCGCACGGTGGGCTCGCTGCCGGGACGGGGCAGCTCAGCATCCCCTCGAGCCCCCTTCCCCTGCAAGCCGTGCAGGTCCGCGGCCCCATCCGCCTTCCTCCCTGAGTCCCCCCCCCTCCTCGACTGCTCCGGGCACACCTTGTCAGCCTGTCCTTTTTCTTCCACTTATTTTGTCATTAAAACATTTGCACTGCTAATGGGACAAATAAAAAAAAAAATCTCATTTGTTCCTCTTTATTACCCTGGGAAGGGACAGGGAGAGAGAGGAGGCTCCCCCTGGCTTGAATGGTTAATTTATTTGTCCTGCACTAAATTCTCCAGTCTATTCTCTGTTGACCCGCTGCCTGATGTATGACATATTAAAGCCTATATATAACAAAGGGAAGAGCTGTGTAATAGCGTGATTAAAGAAATCTGCCATTCTGGCTGCGTTTCCCCCGACTGTTTGTAATAAAGATGTCAGAGCACCGAACAGATAGTGCCATAACTCGGCGGGCGGGGAGACAGCCCACCCGGCCCAGGAGCCGCGCTGGTGATCGGAAAAACCTCTACGAAGGAGAGGCAATGTCAGCAGGAACCGACCACCCCCCCGGCCCCCCCCAGCCCCTCAACAAGCCGGCGGCAGAGCTGGGCTCCAGCCAGGACTCCTATTCCCAGCGTTTTCTGCTCCTGCTCCCCTGGCTCTGAATCCCGGCCCACGGTCAGGACACAGAGGAAAACCGGCCCCCCGGGCTGAGCGGGGATGTGCCGGGGTGCGGACCCCGTCGACCCCCAGCTGCCCGCGGGGCTGGATCTCCTCCCCGCTCCCCGCCCAAAGCACCATTTCCAGCAAACCTCCCGTTTTTGCAGAGCCGAGGCAGCGGATCGTACAGCTCTGCCCAATTTGTGCTCCAAACTAGTGTCCCCGGGAGGGGGACGCGTCATCCTGCCGAAATCCTCTTGCCTTGGGGAAAAGAAACCCCAAGGACATCCTCCAGCGTACTTTGTGGCTGGACGGTCACCGCACTGAGATCCAGCCCCTGGGGACCGTGTCACCTTGGTTTAGGTCTTTCCCTTGAAGCCATCAGGCATCACCAGGGCAAAACTGTTTCTCCTGGGGGTCGCAACTCATGAAGGACAGAGGGGCATCGTCCTACCGAAACGAAACAGGCAAAATCAGCTGCGCTTCCCTTTATGGCAGGAAAAGCCAGGCGCCGAAAAGCAAAAGGCTTTATCAGAGAGAGAGAGAGAAAAAAAAACCCTGACAACATCGAGAGGGCAGCCCTAACGCAATCCTTTCCAAGAATCGTTTTGATGAACGACGCAGGGAAGCGAAGGGGCCCTTCCCGGCAGGAGCGAGGTGGCCTTTCGCTCACCCGCAGCGGCAAAGCTGGGGATTTAATGACACCCACGGTCACTGTTGGGTGCCTGCCCTGGGACAATGCCTTGGAAAACGAAAAGCAAAGCCAAAGCAGGGGGCAGAGGCTGCCTGCCCTGGGTCCTGCTCTCTCCTCTTCACCTCCGATGCCGGCACGGCCATCGCAGACGGTGCCAGGGACCGTGCAACGATGCCGGAGCTTTCCTTGTAAACCCGTGTCCCCTGCACTTACAGGAATCCTGGGAAAAGGAGGGGCTGCAGTGGGCTCCCCCCACACAGAGCGAACCACAAAGGCTTACACTCCGCAGGTGTGTATCCGAAAGCATCGCGAGGTGGAGTTGCCGGGAGAGGATGGATCAACACATGGCTTCACGATGTTGCTTTATGCAATTTATGGCCCGGCTCCTCTCCCGATGGCAGCCCACGTGGCGCCGGAGCACCGGTATCCCAGCTCCATCCCACCCACCGCCCCGGAGCCACCGGCACGTTTTCCCTCTACAACAGTGACCACCCGAGGGATGGATATATTTGTCACAAAAGGGAAACTCTGGCACAGTGGTAATTACGGATACGCTGTTCCCTCCTCCTTTTAGCAACAGGCAGCAATAAAAAATTAGGGTAAATGTGGGCATCGAGCTTGGGTGGGACTCAGAACAAAGTGTCGTTTCCACATCAATTAAGGAAAGGTCATTACATCTCAGAGGCTGTAAAACAGCAGCGATAATGCAGGTTTTTTTTCTCAGCTCTGGTGGGAAAGCAGTAAGTCATCCAAGTCCCCTCCTGATGGACATCCACGCTCAGGAAGCTGCATAATTAACGCCTGCCAGATCCTGCCAGGTGCTCTCCCCCTCTTACGTTTTGATGGACGCCCCCATTACTGTACTTGGCTAAATGGCTTCCAGCCCTTCTGGAAACTTTCCATTTCAGAGAGCTAAAAGGCTGTTCAAGGGTTTTTTTTTCATCCCTGCTGCTCCTGCCAGCCCCATCTGCCTGCAGACCCCGGAGAGACGCAGCAGGGCACTGCACGGGACCCCGGGCTCAGCCCTTCCTTCTGCTCCAGCCCCGGCCCACCTCACAAACCGCTCGATGTCTCGGCTTCTGAAACAGGGATGCTCCTTCTCCTGCCTCCCGAGGACACCCTGCTGCAGCGGTGGGGCTGCGCAGGACCCAGCCCAGCTCACGGCTGCCGGCAGCTCGGGCACTGACACCGTGCTACTTGCTGAGGGTCTCCCTCACCGGACCCCAAAATCCTCCCCCCGGGTGCCTGGGTGCTCCCATCCCTCCACTCTCAGGGCTGCTGCTGCAGGGAACCAGCCCCATCCATGGAGCGACGCGGGAGGGCGGCGGATGCAGGATGCTGCCCCGGATGCTGCCGACCTCCGCAGGGTTTGGGGGGCTCGGAGCATCCCCCACCTGAGCAGCGGCTCCAGCCCCCATCTCCTGCATTTCTGACCTTGTGGTTTTCCTCCATCCAAGGGGTTCAGGCCGCTGGGTTTGCAGCAGCTTCTGGACTTGGGGGGGAGGTAGGGGGTCCGGGGGGAGCCACGCTTGGCTCCCATCCACGGCACGCACCCCCCTGCAGCACCAGGAGGACTCTGGCGACTCAGGGCTGCTGGAAACCCAGTCGCTTCTATTAAAGGCGTGCGGTGGGAAGCCCACGGAAAGCAGGGAGCGGCGATGCTGTATTTTTATAACAGCCAGCAAAAGGGACAGCTTGAGAGCGAGCTGAATGCCGACCCCCGGCTGCGCCCGAAACCTCCTTCCCCGTTAAAAAGGGAATGAATAAATGAAAATACGTAATATTCTGCAGCCCACAAGGGGGACTGGAAGCACTTAGTGAATGGGTACCTAGGATGCCCCGCTGGCCTCTGCCTGCCAGGCTGCCTCTCACAAAGAGAGCTGCTCCAACACGTTTCAAAGGCAATGGGAAACGCTGACGCCAGGACGGAGCAGGCTTTTAAAATCCAACCTTTTCTTCTCGGTGTTTTTCCAGCTGCAAACGTATTTTCCACTCTCGGTCGGAGAGAGGCGAAGCTATTCCCTTCTATTTTATTCCTGGCCAAACCGAATTTGTGACGAGAGGATAGCCATCAGCAGAAGGGAAAAAGAAAAAGCGTGTTTAAGGTGTGCCGGGGCCCAGCCGCCGGAGCACGGCACGTGCCGGGGCCGCCGGAGCAGGGATGGCGGCGGCGGGGGCTGCAGCGAGCGAACGCGAGCGAAAAAGCAGCCACGAGGCTCCCTTCGGTGAGATTTCAAGGAGAGGATTTTTGAATAGACGACTTCAAAGGGCATGAAAGGGGAAGGGAAGAGATGGCTATCAGGAGACAGGTTTAACCACATTAAAAGAGTCGTCGCCCCCACTGAGACTTTTGCTCCATCCAGCTTTGATCCATTTTTTATCCATATTTCCTTTCATTTCTCCCCTTTTGTTGACGCACGATCGGGGAATCGATACCGGAGTGGGCGATGCTGAGACATGCTCCGGTTGTTAATCCCGTACTCGAGCCCGCTCCGAAGCCACCGGCCCTGCCTGGGCCCGCTATTAACATTCCTATTCATGCTGAAATAATTGCGGCAAGATCTGTTGGATATAGCCCTCGATTCCCTCCTAGACTGACTTACAGGATGCTCGGGAGAGAATGTTCAATAAGTTTGAGCAACGCAGCTCAGCTCAGCCAGCAAACCCTCCCTTGGCCAACACCGTCACCCTCCCTCCATCTGCCTTCGAGCCAGTTGCTCTTAAAATGAGCCGCGTCTCCAAAATCTGCCCTCCTGGAAACCCTCGAGGCAGAAAGACTTTTTGGTTTTTTTGCCAAGAGCCTCATCACACGCTTCAGCCTGAGACAGCGGGGTCGTTTTTTCAAAAGTTGGAAGGGCATTAGGGGAGATGGAGGTGGGGAAAGAGGACACCGGAGAGAAGGGGAAAGAGAACTCGCCGTAAGTGACGACAGCGTTCATCCTTTTAAAATAATTAATAAATGATTAATGGCATAAATTACCATAAGATGTGTTATGACATGTTGCAGAGACATTTATAAATGTCTACGGCTCTAGTTTATAGCACCCTTTATGCAGCCCTCATAAATCGAAGTGTGTAAATCAATGGGGCTGTCTCTAAAATAGGTTAGAGCACATCTTAAAATAATTTATAAGGGATAAGGCAATTTCTATATGCCTGTATTAACAAAGTCTTTATAAATACAATCTTCATCCAGACTCATCCTATTGTAATTCAGTTACTGTGTTCCGCACTCAAGAGATGATAAAATTATTGCTACCCGAAGCTGTCCCTTCGCAGTGACATTGGGGACAACGTGCCAACAAACGAGTCACCCACCCCGCTCCCCCCGCAAAGAGCGGGTAGAAGGTGACGCCTCGCAGCCCCCGTCCTCTCCGCGCGTGGCCGCGGGACGGACCCGCTCCAGAAGCCCCCGCGGGGCAGGACGCCAGCATCGCCCAGCTCCTCCGCGGGCAACCGAGGGCTCAGAGCAGCCTCCGGCGCGGCAGCCTCTGGGCGAGCATCGCTCCCGAACGCCTCTTGGTGTGCAAGGCGCCCAAGGGCCGAACGCCGCTGGGACGTGCTCCCCTGTCCTCCTCCAACCCCCGGCACCGAGAGGAGGTATAAAAAAAGGAGAGGCAGGAGCCCCCCTTACCTTTACAGGCGCCGGCGGCTCCCAGGTGGTAGATGCCGGCCAAGACGCGCCAGATGGCTGCCTGCTCCTCCGCCGTGATGCCCAGCGTGCCCATGGCAGCCTGGAGCCGGGCGAAGGCGGCCGAGGCTTTCTGCTTCTCCTCAGGCTGCAGGAGGGAAGAGACGGGAGGGGAAACGTCACTGCCTCTGCCAGAGCATCGCCGGCGCGGGGGAGAGGGGATACAGGGATAGACACGGGGGGAACGCGGAAGGGCTTACAAAAACCATATGGCCAGCAAGGAAATGACAATAAGGGGACCTTAGGAACAGTCTGGACAGCAATGGGGGAAGCCCCTGGCAGGTTCCTCAAGTGCCTGGTGTCAGGAGCAAGCCTGGGTGCGTCTTCTCATCGCACAACTACACATAATTCCCACTGCAGGAGTGTCTGCGGAGACGTTCGGCAGCAGCTGGAGACAGATGTTCTATATCTTCTCGCTAAACACAGCCGCCCCCAGGTGTGCTGGGGCCAGCTGCACGGCCCCCAGCCACCAGCAGGACCTCACCTGCCCCCCTCCAACACTGCGGCCCCCAGCCACGACTCCCGCAATATTTATTTTTTTTTTTTAAATAAATGCAGCCCCACCGCAAAATTAGGGCTTTTTTTCCCCTAAACTGAAGATTTTCAACGCAGACACGTGCAGCCCGGGGGTCAGACACCACACGCACGCTCTGGCTGGCAGCATCCCTGTCTTGGCAAGGAACAGCACGCCTGGTCTAAAGGATTTCGGCTCCTGCAGAGGCCTACGGGGTGGCTACTAATGAGAAAATAACAGCTGAGACCTGTGATTTCTCCAGACTCAAAAAAAATACCCCAAATACTTGTGACACCGGTGTCGCGGCAGGGGTTATCCATCCCCGCCGGCTGCGGGGACGAACGCTTGGGAAGCCGCCAATTAAAATGTTCAGTCTGGGCACCCAGAGCACCGCTCGGAAAGGAAAATCCGACAAATTTCCCCAAACCCCAACCCAAAGCAAGCGCAGCACACCGCCGCCCCGGCTTTCCTCCTGGGCTGGTTCCAGAGCGGGCGCACAAAGCACTACCAAAAGCCCCCCCCGGGGAGCTTCTTGGGGGGGGGGTGTTCATCCTTCCATGCCCCCACCCCCAGCATCCTGGGTGCTCCTCGGACAACCGCGCCATGCTGAACTGAACGGCCGAGCCCGGCTTTCCAGGGACACCCGTGCGCCGCAGGGAACACCGCTGGGAAGGAGGAGAAGAGCGGTGGCGGGGACAGTGCTTGTCCCCTTTGCGGAGCTCACACGCCCCGGACTGAAGAGGTGATGCCCGGCTCCTGCTGACCCTCTCCATCCCAGTGGGAAAACCCTTTGGGATGGGATGGGGAACCTACAGGAATCGGGGGGCTGCGAAAGGAGGGTAAAACCCCATCTCTGAACCCAAATCTGCTGCTGCGCCAGCAGAGCCAGGACCCGCGGTACCTCGCTGTCCCCCTCCACGAGATCCGCTGCTCAAACAGCCGATTCCTTTTGGCTGCCGGACCGGAGCCGGAGCTCCCTAATGAAGATTGAATATTGAATTCATCAGGAGATGATGTAACTGCAAATTGCTGCGATTCATCCCAGCGCTTCGGCTCGTAGGCAATCTGCCTGATCTTTGCAAACGGCTCAGGCTAATGAGGAGCTGGTGCTGGAAATCGACTGCAGCACTTTTAGCCCCTAAAAATCCCATCCCGGGCTCTCCAAAGGATGCGCTCGCCCCCCCAGGAGCTGCTGCAGGGAAACACTGGGGGTTGCTGACCCCGGAGCAGCAGGATCTGTCCCCCGGGTGGCCAGGGGTGGCCGAAATGTGAGCGTAGACACCAAGCAGCATCTGCCCCGGTCCTGGCAGCTCCCCTGCTCCCGTGGGGCTGTGGAGGGGGGGTGGAGGCTGTTTGGGCAGACCTTCCTCGCACCCTGATATTTGCTCTCTCCCCCCATGCATTTGGTACGGCAGCACCATCCTGAGTCTCCCAGCAGCCAAGGACCCCAACGCATCCTCTAACCGGGGGTGATCCCAGCAGCCAAGGACCCCAACACATCCTCCAACCGGGGGTGATCCCAGCAGCCAAGGACCCCAACATGTCCCCTAGCCGGGGGTGATCCCAGCAGCCAAGGACCCCAACGCATCCTCCAACCGGGGGTGATCCCAGCAGCCAAAGACCCCAACACATCCTCTAACCGGGGGTGATCCCAGCAGCCAAGGACCCCAACACGTCCTCTAACCGGGGGTGATCCCAGCAGCCAAGGACCCCAACACGTCCTCTAACCGGGGGTGATCCCAGCAGCCAAGGACCCCAACACGTCCTCTAACCGGGGGTGATCCCAGCAGCCAAGGACCCCAACACGTCCTCTAACTGGGGGTGATCCCAGCAGCCAAGGACGCCAACACGTCCTCCAACCGGGGTGATCCCAGCAGCCAAGGACCCCAACACGTCCTCTAACCAGGTGTGATCCCAGCAGCCAAGGACCCCAACACATCCTCCAACCGGGGGTGATCCCAGCAGCCAAGGACCCCAACACATCCTCCAACCGGGGGTGATCCCAGCAGCCAAGGACCCCAACATGTCCCCTAGCCGGGGGTGATCCCAGCAGCCAAGGACCCCAACGCATCCTCCAACCGGGGGTGATCCCAGCAGCCAAAGACCCCAACACATCCTCTAACCGGGGGTGATCCCAGCAGCCAAGGACCCCAACACGTCCTCCAACCGGGGGTGATCCCAGCAGCCAAGGACCCCAACACGTCCTCTAACCGGGGGTGATCCCAGCAGCCAAGGACCCCAACACGTCCTCTAACCGGGGGTGATCCCAGCAGCCAAGGACCCCAACACGTCCTCCAACCGGGGGTGATCCCAGCAGCCAAGCACCCCAACACGTCCTCTAACCGGGGGTGATCCCAGCAGCCAAGGACCCCAACACGTCCTCTAACTGGGGGTGATCCCAGCAGCCAAGGACACCAACACGTCCTCCAACCGGGGTGATCCCAGCAGCCAAGCACCCCAACACGTCCTCTAACCGGGGGTGATCCCAGCAGCCAAGGACCCCAACACGTCCTCTAACCGGGGGTGATCCCAGCAGCCAAGGACCCCAACAAGTCCTCTAACCGGGGGTGATCCCAGCAGCCAAGGACCCCAACGCATCCTCTAACCAGGGGTGATCCCAGCAGCCAAGGACCCCAACACGTCCTCTAACCGGGGGTGATCCCAGCAGCCAAGGACCCCAACACGTCCTCTAACCGGGGGTGATCCCAGCAGCCAAGGACGCCAACACGTCCTCCAACCGGGGTGATCCCAGCAGCCAAGGACCCCAACACATCCTCTAACCGGGTGTGATCCCAGCAGCCAAGGACCCCAACACGTCCTCTAACCGGGGGTGATCCCAGCAGCCAAGGACCCCAACAAGTCCTCTAACTGGGGGTGATCCCAGCAGCCAAGGACCCCAACACGTCCTCTAACCGGGGGTGATCCCAGCAGCCAAGGACCCCAACACATCCTCCAACCGGGGGTGATCCCAGCAGCCAAGGACCCCAACACGTCCTCCAACCGGGGGTGATCCCAGCAGCCAAGGACCCCAACAAGTCCTCTAACCGGGGGTGATCCCAGCAGCCAAGGACCCCAACACGTTCCCTAACCGGGGGTGACGAAGGACGTGCACTGCAGCATCCCGCTGCAGACGGCGGCACGGCACTGGCATTTCTCCCTACCTTTGAGAACGGCTTGATCCCGAAGGAGTTGCTCTCAGCCGCCTGGTGCAAGTGCAGCATCGTCCTGGAAAGCAGTTACAGAAAGCGAGACTCAAGCTCCCTCCTCGCCTGCCCCCAGCGCCCCCCAAATCCCTGCCCTCTCCTTGCGGAGCGTCTCTGAGCCCCTCTCCCAGCCCAGCGCCCACAGAGCCCCTTTGCCTTCACAGCGACGTTCCCTTGTTGGGAAAGGCTCCCGTGGCTCTGCCCTGCGCAGGGGGATGGATCCGGCACCAGACACGCCAGGACCCTTTGCCCAGGGATGTGCAGCTTGTGGGGAAAGGCAGAAGCCAGCAGGGAAAGGGACCTCCATCGCATTTGATCAGCCCAATTTCAGTTTGAGCAATGGGGCAAATAAAGCACCAGGAAATGCCCCCGTTTCCTAGAAAATCTCTAATACGTAAGTGTATAAAAACCCCTGCAGCGTCACCAATGTGATCGCCCTCACAATCTCTTTCTTATCAGAGAGGTCTCAAAAAACACGTTGCCGGAGCAAAGTTGGATATAAATCACGGGGGAGCCCCTTGGTGATGGGGGGTACCCGCCAGCTGAGCAGCCATGGGAGGAGCGGAGCCGCCCGGTGCCCTGGGACCCACACACCCACCTGTGTGCCGCATCCAGCCCCGCCAGCATCAGGGGGAAGACGTTGAAGCTGGTCTCTCCGTGGGGCTGCTGGGCGACGCGGCCCCTCTCCAGCAGCATGGTCTGGGAAGGGAGCGGAGGCAGGAGTGAGCGGCAGCCCCCGGCGGGCAGGCAGGGACAGCCCCTCGGCGCCGGCAGGGTGGCCAGTGGGCATCCAGGCACACAGGGAAAAGAGGGGAGAGTGGTACCCAGAGAGATGCTGCTGGGAGCTGTCAAGGAGGGACTGGATTTCTCCTTGCAGGGACATGGCTGGCTTTGGAGGATGCTCCTTCTGCCCAGGGCAAGCAAGAGCCAAATCGTACCCCAGGTGTGCATCAAGGGGCAACATTCCAGCACATGGGTGCAACACCCACGCTTTCTCCCCACCCCTGGAGGTCTGGGCAACCCAATGGCCTCAACAGAGATGCCACAGCCTCTGGATAAGCCATTGCCCGGGCTTGAGGCCAGCCTGGATCAGCCTCCAGCCTCATCGAGGCTGTTCAATGCCGGCATTGACACCAGGAATGAGTCCCTGCAGGGCTGGGACCCCCGGCTGTCCCGTCCTCCCAGGAGCATCCCAGGAGGTACCAGTGGTCTGGAGGGCGAATGTTCCCAGGAGCACGTTCCCACTCCTGCACAAGGATGGCCACGCTGGGCCATCACCCCCTGCCAGTCCCTGGGGCAGAGGAGGGGCAGCAGTGGGGCAGCAAAGAGAAACCCCGGTGCTCCCCACAAGCAGACACCGCCTCAAGCGCCCTCCTCCTCCATCAGACGAGGCCTGGGGGCACCGGCAGCGCTGATTAAAGTGCCTTTGCATAACAGTGATGGTGATAAAAGGCCCCAGACGCTTCCGCTCGAGGCTGATGTCTAAGGTGCTGCTAATGAAATGCTGAATTATACATTTCCTCATAAACATTTCATGCCAGCGCTGCAGGGGAGGGGGTGACGGGCCGTGGGGGACCCTCCCACGCTGCTGACAGAGCTCCTGCCCAGCTGAGATGTGGGGCACCTTTGGTCCAGGGGCAGAAGCAGAGCGGAGCATCTCTCCTCTCGTGCCCAGCCTGGATGGGAAGCACGGCACAGGAGTCGTTTGTCCCCATCCCGAGGACCCCCGGTTACAGTCACATCCCTCCCATATCACCCGGCGACAGGGCCCGCGGGGTACCTGGAGGTGAGCAGCGGTTATCCGGCCGGTCGCACTGAAATCCAGCCACAGGACCATGGAGAAGCGCGTGGAGCTGCTGCTGCGGCCGGTGGTCACTGACCCAAAGGCTCCCAGGACCGTGAACATCGCCTGGATCTTCTCCACTGCAAAACCAGCACCGGCAGCCCCCTGAGCCGCCCTGCGATGGCTGCAGCCCTGCAGCGCTCCGCAGCTGGCCAGGAGAGAGCCAGACCCCGCCGCCGCTGCACCGGCGCAACCTCAGGGCTGCAAACAGGCGTCGGAGGAGGCTTGTCCTCCCGGCTGCACCTCCGCCTGCTCCCCCCGGGGGTCTGTCCCAGCGCACGGAGACCCGGGCACCGGCTGGGCATGGGGTTAGCATCCTGCATGGCAAGAGCACGTGTGCACTGGCAGGAAGGGGATGTGCCAGCCTGCCCGCACCTCCACCCGGCTCCAGGCCGTTCGTCAGCGCTCTGCAAGAGCACGGTGTACCCGGAGCTCGCCCAGACCTCCGAAATCCAAACCTGCCCTCTAAAGCCACCGATTGCTTAACAGCGCTTCCTCCCGCATCACCAGTAACTCGATCAGAGGGGAACGGCGCTGCCCCAGGCGCGCAAGTAATTCCCTTCTGGTGCTTACTCGGGTGTTTATCAAAACAGCAAATCTGTTGGGTCTGGGATGGGTGAGCGGCAGCGGCACTCGCAGCCCGGCCGTTCGCCTGCCGCCCGGGCTGCGCTTGCACAGCCACACCGGGCCCTCGGGAGCCACCCCAAAGGGGCACGAATCAGACCGGGAACGGGTCAGATGGGGACCATCAGGTGGAAACAGCATCACCTTCCCGTTTGCGTGCGCTCCCCACCCTGCACGGACGGTCTCCGTGCGCTGCCTCTGCCCAGCACCGAGCATCCCGCAGCCGGGGCTCGCCGCCGGGGCTCCGAGCTCGCAGCGGCCGCCCGGCCCCGTACCTGAGACCCTGCCGTCCACGCTGCCCGCCGTGCCCACCAGGTACTCCAGGGCACCCTGGCAGCAGGCGGTCCTCCCAGCCCCGCTGCGCCCCAGGGGCACGATGGCCTGATCCTGCCGCTCCATCAGCAGGTTCCTGTAGGCTCTCTGCGCCACCGAGCAGATGTGCGGGGGCATGTTGTCCCGCTTCCCCTTGAACGCCTGCGGGCAGGGAGAGAGTGGGAGAGCACACCCCAAAACAGGCTTCTTGTAGAGAAGATCCCGAAGACGTTCACCCTCAGGGCGATGGTTTCTCCCCAGGGTGCAGAACCCCCTGAGGTTCGCAGGGGAAGGGGAAATGCCACCCAGCCCAGCCAGCCCGGCCTCGCTGCCCCAGTGCCAGAGAGACGGTTGGGGACCGACCCAGGGAACCCACAGCAGGACCCGCTCCAGACTGTGAGCAAGAGCTCTGCCAGGCACCACCCTGGGCACCAAACCCCCGGCACATTCCCTCCCCGGCCCCGGCACCCCCAGACTGCTTGGGGAGTGCGGTCACAACACCACAGCGATTGTCTCCTGTAAACCAGAAAAACTTCTGTGCTGGGAGCAGTGCCCAGCTGCAAGCATCCCTGGTCCCCAGTGTCCCCAGCCCCGAGCATCCTCAGTCCTGAGTATCCCCAGCCCCGAGCACCCTCAGCCCCGAGTATCCTCAGAACATCCCCAGCTCTGAGCATCCTCCAGAGTGTCCCCAGCGCTAAGCGTCCCCAGCTCTGACTGTCCCCAGTCCTGAGTGTCCCCAGTCCCGAGCATCCCCAGCCCCGAGCATCCCCAGCCCTGAGTGTCCCCAGCCCCGAGCATCTCCAGCCCCAAGCATCCCCAGCCCTGAGTGTCCCCAGCCCCGAGCACCCTCAGAACATCCCCAGCTCTGAGCATCCTCCAGAGTGTCCCCAGCGCCAAGCGTCCCCAGCTCTGACTGTCCCCAGCCCTGAGTGTCCCCAGCCCCGAGCATCCTCAGAACATCCCCACCTCTGAGCATCCTCCAGAGTGTCCCCAGCACCAAGCATCCTCAGCCCCGAGTGTCCCCAGCCCCGAGTGTTCCCAGCCCCGAGCATCTTCAGAACATCCCCAGCCCCGAGCATCCTCCAGAGTGTCCCCAGTGCCAAGCATCCCTGGTCCCGAGTGTCCCCAGCCCCGAGCATCCTCAGTCCTGAGTATCCCCAGCCCCGAGCACCCTCAGCCCCAAGTATCCTCAGAACATCCCCAGCTCCGAGCATCCTCCAGAGTGTCCCCAGTGCCAAGCGTCCTCAGCTCTGACTGTCCCCAGTCCTGAGTGTCCCCAGTCCTGAGCATCCCCAGTCCTGAGTGTCCCCAGCCCCGAGCATCCCCAGGCCAAGCATCCCCAGCCCCGAGCATCCTCAGAACATCCCCAGCTCTGAGCATCCTCCAGAGTGTCCCCAGCACCAAGCATCCTCAGCCCCGAGTGTCCCCAGCCCCGAGCATCCCCAGCCCCGAGTCTTCCCAGCCCTGAGCATCTTCAGAACATCCCCAGCCCCGAGCATCCTCCAGAGTGTCCCCAGCCCCGAGCATCCCCAGCCCCGAGCATCCTCCGAACACCCCCAGCTCTGAGCATCCTCCAGAGTGTCCCCAGCCCCGAGCGTTCCCAGCCCCGAGCATCTTCAGAACATCCCCAGCCCCGAGCATCCTCCAGAGTGTCCCCAGTGCCAAGCGTCCCTGGTCCCGAGTGTCCCCAACCCTGAGCATCCTCAGCCCTGAGTATCCTCAGAACATCCCCAGCTCCGAGCATCCTCTAGAGTGTCCCCGTCCCCAAGCGTCCTCAGTCCTGAGTGTCCCCAGCCCCAAGTATCCTCTAGAGTGTCCCAGAGCATCCCTGGCCCTCAGTGTCCTCAGAGGCTCCCCAACCCCGAGCATCCCTGGTCCTGAGTATCCTCAGAGCATCCCCAACCCCGAGCATCCCGGCCACCCTGTGACAGTCCCACGGTGCCATCTGCCGGCACTGCAGCGCCCGGCGCCCTCCGCCACTGTCCCCAAGGGGGTCGGTGATGGCTTCCCACGGGAGATTCCCCCCCCCACCCCCGGCTCCCCGCTCACCTTCCCCGAGCTGCTGCTGGCCGCGAAGCTGGGCCTGATGGCCACCAGGCTGGCCCCGGCGTAGGTGTAGGGCAGGCGGGCCTGGTAGCGCTGCTGCAGCGTGTTCATGGCGCTGCACTCGTTGAGGCTGACGAGCGCGGCCAGGTCCTCTGCGTAATCCAGGCTGGGGGGGTTGGTCTGCAGGAAGAAAGCCAAAGCCCCCCTCGAGCTCTGCCACCACGGCACGGGCTGTGCCGGATCCCGCCGGCACCCCGGCATCTTGGACCCATCCAGCTGGGGATGGTGGCCCGAGCAACGGGGCTAATCCTGCCTGGGCACTGCCATGCACCGGGCGCTGCGGGGCAGGGCTCCCAGCCAAAACCCAGGGGGGGACTCACCCGCTGCACGCTGTCCTCGTCCACCTCGGTGACGCTGCCGTCCGCCTCCCGGCGCACCCTCACCCTCCCCGCCGGCAGCTCCGGCGTCCCCACGTCCGGCTTCAGCTGCGTGGCTGCAAGGAGAGGCCGATGAGTCCCTCCGGCGTGGCATGGCCAAGGCATCCCGGGGCAGAGCCGGCTGCGGCACGGGGAGATGCCGAGGGGCCACCTCCAGCCATGGCCACGCTTGGGGCAGGGCCGCGGCACAGGTGCCAGCGCAGCACCCGGCGCCCACCCTGCTCCCAACCCACAGCCGGGCTGGAGACAGCTCGTATCTTCCATTCCGGATAGCGAGATTAGAGGAAGGCAAGTTACCGAGCGTGAATCCATCCTGCTGGACGAGCCAGACCTTCTCCGCTTCGTACCAAACATCCCTCGGAGCCTGCAGGGAGGAGAGAGGGGAATCGTGCCAGAACCGGAGGAAAACTGAGCTGGACAAACTGCATTCGCCCCATGGACAGCAAAACTTCCAGCCAGAACCCCTGCCCTCCTGGCCGGTCCCGGGGGGCACCTTCCCCCAGCCCCCCGCTGAGCCCATGGGAATGGAAAACCAGAAAATGGTTTTCCATTGGGAGAAATGGAAATGGGAGACCAGAAAATGGCATCAGTGCCCCAAGACATGGGGTAAGAGCCGGGTAGGTCTGTGGACATGTTACCTGGTCCTTCTCCGTGCTTTCTCCTGTCTCTTTGCTCTCTCCTGGTGCCTCTTTACCCTCTCCCGGTGCCTCTTTACGGTCTCCCGGCTCTTCCTTCTCTTTCGCCTTCTCTGCTTCCTTTACTGCATCTTCAGACTTTTCTTGGATCCCTCCCGGCTCTTCCTTGAGCCCCTCTGACTTGTTTGTAGTTTTTCCAGGCTTTTTGATTTCCTTTGGCTCCTTCTTGCCATCTCCGACATCTTTCTTCATCTTCTCCGGCTCTTTCCTGGCCGGCCCCGGCTCCCTCTTGGCTCTCGCCTTGGCTGGGGGCTGCTCGTGGCTGGGGGGTGCCCCCTTCTCCTTCTTGGTGCTCTCAGGGCCCGTCTCCTTCGGCGCGTCCCCCTCCTTTGCTGGGACTTTGCTGCAGCGCTGGGGGCCCTTGCTGGGCGCAGGGGCTGGATCGGGGGGGGCTGCCCTGCGGGCTGGGGTCCTTGGGGCTCTTTCTCCGGGCGCGATGGCTTCGCTGCCTTGGGAGCCTCCGGGCGAGGGGTCTCCGCTGGTTTGGGGGCCAGCCACGCTGCCGGGGCAGGCGCGGGGGACGGGGCTTTGCTGGGGACTGGCCCCTGGTGCAGCCTTCCCGGGTGGCATGGTCCTTGCGTGGGGGGGCCGGGACCCCCTCGAAGCCCCCTGCCCCCTCTGCGTGCAGCCCGTCTGCAGCGGCCTGCCCCGCGCTGGCCACCCTCTCCTTTGGCAGCGGGGGCGTCCCCGGCTCGGGCCTCGCCGTCCTCCCCCGCGGGCTGCCAAGCAAAGGAGAGGAGCTGGGTCCGACAGGGACAGGGTGAAGGACCTCGACCCCAGCCCCAGCCCCACGTGGGATGCCCGTGCCAAGCACAGCCCGGCAGGACACGCAGCTCCAGCCCTGACCCACTCGCTCCGGGCACGGCCCGATGGACACAGGTGGTTGCCTGGACCTGGCTGCATGGCTGCAGGCGGTGGTGGCATCATCCTCCTCCTCCTCCTCCTCCTCTTCCTCCTCCTTCTCCTCCTCCTCCTCCCTCTGCTCGGCCACATCCCGTCCCTCCACCCGCCGTGCCCGGGGTGCCGTGCCCAGGGACGCCCCACACGCTCCCCTTCCTGTGCTCAGCGAGCCGAACCGGAGAGCCTCATGCTCTGCTTAATTGCTCGCCTTCCAATTAAGCAGGTCAGGAATGGCAAGTCGCATTAATGAAGTCTCCAGCATTAATTGCTCAAGGCTGGCGGCTGGCCGGGGCCGCAGCTTGCTGCAGCCCACAGTGTGCTGCGAGCCCAGGCCTCGCTGTATGACCCACCTCGTGCAAAAAACATGGGTTTTGGGGTCCTGCTGCCTTGAACGGGAATTGCTTTGGGCTGGGGAGAGATGGGGACACCCAGCCAGCGGACACCCATCCGGCCAAGGCAGGACGCCCCGGCGCGGCGTGGGGTTCATCACCACTCACCTCCTCCTTCACGCTCGCCTTGGTTTCCTTCTTCAGCTTGGCCGCCTTGGCCTCCTTCTCCGTCTCCCGCACGAGCTGCTTGATGAACCCCCCGGGGATGACCGACAGGAGCAGCGGGGGGGCAGACGGGGGCGGCCCCCGGTCCTCGTCCCGTATCTGCAGGAGCAGAGCCCGGGTTACGGGGCACGGCGCAGGGACGGGACCCCCCGGCAAAGCCAGCCCCGTGGGCACATTAGTGGCACGAGCAGCTGAGCATCAGCACCCCGCGCCGCCGTGGGCATCTTGCAGGTAGTCGTGGGCCACCCGTGAGCACCAGGCTGGTTCGGGGATGCTGTGGTGAGCAGGAGGAGAAGCAACGAGAAGAGAAGCCCCACAGAGAAGCGCCAAGGTTTCCGCACGCCGCCACGGGCCGGGCGCTGCGGGGAGCCCGCAGGCACCGCCAGCATTGCCCGATGCCCACGGGGGGAGACCGTCCCGGCTGCAGCAAGTCAAGAAGCCACTCCTGGCATCACCGTGGCCACATGCAGGCCTCCTGCGTGCCGGGCTCCAAGATGAAATCCATCCCCACGTCCCGCAGCTCCCCCAGCAAAGGGCTTTCCCAGCCGTGCCACCACGCAGCAGCGTCAGCGCCAAGCCCTGCAGACCCCCGCGAGGCTCGGCCCTGCGGGGATCCGCGTGCCCCGAACGGCAGCAAAAAATCGCTCAATGAGGCTGCAAAGGCGCCCGGAGCCGGCAGGGTGGGACACAGCGGGAGCAACGTGTGCAGGGAGGCGAGGGGACGCGCACCCCGGCTGGCTGCAGTGCGTCCCCCCGCCTGGCACCGAGCCCCCGGGCAGCCCGCAAGCATCCAGCCCGAAACACCGCTGGTGCCAGCCGGACCGAGACTTTCCTTCTGCTCCCAGAGCGCGAGGCGCGAGGAGAATGGCCATGCCGGCGGTGAGGTGGGACGGTGCCGTACGGAGAGCCGCGGGGCCACGCTGGGTGCACGAGGCGGAGAGAGAGGAGAGAGTTAGCCAAGGACTCCCACTAGCCCCAGGGCCGGCAGCACCACCACCTTGCTGGGCATCATCCCAGTCTGAGCTCATGGCGCTGGCTGGAGCGCGGCAGCCCGGGCACGGAGGGGACAGGTCGTTTGGCAGTGCCGGGGAGGGCACAGCCATGTGCAGCCACCTCCAGCCCCCGGCACGGCACGATGAGGGACCAAGGGGTGTGCGGATGTGGGGGCACGGGGTGTCGGGGGCACGGGGGTGGTGCTGGGACCCCCCTGCCCTGGGCTGGGTGGCACCGGGTGGCCTCAGGAGCCCGCCCGTCCCCCACTTCGGGCTGACCCCAGCTTCACCTGTCGAGATCATTCATGCACCGAGCGGGTCGGGGCTCGTCTGGCCCTGCCGCGCGCACCAGCAGCCGTATCTCCTTGTACAGTAAAGGGCAGGAACACCGGGAACAGCCAGGAGCCGGCTGAGGAATGTCACTTGCCTTCTGAGGCGGCAGCCCCGGCTGCCACGTGCCCTCGCTCAAATCCGGGACCGGGGCTGCCCCCACGCTGTCCCCCCAGCCAGGGCTCTGTGGCCACTGGAGAGAGCCGGCCCCGAACGGCACAGGCCTGCGGCAGGGGACCCTGCGCCCTCCAGACAGAGCTGGATCCTCAGTCCCTGCTCTGCACACGGGGAAACTGAGGCACGGAGGGGGACGTGCCTTGACCGAGCACGCTGCACGGCAGGAACAAGGGCTGTGGACCACCATCAACACCCCTCCGGCCCCCCCACCCAGCGAGCAGGATGCGGCCCCGAGTTGGCCACAGCCGCGTGGGTCCGGTCCCCACGCAGGAGCCGGCGGGGTCTCGCTCCCGCTGCCACCCGGGACCCGCCGCCACCCGGGTGGGTGCCAAGGGCCGAGGCCACCGAGGGGTCCCTGGCCACCCCCCTGCACGGGGCAGGGGGCACCCACCGTCCCCGCTCCCATCGCAGCCCTCCCGGGCACACACACCGGTGCCTGGAAGCCACCCCCGAAGCCGGGGGTGCCGCTATGGCCATCCCCCCCCCCACACCTAAAAATAGCCCTCCCCGCCGAGGGGCCCCCGGCCGGCTGCCAGCACACCCAAAACCCTCCCTTCGGACCCTCCCCGAACCACATCCTCCGGAGCGCCCGTACCTGGGTGGGGGGCTGCGGGCGCGGGGGGGGGCGGTGATGGCCAGGGCCGGTTGCGGGCTCTGCGGGCGGTGCGGGACCCCAGCGAGGCGGAGAGGGCGGGCGGGGGGCGGGCGAGCGGCGGCGGCGGGGCGGCGTGTGCCTTCCCCCCCCCCACTCCGCCCCCCGCCCACCCCCGGCGGCAGCTGAGGTGACACATGTCACTGCTAAAAATACCCGCGGCGGTGGCACCGGGGCCTCGGCTGGGGAGGGAGAGGCGGTGGCACGGCGGGTTCCTCCCCTTCCCCCGGCGCCCCTGCGCCGACCCCCCCGGGTGCGCGGCTGCCCCCCCCGAGCCGCTGTGGGTTGACATGAGGCTGCCCAGAGCTGGTGCAAGGTGTGGGGGGTGGGGGGGTGGGACACACACCCCGGGCAGCCCCCCCACCCCCGGGAGCGCGGCTCGGAGCTCCATCACGGGGGCACCCCCGGAGCACCCCGCTTCCCCCCCCCCGCCAGCCCCAACCCTGGGATGAGGGGCTGGGGGGGCTGAGCTGGGGAGGGACCCGAGAGCAGGGCCCAAAATAGCCTCCCGTGTCGGTGGAAAGAAAAAGTCACCGCCGCGCTAACGCCAACGTGGTCAGCAGCCGGGCCGGGGCAGGTTGGGGGGGCAGCGGGCAGCCATGGCTGCTGGGGGGGCCCTGCCTGCCCGGGGGTCGCCTGGCACCGCCATCCCCAGCACAGCACACGGAGGGGCCATGGGGGTGACACCCCCCCCTCCAGGGACCAGCAGGACCCACATCCCGCTCGCCCCAGCACCCAGGCAGGGGTGGGGGGGTGCAGGAGGCAGGATGGGGCCCGGCCGCGAAGGTGAAACCCACCCTCCGCCGCTCCCCCAAAGAGCTCCGCGGACGTGCCCAGGGCATCACCACCAGCAGCTGGAAAAGCTCTGTTAATAAGAAAGAAATAGGATCGTCAGCCTGTAGTTGCCCCCCAAGGAGAGCGAGGGCTGCCCCGAGCGCCTCACCAACAGCGGTTAAAACGCACCCCATTTTTCCAGCCAGGAATGGCACAAGGACACGCGGTTTCGGGTGATCCTTCGCACGGTCGCCGAGGGCTCCACAGCCTCGGGGGAGCCTGGCTGTGCGCGGGTCTCGCTGCTCCCAGCATCGGGGTCCCTCCCATCCTTTCAGAAAGCCACCGCCTGTCACCCATAACACACATCACCGTCCCCGCCAGGGCCACGTTTTGGTGCTGCTGCAGCACAGCAGGATGAGGGTCACCCCCAGGCCCCTCCTCGCCGCGGCGGCACCGTCCCATCCGCAGGATGCAGCCACCCACGGAAAAAAACGCCAATAAACACCGCGCGCGTGAAAAACGGCGAGCGAAGGGACTTACCTCTGACAGAGCAGCCGGGGGGTCGATGGGGGTGCGGGGGTTGGCCCAGCAGAGCCCCCCCCTGCCCCGTCCCGGCAGATCCTCGCCATCCGCGCGGGAAGGGGGAGGCGAGACCGAAAAGAAACCAGGCGGCAGCACACACGCAAAGGACGGTTTTTATTGGGGTTCTCGTCGTACGAGAGCAGTTGTACTGACCAACACACAGAAGCAGCTTAGCTTGTGCCAAAATAACCCTTTTTAAAAGAAAAAAAAAAAAAAACAAAAAAAAACCAAAACCAAAAAACAAACCAAAATAAAATGGCGGAATTAACTAAGTGTGGCACATCAGTCACAAATCGCCGAGGACTGTAAACTCTGAAGATAAAGTCTCTGGGAGAAGTACCACTGGGACGCGCAGCAGCACACACCGGCACGGGGCACCCCCTCCTCCCCACAATAAATATGAAAAAGAGCCAAGTACAGAAAACAAAGAATGATTCTCATAGATACAATATCTAAAGTTATTTACAGATACTGGCTTTTCTTACCATTAAATTACACATGGAAAACAGGTTCTCTTTCAATATATTTCTTTAAATCACTAGTAGCTATTCATGTGAATCTGCTCCTTTTTTCTTTTTTTTTTTTCTTTTCTTTTTTTAAGGACCGAATGTAGTCACTGAAACAGTGCTCGTAAAAACGCCTCTCCTAGGATGCTCTCGCTTTATTCTGTTTTTCAGACTCATATTTATTCGCCTGCTCTCTGATTTCTCCCTTTCCTTAAGGAAAAGATGCTTGCTACTGCCAGGAAGGCCTCTTCCCACCCCGCATCCAGGCAACCCCGGTGCTACACCCCACCTGCCTCCTTCCCCGGTCTGGGAATGCATCAAGTTACACAAACCTGGATAAATCCTCACCCTGGATGAACAACCAGCATTGCCCCGAGGTTTTCTAAGGAAGCCCTGCTTGGGCACAGGGTCGGGTTTGCGGCGCCGGGCTCGGCACTACCCCCAATCTCCGCACGTTTCCGGTGGGTGATGCCAAAAAAAACCAGGATCCCACCAGCACCGGTGCGGTTTTACACCCCGCCACCGGCCTCTCCCACCCTCCGGGAGCTCTCTCAATGCTACAGCTCACTCTCAGCCACAGAAATACACAAGGATCAGACGGGGACAATGGAAAACCAAGCCAGAAGTACTACGGGGGGAGAGCAGCCACCCGTGCCCGGGAGAAGAGGTGGCTTCAGCCCCACGGCCGGCAAAAGCCACATTTCACCCTCGAGGTGCCACTCGGTTAAACCCTGAAGGGTACGTACTTCCAGCTCCAGCACAGTGGAAATGACAAGCATGTGCCTTAATACCTTGAGTATTCCTCAAACCGCGGGGGCCAGGACTGCAACTGGCCTTATTTTTAGCAAATGAGTTATCTGATGAATTTCGTGCTATTTTTGTACCTCGCTGGGGAAGGCGGTGCCCGGTTGGGTTATCTACAGATGTGCCCAGCGGTAGCAGAGCTCCAGCAAACACTTTGCCGCGAGGGGCTGGCTCCCCCCCGGGCAGCTGGAGCTCGGGGAGCACGGGCTCCGAGTCCCGACACCCCCGGAGGGACGGTCCCCGCGGCATCCCGGGGGTGCCCGCTCCCCTCCTCGCCTGCGGCGCAGGCACAGTCCTGTGCCACGGCCCGGCACCTGCCCCGGCCGCCCGGCTCCGCAGGACGCCCCTCCTGCTTTCATGGGCTCTAAACCTAGTTTTAAGGACCAAATAATCCCTCCTGAAACACCAACACACAGGATTTTTGCCATCTCCGATGCCGGTTTGGCCCGTCTCTGCCCTACGCCCGACACAAGGCACCGCTGCGAGCCGGCTCCAGCGCTCGAACCCCGCAGCCCCTCCGGGCTCTCCCTTCCACTCCCTCATTAACCTTGGAATTAAAAGAGCTTCGCAAATACCCGAGCCCGTGCCTGACCTTTTTCAAATATCAAGTCGATTCCTCGCCCCAATTTAAGGTCATTAATTCTCGTTAACCCAGCACGGACTCATGTGAATAAACGCTCGCTCTCCGGAATGCCGAGGAATAAAAGGGGAAATTTAGAAATGCCAGACCCAGGGGTTTACTTGCAAGTTTTTCAGATGTTTCTGCGTTCACGAGCCACTGCACTTCGAGACGGTCCTGGCAGCGCCTGGAAACAACTACACTCGTAAGAGAAGGGTCAGCTGGACAGACCGACGGCAACTATTCCGACTTTATTACGAAAAACAGAATAAAGCTGACTGATCCTGCATGAAAGGAACTGCCATCTCTATACATACACGGAGCAGAAATTCTGTGGAATGTCAGAAGTTGGAGACACATGTATTTAATAAATAATATAAAATGCCTTTTTTTTTGTTAAAATAGAATTCTTGGTTTTATACCTACATAGCATAGCAACCTTTACATAAACAAAATAAAGCTGAGTCTGTGATGATTAGTTTAACACAAAATAAAAATACAATTTAACAATAGTATTAAAACAGCCAATGTTCAATCCACACAATATGTACACCATGGAATAGAAACCAACAGAAAACAAAAGTAGATTATCTTGAAATCTCTCAGACATTTGGATATACATATGTTCTCTGTATATTTTAGATATTTTCCTTTTCTTTTTTACAATATTAAAATTAATACTATGCTTTTTTCAAAATACGCTTTTCAGGTTTTTTTTGATTTGTAGAATCGACTCATTCCTTTTATATTAATCAACACGACTAGAATTATTTACTTTTCTACTGTACACTTCAAAATAGTCCTTCCTCCATATATATTTAGAGTGTGAGCATTTCAGAGTTAAATTAACTGTGGCCTTGCCATCCACCGCGTGGGGAACAGCGAAACCGGTGCGCGACGGCCGACGTCTGCGGTACGTAGATATGGACGGGCTACTAAAGAATCTAGTCCCGAAACTGACCAGCTGCCAGGAAAAGAGCGACAGACGGAGCTCCGGGTATTTCACCGTTCACGAGCTCATTTACCGTCATCGGAGACGGTAAATGTAGGAAACGTCAACACACGCGTCGGGGGCCTGATCCTGCTCGCGGCGGCAGGGCTGCCCGAGCAGTTCTACCGGACATCGACAGCATCCCCTTGTTTGGGATCACAACTGGGATAAACAGGTTTGGTTTTAGCACCAAATACACGACATTTCCTATCATCTACGCACTGGGCTGCAAACACCTGCAAATACCAATTAAAACCAAAACCAATCTGATGACCCTATTTCCTTTTTTTCCCCCCCCGCCCCGCTCGTGAGAAGCAGGAGGAGAAAAACTGCGGCGTTTCCGAAGGAGAGTTGTTGAAATTAAGGAAAACTGGATTGCGACTAAGCTGAGCTCTACCACCATCACCCTCGCGCAGCGCTGGTCCCTACCTGCCAGGTTTCCCAGCCGCGCATCCAACTATTATTAGCGCGCTCGGAGCCTTTGTTTTCCAAGCCTAACGGGGAGGGGTGGAGGGGGGGGTAACAAACCGGGAACGCCGGTGCAAGTTGGCTCAGCTCCAGTATTTACACCAGCAGGGCTTATCTCCCAGCAGCGGTGTGAGCAGTAACTCGTGAGACTGCAGCCGCAGACTTTGCTGGCCCGGTGACAAGACGTTAACGCTCAAACATAACTAACACGAAGAGGCTGTTAGACTTAGGAAACTGGGCAGCTTACATTTAGGTGAAGGATTTTTTTAAAAAAAAAAGTTAGTAAATATTCTTTTAACCTTTTCATGAATTTGCAAAATAATCAGCCAACAAATTTGAATCATAAAAATCGCCTAAGTGACACCTGCAATGATGGGACACCTCAGTTGACACGGTGTCCAGGGAACACGTTACAGCGCCGGCCAAGCTCATGCCCAGCTCCATACGGTTCCTCAGTCACACTCCGCTTGCAGCAGGAGTAACTGGAGCTTTGCTTCTCCTGCACTTCAATTTCGACTCATAAAAGTTTGATTTTGCCTGGAATTTGATATATCCCGCTTCTCGAAGCAAGACATTAATTTACAGCAACTCCCGTGTATCAAAAATGCCACCCTGGCCCAGAGCGGAAGGAAAGGGGAAGGGGAAGAACACAGAGCAGAGCTGCGGCTCTCCTAAAAGCCACTGCGACTCCCCCGAGCCCGGCTCCTGCAGAAATGACACATCTTTCCACCATCACGTCACTCACGCGCTCGCTTCCCAGGATCTGGCCTTGCTGAATTCGTCAGCTTGTACGTCAGAGACAAAGAATAATTAGAAAATAATCCCTGCAGCACTGAAGGCATGTGGATGTGTCAAGGGAGTGTTTAATATGGCTCTATCTGTCATGTAATTCTCTGGTTTGAAATATAAGAAACAATTCCCGCACATGCTTAATTCTTCAGTAGGACTGATTTTGCTTTAAAGGGCTTTCAGCTAATTTGTTTAAAAATACGTGTTTAATCATTCACTCAGCAGTGTTGATGCCCGAAGCTCTAATTTCTTTTATCTTTACTTCCCTGAACATTAAAAAAAAAAAAAAAAGGAGGAGGAAAGTCCTACAAACGTGGCCAAAATGCATAAAAGACAACACCATGCCTTACGTTCCCTGCGTTCAACAAGATTTTGTACACGTACGGCTAAAGACCCTCATGTAAAATAACACCATCAAGAACCTTTGCCCAAGAAAAAAACTTCAGAGAATTTGATACCTAAACCGGGAACGATCAGTTCGGAGCCGTGTCTTATCTAATATTTCGCTTTGCAGCTCTCCCCCCCCACCAGCAGATCCAGTCCCTTCCACGCCGGACCCAACTTGTCACTGGGATCCCAACTTCCCCCACGCGTACGCAAGTTTTCCACTACAGTCATCTCTCCTCCTCTCCTAACAGCACAGTCATACGGGAGCCACAAATATAAACCTTTTATAAATTGTTGATAAATCAGTTGACTAAAGAAAAACAAGTATTTTACTATTCTGCTCCTGCCGTGTACCCGGACAAGGCAATAAGGACCACACTAACGAGCACGTTCTAGGGACATCCCAAATCTGTTACACTTCAAAATATGCATATTTCCGTAAGTCAATACACGCAGCTTTCGTTTCGTATAAAAATCTATGGTTTTGAGGCACAATGTCCCAATTGCAGACCTGTCCCTCCCCTCCTCACAGACACCAGCGCCCGGAATTGATGGGATCGCTGCATCAGAAACCGCAAAACTCCGTCAACAAGCATTCAGCGTAAAAAGCAACCGTGGAAAGCAACTAGAGAGAGGAATGGAACCGATAATGAACTAAGAAAGCACAAACAAGTCACATGAGAATTAGGAGTTTTTATCACAATCTGAGGTGTTTTTTTTCCAAATCAAGAAGAAAAAATAAGAGCGCTGCATGGTATTGTAGGAAAAGCTCAGCAGCACCCAGTGCTCAGTCAGTGCCGGTAAGATGAGACATTTTCTGTGCCACCCCTCGGTAAATACCGCAACTGCTCCTTACAGAGGATGCTGAGATGGTAAACATCACTCACCACTCAGAACGACAGAAAAGCTGGTACTCTTTTTTACAGAGTAATTCCAAAAATAAATGGGGGGGGGGGGGGGATCATTAAAAGATATCACCCGAGTCGCACGGGGTATCTTCCAAAATGCATTTTTCCTTTTCTGCTGCAGCAGGGAACAAGACAGAGTTCGCACAGGTGTGAAAGCACGTGCTAGGCAGAGTTAAGTCACTCCCACTTCTAGAAGCAAACACATCCAATTTCATTACAAGTGTGTTCAGGATAAACAAATACTTTCAAAATAATTCTCCTGGTTTTGCCCATTTGTACTTTTCTACAAGGAGACGGGTCCCGAACTCTGCGGTTATCTGTTAGCAGCACTAGCGAGACAAACCGCGCACACCAGAGGAAGCTGCTGGGGCAACTTCTGCTCCCATTTACAGAGATGCAATTCCCATCGCCTTGTAGGGATGATGGGAATTGTACCACCATAATCAGGCAGAAAACATTCTTGAAGGTGTTCACTGAAACAGAAAAAAAGCTTAAATTAAGCCCTGACCTATCTCTTACAAAACATCACAATGACCAGGGAAAGGCTGACTTCACATGCTTCAAGTTGTCTAACAGTTAAGAGGTTATATCTTTACTTTAGCAAGAGTTTCCACGTGACATGACTGATGTCTCAAGTAGAATTAATATAAATCTGGCATTTGATCAGCTCCTTTTGTCAGATCCATCCTCAGTATTCTCAGACTGTTTTGAACGTGGACAGTTTGAATTCCCTAGAAAAGAAAATTGAAAATCCTTTTGCAAGCCGAGCCATGTGATGTGTGCACGAACCTCCTGAGCTGCGCTACAGCGAACGGCTGGGATATCTACGCTACGAGAACACACTCGCTTAATGTTTTTGTGTACAACAGAGAAGGATCCACAAGTCCCGTAACTGAAGAGTGATCCAAAATACGTACCGAGGTACCCAGACACTTTAACCCAGTACATGCACTAGAATGCATTGGATTTCAATAATTTCTTTTTAATTTTTTAAAAAGTGCAGTTGACCTGAAATGGAAAAGAACTGTCTTTATGTTCACTGTAAACTTGTCAAAAGGAATCTGCTCTTTAAAAACTGTGCTAAAATAGTCAATTTATACAACAGAGCACTAGATGAAGCTACCATAAATTCCTCTTCACCAATTATTACTCTATTGTGTCAGTTATAGTACTGCATATGCGTAGAAGAAGCAAACTGGTGGTAGCTACTATTAGTGAGTACAACAAACCAAGTGAATAATCTGAGTTCAACGTTTCCATGAAGTAGCAATAACATTTAAACCACAGGACAGTTAGAATTCAGTACTTTGAAGTGCATAAGAGTCACACTGTTGATCATCAGCAGTATGGAGAAAGGTTATTATCAAGTCAGCAGTAATGGTCGGAAAGAACACGGCAACACGACAGATTAAAGGTTATCCAACATGGCAAGTCTGCAGCTCCTTCCGCAGTTGAGGGGTTTGTCGGTATCGCACATCGAAGTGTCATCCCAGCCAGCAGTAACCACTTCAGTCTCCAGGCTCGGTACGCACCAAACGAGGGTATTGCAGAGAAAACAGTATCTTCCTTCCATCAGTAGTTCTAGAGTAACGGACCACGTTTTTAGACACCGCCAGGGTGCAGGAATGCATGGGAGCAACATCCAGCCTCTACGCTTGGTAATTTCCACCGCTGCTAGGAGCATGAATTCACTTGCCATTGTTCCAGTCTTCACAACCTCCAGAGACAGAGTTCTGACATTATCCCACGCTGTAAACATCTAATTTTTTCCTCTTCTAAGCATATCCCGCGTCCAGGATTGCACAAAGTCATTCATAAGGATTCCGTGAAACTCAACAAGTTCACAAAGTAGCTTTCCCTAAGTGAACTTTGTTCTCTGGTTCTCCTACAGCCCATTGCTATTCCTGTGGCTGAGCGGTGGTTTTGAAAGCTCTACAACTGTGGAGCGAGATTTATTGAGAAACTTTGGAGCCCGACGCAGCAACCTCTGTGCCTCAGTAAAAGCTTCTGTCAGCTCTTTTTTCCACTGAATAAATTCTGGGTCGCTCTGAAAGAGATACAGAAGTAGTTTGGCACTTCACAGTAAACTGCCAACAGCGTCTTCTCTCTTAGATAGCACTTTTAAGCAACTTATTTTAATTTTCTGAAGGAATGAGTAACTTTGGATATTGAAAACGCGCAGCCCTTTGCTTCCAGCAGCAGCTAGAGTAGGTCAAGACGTTTTGAGGACTTGTGTACTTCCTCCCTCGCAAACACACTACCTACCATGAACTAACTGCCAACGTGCCAACAAGGCCTTCGAAGCCCACGTGGGTTGAGAAGTTTTGAAGTTTTTAGCTATTCATTAAACCGAACTCATTTTGGCCCAAATACCATTGAAATCCATGGCAGAAACTGGCACAGCTGCAGGTTTCCTGCATTCAAAATTCAAGTGTGATAAAAACTTCCCGGTTTTGCTTAGGTTCAGCTTTGCTTCATAAAGTACACTTAGTCACTACATAATGGGAGGACCTGAAAAACTTTTCAATGGTTTTATCATATGCCAAACAATCTGATTAACAGCTATTGAAAAATGAGCGTCTCACCTCACACTGTAGGACAAACTGTTTTCCTCCTTTAATTCTCAGTAAAATGCACTTCTTATCTTTAATTTGTGTTTCTTCAACAGATACTATTTGTTCCATTGTCAGCAGGTTTTGCTGCAGCATTTGCAAAAATAAAACGGAAAAGATGATTCGAAAAAACCTGTTGCCCATCAAATAAAGCCGCTACCTGATTTTGCTGGACTACCCACAGAAATCAAGTTATGAACATTAACAGTCATTACACAAACATTTCTTTATTTCTGATGACTGGGTCATGAACTAAAGATAGATTATAAGGTAAGAGAGAGATTTAGCAAGGGGCTTGGTTGCTTCAACAGAGATAAACGAAATACAAGCTAAGAAAGCCAGGAATGACAGCATGAAATAAGAATCTACGAATAGGTGTGTCTACAAACAAAATATTCACTATTTTCCCTCAAGCAAGTTGCATATAATTCCCCCCCCCCCCCCCCCCCAAGTATTACTGCTGTTAAAAAAAAGGACAATCTTACTGACTACCTCAAAGAGCTGAAAGGGAATGTCTAAGCACTATATACTTACAGAGAAGCAAACATACACAACAGTTTGCAGAACAGCTCTCCCTACAGACTGTAAGGGGAGAACAATGTTTTCAAATTCCAAAACCTCCTTATTTAACTAAATATACAAATGCTCTGCCTAGCACATGATCACAGCTGGACTAAACTAAAGTTACTATAGCATTTTCTTTGAAATAAAATGCTATAGCACTTACGACCTTACCAGTTTATGTTTTTTTGTATAAATAGTCCAGAGGTCCTAAATGAAAAACAACACCATGAACTACCAAATTCCTTGAAAAACATAACAAAACAAAGAATACAGGTTTCTCAAGACAGCTTTATGTCTCCTCAGCGCAGCGTAGCTACCCATTAACTAAAGCGATACTCCAGATAAGTTTCTCAAATCCACTGGTTGTTTACTCAGACAAATCTCTGCTCCCACGAGAGCTCTGCCTGAGCACGAGTTCTCAGATTTCCCTCCAATTCCACCTGCCTTTCACGCCCCTGGAAGCCGCTGCTCCCTGGATAACCCCACTTACCCGTGATTCTCCTTCTCCTCGCCATTCAAGTCGGTTTGGGAAGAGGTAAAAGTAACGACGTTGCCACTGAGTCAAGAACGGGTTCCCCAGCTTCAGCATGTATCCATGCATAATACAGTCCTTCCCGAGCGCGTAATCTAGGAGGAGAGGATGCCTTAGTATGCAAAACAAGGTACTGCCTAAAAGCATTCTGCAAATGTGAGAAAGGACCGAGTCCTGAACACGATGGGGCTCCATGTGCCCTCACTGGGCTTGCCACAGTGCTTCCATGTGCACAGGCACGCACGCGGCCAGTTCGGCCTTCATTACACGGCGCGGCTGCAGGGGCCTAACCAAGAATCGAATCTGGTTCTTAAAAAAGTATCTTACTAACTATTAAAAGAATTGTATATCGCTATCCGAAGTTCAGCGTTTGCGATGCATGATCCTTGTGCAAACAAGTGATGTCTGCCGTAAAGGACCTCCCTCCCATTTTTCTTCCCGGCTTCTTTCGCATGAAATCAATCCCACGGGCTCTTTTCTGAGCGTACACCATAAACAAAAATGATGAAAGGCTGTACATGATAATCTTTAAGAGAGAGCACAAAAGATCTTCCAAAACATTATGTCATCATACAGCCTTTCAAAACATCAAAAACGTCTCAAGAAACGCGATACTGACTAAATGAGTTCTAACAATTACTGGTGAATGACAGTAATATGAGAGTCTGTTGTGTGAAACTTCGAACACACGAATTATTATGTAGCAGCAAAAGATGGAGAGAAGTGTATTTGACAGATTACCTTCCTCGTGGCCAAGCTGCTTATTTTTAGCCCTTTTTCTGGCCTCAATTTTATCTGTGTCTGCATTTACTGCGTCATAAACGGTTTCTGCTACTTCTTGCTGCCAGCGCTCCGATATTACCAGAGGGAAGTTCTTGTATAATTCCTGGTCACTATCAAGCAACTTGCAAGAGAAAAACAACATAAAACCCCAACATTTTAATAACTTTTACTATTCTTATACCCAGTGCTTAATAGTTACCCATACAGCAGTATTATTTTAAAAGATGTATTGAACTCTAACCTTACCAGAACAAACGAGTGCAAACAAGAGACAACAGATAGTAATTTAAGCAAAAATATTCATTTATATACAGAGAATAGGCCACCTCTTCAAAACTCATTGGCTTTGATAGTTCTAAAAGCCTTATTCAACATTGTCCCATAACGTTCTCTAGACTTTACATTTAAATAATTACGTAAATGCAAGCAGCGGTATTTATTGCATAATCAGTGGTAACAAAATGTCTTAATTGCATTAAACACTTTCTCAGCACAAAAAATTCCATCAATCAATGAAAAGATACCTTTCACACAAGGATGCCTTCCATGCTTCCGCAGCTTGATTTTACATTCTTAATAATCAACCTTCAAAATTCAGCACTGCATGCTGCAGACCTCAATCTTCCTGTTATATAGAGTCTTTTCTCTCCTAATCCTTAACTACAGCACCTAAATTGAACTGCACTGAAGGAAACTAAAACTACTGGATCTTCAGGAAGGACTGTTTGTTGCTTGGCACAGCCACGTTCTGGGTTTAGCCACAAGGCACTTTGATGCAGTACAAAAAGCGATCAATGTTTTCCCTATAAGATTATTAGAGGTGCTCAATACTTTCCCTATAAAATTATTAGATGTTTTAATTAATTAATTTAAAGCCTTGTTCAATTCTCCTTCTGCAGCCAGGCCAGACACTCCCAGAGTGGATATTCTCCTTTTCAGAGATCCATAGCCATATCACAGCAGGAAAACACACGCTAGATCTGCAGCCAGAAGACTCCCCTGCAAATCTGCTGCGTGGCTTCCAGGGACTCCTGACGGCATACGAGTAACAGGGGAAAGCCATGGGCACCCACTGGTGGCTTTCCAGTTTGTAACCTCAAAGAACACGTGCTCTTCTCGGTGTCACAGGACACTCTGCAGTATAAATATAATCCGCAGGGGCAACGGGGGAGAGCAAGGCACTCCAAACTGGCATCCTCACGGGCAGAGGCGGCTCCCGACACCTTAATGGAAGCTCCGGCTGCAGCTGACTCAGAGGCACGAATTATTCAGTCCCTTCTAAAAGACCGTGACATCCCCGCCAAAGTGCAGAGCAAAGCTGTACATGATATCCCTCACTGACTCAGGACTAAGAATAAATTTATCTTATAGGCAGCCTGAAGGAAGATTACCCAGAGGTGATCTGGCTATAGGATTTATAGGCCTTGCTAAGAATATCTGATCCCCTCAATAAATAAAAAGACCACCTGGTTTCTCCCTGCAAAACGTTCCTCCGAGTTATGGCATTCCAGAATTGCAGGTAACTGGAATCCCGTTAGACTAACACTGATGCTGAAGATCTGTAGTTTTCTGGGATAAAGAACATTTTTGGGTTCTCTGCATTTCTCTTTAAACACGTAAAATCTTTTCTGTGCCAGCTTCTGTAATTACAGCAGGTGACAGTGACAGGCAAGCTCCTTTTTAGGCATGGTGAGCACTTAACATGTTTTTTTGCTTATAAAGTTTAGAGCAATTAGTTTTTCTCCTGACTCACTTCTGTGATAACAAGGATAAAGTTTGATCTACCGAAGAAACATACGATAAAAATACTGAACGGGACAGACCCAAGACGAGCGCTGATTCACCCGCTGTCTCACAGTACCAGGGAGGCTTCAGAAGAGGGGACGAACACGCAGGGTACGTCGCGCCACCTCCATGCAAGTCAGAAACAGGCCAGCAGCTTCAATTTCTCATTTTTTCCTCTACGTTGTTTTCATTAGATTTTGGAAAATATCAGAACCCAAAAGTTTCTTTTATCACTTTTCTAACTTACAAAGTTGCTACCATTAATATACAGTTTGTCATTTGTAAGAGTTTTCCATTGCACTCTCTGACCGTGAGGTAACACTACTAAAATAAGGTTTAGTTCAATTTATCCAAGCTACCAGAAACAAACCACAACTTCTAAAACTACAAACCATTAAGTATTCTTGAAAATCTGAGCGTTTCCCAAAAGTTGTCTGACCATTTGAAATATTTGCTTTATCTTACGAAACTTTCGATAGGAAGGTAGATTTCAGTCAATCTAAAAAATAAAACAGAAGGACTCGGCAAACAACAACAAACCAGCCAACCAGCCCAAGCTACTTCTTTCAGATTAAGCTGCCAAACTTGAGAGCAATTCCTTGCACATCCAGTAGCCCCTGAACCAAAGGAATGGCATGCACGCAGGAAAAGCTGAGCACAGCAGTCACAGTGCCATTCTCCATCCACCATTTCAGGTTGTGTACCTTAATGCCTTTAGTGTCCTCTTCATCAAAGGACCCAATGTCGAAAGCATCTGCCGCATTTACTTCTCCCCTGGGAGGAATCAATGGTGGAGGGTACTAGAAATTAAAAGCAGCGTAATTAAAGACAAATTAATGGACATTATTTAAATCCGTTCTGTAGATACATACGGCCTTTTTATTTTTTGCACAAATTACACATGACTGTGCAAAATACGTGCCTTGAAATTAAACTTCAGTGCAAAGAAGTTCTCCACTCCTTTGCTAAAGAAGTCCTCCAAAAATTTTGGGGGAAAAACCCTACAGCTTAGAGACAGCTAAGCAGAAGAAACCATGCAGTCATTTGACCCTGAAAAAATAATAATTCATTACTAACGATTAGTAAGACTTGTAGTCATGAATATACAGCGGTTTTCATCAACAATCCTCCACGCGTTCGTGCAAAGGAGTACATGTGCTGGGGAATGGAAGCCTGAAGTTTTCTGTCCATTCCCTGTTCAGAGTTACTTTCTTTTTGCTGCTTTACCAAGTAAGGTAAGGTTACTGTCTTAATCCTTTACCTTTTGTAAATAGACTTGCTGCCAATCAATGCCTTTGAAGAAAGGATGTTCTTTTACTTCTTGTGCACTGCAAAATAAAAGTAACTGAAGTCAACAAAACGAAGGGGCTTTTCAAATGTTATTTGACAAATAGAAAGCCTTTGAAGGTCACATCTCTATCACTTGAAACCATCGGTAAAACGCTCTTTTTTTCAAGGAAAAAAAAAAAGTCTTCCTAAGTAAACAACAGAAGAGACTTTCACGTGGAAACACTGGAAATAGTGCTGTAGGTCTGGCAAGCGGTCGCTCTTGTTTTGCTACGGATTCCATCATTTCAAACACCAAACAATACTCGTCCGTTGTCAGATCCCAGTCGCTACTTCCAAGTAAAAAGCTTCCTCCACTCCATTTGCTATTATACGTATTTTATGGCAAACTAAGCAACTACTCTTGATAGGCCCAAGGCTGAAAAGCAATCTCAGGTCACTATCATACAAGGCTCTGTGATAAAAAACCCTCTGGATATCTCACTGGGGTTAGAGCCACCCCCAGTCTCAAGTGTGACCATCAATTAACTGTTGCCACACATTGTTAATGGTTTCTCAACACTTCTTTACTCCTCTCGTAGTTTTCTCTCCTAGTCTCACAAGAGGCACACGCTGGCTTTTTAAATAGGTGATAACAACAATTTCAGTTAACAGCTATAGGCAAGGTAAGCTTGGCAGGAGCAAGTAGTGTTTTGTAGTCAATAAACAAAAAAATGACCTTTTTCTTAGAATCAGGTAATGAAACAGGTACATCTGGCAACAGAGGCAACCCAAAAAGAAGAAAGTGTTCACAGCTTTCTGTGCTTGGTGGTTTTGGGTTTTTTTATATATATCATTACAGCTACAATATAAACAATAAATTTTAGCCATCAATATGTCTGAATCAAGTAAGACGACTTCATGCCAAAACAGATCAGGCAAAAACACAACGCCACCACAGGGATAAAAAGTAGGAACACCATCGAATGTAAGCATGACCGCAGAGAACACAGAGGAAGCCTTTAATGACAGAAATTGTCCAAAAAATTTGTCCAAACCAAAGGAAGATGAAATATAATTCCATGCAACAACACCACTTTTTAATGTTCTCTTTCCAAAATTAAAGCCATCACAACAGGAAGCAGATTTTTACTTGAGATGAATTCATTCATTTACAGAGAAGTGGAAATTTTTAAAGGCAGCGGTCCAAGGAGACGACAACACCTACCTTCTTCCTTGGCATCCAAGTCTCTTGCTAACATCCCGTTGCAGGAGCCCTTCCAAAAGGGACTTCAGTTCAGGAGAAAATGAATCTGGTAGCTCCACATTCTATGAAAAAAGAAATACAAAGAGAGGCCTTTAGTTACAGAAGTAGCGTGATCTGCTTTCCCCACACAGGAGAGCAGCTTTTCTTTGATAGTGTTGGTAAACAACTCTTACATGCGTAAATACAGCTTTCTCATAAAGAATGCTATATATGTATAGTTCCATTTTTTAGAGGAAATGGGAGTTTACTAAACAAGAGGAATGTAACTGCAGCTGTCACCAGGATCCTTACCACGGTGAGCGTCATCCGGTCGATCTCATGCTTGTCTTTGGTTTTGTGCTGTCTGAAAGGACTGTGACTGTAGAAGTAAGAAAATGCACTAGTAAGTGTAAAGCCATAGCACATCGGGTTATTTCAGCTGCAGCAACCCTAACGTAGCATTCTTTTAGTCCCATTATTCCACCTCATCAAGCCTGCCCTGCAGAACAATAAAACAAGTAGTAAAATACTTAGCATTTAAAATGAAAAACGAGACTTTACGCACTAGCATACTGCAGCTACTAGCTACCTCAAAAATACCAATGCTTGATCTCTTACAACTTTGTTTTCTTTTCTTACTACAGAGAGCTGCACCACTCTGCAAGAAAGTTTATCCTTTTTGTTTTCCAGTACAATTGCACGCGGTGGACATCAAAATCTAATTCAGAGACAAGCAATCGTTCCATTTCTTCAAAGACTGCGCACAGATACCCCTGAGGATTAGCAAACGGAGGGAAATTTGATCCAGTTACTCCATTTATAGGCACGTAGAGGGTTAGTTTAGTCTTAAATGCACTGATCCATCCTTAAAGACAGTGTTTCAGACGCCTTACCAGCCACAGCTATGTCTCCCCAAAACCAGAACAGTTTATCTAAGAAGAAAACCCTGAACAGCTATCACAACGCTGATATTTAAAAACATTGACCTATGCACAGAAACTGAGTACGACCTACAGAACTCACCACTCATCTATACGGGAAGGATGAAGCAAGATCTTAAAGCAGATGAAAGAGAAGATAATCACAGATACCACAACATTAGTGACTGGGAAAATATTTGATGGTATCTGGTAAATTATCATCTTTATCCCTTTCCTGCTTTATAATTCTGAGTTTGAATTTTTCCTTTTAGCTACAGAGGACCTTAGAATATTACAGATTTACCATGAAGTACTTAAACAACAGCATGAAAGAAAGCAGAGGCATTTCAGTATGAGATTTTTTAATTAGATTTAGGATATGTTCCCCGCTTCTTAGTTTTCTTCAAAACCTTGAGGGAATGATTTTTTTTTTCAAAATTAAAATGTTACTTGCTTATCAGTGCATTAATTAGCTACTATAAAACATTTTGTCTTGCCACATGGCAGCGTGTACTAGCTTGTTTCAACTGGGGACCTGCTACTCAAGAGTTATTTCCCTTTTATCCTCAAAAAACTTTTCCGATGAATGGACCTGAAGGACAGAGCAGGACTTTAACTTTCCTGGTTTTAAGCATGATAGGTAAGAAGACGCAAGTAAATGGCAAACATGCAGCCTCATATACTTTGACCACGAAGCTCTGCGTAGATCAGGGAAGCAAATGATTCACTGGGGACTTATGGGCAGGTTTTTATGCCAGACTAAATTTACTGAACACCAAGAAATGGCACCATGTGCCCAACCCTTGTTTTGGGATGTGAGTCGTTTAATTGGCTTCAGAACAGATGAGGAAGGATAGTTCACAATGAATAATGCTTTGGCTTCTGGCCGACCATGGATACCACCCCGCACATCTCTGTCAGGAAGAATCACAGCCCACAAAGACTGAGATCTCCCTGCCCCACAAATCCAGGTTTCCATGGTAAATAGGACCATTTGCCCCTAGGTGCTAGTTCTTTCATCACAAAACTTCAGTCCTCTGAAGGAAAAAGCATGCCAGAGTCAGTCGGATGCCCTAATCCTCTGTGCCCAAGTGACTCAAAAGGAAAAAGGCTCAAAAGGAAAGACGAGGAGTCCACAGCAGTCCTGTGAATGAACAACGGTCTCCTCTCTCCTCCCAGCAAACCCAAACCATTGTGTGTCTTGCTACCTCCAGCACGATGCTGTCCGTGCTTAGGAACAGTTTACTTTTTTTTGCAATTTAAACACCCTTTCTCTCTTTATTTGCACATTTAAATTTAGTCTACTTGACGAAAAATTAATGTTAAACTGATACAGCTTATACTTCAATTCAGAAGACACACACTTACCTTCCTTTGTACTGCGTCTGGGATGGAGGTAAGAGCTTATAATTAATTACGTGCGAGGACACAGGATGATCTAAGTAATGATCCATCTTTACAGAGAAGTACTCTGAAAAGAGTTTTTTCTGTTTTGCCATTAACGCTGAGGATGCTATTTTCAACGAACACTTGCCAATCAGTGCTTATTGACTGTTCAGCTAAACCCTGTAGTCTTAATAAATTCTACGCAGCCACATAAGTTTACTGAGAAGGTAACAGTTGACAAAGCTGTAAGTATCATATACTTTTGTACATCAATACGGTCACAGGCCAGGTTCAGCAAATGGAAGCATCCACACTTTATAACTTACCCGAACACTACAGAAGGGAAGGCTGAGTATCATGTAAAAAGGGAACAGTGCAGCAAAGAGTTTCACCCTAACAGCAGGTCTTAAGCGTTAAAATGAAGCCCATAATTTAACAGAGCTGCTGGTGTATATTTAAGCAATCAATAACACCGTATCATTTAAAATACTAACAATTGCTGAGAGATGAGTAAATTGACCAGCAGTAGAATCAAAAGAGTGGACAGAGCATCTGCCTCCCTCACTGCCCCACACCTGCACCTACTGATGGAGGCAGGGCTCGTGGTTTGTGTGTCTTGGGAGAAAAAAAAGCCTGTTTTAGTCTCACGTGCAGACGTGGTCTGAGTTGCAGAGACGGCAGTAAGATATCATTTTAGATAATATGTAATACGTTACGTATTAGTATTTCAAGGGACAGACAATGACGAGGCTCAGGCTAAAAAGAAAAAAAAAAAAAAGCACACAGGACATAAAACTTCACTCACCCTCTCAGAAGTTTGAAAAGCATGCAGCCTAAGGAGAACCAGTCCGCACTGCTGTCGTATGCCGTTCCCTTCTGGAGCACCTCTGGAGCCATGTATCCATGGGTACCTCTGAGAAGCAGAAAGGGACAAAATGTTGATTACAATCAAAACTATCATTGCGAAAAAAGATAAATAAGAAACCAGTGTTTTCTCGATAAGATAGCCTAATTTAGAGAGAATTCATTTTAAAGATGATTTTATTTTGCTTTTTCTTTGGCCATACATAGCTAACAAGTCTTCTGTTTGTATATATCCAATGAGGAAATACCTTAAAACATAAACAACAGAAATGTTTAGGCAGACTGAAGTGGCTACAGCGAGTTTAGCAGCATCAGTGCAGGGGTCAGTCGGTAGCCTTCTGTCTAAGAACGGAACACGAAAGAGAGGTGGAAAAGTTGCGTACTCTGTCCACCCAATTTACAGGACAGATAGATACCAGGACACAGTCGGGGCTCCTGGTATTTCAGGCCAGATGGCTCCAGCCCTGAGTCCTGCCCTCACCCACAGCCCCAAAACCAGGGTGAGCAGAGCTGGACCGTGCTCTCTCGACTGTGCTCCACGTGTCTCCCTCCAGCTGACACCCGTGTGCGAGGTGTAACAACAGGGCACCTCCTCCAGGAGTCATCGTTGGTCACCACGTATCGCTTTCACCCTTGACGTAATTGGAACATATAGACTTTTTCAACAAGCTACTGAATTGCAAATCTTTTAAG
Source organism: Alca torda (assembly GCA_008658365.1). Lineage (NCBI taxonomy): Eukaryota > Metazoa > Chordata > Aves > Charadriiformes > Alcidae > Alca > Alca torda. The sequence continues at coordinate 31,221,052 of CM018088.1, read as the reverse complement.
ATATGACAGGATGCAGCTTTCCTTTTTGCATAAATTCTGAGACTAAATCAGGGCAAAGGAGGACCTAAGAATAAAACGTGCCAGATAAGATGTGGAATCCACGCACAATCCAAGAAATTCAGATCCTAGTTATGACCTGATGCCAGGAGGCAGAAAGAAACACAATTTGCCTCCAGTTCTACAAAGATCCAGAAAGAGAAAGACACAATAAATCCTGTTTTTCAGTCAGTTTCAGAATATTTAATTATCCGTTTAGGACAATTAAAACAATCTGGTACTTTAACTCAGTCAGGTTCTCATCTTCTCTGAACAGTGAATCATCTCGAAATAATGTGTCATCTTCCAGCCATGCCTACACATCAGCTGCTACAACTGTGCAGGAAAACAGAAAGAGGGGACTAAAAAACCTTATTAGAGTATCCATCTTTCCTGTGGCAAGCCTATGCCACACAAGTGCTATTTTTTTTTCCTTTAGGCAAAGTTAAATTATAAAGACACATAAAGGACTTATTTAGCAATTACTGTATGTGCAGCAAAGCTCCCATGCACAGTACTTACACGCTAGCATGTGGCTTCTTTTTGGAAAAATCACAAGCCAGACCAAGGTCTGATATCCTCACGTGCCCATGTTCATCCAACAAGATATTTGCAGGCTAGAAATCCAGAGAGACACAAAGGTTACTGCTTGGTATTTTTCAGTTGACAGAATTACAAATTCTCAGCACACAGAACTAATTCTCAAAAACCAATACTCTCTGGTAATTGGTAATTGCCCTTTTTTTTTTTTTAACATCAATATGAAAGACACTTTCTAGATAAAATCTACATTCTAATGGAGCGCTACCATCAACTCCAGAGGAGATGATGAAATAGTGATGAATAACAGAAGAGAAAAACAGGCAAGGTTTGAAATGGAAAGCATATTAAAGAATAAATCCGTTTTGGCCTCAAGTCCACATTGCTTCTGGTTCTTTCACCGAAGGGTCCGTGTGGGGCTCTTCCATCCTTTACCAGAGTCTACACTCTGCGCTCTCTGTGCAGACTTTCCCCCCACTTTTATTGTCACTCGGCTCGTGGACGCCTCTCTCGGAGCACTCCTCAGCTTCCCTACTGTCAGTGAAACAACCCCGAACAACTGTCTTCTATTAGTCTCCCATCACACACACTCCTCTTTCAGGGCTCTCAGAAATACAGTACGCTCTCTAAATTAACAGCATCATTAAGATGGTGAGATGAATAACACTGCACAGGATTTATTTTGCCCCCCAGGAAGCATCTCCCAGGCCTGTTAAACTGGATAACAGCACAGATTAGAACTATGTTGAAGACTTATTAGAAAATTCAGCGAAAGATAAACAAATAATCTGTATTGTTCCCAAGAAAAGGTTTCAGGTAAGAGACTTCATTTAAATTATCAGTATCTTTGGATTGTTTGCTGCTGTCTAACAACCACCTGTGTGAATGCAGTCACCACATTAATGATTACCTTTAGGTCTCTGTACACAACAAAGCGATTGTGCATGTGTTCTAAACCCAGGATGATTTCAGTAGCATAAAACCTCATTTCTTTTTCAGAAAACACTCCGTGCTGGGAGAGGTGGTAGTGCAAATCTCCTCCTAAAATTAGAAGAATTGAATTAAAAGAACAGTAAAATCTTGCCTCACAAGCAGACGGAACGATATGGGGGGGTAACAGCATAGCATTTCTATGTTCTTATAACCTGTGGAGCATCCATGAAACTGGACATACACTCTGCAATGGTAACAAAATACCAGAGAATGTTAATAAATAAATTTGATCAATCTGGAACTCCGTGTAAAAAATACGTTTACTTTATACACAATTGCATTCAGTGACTAATCCAGCAACTTAGTCGCCACGATAAGGATTTACAGCAAGTCAAACGCATTCATATATATAGGTTTTTGGAGAACTGAATAAATCAGCACATTGAACAGCCCAGGTTGGAAGGGACCTTCAAAGGTCACCTGGGCCAAAATATTCAAATATTCATGCTGGGGATGTTTTCACACCTTCCTAATCAAAGCACAGGCACAATAAAATGTCACTGCGTGAGCTAATCCACACCATCAACACATCAAATAGCGACTATTCCTGGGAAACTATTTCTGATCAAGCTACAGATTCAAAATAATCAACCAGTTGCTTGCATTTGACCTACAGCTTAGATTTTAATGAGAATCTTCACTTGCAAAACACCTGTCTCTGTTACTTAGAGGATATGAGCTTTATTTCTCAATTAAATTTCTAGCTTTGCAGCACGGTACGTGCAGATGCGTCCAACATCTGTAGGTGCTTACCGCGGGACCACAGTCAGGGTTCAAGCCCAGTGAATTTCTAACATTAGCATCGAACACCTAATATTAGCATCCTCAGCACATAAAGGCATTGCAGTATCTTCTCTCTCTGTGTGTTCTCACAAGAATTATGCTAAGGCTTCTAGGTAGAACTTCTTTCCTTTGAGGAATGCTTCCCCCATTTATTTTCTCCGCAGAGCCCTTCACAGTAGCCCTTTTATTTTTATTCTGAAAGCTGCATTCCTGATCTCCTCATACATTTCTCCACATGGCCATCATTTTCTTAAGCTGCCAGCCTAGTAGGGTCTTTGATATCTTTATTTAAATATGTTACTGTTATAAGGTATCAGAGATTTTTCGGTCTATTCTGTCCGTTCCCCGCTTTAGATCAATTTACCCCTCTTGCTCGCAGGCCGATGCTTCACACCTCAGCTTATTTTTCCCCTCGTGATCTCAGCAAGTCCTCCTGCCAATATTTCTGTAATACTGTCATCACCTGCATGAGTCTTGCTTACCATTCATCAGGTCCAGAATAAAACAGAGTTTGTCAGGGGTGTGGAAGGCATAGGTCATACACACTATAAAAGGGCAGTCCTAGAAGGAAAGGAGCAAAGAGTTCATCTCAGGCAATAAGCAAAATACTGCTTAGAGAAGCTAAAAATACATGCGATGTTTTTCCTTTGATACTCACCAATATTCATAATAATTTTCGAAAGCAATTTGTGTACTAATCTACATACTCTGATGTTTCACTTAGAGCTTAGAGATCTTCGATTTCGCTATCTCATTTCAATACAAAAATAAAAAAAAAAGCTACGAGGAGCCAAAGGCTTAAAAAACGCAGGCAGCATCACCATCTTCTAAAGACTTGCAACTACAGCAGCTAGAAATGGTCTAAAAATATTTACCTGAGTTTGCACTAGATTTACATGACAGATGCATTAAAGCTAACAAGCTTTAGGCCAGCTCAGAAAAAAACAAAGCTGTTCTCTCATGAAGTGTAAAGGACACGCACTATTTCCCACGATTGCACGGCGAACGTCCAGCTGCCAGAACATCGACCGAGAACCTGAGTCGAACCCGAGTGGCATCACGTACAAAATCCCAGAGGACAGAAAGTTTTCTCCTCAACTATACGTTAAATGCAGCTACGGTGGTGACGCCCTGCGAGCGCGGCTGAGCTCCCGGGCAGAGCTGCAGCAGGGTGACAGCCAGGTGTCCTGCCACCCCCTGCCGCCCTTCAAGCCCTCCAGCAGCATTTGCGAGAGATGATTAAAAGGAACATAAATACACGGGGAAGGAAGTCACAACTCTGATGCGTATCCAATGCACGGGAAGCAAGAACAGCATGGCCCGGATTATGCAAAACCCAGAGAACAAGCATGGGGGGGTGTGGATTTACGAGCTTCGGGCAGCTGGGTGCAGGGCTGGGTTACGTGGGTTTCATTTCCCACTTTAACCTGAATTCACACCGATGTTTAAGACAAGCAGCCTTAAAAAAAAAAAAAAAAAAAAAAAAAAACAGCTGGAAAACCACCTCTTTAGTGCACATGATCTGTTCAGTGCGCCGGTACCTCTGCAACGCACTCAAAGACGCCATGGAGGGAAGTTGGCAGACCCTCCTCTCTTCATCAGGCCTATAAGTGGTTAATTAACAGGGGGTGGCTATTACCTCATCGACCCCTTCTCCAAAGCCATATGAACCCAGCGTTGTTTGGTTAGTCTGTGAGGGAAGCCGAAGGAAGGGCTGTGCCATGGAAGCCGACCGGCCCGCAGGGCAACCCTGACTGACCAGGGCCTGGCCCTGATGGCGGCCGCCAGCAGGGAGATGAGCGGAGACAAACTGAACTGCTGAGGAGCCAGGACACCACGCAGGAAGCACGAACGTGACCTAACGTGACTTAAAACACTGTGTTGATTGTTGCAGTACTGATAGTGAAAGGTCTGGGAATCTCTAACAGGAACTCGCTTCCTTCCCGGTTCAGGAGCAGCAAGACAGGGCGGCCTTGGGCAGAGCGGGACCCGCGCGGGGGGACAGGGAGGGGACGGCGGCACCATCCTCACCGGCCAGCACAGGTCAAGTCGGCTCAGCCTTCCACAAAACTACCTAACGTTGAAATATAAAGCTTTAGATGCTCGACTGTAATCCCCAGGGACTCCCACAGCACATTGACCGTGCACAAATGTCCAACACCCTGCACGAACGTCCAACCCTACCTGTGTTTTATTGCTTACTGCACACAATTCCACACGCCCCTCTGCGGAAGGTAGGCACCCGTTTGGAACACCCTGGAGAAACAGGCGTGGAAAATGCCTAAACGGTCCTAGAAATAAGGGGGCTATAGGCAAGGCAGCTCCTGAAAGGAGGGTGTAGAGAAGTGGGGGTCGGTCTCTTCTCCCAAGGAACAGGCGATAGGAAAAGAGGAAACGGTCTCAAATTGTGCCAGGGGAGGTTTAGATTGGATATTAGGAAAAATTTCTTCACTGAAAGGGTTGTCAAGCATTGGAACAGGCTGCCCAGGGCAGTGGTGGAGAAAAAAAAAACAAACAAAAAAAAAACCTTATAGTTTTTTTTTTAAAACATGAAACATAAAGCAATAAAGCAAATTTCCCAAGAGAGTAATAATTTGTTGCAGTCAAGCTTCTGCTCTGAAAAAAATAAGCAACAGTATGAAAACAATGTGTGAATTAAGAATTTTTAAACTATTCTTAATAATAACAGTTATATTATATATATCTTAATAACAGTTCCTTACATCCAAACAATCCTGGATTAAGTCCAAAAAACCATAGGAGACAAATTTCTGATAATAAATAATGTGGAAGGAAAAAAAAAAAAACATTAGAATAACTATAAAAAAATTGGAGGAATGTAATGTTTTAAAGACATTAGCACCCTAACAGTTACTTCAGAAGGAAAATGTTGATTCTGACTCTTTCCTGCAACCCAAGCACCCGGCTTTAGAGCACGACCGTAGAAATGAGAGCAAAAAGGTAAAAAATGTGTTCAGAGAGTAGAGCAGCTGTGCAGCACGTTTAACTGGAGAATAGCTCTGTCCTGACAGGTCTCGCTCAGAACAATGTCAACGCCCGGAACACCGAGCTGTTACCTGCCATTCCCCAGATGTTCCTTCGAGAGACCACCAAGATTTGGGAATAAATGCAATTTTTTGAGCGAAATCAAGACTCCTAAAAATCCTGGTACACATGAAAACAAAGTATGTGTTCTTCTCAGAAAAAAAAAAACAACTTGATTATTGATCTCAGAGGTTTTACCCATCCACTTCTGCTGTACCTTACATTTATTATGCCTTGAGGGGAATCTTGAATCCAGTATTTAGTCAAATTATCTCAAAAAGAGCTGAGTAAAACAGCTAAACTGCCTATTTTTTTCAGAAAGAGAGAACTAGAAGACACAACAGAGCAGAGCCACAGCCCTGCGAAGCCACTGGTCTTGAACGAGACTGCGGGAATGACCATGTCCTACCTGCCAGGAAAAGATTTATTAAATAACCACTTCCTGCCACAAACAGCAACTTTTGGCAAATTGTTTTTATACCGTCCATCAGCAGTGACGGTCTCGGTGATTTCAACGCTACAGTTTTTGAACGCGACGCAAATATGGCTATTACAGAAAATAATGTTTTTTTTTTTTTTCTTTGAACATAAAGGAAAACATTTTCCCTACTATGCTATTTTCTAAGAATTTCAAAATGCGGTTCCAGCCTCCAGACTGAACATCACCATGGGAGAAGAAGACAGGGAGGAGGACATCTTGCGGAAGGGGAAACACAAACCTCAGCAACAGTTTGTCCATGTTACACCAACAGTCGGTGACAAAGCAAATACACCAATGGAGAATCCAAATAACACAGAGCCCACGTTTCGTGTTGTGAGGCCAGTCCAAGCAGTGTCTTGTCGTACTTCTGAGCTCTGCTGATTCGAAACGCTACCATGAAAAGCTATTCTCACAACGCAGCCACGATGTACTCAAATTTGGGAGCTCCCTATTCAAGAAGCAGTTGTGAATGCCAAAATTTTAGGTGGATTAACAAAAATGATTACACAAACGTGTGTGTAATCTGCACAGCTGTTATTATGTATTTTGCAGAGACATCTGGATTCCCAGTTAAATGACTAATTGTACTATGATGAACTTCCCAGTTCCATTTTGTTCCAGGCAGCGCATAAATCCCGTCATTGGGGAAGGCACGCGCCATTCAAACCTAATGGCTTGTATTCAGGAATGAAATGAATTATCTTATTCTACCACTTTCAAACCTATTTCATTTTGCATATTCAAAAGGCCCCAGGCATCTCCGGCATGGGCAGCGTACCTAACCTGAATGGGAAGCATTTTGTACAACATCTCTCTTTTCAAAACTCTTTTTCAAATTTCTGAGAATCTTAAAGGAGCTACACTCTAATGAGCCGATAAAACCATAACGAAAAAAAAAATGGTTCGTCTTGCTTTTCCGTTGCTAAATGGCTAGCTGCGCGCTGTCGTGTAAGAAAACGAGACCCACCATTAGCAGCCTTGTGAACAATTTTCTTTTCGAATCGCTAGACGTGAAAATTCACTTTGAGTACCGGAGCAACAGAATCACAAATTAAAGTTAATAGGACAATTATTACTGATTTACCTAGATTTCTTGTTTAGTCTCCGCTACAGAACTTCACCCCACCGGCTCTCAAGACTCCTGACGCTTCTGGACAAGTTACAACTTATCTTTAGTGAAAAGAGTTAACTTGATAAAAAAGTCTAACCAATAAATCCCAACTGTTAACTTCACAGATAAAAGGACAAAGAAATACTTTCCAATCAGTCTTCTATCTTCACGCTGAAGCCAAATGTGAACACAATTCTGTGCTAAAGGAAATGCTCTGACTTTTTATTTCAGTGCCTTTCTCCAGAGAAAGGCTGAAGCAGGGGAGGAGTTTCCAACGAAAGAGCTACCTCGTCCTGCCTTCAGAGCTTTTCAGTAAGAAAGACGCTCAACTTTATGATGACACCTTGATGTGTAGCTTCCCCGGTTTCTAGTTTAGGATCTGCCTTACCAGGGTATTTCTAACGGCAGAGGAAAATGGTCTGATGGGCAGCAAGGAAAGTTCAAAAGCTCATCTTCTAGGGACAGAATTGCAATCAGCCTGCACAAGAGAGCATCTCACATGCCTTTCGTGAGGCTGAGAAGTACCAAGTCTTATCTGATTGATAACGTTTTCACTCGACAATAAAAGGGCGCTGTTTAGCAATTATAATTCTGCATTTATATGTAAGTCCTGCAAAACACATCTCCAGTTTTTAAAGCCAAGTTTGCAGAAGACAAAGGCCAGCACAGCACAGGCAGCTCTCCTGCAGCTGCGCCTACGAGCAATGCAGGGAGAAGTCCCAGACCCTCTGCGGGCAGAAGACAGCCCATCTTGAAGCGCCACCAGACGGATGGTGCCCTGGTTTGAGGCGCAGGATGCCACAGCCGGGGGAGGTGGTGGAAAGGAGAGAGGTTAAAGAGAGCATCTGGCGTTCATTTGGTGGCCGGCCCAGCCCAAACCACGACAGATGGGTTTTCCCTGAAGCAGAAGACAGGAAGGATGCTGCGCGTGCGCTTAAAGGAAAAAATGATGCTAAATGCATCGCAAGAGGATTTTTAAAAAAAGAAATCAGTATTTACTAACCCGCCTGCGTAACGCAGAACCAAATCCAGGATTTACTTGGTCTCTGCAAGATACAGAACTTGTCTCAGAGCAGAGCACGGTATTTGCTCTCTGCCACCTTGTGAGCAGCAGTCCTCCTGCACTGCAGCCATTCTGCCATTCGCACCCCTGCTGTACAAGCCCAGAACAAAACCACACGCAGCTCCTTCTCGTGCTTTAACTGCGCTGGGAAAAGGGGCGCGTTAACACCGAGCTGCAAACTGAACGTTTAATTCATACACCACAACAGTCATGAGGAAAACTAACCTTTTTTACCAGCATCACACGTAACCATGGTGACACGAGCCGATTTCAAGTTTTAATGAGGCCAGCGTACTCAGAAGGCTCTGGCACTTCAAAGCCTGCTCCGAAGCCGTCTGAGCACGACATACTGCTGTGGCCACTGCTGAACTGCTCTTCTGCAGGTAACAAGACCTGATCTGGTCAAACCAACACCAGTAGGGTTGCTTTTTGTGCACACTAGTGATATTTCTAATTTTAAATAGACTTGTATGCTAGATGGGCAGACTTACTTGGTACACCTGGATAGGTACTCAGCTAAAGTACACGAAAAAAAAATACGGAAAAATTGGATAGGCTAATATGGGGGTCACAGGAAAGGAAGGAACAACAGGTAACGGAAGTTTTTTTTCTGAAATAGTATCTTATATTCTACAAAAGTATCATGTTACTACAGCAGAAAAGGAAATCCCTACACAAGACAGATTAATGTTTTAGAAAAGTATCAACTATAAATACTTGAAAAAGGAATATTTAAAAAATCAGAAGGGGAGGGGGAAAAAGAAAGGAAAAGGGGTGGGGGGAGAGAGAGAATGAATTATCTAAGAAATGGGAACGTCCTCAAGCCTCTTTAGCTGAGATGCTGATTTCTGTAAGCACCCAAACTGAAAAGCAAGCTTCCCTTTCCATTCTTATTTCAGACACATCGCTAGAATCAGGGGGAAGGCTCCAGAGGGGTTTAACATTTGCATGTCACACAACTGAATTGATGGAGTATGTATTATATACGTAACACATTTCATATAATATGAAAAGAAATTAAGAAGAATAACAAATCAATGATACTTACTCCCGTACTGACAAGAGACAGCATAATTCTTTCATTTAAGGCTAATGTTTCTCCTTGCTTCATCTTGATTCTCTTCTTATCTAAACATTTCATTGCATACCTGAAAATATTAACTGTTCAGAAAAAGCACCAGAAAAAATGTCCTCCTATACTCAGTATTACTCACTAGCAGTTATGCCATGCATATTTACAGCATCCTCCTGTAAGCAAGCTCTTTAAAGACTTAAACCCAGTACTAAAAACATCATGACATGACTGAACAAGCCTCCAAAAATCTCAGAATGAAAGCATTTTCAAGAGAAGCCTCCTGACAAATGTGCTTTAACAAATAATTCTGTGTCCCAACAACCACAGTGACAAAGGAATTACATATCATACATTCATTTTTTAATACCTACAAGCAAGGATTTGCAGTATGAATTAAATAACAGAGATTCTGATATGGTTCCATTTAATTCTAACAGTTTCAGCTCTACCAGGGAAGTCATATCTTGAACACACGCTGAGTTTTATAAATAAATTTTTTTAAAGTTTTCTTTCTACTCAAAAAAAAAAGGTCAGGTATACACCAGAACACTTTTTTTAATCTTCTACCATCTGTATAACACAAATTAATAAAATTTTGCTCAAAAAAGAATGTTACCCTAACAACCATCAAACAAGAGCAGGATAGAATACAGTCTGGATATTTTTTCAAGACGTTAGGTCAGCCTACGATTAGACAACAGCCGAGAAGGACATGTGTGTTCCTCCACAGAAGACTTCTAGACATGGGCAACCATGGGGTTTTTGGGCCACCGGTTTTAAAATACGCTCAGGAAAACACTGTGTTCCAGCACTGCATCGATGCACATCAACTGCCTACACCGCGACAGCTCCGCACAGAAACAGGGCCTCGTGTAACCTTCGCTCCCTAAAAAAGCCACGTCATTCCTTGCCATGCATGTGGTGCGAGTGGGGGAAGAGTGAGCGTGAACACACTGGAATTTCACGTTTCCAAAACACGGAATATATTCACAGCACGTGCTCTTGCCGAGGAGTCCGTAAATGATGACTATAAATAACATTTCACACGCTACCCTTTATTTCCGCCTGGACATCGCTGGTCCAAGTGAATGACTGGGGCCGTTTAAGGCTGATGGAAATCAAGTATCTCAGGTCTTATATCCAGTCGCGTGCTCCAAAAGCACTGCGATCCCTCCCCCTTCGGCCTGCTTTCTGCATGGTACTTTTGGCACCTATTTAGATATCCTTGAAGGAGGTGATGTGAAAGAAGCCTCAGGTGTGTCTTTGTGGGTTAGTGAAACACCGATGGCATTTACCTTGGAGGGGTGGCTTCCCAAGCTCCTTGCAGGCAGTAAGTGCAGCAGAGGCAGCCATCTAGAGTGGACGGGATCTGGATTAGGGATGGGTAAACAGGTTTGGATTAAGAAAGAACTAAACCAAACCTCTACCCAGAACCTGTACCTAATCTAAAGTTTTCCTTCAAATTTGAAAAAGGCTGGTTCTCCCACGTTTCACTTCCCTTTACTCTATTTATATCTGATAAAAACTGTCCTTTGCTTCCCTCGCTACTCCCAAGGTTTATCCAGAGCAAAACTCAGACACAAAAATGACTGGGAACCTGAGAACTACCTCTTCAGGGTGGACACCTACTTAGTGTGGCTCAAGCTAAATAAAATGTTTATTTTTGTACATGGACAAATTAATGAATTGCACATGGACAAAAAAAGCACCAAAGCAAGGCTAAAGACAGCATTGTTAGTGACAGGATTAATATAAATACTTAAGGTCAGTGCAAAATACTGAGCGTGATAGCAACATTAAGATGTCTTCCACTTGTTAATAGCTCAGAAGTTTATTATTATTAAGGATGCCAAGCACACACCAGCGAAGCCAGCTGTAACTGCAGAGACTCGGCACTCCAAACATGTCATGCTTACTCAGAAGAGAAACGTTCAAGGATGGTCCCTGGACTAAAATTGTCAGGAGAAAAGCAAGATGAAAGGGGGGAGGTGGGGTGTAAATAAATAAATAGATAGCTAGATATTGAGAACAATTTGTTAAATCAATGCCCAGATGTTCAAAACAGGCCATAATGGGACAATTATGCCTAGAGATTGAAATCTGTTGATTAGGAGAAGTGTGCAAATGGTAAGACCAGAAAAAAGAAAAAAAAAAAACACTCAGGGTTGATCCTGGAGTTCCCACCGAGAGCTCTGTTAAACGCAAGTTCAACACTGGAACTATATTCTTCCAAATGTAAGCAAGGATCCCTGCTTTTGCCAGTGAAAACGTGCTCATCAGGGCAGAAACTTATGCACTTGCACAAATCTGGAAGAGCACAGTCAGAATCTGCCCAGCACGACCCTGCAGATAGAAGAGCACCGAGGTGGTATTCCTGGGTCCATCCTCCATCCCTACGTCAGCGCCAGCTGCGGGATGCGCTTTGCTGCGAGAAGAACAACCTTCAGCGGGCGAGAGGTAACACCTCGCACAGTCACCACCGTCTCCACAAGAACACCGTTCTGCACTGTCAGGCTCTGATCCAGGAAATCATTTAAGCACATACTTCATTTTAAACACATGTGCAGTCTCCATTAATTCCGACAAGACCGTTTAAATGAAGGATGCGCTGCTTAAGAGCTCTGCTAGGCTGAAGCCCCACAGCATGGCACATAACGGGATCAAATATCGAGCTAAGCTTAAAGATGATCCAGCAATCAGAACCTCTTGGGACAAAATTTAATTATAAAGAACTATACAGTAATGCGATGCTGCTTTCCAGTGATTTTGTAAGAAATGACTGGAAGCGTTTCCTTACTAGTTCAGAGTTTACCATTACCTCTAAAACAAAGTGTGTATATACTCACATTTTTCCAGTGTCTGCTTTTCTGCAACCATACACTTCACCAAATCCCCCTCTTCCTATTATTCTATGTACACTAAAATCATTCATGGTCAGCTGTAAATGCAAAAAAGAAAACAAAAAACAAAAAAACAGACGTGATTTTTCAGTATTAAAAAGCTTACTGTAAAGACATCTAAGTAATGTATTAACGTGTTAAGATATTTAATTATTGTAATTCATAAAGCATTTATTGTTTTGGAAAAAGGAGCCCCTTATTGTTTATATTTCAACATACTTGCAAGCACTACAGGCTGAAGCGCAAGCGAGACGAATGAGACTGTTGTTGCCAAAGACTGACGGTCTCATTCATAACGCAGCCTCCAGAAGAGGAGGGCTATTTTTCACAGGCAAAGTGGTAAAAAAAGCAGCGCCAAGGCCCAAAAGCAGCGGCCGAGGTACGGGGTGCCGGGGCCAACGTCAGAGCCGCGGTGGGAAAAAGGAGACAGAGGGTGTCTGGGGCTGTTCTAGAGAAGCGATTCTGGCAGTTTGGTTTCTTTCAGCTACTATAAAAATCACAAAGCTATTAACTCCAGACAGGCAGAAAGGGATGTCCAGAAAGGAATCGTTAGGAGCGCTCGTCTAAGAATAGCAGAGCAGATCGGTAACATTCCCCGTGCTCTTTAATAAGGCCTTTTCAGAAGCGGTATTCAAAACCGAACATTTTCTTTCCTCTATCAGCCTTTGACAAGATAAATATACTTGTAAGTACTTACATGAATATTTAGTTCTACGTTTTTCCATTGACAGAATCTAGTAAACTTGTCACTGTAGAAAAAAAAGAAGTTTAAAAGTCGTCTGAGACTACTGTGTAAAGTGTTCTAGAAAACGTCAAGACTCTGATATTTAAAATAAACTTTGCGCTAGAGCGTGTTGTGGTATTTATTAAACGATAGCCTTCCTTTCAAACAATTGTAATCTTGCCCCCACCGAGAAAAACAATTACTAGGCAGCGCACACTTAATATTTTACATCCTTGTAAGAGAAAGGTATCAGATAACCTTTATCCCTGTAATTGTACGTGCCAAGTGTGTCCTCACATCTCTCTCTCAGACGGTTTTCAATTTTTAGAAACAACTAGCTGAGCTTGGAACTAACAAACATTTAAATTACATGAAGCGAAAGATAATTATAAGAAAACAGAGGCAGCTCGATTTATGTTAATGAACCTCCGTATACCCCAAGGAACATTTAAAACTCATTTTCTCTTAAAATAGGAAAAACATCAGTAATACCACAAGCTGTAGCAAAATAAATAAATAAATAAATAAATAGTTTCTCACCTCTACATAAATAATTCAGTATTTCTTTTCAGAGTTAAGAAACAGCAGTTCTGTGGGGGCACTGTCACAACCCTTTCAGTCTGGGTGCAAAACACCGTTTCATACGGTGCGCCCGGCTGTCGTGGGACGAGAGCCAGACTTCGCAGACCCTGCCTTGAATTCCTCTACCACTACACCTTTCCTGCTTAATTGCCGGTGTCCAGATCCAAACGAGTCCGGCTCTTTTGAGTCCCTCAGGAGAACATCCCACGAGACCGTAATTCCACATTTTTAAGCCTTTGCGATCCAGCCACCATCTATCACTCTGCTACACAGAAAAATCTATCGTCTTGCCAATTTGTTTCACTGATACATCCTGACATTAACCATGATACGCAAACAAAGCTAGTCATTTGCTGAAGCTTGATGATGATATATTATTAATTAAATGAAGTTTATTCAACGTTTTCAGCCTTATTTTACAGCAATACTTAAGGGATCTGGCTTCCCGCTACATTAGGTAGAAAGTTTGGATATGTCACGTTCATACCTTTCCATAAATTTCTGAAATATTTTTCCTCGGAGACTATCACAGATTTCTTCTATATATGGCTAAAAAAGGGTTAAGAAACGCAATTAGTATTTAAGCATACAATAAACTGATGATGCAATACCACCCATTGCACAGAACTCATCTCGGCCCTATATCACCACAGCATTTACGCTGTTTTCCTCGCAGGAGGCTCAATGAAGCATTTAAGCTTCGTTTAGAGCTTTTGGAATCCGAGCAGGTGCCCTGAAGTCAAACAGAAAATATTTTTATGAGCTGGAAAACCTTAAATGTTTGCCTTGGGGGTGGGGGCACTGTACAAAACCTGCGCGTGGCACCTCTCCGTGACCAAACAATCACAGCACAACTCTATTTTCAAATACATTTAAATACACTACACGGAGCGCGGAGTCTCCGCTTCCCAGAGCCGCTGCCACGCTTCAGCTTTTTGGTGTTTCTTGCTTCTCTGCCCCTTCCTAAGAAACCCGCACCTTCAATCCACAAGTGACTTTTTTTTTTTTTTTTTTAAGAGAAATACTTTGTCTTGACGTGCGATGGCACGCAGCGATCCCAAATCCCAACCCAATTAGCGGTGAGACGTAACTCGAGCAACGTAGTTAGCAATTTGTCAGTTCACCTAATGGCAACATTAAAAACAGTTCACCGAGCAGGAAGAAAAATCAAGCAGGGGCAATCTCCACATTTTTGCGATATATAAAAATACGCAAGATTTACCTCAAAGGCATTTAAGCTTATAAACACTCCCATGATTGATGAGGTTCACTTTATGCAAAACCACACTGATTTAATGCACCTCGCTATAAAACTTAGCGCATATCTGAATTTCTTGTATCGATGCACATTAAAGCTGTAACAATACAAGAAATACTTCCCTTCTAATTATTTTCTAAAGTAAATAGCAACACAAAAGACGTGTAATTTTGCAAATGAGCCAGGATACCATTTATCTTTATATTCAAATGAAGGATATGCAAATCCCACTCTTTCTTTTAACAGTTCAAAATTTTAGAAAGTTTTAAAAAAAACCAAAACACCACAATTTTAATGGTGCAGAAACTCCTCTTCAGAAAGGTTAAGTTTTGATTGGGTTTTGTCTTGTGGAAAGAGAAAAACATGTGAGACGGTACAAATCCTTAACTCCACACCATCATCAACCGGAATCAATATACCTTAAAGAAAAATGTTTTCAAAGATTTCACATTACTGAAACAATAAGGCAATTTCTCCACTATGCGGTTTGGTTTATCTTGACGAGATGTGTACCTTCCTGCTGTAAAGTGATTTACTCTAAATTATTTAATGGTTTAAATTACATAAATTTAAAAACTATTCTGCTCATATACCAAGGTACAGTTTGCCTTCGTATACGTGCTTGAAAATATTTGGGGTAAGAATAGGAATTTGTAATTTTTATCTGACTTAGAAAAGCATTCTAATATCACTAGTACAGCAAAGAATATGTCCCAGTACCATTTTATTCCGCCTCCTTAAATAACATGTACAAAGTCACTTACTGTCAAATAAGTGAAGAAAACGTGCCCATTCAGACGTAACCTCACCTGAAAAAGGCTGGCTGGCACTTGTTTCTTGGCTAAATGCGTCTGTACATGATCTACAGCTTGTTTTGAGAACGGCTTTTGAAAAAGAAAAAGAAAGATTTCAAACAGTTGGAAACGTAAGAAGCTTCATTTAAGATGTACAGCACCGTTGGGCTTTAAAAAAATAGATGTGAAAAATACACCTATTTGAGAATGAATGCAACACAGCTTCCCCTAAGTCCGTTATTGTGAAACATGCAGAACGACGCAGTAAAACAGTAAAATAACAGTAAAAAAAAATATTTTAAAGCAGGAAGGTAGGAGAGGGGAAGATGAGGGCGAGAAAGGGGAAGATGAACGGGCTAATGATGCTCCTTTAGCAAATTAATGAAAAATTCCATATACAGGGACAGCTCCAGAGTCAGAAGCAGAGACGGACTTTTTACCACTACAAAGCCAATAACGCACGCTTAAAAAATTCCTAGAACCCTACCGCTAGGGTAAAACCCACTGCCAAGTCTTCTTTAAAAGAAGAGCAAACGAAACTTAAATACAGATCAGTGGGCCAAAACTGCGGCTGGAGGAAACGTGTGTTTTCAGTGACTTTAATGAAGCTGCATCTGCCACAACGTGGCCTCACGCCTTCAACTTGCCGTATTGCAGCTAAAAAGCGTATTGTCGCTAGTATGGCATGAAAGATTGCTTTGCGACCAAACAAATAATAATAATAATAATAATAATAATAATAATAATAATAATAATAATATCCTTGTGAGATCAGTTTTAGACAAAATCTCCAACTTCACGGAAGTTCAACATCCAAACTGCACCCGCAGAGCCCCCGGCAACTCACATTTCTTCGAGTTTTCGGGGGCAGGGCTGTCACTGGATTGGTTAATGGATGTTTATTTGTGTACGTACACAGACACACAAACTGCACTCATCCTATTTTTAAAATAGAGATTTTTAAAAAAACAGAAACCAGATAAATCTCCAAGTATTTCCTTTGCGTACCGCCAAGTTCCATAAAAACTGGCACACGCCACCAATCTTTACATCTCCTTGCTGCAAAAAAAAAAAAACCAAACCAAACTCAAAAAGACCCAAAACATGCTGAATTCAGCCAAGCCCAGTCCCACAGACTTCAAAGGGAAATCCACAGCGCTACAAGAGTATTTGTAGCGACAGTTCCTTCAGCAATAGGTTTTTAATTGTTCTCTGAATGAAACAGCAGTTATTTTGGAACTACTGCTGCTGTCAAGCTACTGGAGGGAAGGCAAAGAATGGTGTGAAATTTGGATGATACACACATGTGAACAGGAGAGAAGCTCCTTCATTATGTACGTGTCATAAATCTGCCGACTTCGGGTCATACGCTCCTCCTCCGAATCCAGCTTCTCGTATTCTTTTATCTGCAACACAGGAGAGAAGGATCCATGAGGCGAGCACACGTCTAACGATCTTGCACCCGCTTGGGAAAAACAAGACTTTGGCTGAACTTTTATTTGACTTTATTATTTTCTTAATGAAGTTGGAGAAAAACCACCTGCAACACCAGAGTGACAGCTGACCTCAGATTTCCCTCCTATCTTAGAATTTTTAAGCAAGGAAACGGATTTGCTTAAAATTGCTGCAAACGTGCCCCGGGATGTTACTGAAGGTTTCCTTCCCTTTTCTCAGCTCACCGACCTCGCTCCTCTACCACTCGAGAGCATTGACCCCTTTCTCACACTATTTCACTCGATGCTCTGGCCCATCCACAGCACCTTTTCCCGGCTCCCGGGGCCAGCAGAGGAGCTGGACGCAATGTTATAGCGGCAGCAGGAGCATCGCGCAGTGACAGCCCTCGGCCCAAGCGTCCCGCTCCAGGGCGATTACAGCACATCAAGTACCCATGGCCAAGCAAGAATGTAAAGCATATTTCAAAACGTTCCCGCGGTCCAGCTACAGGTTGAATTTGAATCCCGAAGACAGTCAGAAAGACGGCTTCACAAAATGTATCAGGTTTCCGTAGATGCGATACAGGAGGTCAGTGTGTTCCAGCAACAGCCATCCCATATGGTTCATTTACAGAACGAAACCTGACAACCGGTTCCAGAAAAAAAAAAAACCTCACCAAGTTCAAGGGTTCTTTGGAGCGTATGTAGGGCAAGAGCTCTTACAGGACTGATAGAATGTAAAAATCATCGAAGATCTTTAGGGACAAGTCTCAGCTCTCATTGCCGGACCTTCCCGGCATCAGCCTGTGAGGTCCCAGGGTCCAAAGTAAGCGTGCAGGCTTGCTCTGGACCATACACCGACTCCAGAAAACCCAAGTGGAATAAGAGCCAGCTGGATTTCATTCCGTGCCTGTCTGAGAAGGAAGAGGCCATATCCCAGCTGTCTGTACTTTCAGCCTCCGCCAACGATGTACCAGAGCATCCCCTCCTGCGGCGGGGAGAACGCACTGCCTGCGCCTCCGGGGACAAAAAGCACCGCTCCGCTCTCCTGTCACCCACGCTGTCATAGCAAAAGCAGCACCGGGGTTAACAGAAAACACGTTCTTGAGGACTTTTAAAAGTAAGGATTTAAAAAAAAAAAAAAAAAAAAAGTGTTTTGCCTCTATGTCACAATATATTTTTTTTCCCCCCTTCATTCAGAGGCTGCTCCTTTTACAGGACGAGCTGGACTTCACGGCCCTCAAACAGGTCTCAGCGTGACAAACCCAGACCAATCTCTCTCTGAAGGTGGAACACCGTAATGAAACTCGCTATTTTTCTAGCCGTAGTCCTCTTGTTTGCTGACTATGACAAAGCAACAGTTCCACCACGATTTGCCATCTGTGACTACTTCCCCCTTGGTACCAATTTATAATTAAAATGATTCAAAACATCTTTGCCAAAGAAACATTTTTTTAATTAATGCAATGCCGCAAAATAATGAGAAGTACAGGAGAAAGCCTGATGCATACCATACTGTCTTACTTGAATGCAACCTCCTGCCCTTCCCTATCTATTTTATTAAACCATCTAACTGCACCCAAAGCAGGGGGGTCTCTTGCAACAGCCCCCCACAGCCACGCCGGCGCCAGCTCAGCGTCTCTCCCACCTGCCCTGTCAGTGGGCTTTTTAACCAAAGTCCCTTGGTTTTGTAAAGCTTTGGAGAAAAGGACAGCAGGTGACAAAAGTCCCCATCGGTGATATATTCCCGGGCAGCTCAGTCCCAGGAACACCCTCCCGAACAGGCTGCCCGACGCCGCTCATCACGCAGGTGATGCGATGAGACGCCTCTGCTGGGATGGCATTTAACGTGCACGCCTGACACATTCACAAGCTAATTTTACATGTTTATTTAATAGAACATTACTGCACCACGCCAAAAAAATTGAGCACTGGGCAGAGCTGAGGCTGTCACCGTTTCTAAACGTAGCCCGGCTCTGGCAGCAGCAGCTTCCGCGGTGTCGCTCCTGACCCCGACATCGCGTCCCGTGTCACCACCAATTTCACCGCTTCCCTGGCAAGCTTCGGCTCGCCTCAAGAAAAGTGTCTGACAAAGTATCTTTTCAAAAACTGAAACCAGAAGGCATTAAGTTTTCAAGCACTTAGAAGTTCTTTTTCTTTTTTTTTTTTTTTTTTTGTTTTTCTCTCTTTTTTGAAACCGATCTGGATGAATCACTCACCCAGTTAAATGCTTGATCGTGACTTAAGCTGCAGTAATATGAAATCCCTGGAGTACGGAGCCCTTCTACATCAAGCGATTTTTAATGTAGCAATGTACTCAAATTATACTGCATGTAATAAGTGCAGTAAGTAAATCAAATATACATATAAAAAAAAAAAAAAAAAAAAAGCTTCTGAATCCAGGATGTCACAGAAGAAAACGCAACAAACGAACCGCTCTTTAAATATCTTTAATGGGATATTTCGAAAAGTACATGACAAAGCACTTAAAATTCCTTTTAGGCAACGCTTTGCTAATAACCTAAAAATACAATTTTGAATTGTTTCAAGAGATAAAGAGGCAGCTAAAAATATCTTCCTAAACAATCTGATACAACATGCCTTTTTGATTACTTATGACAGCGATATCTTCAGTATATAGAAGATGAAAACGATAGAAAAAGATTCTTCCGTTATTGACAGCGAGTACCTAATTTGAGTGGGGGAACTGCGCATCGCTAAGGATTTATCTCCCAACTGATACCCAGCTTCGCCTATTTTGTGCTGTTAGCCCACTAGCAAGAAAAATTTTAAATCATCAGCTTAAGAGTAATCCAGACAAAAGGTTATCTCGGGCTGCGTTTCTAATTAATACCGAGCAATACGGGCTGCATTTTCAGAGCACGTGCGCACGTTTGAACCGAAAGCAGCACCTATGATAGGATCAACCACAGTTTTATATTTAGAGCGTCACAAATCTGACAAGGAATGAACGGAGCGGTGAGATACCCAAGTTTCCTGAGCGGAGCGTGCGGACGTGCTGTGGGGGGGGCATCCCTCTGGGCACAGGAGGGGCTGGGGAAGGACACGAGGCGCTCCCTCGAAATAGTGATGCTTCTGGATGCACGCCTGCCTTGGGCATGGCATCTGGGAGCTGCTTCCTTCATCATCTGGCGACGCCGGAGTACAACGCACCTTAGCGACCTAAAGCCACCTCCTGCACCGCTCTCTGGAGGCTCCTCTCGCTCTGCAGCACTCCCAGGACTGTTCTGCAGCCCTGCCACCGCGACTCCCAAGAAATTCAAGACATTCCAAACCCGCCTGGATGCGTTCCTGTGTAACCTGCTCTAGGTGACCCTGCTGTGGCAGGGGGTTGGACTAGATGATCTCCAGAGGTCCCTTCCAACCCTATGATTCTATGAAATCTCAGAAGCCAAGCGCCAGCCCCGGCTGTCCCTGCGTCCCCCGTGCAGCCCCACGGGCAGCTGCACTCTGCTCTACAGGCAAAAGGATGCTAGAGAAGGGCACGAAGCATTTGGGAGTGTGATCCGAACACTGGTACCTCCAGCCGCATCTCCTTTTCTACAAGGCCAGGCGGCTGCCCGAAATCAGCTACAGACACCGGGGCGTCGCTCTCAGTCTGGGTGGGTGCTACAGGGAACGAGGTGCCTGGGAATCTCACCTTGGCACGGGGAAAGCCTCAGGGATGCAGAGGACCAGACACGCCGCTTCCCCCGGTGGGGGACACGGAGCCAAGGCAGAAGAGCTGGCAAACATTACTGACTTTAACTCCATCTCTGGTTTGTCGCAGAACTAAGGCTCCCAAGTGCAAATCAAAAGCTTATCCCATTTCTCAAGAACGTACTTGGCTTAACTTAAGGTATCGGGGATATTTAACAAGTAGAAGCTGAGGTGAACCTAATTTCAGCTCATTTCTTCTGAATAATTCAAATGAACCATGGTCAAAGAGTGTACCTTATGACAGAAAACATTAATAAACCTATAAATACTTTAACCTCTGCTGGTGTTCTTCCCCTTTCCATCATTCTCTCAGTATTTTCCAAGTTATCTTTTGGCACACGAATGTAGTGAATGAACATGCGGTTAAGTGGCTGCTCAGGTAACTTTCTTCCATTGTTTTGTTTTCAAAACATTATGCCCTAAAACTAAACATACTTAGCCCTTGAAGGACAAAAATAGTAACAATAACTTTCACAATGCCTTTAGCTTATGTTTAATAAAGACCCAGTTCAGTATATGCAAATAAAAGCACAGTTAGAAGTTGAGCTATTTTTCCTGCAAATATTCCATTTTCTAAATCTTAAGTAATTGCCCGGTAAGAGGGCAAAAAAATAATCTACACTATACTCTCATAAAATATGCTGGAAGAGTACTGTACCAAATTACCAGCTTGATTAAACAGTCACATCGCTATTTCTAAAAGCCTCTTGAACTTGTTTAAAATGACAGTTTCGTCCCTTTGACATGCAATTGTTACTGTATAAAACATTGTCATCTTCAGAACCGTTCCACCGCGAAGCCGAAATGACTGAGGACAACACGTCCCTCTCTCCCCCCTCTCAGCACCCCCTGCCCGAGGGCTCGCGGGACAGGACAGCCTTCCCCCCCCCCCGCCCCCCGACCCCGCGCTCTCCCAAACCTCCAGCAACGGCCGCTTACCTCTTCGTAAAACTTCAGCTGCGGGACGGCTTCATCGATCTCGTTCATGCAATAGTCTTTAAAAAGCAAAAATCCTGGAAAGAAAAAAAGAAAAAAAAAAAAAGTATCGTTACTATGATAACTCGTAAGAAGGGATACAAAAATATCTGGGCATCATCACGGATCGTATACACCGATGTACGCATCCCCAGCCGCCACGGCTCAGCAATACTGATTATCAAGCGGTTCTACAGCATTTTCGGCAGAAAAGGATCATACACCTCACTCACCTCCCGCAGGTACATTAAGCATATTCCCATTTCTACCTGCTGAGAATTTTATGCGATGTTTACGTAATGCACCAAAATATCCCATTCCTCTCCACGGAGCGGGTTTTGTTTCTTTTTTTCAGAGTAAAAACTAGATACAATTTACCTGGTTTGGCTTTTTTTTTTTTTTTAAATAAATTTACCTACTTTCTATTGATAAAAAACAACCTCTTCTGCATTCCAATTTTAGAATTACTGGTTAATGTTACCTCTAATAGGTTTTATAGCACAATAAATTACACAAGCATCTTTATAGTTCCTTTGCAAGTAATTCAAAGCATGACCTCCGCAGCCTGCTGACGAGTATTTTCCATTATAAGCATTTTAATGCTTCACCTCATGGAATCAGGGTCTTTACATTTGGCTGAGCTGGTACCTGCTTCCCTTTTACTGGTCATGGGCATCTGCTGTCACGGCTAATTGTCTGGGTTATCTGCAAGCCCCTCAGAGCTGTAAACGAACGTGCTTTCAGTCCCCTGCAGCGGGTAATACCTTTCCTTATTTAGAATGACGGCCTTCTTACCAAAATCACACCCAACTTTCGGAGGCAAGACCACAAAAGTTCAAACTAAAAAATAACAAATCCATCCCACTCCACTCCTCTCCCAACAGGGCAGCACGTCAAGATATAAACCGCCCCTTTTCAACTTAAAAAAAAAAAATAAATATATACATACATACAGGAGACGTATATTTTTTAATTAAAATGTAATTGTAATTTGAAGTTACAGCAAAATTGTATTGCCCACAAAAAAAGTAGCACATCACTGTACGCTCAGCTAAGAAATAATACAACTACCTACGATGCGTCGTGTTTTCCAGAGTACGCTATCCCTAAAAAAAAATTGCAAAACCCACTTCATGTGCTACACAGTAATTTCCCCGCAGCATGTACAGGAGAGCATTTCCCTGTCGGTTACGAACACCGTGTCCTTTCAACTCACTATCATCTAATTTTAGCACAGAGCTAAAGAAGAAAAAACCCCACCAGCTACTCGGGAGCAAAACCATTAGTGGCAGAGGACAAAGCCACGCTAATCAGGCAAACAAAAGCTTTCATTTATGTATAATGAAAACATTTCTCAGCTTCTTGGTGGCCCCTCTAGCTATAACTGGATCCCAAGCTAGATGTCTGATTGGAAGAGCTTGTTTTCCTGGGGTGCCCTGGATTTATTGGGTCACCATCGGAACACCAGAAAAGGGATTACGACCAGACGACAACTGTTCTTCCCTTGACTCATTTAGCTGATTAGGATGGTATTTTTCAAGATGATACAAGCTATTTCTCTAAATAAGAGCAGAAATCTCATTATGAGATTCTCTTATGAGATTCTCCAAACTTTACAATTATTCTCAGCGAAAAGAATCATTCTTGGAATAGAAACAACTCTGCTTTTTTGAAAGCAAAAAAAAAAAAAAAGCCAACCAACCCCAAGTTTTCTATTCCTTAAAAGCAATTTGCAATCAGAGTGCTTTTTTTCTTTCACTTTTTTTTTTTTTTTTTTTTTTTTATTTAAGGGCTTGTCTTAGTTCCCATTTTAATGGAAACATTCTTAGGAAGTTATCTTCCCGTATCGCAGAGGAGACAGGAGCGGAGCAGCCCCAGTGATCATCCCCATGCCCCGTACGGGGTTCCCAGCCACCCATCGAACCCCGGGTCACCCTGTCACAGCGAGGGACACGGACTGTCCCCACTGCCGCCAAAACCCAGCCAAAGCCACCCAAAACCACTCATCTCCAGAGAGGGAGAATCCGCCTCTCCGGAGAGCACACCTCTGGCCCTCCCCTGCCGTCAAAGTGGCACGAACCCGGTTTTCGGAACAAAATCTGCCACTTACGGAACGGAACCGAATTGATGAACTCTTAATTTTACACAGGATGGAAACGGCAGCAGCACCGAGCGAAGTAATGCTGAATGGACTGAACTTTTATTTGGACAATGAAGCAAAGAAGATTACGGTCGCGTAATTAAGAGACTAAAGAGTGGCACAAAGAGCGATGAATGCAGTGAAAGAAAAATCCCTGGCGTGGTCCCAGCTCCTGGCTGTTCACCAAAAAAACCCACAAACAAGAAAAAACAAAAACAAAACAAAAAAAAAAAAAAAAAACAAAACAACAAAACCCACAAAGACAACTGTGGGAGGAGTGTGAAAATATACCAACACAAATTTTCAACAATGCCGTGCCAAACGTTTTAGCCCTTTTCCAAACTTTTTTCAATTCAATTATCGCAGAGAAAGACCAGGTTGAGAAGAGGACACGGAACAATCGCAGGGTTACGCTGCCTGCGCGACACAGCCCTCCACCGAACCGCATCGCCGCGCAAAAACCTACAGACATCACAAAACAAGAAGTTAAGACATTTTTAATACAGTCATAATAATAAGTTATAGCTGTATGAAGCAATACCAAGAAAACGCTGTTCATTGGGTTTCAGTGAAGACGAGCGGAATTATTACAGCAGCATTTTAAAACCTACGATTAAAAAATAAATTATTAAGAAATACTGCAGTTAAATAATTTATAGTACGAAACATCGCTTCTCCACCAAGTTACCAACGTCGTAATTATTCACTAGGAGGACACCCAAGGCGTCTGCAAGCCTGTCGCAGACAAAGCCGGGGGTGGTTCTTCCAGCTCCGCAGCAGCAGGCGGGGGGGACAGGACGGTGGGGGGGACGGGGTGCCCCTTTGGCCCTGGCACCGCGCACAGGGGCTGATCCCGCTCCTCGCCTGGGGCACGGCCGCCTTTGGTACAGCAGGTGGTCACGCAGAAATTCTCTTGTAGCTAGAAAAACGGCTAAGATTTTTTGGTTTTTTTTTAATTGTAATTTTTACAAGTTGCAACAGGGAAAAAAAAAAATAAAATCCACTTACAAAGGTCAGTAGGAGCCAAGAAGAATATTATTCTAACTCTTGGGGAGTGTTTAACACAAATTAGAGCATCAGCTTTCTTTAGCTGTTCACCACTGTCTCTTCAGAAAAAAACCCACCACCACATTCCCGTTAAGAAATGCTGTTTGATACCAGCTAAGTTGAAATAATAAAAATATGTATTTCAAGTTTCCTTTGAAGAACCTATGGACCGGGAGCCTCTATGTACGTACACTAAGATGTACTGCATACGTACACGCAGTTTGTATAGTCATCAAAACATCGGGATTTCCCATGGAATGACTTCCCTTGACGGAAAGGTTCCTAGTATTATTTTTTAAAAGATACGCTCCAACCAAACCATAGGAAGGATTATGTACCATGAGCTTTCCACGCAACAGCTTAGAAAGTTGAGACGCACGCGCTGCTCTGCAAATAAGCATCAGGTGATGTCGTCCTACAAGTTTTCCATGTGGCTGTTAGTTCAGATCCATCCCTTACAACTGGAACCGACGTATTTTGAATACCTCCAAGAATACACCTCGAAGGACGAAGTGACGGTGCCTGCACCAGTCACTGAAACACCATCTGGTGGCTTCAGCGCTGGAAAAATACTCTTAGAACTGGGAGGGGACAGCCAGCTGCAGAATTCATCACCGCTTCATTTCTGCGGTGGCGACGGACGAAGCCATTTCCAGGCCCCCGGCGAAAGGATGCCGGCGCCGCGGCATCCCGCTCCCCACGCCACGCTGGGGAAACGAGCTTCCTCCCCACCGCCACATCCCGCATCCGATCGGCTGGAATCACATCCTCGCAGAGCGTTTCAGTACATCCTAACGCTTGGCTAGCGTTAGGCAACCCTGCGCGCTGCTCTCAAAACTATTAGCCACACGGACATCAGAGAAAAAACCATGGGCGTCCAGCACAATCTTGTATCTCGGGAAGGATAAACAGAGTGACAGAGAACTTTTTAATTAATTGGGAATGTCTTGATTAATGAGATTTTTTTTTTTTCCACTTGCCTCGTGAAAAGAGAGGGGAAAGGCGTTAACTCAGGAATTTTCTCTGTCCAAATGACAGCAATGTCAGACAGGCAGCAAAACACATCCCTCCTCGCCCTGTCTGGACGGATGCTCTTCTGCACAGGGAAATGCCAGTGGGATGAAGGGCAGCTGCGTCCCAGGGCTGGGCTGGGAAGCGGCGGGAGGAGGTGGATCGCTGCCATGGAGCCGGGAGGTCTGCAGGAAAACTGTATTTCCAGGGATGATTGATCTGACGCTGATGGTTAAGGACAAGGAATGAAGACTGATCTGGGGACTGTTAGAGGCTCTCGCGGAGCCTGGAGGACAGAGATGTTAAGGGGAAAAAAAAAAAAAAATAAAAAAAAAAATCTTTGGGGAAGCCAAGAAACAAAACCAGATTGCCAAGCCATGAGAGCGGCTTTCAGTCACTCGTAATTACTCCTCGAAAGATTTACGACAGAGGAAAACAGAACCAGAGTCTCCACTACCAGTCGAGAGTATTGCTCGAAAGGATCTAAAACTCCTAAGTATTAAGAAAGATTTTTGTGGTTAAACTCTTCGTTTAAGAAGTCCTATTCGCTGATTTTTATCTTTTTTTTGAATGATTGGCCTTAACTGATTAGCTCTTTTACAGCACAAATGCAAACCCACTGCTCCTCTCCCAGCCTGCCTGACCATGGCGATCCACGTCCCCAGGTACCAGCACAATTGAAATCTTTCCACTGTCCTGAATTCAAGCAAATCCAGCTACAGCTTGATGTTCTCCATACTACAAGTGTTTCTGTTTCGACCTCCCGTTGGATCAACGCACCCTGCGCTTCCACCCCAGCACAAAGGAAATCTTCTTTTACCGATGTTCTTAGATTTGAGTGAAAAATTATGAGCCAGGAACCGCAGCTCTCAGATAATAGCAAAACTAATTGACAGCCGCTGTGTTGAATAAGTGACAGTAGTTTGAAGAAGTTCAAGGAGAACTGCTGAAAAGCACAATAAGCACAGTTAACTGCACACAGGAAAATAAGACCAAGAACAGAAAGCAGGAATTAAAAAAATGATAGCGTTAAGTAACAGGTAAAAGGAACCAGCAATTATTTATGAAATAAAGATGCTGACAGCTTTCGCTTTAAAGATTTCTTCTTCCATATTACATAATTTCTGCAACAACCAGATCACTAGTTGTTAAGGGGAAAAAAAAAATATATATTTTTAAAAGCTTTTTCTGGTAACACCAAAGCGATGGATGGTATCAATAATACATACGTGCGAGCACGAGACAGCACCTAGCTCCAAGCCTCTGCTTTCCTAGTCTTTGGACAATGATTTTTTCCCATTACCTGTTTATGGACAACCCTGTACAGCTAAGTTTGCCAAATGCCATTAATTGCAACTCCAATTACCAAGACAAAACGTCTGTCAAGGAGGGATAAAGACAACCCTTGAGGTTTGCGGACCCTTAACTGGCCACTTGTGACCAGGTGGGGATGGGGAGATGCAGAGAGCAGCCGAGCTCCAGGGGTCTCCGGTGAGAAAACCTGCCCCCGCTGGAATGATCGGACCATTCCCAGAGCTCGCCCCCAACCGGACAAGGTCAGTTCCACAATCTTGGAGGCGACAAGGCAAGGGGATTAAGTTAACCCATCTCTTTTTAAAAAGAACATACTTTTTACTTCTGTATTTATTTCAAATTATGTTTTTCTAGCATGATTTCACAAAGTTTGCGTGAAACCCTGACTCTTAAGCCAACAGCAAGCCCCCACCTCACCCCTGAACGAATCACCCCTGAACGGTCTGCCTTTTATTCCCCAAATTCAGCACTTCTCAGGGCCAGGCGGGGCAGAGAGCCGAAACGCAGGCGGTGACCAGCCTACACACTTCAGCCAAGCCCAGCCTGGCCATTGACGCCATGTTTACAAGCCGATTATGGATTATACTATTTTATTACCCCGAGCCGCCTCCTGTACCACCTCTCACTCCCACGCGAGGTTTCCACGCAGCCCACAACACCCTTCTCTCACCACGTGGATGGCGGGTACCCCTGGCTCCATGCCCGTCCCCCATGAGCCTGCGAGCCCCTCCCAGGCTATCCCGGGCTGGCACGTTTATCCATTTAACACGCTCCATCTGTGAGATTTTGAATTCCCACCTCTGCGGATGCCCTGCTGTGATGGAAGCCCAGCGCCTCGTCGCAGCCACCCTCGGCCCCGCAGCGAGACCGATGTCCACGGGCTGTATCCATCCCGGTTCAACCCAAACCGCCCCCCCCAAAACATCCTCCCAGCGTGGGACTGCACAGCGCTATTGGGACCAACAGAACCGCGTAGTGCTTTTCCAACACACAGCACTTTTAAAAGCCACCTGTTTGTTAGCAGAGTCTTTTTTTTTAAAAAAAAAAAAAAAAATAAAACCTGCAATGTATAAACCTCTTGTGGTTTGAATAAAGAAATGCTGCCCTTTCCACTTGTAGGGATTAAAGCTGCCTTCTCATTTTACAACTGGTTACTTGCAGTTTTCCTGCCGCGCTGTCGGTGTTAGGAAAGCAGGATGCTCAGGCGGGACGGCTCTGCCGCGCTCAGCGAGGGGACGGCAGCGGGAGGCAGGCAGCCAGCCGGGCAGAGGGACGCGCGCCGCCCCGCTGCCTTCTCCTGCCGTCTAAAGGTCACCTCCGCAGCCGTTAACGCCCTAGCTTGATCTTCACCAGAATGTCAATTAACTGAGAGCACGGGATAATAATAAAAAAAAAAAAAAATTAATGAAGAACTCCGTAATAAAACAAACCTTGGCGAAAACTACTTATCTAATTCCAACTGGAATTTTATTAGTATCTGATTCAAATAGCCTTTAAACAGGAGTAAATAAAAATCTTATTAAAACAAACAGAAGCGACTAGGTAAGACAGCAGAGCTAAAAATAGACACATTTAGCCCCGATATAAGTATTCACAATGTCACTGATTGAAAGGAAGCTGCATCTATTTACAGCAGATCTGAACATGGTCCAAAACGCTGATGTAGACTCTTTCTAGTAGGCAAAATAGCAAATTAGAAAACAAAAATACCAAGCTGTTTCCAAATCCTAACTAAACGTGCTGTGTATAAATACGGAATAATGAAAAACAAATAAGTGGTGACATCTGCACCAGAATCAGTCCAGGCTCGTTTCCCATCGGCTGCGGTGAATGGCTCCGGCTCCCGGCTGCTCACACGCCCTAGCGCTCTGCAAACCATGCAAACACAAGGATTTGTCCTCATTTAGGGCACTTCAAGGTCTGCCTTTACCCTAAGTTCCTCCAAGGCCTCTCCTGATCCTTCTTATTTGGCTGAAGTTGGCCAACGGCAGAAAGAAGTCGGAGGAGCACGGCCAGAGGGACATCTGCATGCGAGAGACCTCATCCCTCGAGCAGCCTCTTGTGTAGAACAGCTGAGGAAACTGGAGGACACCATGGAGGAACAGCAAAACTCAACTCACACACCGCAGTGAAACTATTGTATGTTTATGTTTAAACCCATTTATTGGGTTTTTTAAGCATCTGCAAAGGCCCTCACCTGGAGGCAAGGCTTCAGTACCTCTGAATCACGGAATGGTTTGGGTTGGAAGGGACCTTAGAGACCATCCAGTGCCACCCCCTGCCCTGGGCAGGGACACCTCCCACCAGACCAGGTTGCTCCAAGTCCCGTCCAACCTGGCCTTGAACCCCTCCAGGGATGGGGCAGCCACAGCTTCTCTGGGCAACCTGGGCCAGGGGCTCACCGCCCTCACAGCAAACAATTTCTTCCTCAGATCTCATCTAAATCTCCCCTCTTTCAGTTTAAAACCGTTCCCCCTCATCCCATGGCTCCCCTCCCTGATCCAGAGTCCCTCCCCAGCTTTCCTGGAGCCCCTTTAGGGACTGGAAGGGACTGGAAGGTCTGCCCGGAGCCTTCTCTTCTCCAGGCTGAACCCCCCCAGCTCTCTCAGCAATGAAGGTCCACTGTGCGGGACAGCCCCGAGCTCTTCTCCAGCGCAGTCTGTGGCCTCTGAACAACAGGGAGCCAGGACGAGAAACACAGAACCACGCTTGGCTTTTCTGCTGGAAAACCACCTCTCAATATGTCATCTCGTGTTTTACCCCATTTTATTTTATTTGCCTCCAGTAATGTGACGAGCCCACCGTGGGTACCAGTAACAGATCTGCGTCTTAGGCACAAAACATAGGGAATAGAGGTCTATCATTAAACCACGTAAAAATTGTAATTCAAACCAGCCTGCAGTTGTTATAGAATATCCAGTCAAGTTCAAAATCTTGTTCTGTATGGTACACGCAGGCAGTTGCCATAGCAGAGGATAATTAAGACCACCTAAAAGCTCCAGAACTGAGAGAACCACCGATTTCCTCGTTCAGGAACAAAGAGACTTGCTACTACCCGGGAAAACTCATCTGCGTAGGAATCACAGCGTCGGGTAGGTACAAAGCCACAGAAATCCTCCCAGCCCAGAAGGCACCACAGATTTCACTGCTTTTCTTGCCAGTTATGAGCTATTTGTCCTTAACCTATTTTTCCTAATAGAGCCTAATATACACTCACTTTTCATTAAAAAACAATACATCATAACAAATTAAAACATATCTCTGTGCATAAAAAGCAGGGTAAAAGAACAAATTGTATTTTACAAGACAGGACTTGCACACCACGGTGAGGAGCGCAGAACAATTTTCCCTAGAACAGAATCAAATTGAGCTCAAAATTAGTCTGTAAGTTGCCAGGTAGCTCGTTTAATGACGTCTATAAATCATTATATTAAAATAAACTTTGGCTAAAAGGTTTCAAGTGTCTTCAAAGGAAACCCTTATTTGCAGGCATATTTTCCACGAGCTTTTCACCCAGCGGAACCACTAAACACGTGTTAAATCTTGGTCAGCCGGGGGAGCAGGAGCTGCGCTGCCCCTCCAGCACACAGGTCTTAGTGAGAGCAATCAATTATTATCCTGCTTCGAGCCCAGAAGAGCATTTTGGAGTAAAATACTCGAGGCGGGTTATGGAGCCTGCGTTTCAGAGGAGAAGGCACAGGGTAAACACCTTCCCACCCCCTCTGACAGCAGCCAGGGCTTCAGCTCTTTCAAAGGGTAGGACCAGCAGCTTGTCAAGATGTCAAGAGGTGGCACACCAGTTCAAAGGATAAAAGGATTTCTCAGGAGAAGAAGAATGCGCTCTATTTTTAACACGCAGCTGTAAATCATTAAAAAAAATAAATAAAAATGTGATGTCTGCGCTTCACCCGCTGCAACTGCCACTGGATCTCTGCCTCAAAAAAAAAAAAAAAAAACAAAACAAAAAACCCACCACGTATCTTAAGACCCTCAAGAAAGGTACCTCTGAATATTGAACACGTAATAAAGAATTTTTTAAAGCCATGGAAAGAAAAGAACACGGAAAACTTGTATCTGAAACGCATTTAGTAGCTATCTTTCATATTCCGGTCTCCCTTAACGTGCAGAATGCCAGTCCACTAAAGGAGATCTGGACTTACGTCGAAAGTGGATTATCGAAGGCATTCAAGGTATCAAAGGTGAACAAAAAAAAAGGTTATACGTAAGAAAAAGTAACTCTAAAAGACTGAGGACTAATATCACTAAACAAAGAGATGTAAAAATATTCTAATTTTTAAAAGAACAACTAAGCACGCATTTGAAGCATTCCATTTCACTCAATCAGTTATTGCAAGGAACGCGATTGAATTCCTTCACTAAAGCTCATCAAGAAATAAACGGCATTTGAGGTTTTGTTCTTTCTTCACTCGCAAATAGAAGAAACTCCCACCACTTTTGCAAGTGGTATTAGCAGCTACTAGCAAGCTAACAAGTATTAGCAGCTTAAAAACGTCATGATGGTTGTTTGTTACTTGTTGTATGGGCTCTTTCCCCACATCACAAGAATATTCAGTCCCTATGAATGACGTGACAGTTATTTTCTCGGTCAGTATTTTCCCATTACACAACTTTTTAAAATTACTTACATAATTAAGGGTAGATGTCAGGAGGATGGGGCCAGGCTCTTCTCAGTGGTGCCCGGGGACAGGACAAGGGGCAACGGGCACAAACTTGAGTATAGGAAGTTCCACCTAAACATGAGGAGGAACTTCTTTACCCTGAGGGTGGCAGAGCCCTGGCACAGGCTGCCCAGAGAGGTGGTGGAGTCTCCATCTCTGGAGACATCCCAAACCCGCCTGGACGCGTTCCTGTGCCACCTGCTCTGGGTGACCCTGCTCTGGCAGGGGGTTGGACGGGGTGATCTCCAGAGGTCCCTTCCAACCCTATGATTCTAAGCGAATATCCCTTTATTATTGAAAAGCACACTATTTCTTTTGACGCGCTCCAAGCAATGAACCGTTCACTGTTACGAATTATTTAACACATGAAATACACTGGGAGGTGCATTTCTACTTCTTGACAGGGCCTAGACCTCTGTGTGCATTTTCTTGGGGGAGAGGGAGGTGATGGGATCGTTTAATGAAGACACGGAATAATTTTCACAACAGCAGGGTATTCTCAAGTCTCTGATGCCGGTATTCACCTTCACCAGTACCGGTCAGTATCTTAACCACTGAAAAGAATCAAACTCTTCTGAAACAGCACCTAGGAAGGCTGTTGTACTGTGGTTAAAAATCAACACACAAAGCCAGTAGTATTCAGTTAGTAAATACACACAGCACTTAGTCAGGTAAAGAGGAGCAAAACCACTAAAACAACAGCGACAAGA
Source organism: Alca torda (assembly GCA_008658365.1). Lineage (NCBI taxonomy): Eukaryota > Metazoa > Chordata > Aves > Charadriiformes > Alcidae > Alca > Alca torda. The sequence continues at coordinate 31,188,638 of CM018088.1, read as the reverse complement.
GCACAGGTGATTCTCCTACGTGAATTTTAAAGCCTTCCTCTGGTTCACTCCGTGCACTCCAAGAAGAAAGCTGCCGAGAACTGGAGGTTCCGAAACAGATGGCTCTACTTCTCTTCAGACTCCTTCCCCTTCTAATCCCAGAAATCATTAACAGAAGTATCTAGAAACATTAAGAAATTCTTTTGCGTGTTTCTGAACCTATTTATCCCACCACCACAGCCAGGCACACATTCAAGAGCAGAATATTAGAGAGGCAGTGGCTGGACATAAAGCTGTCAGTGGAAAGAGGCCAGGAAAGAGAGAAGCAACTTCCCTGCAAGGTGACTGCTCTGCTCCCCTCCAGGGTTTGAGGATTCGGAGGTCTGATGGTGTCGTGTCCATTACTCACCTCCTGACCGCGCACCGAGGGACGTCCTGCAGCAAGAACCTTGCAAATCCGGACCAGTTCTCTGGGGGCTTTACAAGTTCTATTATGCATCGTACTTTTATAGATATCAGTATAGAACAATAAAAGCATTTGAAAGGCTTACAGTAAATTTCCATGCTGTTCTCTGCTCTAGAAATGAATTCATGAGATAATTGATAGCCAGAGCTCTCCAGATTCACTGCTCTTTCTAACTGCTTTATCTCTTAAAAGCACTGCGGAAAGTTAGAAGACTTAACAGCTTCAGTAATTTAGATTCTACTTACTCTTCTCCTGGTTTCTGAGCTTTCCTCCTGTTACTAATGAGTTATCCCACTGAGATGAACGAGTAGCACTGGCAGGGCCAGGGAATCCGCTTTATTGTTAGTACAGAGCTATGCAGGTAAATCTCATTAAAGTTGTTATTATGCCACGTTACAGACATGGAAAACTAATATTTACCTATTTCACAGTGGTGTTCAGAGGCTTAATTGGTCTGTGAATTGTTATACGTTGATAAAAACTCCACGGGAGTGCAACTGTTTCGGATTGACTGAGAAATTGGGCGGGGGGGGTACAGAATCAAGATTGTACACCATCACTGTTTATGCACAAGTAGAGCATTCCATCAGAAATGGGCTAAGAAAGCTCAAGCAAGTACAAGCAGATAGAAAACACTGGAAGGGTCTCTAAGGCCTCCCCGGAGCCTTATTTTCTCCAGGCTGAACCCCCCCAGCTCTCTCAGCCTGTCCTCACAGCAGAGGGGCTCCAGCCCTCCCAGCATCTCCGGGGCCTCCTCCGGCCCTGCTCCAACAGCTCCGTGTCCTTCTGCTGTTGGTGCCCCAGAGCTGGAGGCAGCACCGCAGGGGGGTCTCCCCAGAGTGGAGCAGAGGGGCAGAATCCCCCTCCTTTGCCCTGCTGCCCGCGCTGCTGGGGATGCAGCCCAGGGTGCAGGGCTTTCTGGGCTGGCAGCGCACGTTGATGGCACCTGTTGAGCTTCTCATCCACCAGCACCCCCAAGTCCTTCTCCTCAGGGCTGCTCTCCAGCCATTCTCCACCCAGCCTGGATTTGTGCTCAGGATTGCACCAACCCAGGTGCAGGACCCTGCACTTGGCCTGGTTGAACCTCATGAGGTTGTCATGGGCCCACCTCTCAAGCCTGTCCAGGTCCCTCTGGATGGCATCCCTTCCCTCCAGCGTGTCGACCACACCACAGAGCTTGGTGTTGACAGCAAACTTGCTGAGGGTGCCCTCAATCCCACTGTCCATATCGCTGACAAAGATGTTAAACAGCGCCGGACCCATACCAACCCCTGAGGAACCCCACTCATCACTGGTCTCTACTTGGACATCAAGCCACTGACCGCAACTCTTTGAGTTGTGACCATCCAGCCAATTCCTTATCCTCTGAGTGGGCACAGAAAAGCCCATCCCTCACCAGGACCCACACAGAGACCCTTAGGCCGGTTGCCCTCTCCTCCTCCTCGGCTCCCCGCGCCTCACCCGCAGGCAGCCAGATGCCATCTCCCCCACACGCCAGCAAAGCCACTGCAAACGGAGCTGGAAGGAAAGGCTGGAGATGCCGCTGCAGGAGGCTGCTGCCGGAGCCTCAGGTGTGCAGCTGCAGAATGGCTGAACAAATCACCGAGGGCCCATCTCATCTGAAAGGAATGAGTTTACGTACATGCTTCCTGGGGAAAAAACAAACAAACCTAGGAAATGTTCACAACAAAGTCGCTGCGGGTTGCGTACCACACGCTTGGGCTTTACTGTCTGGTGTGGATGCTTGCTGAAAGCTTAAACGTGGAGACATGCAAGTGAAATTTCATTCAAATAATTTATCATTCGTTATCTCTGTACATCCATTATCTATCTTGCTCATCTTCTCTCCTACAATATTACTTCTGGAGTTCAAAATTTCCAGTCTGCCTGGAATTCTTGATAATCTAACCCAAAAACTGTAGAATTACACTGCTCTGCTGAGACAAAGACTATTTCCCCCATGACTTAAATCTTCCAAGAGCTATACTGTATATAAATGCTAATATGTATCAGCATGTGTACATTATCCATTATGTGAAGTTCCAGATGATAAGATACATATTTTTCCTATTTTAAAGCTCAGACTTAATCTGCAAGTCCACTGGGAAATCACACCACCGAGTACCTTCAACCCCTTCACAAAGCAAAGCACAGAAGCACGTCAGGCTGCATCCCAACAAAGAAATGCTCAATTATTTATGATCAGAAGAAAAACCAAAATGAATACATACTTTTTTTTTTTTTTTTACAGTGACACACAAGATAGGCACCTCCTGAAAACCGCCTGCAGGTAAAAGGCACAGAACATCTGCAGTGGGAAACTTTGTCAGCAGCTCTCTAAATGATCTTCAATGTAATCCATGCAAGTATCCCGTTTATTTTACCACAAAATGTAAGTATGTCGAAAGAACTGTAGCTTCTAGTAACATTTAAATTATGACATAAAAACTAGATTTTAAATCTAACACTACTTTGGTGAAAAAAACTGCATGCAGCGAAACAGTCGGAGTTTTATAAAAAGGCTCCGAGAGTGTCTTTTCTCTCTTTCACTGCCCACACCCCGGGTTGATACAAGTGGAGAACTGCTGTAAAGGAACAGCTCCACTGTGAAATGTCTTACATTAATAGTTTCTGTTTCGGTTTGCAATCACCCAGTTTCCGACATCCACTTGCGGTTTGGTTTTGGTGTTGTTTTTAACTGATCATACGAACCGTGCAAGGAAGGCATGGCTCCAACAGATTCATGCCGGCCTCCTGCAGACTATCCACAATCCAAGCTTTAGACTAAACTTGACTTGAAAATAAGAAGTGGCACGAGAAAGAAGAAGATTAGTCTTCAAGCAGTATTTTAAATATAATTTTTTGTTCCCATAGTTACTTCCTAATTTTGACGGTGTCTACTTCTGTATGGTGGCTGTCTTCCCCAGGTCCGAAAAGGAAGCCCAGAATAAAAACACTTGAACAAACAACCTGCCTTCTTGCTCTTACAGAAAACCCGCCAAGCAAGTCACTCTTTCCCCTTATCATATGGCTGCACGTTATTTAACATCAATATACCAGGACAGAGTAAAAATTATCGCAGTGACACACAAGTCTCATGAACACTGTTAAGAAAGAAGTCCAAGGCTGTGTGTGACGCTTTCAATCATCCAAGTCATAGATCAGTAGCTAATGTGTGCCCTTGGGTGACTTTGGCTCTAAAAATACTCGGGTTTTAAAGACGCTTTAGCACAGGTTTTCGTGCAGCCCCTCCTACTCACACCGTCCTGCCCTGGGAAGGCTGGAGGACCTGGATCCATCCCGGCGGGGACTCGCACACGTCGGCCGATGGAGGTCCTCCATCCTCCCCTGCACCGCCAGCCCCCGCCAGCCCCGCAGCCCCCAGGGCTCAGCCAGACCATGGCGGGTGGGGGGGAGAACACCGCTGGCACGACCCCCCTCCGCTCACACCTCCTTCCTTCCCCGATGGCGCAGACAAGCCTCCAGCTTCAGCATCGGCACGAGCGGCTAGAAATGACGAGAAGTAAGATCTGCTAATAATTTTGTCATCCCCTCCTCATTTAATAGCCAAAAACTCAGGTGCTTTTCTTTACTCCCAACCAAGTTTTATTGCTTTCATCATTATTTCCTCAGAGGACTATTTAATTAGTTCAGAATGCCAACGGCACATAGATCTTATGCTTAAATTAAACAATAGCTTAAATAATGCTCTAGGGAGGTACTTTTCCCAGCCTGTTAGTTATTTTTAGGTATCTCGGGGAGCGCAGTGCGCTGCGCTACCGCACTGGCAGCAGAAAGAGGAAGAGCAAGAATGTTTTTCTCAACAGATTTTAACCCAAGATCCACCTAACGATTAGCATCAAAATTCTGAAATAATGAAATAGGACGGGTCCATAACCAGAGAAACAAGCACCAGAAAGCACGATTCATTGCCCTAAAGAAAAAAAAAAAAAAAAAACAAAAAACAAAACCAAAAAAAACCCCATCTCTTTAGCCTTTCTCACCCTAGTTTGTTGGTTGTTTTTGTGTTTTGGGGTTGCTCTCTTTCAACAGAAAGTTGTCACTGACAAAGCTGGAGGAAGCAGGAACCAGAGCGGTCAAGAGCACGTTTCCCTCTAACTGCAAAGGGCAGGCAGAAAAGTCCCTCCCCGCAGTTGCAGGTTGCCTGCGCAGAAGGAACTACAAAATAGACCAAACGCTCATCTGCTCTGGAAACTCAGCTAAAAAAGCTAGCAGAATATACATTAGCTATACTTAGCTGCGGCAGCATAAAGGGAGCAGATAAGAAGCGAGAGAGCCCCTCACAAGACATGCGTGTGTAGGAAGAAGCGCTGATGCAGATGGCAAAACGCTCACCCCGGCTGGGAAGACCTCCAACTTGGAGCCTGCTGACTGAAGAGGATATAAAAGACAAGTTACATGAATCACCCTCGAAAGATCATTCCTCACTATACAAAAAGTGGATGGTAAATAGGCAAAAAAAAAAAAAAAAAAAACAACCAAAAACCACGTTTGTAACTTGTTACATCAACTACAAGTTTTTTTTAATTGGTTCTTTTTACAAGTGTTAAATTTCAAGAAAACGAAACAGAAATTAGATCCAGCTTCAGGTGGAAAAAAAAAAAATGCAAGTTACTTACTAGGCAAGGTGAAAACCTTGTATTGCAGGATGACCAGCTGCTGAAACAGCTAAAATATGTTCTGTTCTCATCTCTCCCCAAGACCCAAACCCAACGGCTCTGGGGAACAGATGAGAAATGGAGAAGGGTGTTGACAACCTGCCATGTCCCACCAGCTTCCAAGCAGTCACCAAGGCTGAACCTAAGCCCAGGACCTGCAGTTGTAGGATGCTTTACTGTCACATCCCCGAATTTCTAAGCCAACTTTACTCTCTGCCTACCAGGTAGACGCAATTTGTCAGAAAGTCCAGTGTCAGACATCAGAGTCACCAAACTATAACTGGCAACAAGCTTGCTCCAAAGCATTTAACTTTAATAACCAAGATAATCCTGTTCTAAAGCAATATTATGACCTAATTCACTCCCTTGAACACTTGGCAGTGACATGGGCTGCCGCAGAGCCCGATCCGCCCAGCGGCAACGCACGTTACAGCTCATTTCCAAACTGCCCCTCGGAAAGCAGCGCTGTGACAAACGCGCCCACCCTGCCGTGCCAGGCAGCGCCCGAAGGGCTCCACGCGCAATCCTAACGCGGTGGCGAACAGGAGTGGATTCCACACGTAAATTATAGATATAGGCATATACTAGAAAATGTCTCTTTTTTCTAAAGCAAACACATAATCTGGTGGTGTAGCAAACAGGATGTGGTAAAAAGAAAACTAGCTAAAGGTGGTTAGGCACTCGGCTCCGAGACATGCTGTACTTCCCCATGAAGCTTCTGCTGTGGAGGAAGCAGCTTCTGCAGGAACAGCCGGCTGCTGGGCTATTAAGGGCTGCCAGAGCATTCTTCTGGGTGGCTCTATTATCTTCATGTCCTCTGACTCATTAGGCGATTCTTAGAGAGTTCAAGATCATTCTGGAGCTTCGCTCCTGCAAACAGTCGTGCCATCTTCAAGAGATGAGAGCAACCTATTTGCTTTCACGAAGAAAAAGGGATAAATAGAGGACAGATACTTGTTTATGCAAATCTTACAAAGTCTCCAGGCCCTTTTCACCCCCAGAAGAGCTGCTGACAGAGTTTCCTGCTCTTATATTGATCCTAAGAAGGCAGAGCAAAGGTTTTGGTTTCCAAGCCCAAGCTGCCTGTGCAACCCTGCAGTCGCACACCCGGGGGAGGTGGCAGGGAGGGAATTTCGGCCAATCTTTTACAGCGGGACATGCAAAACACTGATCCTAAAAGGATTTAAGGGCTCCTTAAGGATAAACACTTGCAGGTAATAAGACTAGCACCGTAATTAGACCTGCTCATAGGAGAACATCCATCAGGAAGGACTCCATACGTGACACCAGGAATATTTATATCAGACAACTGATCAAAGCCCTGGTTTTTACATTTGAAAGAAGGATACTGAAAAACAGGAAAAAGCAATGACCTGGAGCTGTAAGAAAGAATCGTGGTCTGGAAAAGAAAAAAAATAAAAAGCTTAACAGTCCTCATCTACATCACTTGCCCGAGGAAAAAATAAGTAGCTTGATGAAGTTTTATAGTTGGGATATAAGGATAAAGCACTGTACACCAGACGGCTCTTTAACTGAGAAAATAAAGGCACAGGAAGAGCCATCAGCAAGGGGATGAAGCAGCAGAAAATTACAGCTCACCATCAGAGACTCGTTTGGCTCGGGCTGATTTACCCTCCTCCGAGCAGGAGCTGCCTCCCGCGGGGCGCCTGCCCCACACCTGCACCCACGGGTCCAGCCTCAGCTGCCGCCGCCGCGCATCCCCGCCGTACAAAGAGGTAACGGCAAGAGTTAAAAGGTGATTAGGCTTTTAATTACCTCGCCATCTTTATTTTCACAGCCTTTTGCAAAACGCTTGCCTAAAATTGAAGGTACTTTACCACAAGCAATTATGCTAATGGCTGGAAACAGAACTAATTTAACGGCAAAGAACAAGCTAGAAAACGCAATAAAATTTAAATGAACAACCGCAGTAAGGAAATACAATATTTTCCAGTGCGATGCAAAGTCTTCTGTTAAAAAACAGTCATGTTTATCTTTTATCTTCTTTTCCTTCCATTCTAAACCCTACTTCAGAAGAAACCAGCTTCAGAAGTAACCGAAACTCCAGCGAAGTGGTCAGAGAAGCCCTCCCCATTTCCAGGTAACAGAGGGCAAGTACCGCTATGACTGTGCCAAGGGGAGGAGGAGAAAACCGCCCCGCACATCTGTGAACTCTGCGGCTCAAGATCTGGGCCAGAAACTAATACGTTAATGGAAATCTGGGCTCTGAAATTCCAGGCTCGACAGCTACCAACATGGGGAAAAAAAGGAAGATATAATCCTTCCAAGGTTACAGTTACCCAACTATAATTGCTATAACTTGTCAGAATAACTGCAACATTCTTCACTGTTCTGTGGAAGCAACTGTTAATGAAAAGTATTCAATTACATAAATAGAAATATCCATTACACAGAAGCTGTTCTGTTTGATGACTTTTTTTTTTTTTGGAGAAAAAAAAATACCCCAACTTCTTAATTTCATTGACGAACAGAATCAAGCTAGAGCAAAATATTAATGATCCAGCACAGACAACTAAACGGAGCACACACTGAGAGATGTCACTACAAGCAAACGAGGTTATCTATGCATTTATAGTGCACGATTTTTGGCCGGAATAAAAAGTCATAGTTTTTATGCACAAAGATACAGAGTACACTTCAATTACCGTAACACAATGGAAAGCTCCACGAGACTTCTATGAACGCGTACTTCAGACTCGAGTTTCCACAAACCCCCTTTTGTACAAAGCTATGAAATCCATGACTGATGAGCAGGGATACTACACAAGAATACTATTTATTTTAATCTGGCAATATTTAAAACTCCCACTCATTCAAATATTCTCATACCTACTGCGCTGCACCTTTCCAGGCAACCAGGAGCGCTGGATGTTTCTTCCCCAGCCAGGAAGGGAGACCAGCTAAAGCTCAACCAGCCCAAAGATGCTCCCACTGCACCACCTTCCCTGGGAAACAAGGCCCAGGGGCACTTTGTTCTTGGGCATTTACTTCCACTGTTAATTACAGTCTCGGTGTATTTCAGACGGGAATTGATCTCCTCAAGTCCTCCCAGCCCGTTTCATGGTTTTGTCCCCATTCTGCAAGACAAGAGCAGCTGTACTATCCCAGCAGAACATCTGCCAACCCGCTCCTCAAACCTACTGGACAAAGTTTCCACAACCCCTCATGAAATCCCTTCCCCTGCTTTACTACCCATTCCTACTACTAAAACAGTTTTATTCCTAGCCACATTTTTTTCTTTTAGTTCACATGTCACACCTCTGGAAAATCGACTAACCTCATCATTTCTGCAACAGCTTTTTTGGTTTGGAAGATTGTTCAACCTCATTTCTCTCACAGCCTACATAACGCCCTGCTTCAATACTTCTCGGAGGTTAAATTTAGCAGACTGCTAAGGAAGGTCTGCTCATTCCCACCGCTCTTTCCTGGACTCTTTCCAGCAGGTCCATGTATATTCTGTAGTCCAGTGCCAGGATGGACACAATATTCTGCCAAAAGAGGATTACTTCACATGTCTCACTGACTACAATCCTGATTTTATGTTTAGTTGTGTGATCTAGCCGAGACAACACAACCTACGTATCCCTACAACAGCCAAGTCAATTAAAAACGTCTCCCCGATCAGCGGTTCTCCACCCTGTATTTCGGTAATTACTCCAGCACGGGTGTAGAAGACACTGCTTGTTTTGACTGAGAAGCATGGCATTTTTTCCCCTCTGGTTTATGGAGAGCTTTTGTAATTCAGTCCTTGTCCTCGGTGTGGTTACAGCCTTTCTCAGCACGCAAGCAGAATGCAGAGGTTCTTCATCCCAGCATTCACACCGGTAACTAAATCGCTGCGTAGCGACTGATCTCTGATGCTCTTGTGCAAACTCCCCGGATACATCCTTCCACGTTCACCCAGAAACACTGATAACTCTTCCTCAAGTCAGTTTTCCCAATAGTTTCACCCCCTGCACACAGCAGTTTCACCCAGGCCACATCTCCCCGTGTTACTAGCAAGAACACGATGTCAGACAGCCAAGACAACATGTATGGTATCATTCCTACCACTGCTCCCTTTATCAACAAGGCTTATTACCCCTGCAGAGAAAAAAAAAAGTTTAACTGATGTGACACGTTATATTGTTGTCAAGCCCATACCAAGTAATACAATTTTCTCCTCGATGTTTCCAAATAATTTAATTATTTTTCCAGTAGTTTTCCAGAACATCAAGTTAAGTTGACAGATCGCCTTGCTTCATCTCTTCTTTCCTTTCACAACATTTCATTTCATTGAGGACCTTTGTTTTGCTGAGCCCTGTCCATATTCCAGTGTTCATCAGACCATCTACAACACTGATTTTTCAGCAGTCGTTGCGAAGAAGTGGCAGACAACGCAATCTTAAAAATATTTATGTAACATTTCATTGAACTATGACTTACCAATTTTCTGATGAAAGATCTTGTCGAAGGTTAATTCACCCCTTTCCTCAAGGTATTTCTGCATAACACTGCGGATACTGGAAGAAAAAAAGAAGCGTTACTTGAAACTGCTTATTTTAAACCAGATCTTTAACATACTTTGGAGAAAAGGATCACTACGATGAAGCACCAACGTAAAAGACTCCTGCAAAATGAGATACCACTGCCCATCGACCCACAGCAGGACAGGCAGCCTGCTGCCCTCTCTAAAGACCACAAGAGTTCATTGCACTACGACCACTAACGTCAACTGGCCTGCAGAGAGACTGCTGAATTCGTAGAATTCAACACTGCAAATTATTTTACGAAAATTCAGTCTTCACCTATGAATACCTTTCCAGGCATCACCTTACTAGCCTAAAATTAGCCTTGCAGTCTCAATACTGTGATTTTTTTAAGGTGGTTTTTTTTTTTTTGGAGTTCTTGGAGTTTGAGGCACAAAATAAAAATCACTTTTCCCCACTGTAAATATGAATACTATCCAGTGTAGAATATTAGTGATATTAGCACTTATTCAGTGCAGAAGAGACATAGCTTCGACATTTCAAACTTAACATATCAATAGCCTACACCACACAGCGTGACGTTGCTAGAATTCCCCTTCAAGAATCTATACTTATTAGGTAAGGTTTGAAAATACTGCAAATGAGCACAAATTGGAAAAAAAAAGCCATGGGCGACTGCACATAGTTCCGTTCACCGTGTGCCACAACAGAAGCGAGAGCACAACAGCTTAAAGGAGAGCCCCCAAGCTTCGCCCAGTGGGGTTTTTATCCCGGTTTGCTATTTGCGGAGGGGTAGTACTGGGCTGCCACCGGGAGCTGGAGCACCAAAGGCTGATTGTTTTCCCCCAAAACCAGGGACGGCAGGCAGGAGCACACAGACAATTCCCGGTGGAGCCCTGGGCTGGCCCTGCCTCGGGCGAGCTGAGCCCTGGGGTCACAGCCCTCCCCAGGGAACACTCCGGCCATCGCTTCCTTTCTTTATTCTTGCATCAGGTTTCAGCTTGCACCTTATAAAATAAACGTACAAGTCAACCAAAGCTACATCAGGCTGTTAACACTGCAGTTGCCATGTATCATTTAGAAAATGAGCCAACATAAGCTCCATTAGGCCCCTAGCTTGGCTGCAGCGCACTTAACATCTACTTTGCCTAATTTATAATGTCACAATCACTCATTTAAACCACATTAACAAAGATTTCCTTTATTCGTCCAGTAACCTCAATATTCATTTTAATATAATGCCTATAAAAATTTCATACGGGCAACAATACAAGCACATAAATTTTAAAATCAATGCAGCCCAGCAGTACTGCGCCTCGGTAAAAAAACTACATTGTCCAAGTATTAAGTCAAAATTCCACTAGACTTTTTCTGTTTCCGATTTTAAAATTGGTCTTTTCATACGTACCATTTACTCTTATAAAAATAACCACAAGGACCCTGTACAAAGTACTCATGCCCTGAATAAGATGGTTAAATATCGCTCACGTTGCCGCAGAAGGAAGACCGAGCACCTAACCCTTGTGAAATGCTCCTGGAAAACCTCACCAATATTAACAAGCATCTCTTCCATCGTCTCGGAGGGAGGAAAGTATTTGTGCTCCTCCTCAAATGAGGACCCGAGGCATGAAGTCTGAATGACTTGACCAGAAAAAAGTCTGTAATAAAAGCCAAGAAATTAACTCGAAGGGCCTAAACTCCAATCTGGGAAATTATTCTATTAATAGTTTCTATGTCTATCTCAAAGCCCCATATGGAACACAGATCTATGAACACTGTGATCCAAAGCGAGAACTCCGGAGGCTAAACCACCATCAAGCTAAGCAAGAATTGGGAGGGCTAAACGTTGTTAATCGGCTTCCAGACTATAAATTATTCAGTGACGAACTTGCTAGTCTTTTTCATTTGTTCATTAAAAACTAGGTCTGCTCTCTGTGTATTTTTACAACCTGAACAAAATACTGATTTCAGATGAAGAGGAAGCAGTAATTAGAGATCACGTTCTGTACTCGGGAAAAGCAAGGTAGTAAAACACAATTTATCATATAATTGACAGAATTGCAACATTTGGCTGGTTTATGGGTAGATTTTTAAAAAATACGCGTCCTAGCTTAGCATGTTTAAAATGGTGACTGTAAAACTTAATTCTCTGCTTAAATCCATAAAATGTTAGCACGTTGATGGCAAAATACCTCTGGTTGTACTGACAGCTTGGACATGGCAGCCCCGGGCCATGGAGCAGCACAGTGGGGCTGGCAGGAGCCCGGGGACAACCAGAGGCTCGCGGCAACCTTCAACCCAGGAAGGTTGGGGAGATGCCTTCAGCTCTGCCCGCTCCTTCCCTCCGCATCCCTCTTCTCCCAACCGCACCTTCCCCTCATCTCTCCAGGCTTTCAGGAGGACCACTTAGAGATGAACACGGTGTGCGTCACCGAAGACCGCAAATGTCCCTCTCCGCGGCCTCCTGGTCGCCCCGAGCCCATCAGCGCTGCCCATCCCAGCGCCTGCACTCGGAGCGCTCTTCGGCAACGTCCCGTTCCCACTGACCGCCAGACCATTAGTAACATAATAAGCCTTTTTAATAATACTGACATCAAGAAAGCTTTCCTCTGCTCGAACAAGTGCACTGCAAGAAATTACATAAACATACCCCAGTCTAGACAAGGGAAGAAGATAATGAAAAATTTAACGTATGACTGAAGTGTCCAGGAAAACACTCCGATTGTGTAACAAACAAATCTCTCCAATGCTTCGGCTCCTCTCCCTTGACATCTAGTACTTCTGGTCTGATGGATAACATGTCAAAGGAACCAAATGTTTTTTGCAGCTACAGAATCTGAACAAATCCGTAAAACGATCACAGGCTACAGGAGCCCACACTGCGTTCCGGCTTCTAAACAACAGACTTTCACCCTTTCAAAATCACTGCTCCTTATCCATATACGAATAAATAGGAATAAATTACATGCAGTGGATTATGACTACCCAGAATAATCAACTTCTAATTCTCACACAGAAGCTAAAGGTAAAAATCCTACCGAGTTCAAAAGAAACGTAGCTGAATCCATATATCCTTCGGAAGGATGGAAAATTTTAAAATGCAGCCTAGCACATTCCACAAACAGGAAGGAAGGTTCCCTCTCTGCCTTTTTATATCGAATCATTAGTTGCCCTTCACGTAAACAATCCGGGATTAAAAGCTGCATTTCACAGAAAAGTAGCCATTTCTAAAAAGCTTTCCACATCCAACGATGCTTTCAGTGCAAACAACGCGCTAATGCGAGAAGTGGACTTTTTTGCGTTAAGTTCATCTCAGTTCACAGCACCATCTACCTTAGCGGCAACACTCAAAGCAAGCAGAAACAAAAGCTGGCTGAAAACGAAATCCAGGGAGACTTCAGAAACAAAAGCATATCCGACTCTACTGTGGCAAAACCTTTTGTCCGTATATTTCTTTCAGAGAGGAAGAAAACAGCAAACAACAAAAATGTGAGAAAACGCGCAGTTTGCTGTCCGCACACCACAAGTAAATGGAAATAACAGGACAAGTATATTTAGGGGGAAGTCAAATGTCAGGTTTAAAATTTTATGGAGAAATGCATTTTGGTGTCTGGATACCTCTTTGCTGGTTTAACTGGGACCACATTTAGGCGGGTACCCGGGCGCAGGGTGCAGCCCAGGGTATCCCAGCACCCGGGCCCAGGTCAGCCGGAGAGAACTAACGCAGCGGTGAGACGGTAAAGAAGTTTTGGGAGAGGTTTTTAATTGCAAATAAGACGAGCACCTCGATCCCCGGCAACGCAAAGAGCACCCACGCAGGGTCTCGCAGGCGCGCAGGACTCTTGCAGCCCCACGGGAAAAGCTGCCCTTAAAGAAAGGGCTGAACAAAAAACCTGGGTTTGTCAAGCAGCTCAGGGCGCGCTGCCTGCCCAGAAGCAGGAGGAAAGATGACTATCTGTGTCGGCACCAATCATAAACTTTGTGAAGAGCGCAGGTCGCTCTAACCTGGCCGGCTCCTCCACCGCCACACAAAAGGGGTTTATTACAAGCCTGAGCTCGTAAACTCTGTTAAAAGGAGCTTTAAGCTGCCTCTTGAAGCTCTAGTCACTGTCGCCAGCATCCTGGTCTTTCAGACTTGACCAAAGAAATCCACTGAAAAGCAACCTTCAAGGTTAAAAAGGGTTCTGTAATTAAAAGGTTCTCGCTGCCTACAAGGGCGCGTGGTGGCAGGCAGTCTGGCAGGGCGCGGGCAGCAGTCGTGGCGCCAAGGTCGGTACAGGCGGAAAACACTGACTTGAAAACACGTCTTCTGAAAAACTAAGGAAGAAAACACATTATGTTCTTTTTAATGCAGCAAAGGACATGTGCACCGCTCATCCGCAACCCGCCCTCTCGGGCGAGCTATGCCAGCAGCAGCAAACCAGGAGGTGCCTTGGAGAGGGAGCTCACCCCAGCGCCAGCATCTGCCCTCGGAACCACGTGCCACGGCCAACAGCGATAGTTTCTTCCTGTTGCACCCCCCCATAACAGATCAGTAATATCCTGTGACTCCAAGGGTACACAGAAATTAAACTTTGCTGGGTGTATGACTGCGTCCGCACCCATGGGACAGCCACCGGAGCCCCAGGAACAGCCCATGAGGCACCCAGAGCACGACCACAAGGGATGCGGGCGTATGCAGAAACTAGAAGTTACGGAGGAGAATAAACTAAACAGCATTTACTTTGACATTTCCTAAAAGTTCTGCTATTCATTTCCAAGATGCACGGATTTTGTCCCCGCGGGTTTGTTACACTCAATTATGCAGGAGCTCTTTAGAAAGCATCTCGCGCCTAGGAAATGGGAAGGGTATAAAGAAAGATGCAACGATATGTATCCGTATACACGCTCTTACTATTGGAACTAGATCAAGAAGCTACTTACTATTAGTCTTCTTACTACTGTATCTTAAAGGAACTTTCAATTATTTATCATAAAAGCACATTATTTTCTCTTATAAATCAATAAGAGTTCAGATTTGTGGGATATTATCTACCGTACAGATGCACACATGCACATCGCACTTGGGAAAAAAAAAATATTTGGCCTTATCGCAAGCATTAAAGAATCGCACCTACATTAAGAAAGCGCAGTTACACTCACTGATATATTCACCTATAAGTTGAAACAGAAAAAGGAGAACAGAAAAACAAAAGAAGAATGAAATGGCAGCTCCACAGAGGCTGGCCTGAGGGGAGCAGAGTTCAGTATTTAACTCTACCAACATTTCCTGTATCATCTTGAGCAAGTCATAAATGTTATCTGCCTCAGATTCCCAGTCTGTAAAATAAAGTGGTATTTCTTTTTTTCCTCCTCTTTGTCGTACGGGAAGGTATCATCCTTCTGCCATGTGCCTGGACCCAGCACGCTAAGCTCCTGATGGCTCTTGGCACATCCAAAAACTACTGAAATGCTAGTAATTGTTTCCAGAAAATGCTAGATATTCAGCGATTGAATTACCACTGCCTTTGACTGCCAACCTCTTGCACTGCCCCGCTCTCTGCGCTTCGAGCATCCCACTCCCACACTGGACCTTCCATTTATTCTTGCCTGCTTTCTCCTCTTTCTTCTCGTTATCACTCCTTATTTCCCCTTTTCAAATCCCTCTCTCAACCTGTTCTCACCTTGCTTTCCGCGCCGTATTTATCACGGCCCTTCATCCCATCCAGCTTTCATCTCCGCTTTCTTCTCCGCTTTCTCATTCTGCACAACAGCCCCAGCCCGCGCACGGGGAAGCTTCACAAAGCCAACAAAGACCTGAGCTCGCCCGCAGTCAGAAAATAACTAAGCCTGCCTAGACCCAATTTCAAACGAGAAGAAAGTCTGAAAAAGCCTGAGGCATAATACTACCAATGCGTCATTAGTGATACAGTTTCTCCCTAGAAGTACTTTTACTGAGGTTTTGCAGAGCAGGAAAAAAAAAAAACAAGTCACACAACAGAAGACGACAGGGAGAAGGAAAGAAACATCTAAAAGAGTGAATCTGTGTGACTGATTACTAATGATGCTATTATTTTCTTATAATATGTTCACCACTGGCATGAAGTACCTCTCCAGCTGAACAGAGAACTCCCCGGGAACGAGACTGGAAATTGGAATGAGTTACTGCATCACAGCCCCCAGGTCAGCTTAACACACCACTTTCGGGAGGGAAAGCG
Organism: Alca torda; assembly: GCA_008658365.1. Taxonomy (NCBI): domain Eukaryota; kingdom Metazoa; phylum Chordata; class Aves; order Charadriiformes; family Alcidae; genus Alca; species Alca torda. Next base: position 31,172,827 of record CM018088.1, on the reverse strand, counting down.
AAAGGCAGACACCTGATGCAACCAGTAAGAAAGAATTAGCTTCCCTCCAAGACGAGGGGTAAAAAAAAATAGCGAACATATCACAAACCATTCAATCCGTTTATTTTTGCTTCCTCTCAGACTTGTACCCAGTTCAAAGTTCAGCAGAAGTCAATACTTCTCCAAACGATTTTGTTCTCAAACGCTGTAAAAGGCACTTTACACCCTGCAACTTCTGCTCAAGCAATTAATGGGGCAAAGTAAATTCCCAGCAGCTAAAGCCAGAAAGGGCCGTTAGGCCACCTAACCTCATGTATTTATCTATGACTTGTAAAATTCCACAGTTGAAGAGGAAACAAATCATTAGAAGACCGTGAAAAAACATTTTTGGACAACAATGAAATAGCGTGGAAAAAAAAACATGTTCCTGTTTTTCTTTTACTTTTGAGCACCCTATAATATTACTAGAACACCCCTGACAGCAATGCGATATCCACTTGGTTTCATTATCTAATAGAGAAATAAAAGTGACCGTTGGTGTTATGTTAATTAGTGCACGTGCTTGTTCTAATATTAGTCTCACCAAATCCAGTAGCCCAGCCCACCCAGGAGCATGCCCCCGGCGGGGGGGGGAGGGGGGCACACACCAACACACACACCACCACCAACCCACCCCAGTCATCCTCGTGCTGGGTGTCCCACCGGGCAAGAACAGGGCTCTGCCACCTCCTATCCCCATTTCACCCGTTTCTATCCCATTTTCCATCTCTCAAGTTTACGCTAAACCCACCGCCAAGTCATTTCACTACACTGAACTAACGCTCTTATAATTGTCAAGGGTGATTAATAGCATACTGCACCCAAGAAGCCTGTTTGCGATGGAAGGGATTAAACCTCAGCAACACTTCCCCACACAACCCCCTCTCTGGTGCGTGCATCTCAGCCAGGAGACAAAGCAGCTTCACTTATGCAAATTATATTAATGGAGAAAGTTTACAACAAGGCAGCCAAAAGCAATAGCTAGGCAGCTACAATTTCAAAATACGCACTTAGCCTCCTGTTCCTTGAGGATCATTTGCATTATCATTGCTGAAATCTGAAACTAATATAAAAGCTTCTAAGCACATGAATTTTTCAGGAATAATTACACTGAATTGTAATGTCAAGGACTTGCCCTTCCACCAGAATGCTGCTACTGAGAAACTACAAGACAGAGAAATCGGAGCAAAATAGCATCTTCTCGTTCCTACTGCAATTAAGTAATTTGTCAATCATAATTTTTTTTTTAAACAAATAAAAAATTACTGAAGACATGCCAGTTTTTTTTTCATCTTTCCGCATCTCCAAAATGTTTAGAGGCTTCTTTAAAAGTAGCATGTAAGTGTAAACATTAACTGAGCTACCAAGAACTACAGCCAGCGTTGACTGGAACACACTACATTTGCCCGTGATTTATTTATTCATTTATAGTCTCAGGATGCACTTTTACAGAGACTTGAATGTTTATTTGCACTATCCAAATCCATCAAAAAGTTGCTAAAATTGGACCAAAGATCCTGCCCCAAAGGCCTCTGAACTCAAAGCACGACGGGGTCAACAAGTACAATTCAGAGCAGTGGCAGAACCGCACACAGCCATTACAGCCGAGATATTTATTTTTTTGCCCTTTATAAGAGCACATTTAGAAGGTTTAGCGATGCAAGACTGATGAAAAGTGAAACTTTTTGGAAATACTGGGCCTAAGAATCTCTTAGATTCTTAGATCTAGATTCTACATTCCTAGATCTTCTCAGAACTCTTTCAAACAAGTTAAAACTAAAAAATACTTCCCGTATTTCCCCCCCCGCTGCCCCGGAAGAAACACCCCCCTTTGAAGAGGCGAGCATCCCCCAGAGCCTGCATCCCAAACACCACAGCAGCACCTCTCCTAAAGCGAAACAAAAACAGAAGCGTAAAATCATCTTCAGTGATTATTTGGTTGGGTTTTTTTGCTCCTCATCATGCGTTTTAACCTGGCAATTATTTTGAGGTCCCATAAGTAAGGAGGAGATGTGAAGGAAGTAACCATAACCATTAGATCAATTTAGAAAGAAGACTGGGCACACCTGGGGTAAAAAAAAATAAATAAATAAAATTACATTAAAAAAAAAAACCAAACTCAAGAGGACTGATGCCCAGAGACATGGAATTGCTTAAATGTGCCAATGAACAGAATGTGATGGGGAAGACAGAGGGATGCCATGCTCCAGCAAAATAGCAAATGATGAGAAGACTCGGGAAGGAATGTCACCTGCGAGGCACTGCCGGGGCTGTCCTTACAGCTCGCCAAGGAGGGGAATCCAAGCCAGGAAAGCCAAAACGCTCCAGGGCAGCCGGCAAAACGCCGTCCGACCCAATCCCTCCAGATCCTCTCTGCTCACGGCACAGCCAGGCTTATCCTGGCAGACACTTGAGGCCTCAGGAGTAAAACGCCGACCCGCGTTTTGTCTTCTTTTCATTTCAAGTTCAGTTTAACCGAGACTTGTGTTTCACCGAGCTTGCCTTCCCTTCAGAAATTAAGACAGAGATGTAATAAACAGAACAGCAGCCAGAGCTGGCACGTGGAGGCTGCATTCTGCACCCTGCCCCTGGGAGAAAGGCTCTTCCTCCCAGGTCGGAAGAATTTATTGGGTTCCCCTGTGCTTTTTAATTTTCTGGGAGGGTGCAGAAGCTACTGGGAGCTCTTTTCTCATCTACACGCTACGCAGAGGTAGCAATTCCTCCTGGGTGAGGAGCACCCATCCGTTCCCAGCTCCATCCCGCATCCCCACCGTGTCCCCAGGTTGCAGGGAAGCGCTGGGAGGTCAGGGTGCAGCCGGTGCTTGTCAGGTGTATCCCAAACCCGCTGCCGCAGCCGGCCTGAATTCCTCTTGGCCTTCAACGAAGGCTTTAATCTGCACAGCTCTACCAGATCCAGAGAAATCTGCCCTTTCCCCAGTTCCCCTCTCAATAGGACATGGCACATGCCGACAGGACAAATTCCTGGCGCACTGGAAGAGGACTGGAGGGATTCTATATAGAAGCGATTTCTTCCAAGACTCTCAAAAATTTTATCTATTTATGCAAGGCATGTTTATATAGGTGTTTATTCAGTATCAGAATTACTTTCTTGGAGAAAGTAGTAAGCATGGGGTGAAGCTATTTACGTGGAGAACAGCTGTATTTTCTAAAGCTAGAAACTGCTGCTTTTACCTCAATTTAGTTCAATTAAATTATGTGAATCAGTTTATGCACCTGGACCTGACGGCTCCTGATAGACTTTTTTCTAATTTTATTAATTACCCCCCAAAAATGCTATTATTGATAAGAAAATTAAACCAGGCCATTCCACATGATTTCACCAGAACACAAACTTAAAAGCTGCATATGTTCATCTCCTGATGTTGCAGTTCCAGCATTTTGCTGAAAACATTCCAGAGGAGAAGGTCCAGGCACTGAAAAGCCATCCTACCTGTAAAAGGAGTAACAGCTATAAAGTTTATTAATTTTACTGGGAAGACAAACCCTCCTGTAGGCATCTCCCACCAGAGACACCAAGCGTGCTCCGCGTGCCGCAGCTCCGCTCAGCTCTCTCCAGAGGATGCTCCAGCCATGGCTCCAGGCAGGTCCTGGCATCAGCACCCACAGCCCATCCGCAACAGGCACCGGCTCCGCATGGGATCACACGGATGCGTTATACCTAGAACGCGACATCACATTACAGAAGCTTTCCCCAAAAACGTCCCTAGAAACATCCCTCTGATTTTAGCACAGAAGTCTGCACGCTGATCTCTTCCCAGATCACCCTCATTTACCTTTTTTCTTAATTAAGGTAATGACGCCCAAGGGAAAGTCTAAGTTTCAAAACATAAGCTTCAGCCTTACAGCATCCCCACAGGAGAACTAATTGGAACATATCTCTTAAGGCCAGATCTCTCTTTCATAGAATCACAGAACGGTTTGGATTGGAAGGGACCTTAAAGCCCACCCAGTGCCACCCCCTGCCCTGGGCAGGGACACCTTCCACCAGACCAGGTTGCTCCAAGCCCCGTCCAACCTGGCCTTGAACCCCTCCAGGGATGGGGCAGCCACAGCTTCTCTGGGCAACGTGGGCCAGGGGCTCACCACCCTCACAGCAAAGAATTACTTTCCTCTGCCCCGAGACGCTCCAAGTACCCTGTGCCCAGGCTCTGGGACAGCCTCAGGCCTCCACTGCTTATCCGAAGCTCCGAAAATCCAACTTCAAACCCCGCATCCGCCGAACGTTCCTATGCGTGAGCAAAGGTACATCACTTATTTTCTGCTTGGCTTAGCTGCTGATCTGTACAATGTAGGTAACAACAGTGCCCTTCCTCCCAAACTCTCATTTGGCATCTATTAAAGCTGCAAGGGCTTTGCAACAGGACCTTCGTCTCCCCATGCACCTCTGCATAGGCCTGCCTTTTATTAAGGTATCAGACACTGCAGTTACACAAATAAGGACCTGAATTCCCAAGGGAGACAGCACCCAACCCATGCGGAGAGCAGCATCCGCAGCAAGCGGCAGCCCTCCTACGCAGGCTCCTACACCGTGACGGTCCATCTCCATCCCTGAAACACGTATTTTTCCTGCTAAGAAAGTACTGTAGTACAAAGCGAATGAGATAAAAAGCAAGTATGCTTTGTTAGCAGCCCCAGCTTTCCCTGTGTATACTAAACCATGTTGGGAAAGCCATCTTTTTACGACCTTCTCACCGAACACCTACTGACAGCAAAGTTAGGAGGCTGAATTTCTAAACAAAGCTGAGTTTTTAACTACTCTGCCACCTCTACTCACCCTGAGCAGGACTAACCGAAATGAGAAGACATTCACCATCTCAGAAACAGCAGTCGCACCAACCAGATGGTGATGCTTTAAGAAGTACAGTAACATGGAACGACCCCATTCAAATCATTTACTACCCGCTTCAAGAAAGTGCCCGGTGAACCATGAGATGCTCCGTTTCACAGGGACACTCTGACCTTTGAGAAGTACAAATCCACGGTGCTTGCCTCCGATGCCCACCTGCTTCAGGTTCACCTACAGAACCTGGTTCTCAGAACACTTGCCTGGTGTACACCACATTCAGCCATCTTTAGCTCTCACCAAGCTTTACTTCCTTTACTCTTTGCTCAAAACGTTCAACTCAAACAGCAGGACAGAGCAGAGCTGCAAAATAATAAATCAGTTTATAAAACCATTTAATTTAGAATCCTTTTTCCTTCTGGAGCTTCACAAATTACAGGTCGATGAAAGCCCTTCAAACAGTTTGAGTGTCCTGCAGGCTGGTTTTAAGTTCTTACTTCAAATTTTTCAAATCAGTTTTTCCTAAGTACTGGAAACAGTATAAAAATACCAGGAAACAATCTTGCTTGACGCTAAAAAAAAAAATCGTAAATGTCAAACAAAAAACTAAACTGTTTTGAAATTTTAGACAGCCAAGCTTAAGAAGTTCTACTAAAATGATTTACAGTCATTATTGCCACAAGCAGATGGAACAAGCTTCAATAAAGTACCACCACCTTACAGAGCTAAAGTTACCGTGACATAAATTTGTCTGAATTAACTGTTAGATCCTTAATCCTCCACATCATTTCCTATTTAATTCTGCATTCATTGGCACCATTTCTGCGCAAAGCACAGTAAAAGCATAAGCCTCTGCAAAACCTGGGCCTACTTTTTTCTGGAAAAATGAAAAACAGCATTTTTAAAGATTTCTACCATTTGCATTCAGATCCTGAGAAAGGAGCATAATATAGCACAAGGCTTCCTGGAGCTACGACATTCTCCAAACAACCCGCATATAAAGGAGGAATTTGGGGTATCAACATCCCTGATGAGATCCTGTTAGACCCTGCTGTGCCGTACCGGGGACCAACACCACGAAAAGGCGTTCCAGATGCCACACTTGTCATGGGAGACAAGGGAATCATCATGGAATGGTTTGGGTTGGAAGGAACCTTAAAGCCCATCCAGTCCCACCCCCTGCCCTGGGCAGGGACACCTCCCACCAGACCAGGTTGCTCCAAGCCCCATCCAACCTGGCCTTGAACCCCTCCAGGGATGGGGCAGCCACAGCTTCTCTGGGCAACCTGGGCCAGGGGCTCACCGCCCTCACAGCCAAGAATTTCTTCCTGAGATCTCATCTAAATCTCCCCTCTTTCAGTTTAAAACCGTTACCCAAATGGATGGAAGGAGGCAGACAGGAAACACCACCAGTAAACACGGCAAACGCTCCCTCAACACCGCAAGCCCTGGCAGATTAATCACAGTCAAACTTCATAAGCTTCACAACGAAAAAGCGTTTTAAGGAGGGATTCAGGGGAAACGTTTTGTGGACCTGGTGGCAAGGAACAGCACGGAGCAAAACAGGCAGTGGCTCTCAGCTCATGGAGGGGAACGCTGGGAGACGGCAACACTGGCAGCTTTCAATGCCGTGACACCGAGATGTCATCGAAGTGATGCTCAGCAAGATAAGTGCCACCTGCAGAAGCCCAGCACTGAACAGTAAGCGCGAAGCAACACAGACAAAGAAACACCTAGAAACATGCAAAGGGATGACATGAGCAGAATAGCAACAAATATGAAAATTACATGAACAATTGTCAGGAAAATATTCTTAGAGACAGCACTCTAAATGAGTAAGCACAACAAGAAGGCGTTAAATAAAGCCAGAGAAAATACTGTCAAAGTGAGACTGACAGCAGAGACAGAGGAGTTTCAGCCTGTACTGAGAGACGTTACAGAAGTTTCAAGAGGTACAAGAACATGCTGAAGGACACATCAAAGAAACAAATGGAATTCAGAGAAAGAAGATAGCAGTGCCAAGAGAACAAAATTGAGAAAGCAACAGAGGAGAGAGTAATGATGCTTAACTCCTAGAGGGACATGTCGCTTGGGTATCGCCAATATTCAGCGCTGTAACAGGAAGAAGGCAAATCACAAATAGCTCAGGATGGAACTGGAAAAGAAAAAAGCAACCTCCGCGCATTCGATGAACCTCAATTAGAGTTGCAAACCGGTTAGTCTGAATACTAGGTAAGAAAGCAAAGGGCACGTCACAGACTAAACCGCCCCAGCGAGAAGCACCTGGGGCACCAGCATGTTGCTCTTCACTTCTAGAGGTAAAGTGAAGACGGGATGATAACTGAGAAAAAATGTCATGTTAAAAGTGTGACTTTTAAGAAAAGAGGGACTGAAACATGCCTTTTTTTCCCCTCCCAAAAGGGACAGAATTCAGAGGAAGGCAGGAGACCAAAGAAAAAGGCTGAGAGAAAAATACGAATTAACTTGAAAGCAAGGGAATTACTAAAATAAGCAGGTTAGAAAAGGTAAGATGAGATAAGAAACACCTACAACTGCAGCAAGAGAAGCAGGAGAGACGCCTGGGCAGATGCATGCTATGTTTTGTTACCATGCCCTTGGTATTTGTACACCGAAAGCACCCTAAGCTTACGTGATGTTTATAGCAAGGAAGCTTTAATGTTAACTTTCCTGGCGAGGCTGGCTGCAGGCAGCGTGAGGACAGACAGCGGTGCCGTACGCAAGCCCTGCACCCTCTGATTCCAGTTATCTGATTTCCTGGACCATTTTTTCCTCAACTTCACATTATGCAAATCCTTTACTCAAAACAGAAGGAGCTGTTGGCAAATAAAAACCAGCTGTTAGATAGTGTTCTTCCACTCCCTTTGACCAAAATAAGGGAAAACCTAAAATCGACATGGAAAAGGAAAAAAACTTCAGAAGTCTGCTGAACAAACCTAAAAAATTCGGAGTGTGCTTCATTTACTCCATTCCCCCCAGACTTAAAACAAAACTGTAGAAAAAGATTAAGGTTTCAGATTTGCTCGTATTTCAATACCTACGTCTTCTTTCCCATTTTAGGTCCTATCTCTGCAGGTCACTCTGCCTTTGACAGCCCTTCTGTCCACCCATGCAAATCTACCCGCAAAACAGGCTTTTAAGAAGCAACGCAAAAGTGAAAAGATATCGCAGCTTTCCCAGTTCTTGGCAAGGCGCTTAGGAACGAAAAGGAGGAAATGCAAAAGGGAAGGAAAAGCAGATGACAGAGGATGGAAAAAGGGTTGTTTTGTTTTGGTGTTTTAACAAAACAAAAGCACACTAAGCTTCTTCCTTAGGCAGTCTGGTCTCATTAGCGTTTTCTGTCCTCTTTCTTCCCAACCTGTGATATTTAACGATTTGGGTACATGAACAGTCTGAGGATGCTTCCCGTAAACTCAGCAATAATCAGCCCCACGGCCAATAAACTCTTCACCCTCGTACTTTATTTGCTGCTAAGCCTTGGCCTGCAGCCTTGGAATTTATTCTGCCTGCACTACAGCTATTTCCCTGTAAACAGGAAGCCCCCTCAAATTTGCATTACAGTAAACTCATTTACTTCATTGAGTGTCAGCCTTATCTCAGAAAGATAAAACAGTGCCGACAGGTGTACCAGGCTCCCGCAAAGAGACAAATTCTAATAGAGCAGTAAAACCTTTGTAATATTTCTTGAGGAGATAACGCCGGCAGCACAGGACGCAGCGGTTGTCCGACGGAGATAAACCGACACCAAACGCATTCCTGCGGAAAGAGCACTGCAATAAGGCCAAGATATTTATTTTCAAGCGTGGATGTGATATCCCAGTGACCTTCCCGCTATCTGTCCCAGTGACAGCCAGGAGCCGGACGCGAGGACGCCCAGCGTTACTGAGCCGTGCTCACGCTCCTCTCCAAGGAGCCGCTCTCACATATGTGCAGAGAAATAAAAAAATTATTTGGAAAAATTATTTGATTTCAAAATCATGTAAGAGAGGACTTTGTGCGTTGTATTTTTTTTTTACTGTTACTATATCAACCCGCATTTAAGCAGCCGATTTATGTAATTTTAAATGAATCACTTTGCCAGTGATGCAGAATATTTAAGTATACCCAACACCCCATGTCTGCTTTAATGAGAGGGATCAAAAAAAACCCAACCAGAAACCAGCATGAAGACATCTGACACCAGAATAACGGTCACAATTTCCTACTGCATGAGGAAATCCCTGGTTTCAGTTAGAAGCTGAGAAGTTCAGTCATTTCAAGCGACCTAGAGCCGTTTGTGGTCCCACGCTTAGGTAAGTCTCTGTTCTCATTTATGTCCACGCTTCCTCTCATTCATCTGCTAAGCTGTCTTACACGTCCCCTGTCCCACGGCACCCTGGCATCGCTTACAGCTGCAAACCTCTCTCCCCCTGAAGGCTTCTCACCTTCTTCAAAGCACAACAGTCCGGGGGGGATGGCAAACAAGGTTTTTCCTTTAGTATTTCACGCAATCTGCAAACAGGTTCTTCCACATGCAGCACTGGGAGCGAGGAGGCATTTCAGCCACCTAACCCTTTACCTTTCCTCCTACTCTGCTGAACTTCCTCCTGCACCCGGCTGCCGTTTCCCACCCTGCGGAGCCCCACGCGGGGGAACACGACCTCTCCCAACCCAGGGAAATCACCAAACATCGACACCACGCAAATCCTGGAGAAGGAGAGCAGAATGCCACAGGTTCTTCAGGCCTCCTGCCGTGCTAAGAGGCTTCCACCACGCTTTGCACAAGGGGCATCGGTCCTGGCAGCAGATTTCCAGCCTCCCCACAAGCGCCGAGGGTGCTGGTATCTCTCATGCCGAGGGTGCTGGTATTTCTCACGGCACTGGAAGGACTACTCCTCTGCACCCCCTCCACATCCCCACCTTCCACCTCCCCAGAGGGCTCGTGTCCCTGTTGCAAACGGGGAGCACCGTGGCACATTCCCGAGACTAAGGACACCAACAGAAATAACCAAAGCGCTCATAAACGCAGAGCTACCAGCACTCCCAGTAAAGCATAATGTACCTCAAGCTAACAGCACAGGCTAAATTTTATAGACATTGATTAGTTTTACAAGCATTTACACATACCAGGAGAAAAACAGGCACCTTCATCTGTCCAGCAAGCCATCCTCAACCAGACCTTAAAAACAACGGCCAAACTTCTCCATCGGAGGTTTCACCGCCTCTGCAAGGGAGGGTGAAGGTGGGCTGGGCACCGCCGTGCCCCCCACCTTCCCCCTGTTCTGCAGCCTCCCTGCGCGACCCAGAATTCAAGCACAAAGGCAGAAAAAAAACCCCGAGCGAACAAGTGAGAAGAGGGCTTCGGTGCTCTCTTGTTCACGGCAGACAGCTTGGCTAGGCCACCAGCAGGCTTGCAAACTGCTGCCACATTTTACAGTCAATTTTGGTTTAGATCTTTTTTTCTGTTGCAATGTTTTATTTGCTGGCTAAATCTTCTTTATATATATATACATAAATACATATATATATATATATACACACACACACACAAAGCCATGAAACGGAGGGAAAGCTTACTTTTAATTTCAGCAATAAACAAGTAAGCAACACTCAAGTGATTTTATAACGCATGCACAACCAGGGACTGTCGTTCAGAAGAAAAGCTGCTTTTTCCCACCGAACCCCAAGAAAAGGAACCTCAGCGGTGTCCAGGCACCCGTCCGCTCGCCCGGCCAGAGCCGTGGAAGCCCAGGGCGACGGAGCCGGCCGCTGGACCGAGACCTGCAGCGGTTCATCACTGTACAGCACCTCTGCTCCGGGAGCCGCTTGCTAAGAGAAAAACCTGTCTCCCGAGCCCGTCCTCCCTCCCTGCACCGGTGTCAAACCTCACGAAGCATCATCCAAAATAAAAAAAAAAAAAAAAAAAAATTAAAAAAATATATATAATTTAAAAAAAAAATAATAGCTTTGCAGAATAGAACAGTGAGAATGATTTCAGTTTGGGTTTACCGTTTTATTCAGCTCGCCACTTAAAGAATTTCTCACCCGCTGGATGAAGCATCAAGTTTAGGATGAAATAAACACCCGAACCGCGGGGTGGGTTGGGGGGGGGGGGGGGGTCCCCCCCCGGGGAGAAGCCGGCTTCTCCACATCTTCACCCACCGACAGACAGCCCCCCCCCCCCCCAGAAGTTGTTCCACATAAAGGCACCCAACCCGTCCTCGCTACTCGCCCCGGAGGCCGCGGGGTGCTCAGGCACGGCGGGGAGGGCCGGTGGCCACCGGACCGTTATGTTCGGCACCGCGGGATGGGGGGGGGGTGACGGACGGGACGGGGAGGCCGCCGAGCCGGGGCCGGTCAGGATCCCCGGGGGCCTGTGCGGGCGGTACCTGGGCTCGGGCAGGGTGATCTTCTTGCTGGCCCTGGCCGCCGGGGTGCTCTTGCTCTTCTCCATCGCCATCAGGTAGCTGACATCGGCCAGCACCGCCTCCAGGTCCGCCATGTTCCCGCTCCCGCCGCCGGGCTGCAGATGGAGGCTCCGCCGGGGGCAGCCGCCCCCGAGGCGGCAGAGGCGGGGGGGGGGGAGGCTGGCGGCAGGAGAGCGGGCAGCCGAGGCGGGCGGCGGCGGCTCCCCCTCCGCCGGTGCCGCCGAGCGCCTCCCGGGTGCGCCTGTGCGTGTGTGTGTGTGAGGGCGGCGAGGCGGGGGGGGGGGCAGCGGCCGCCTCCCCGCCCTCCGCGCCCGGGGCTCGCCGCCGGCCCTGCGCGCCCTCAGCCCGCGGCCGCCGCGGCGGGCGGGCGGGCGAGCGGGAAACCCCCCCACACCCCCGCCGGGCCGGGCTGAGACGGGCCCCCCCCTGCCCCGCGCGGCTCCTCAGCGCTCGCCCGCCCCCGCCGGGCCCATGGCGGCGGCAGGGCAGCCCGGCGCGGCCCCCGCAGCGCCGGGCGGGCAGGTCGGAGTGCGGCGGCGGGGCTGGGCGGCCATGGGCGGGCGGCGCGGCCGCAGGGGCTGCCCGCCGGCGGCGGCGGCGGCGTGAGGGGCTGCGGCGCGGCGGCGCCTGCGAAAATCCGGACCTGGATTCCTCGGCGGCGGCAGCGGGCGCCGGAGCGGGGGTGGGAGTTGGGGGGGGGGACCGGAGCGGGGGGAGCCGCCCGCGGGCATCCCGGGGAGGGGGACGGCGGCCCGGTGGGCGCCGCATCGCCCGCCCCGCCGCAGGTGAGGGCCCGCTGCCCCCCCGGGGGAAGCAGGAAGGACGGCGCCGGCTCCCGGTGCTGCTACCGGGGGGCAAAGCCCCCGCCAGGGTGGGTTTATATATCTTCAGTAACCATGGAAGGGGGAGCCACGTTTATTCGCCTCAGACACGCCGTGGGGGCTCCCCCGGGACCCCGTTGCCTCAGCCCCGCCGGCATGAGGGGACCGGCAGGTCGGCCGCCTGTCTTTCCAATCAATTTCCTCATGGTTTATTGAAACGCGGAAGAAAAACTGGACGCAAATAAAACGCGTCTGTGTGAAACACCGTCGTTGAAACTCTTTGGCTGGCGAATCATGGCGCAAGATGAGTCCGGGCGCTGGCGCCCAACGCCTGGGGTCCCCGTCCTTCCCCGGGTGCGGGGGGCTCCCGGCAGAGCCCCTCGCTCCCGTCCCCCGGTATCGCTGTAGTAGTAGCTCTGCCGCAGCCAAGCAGATATGCAGATCGCAGCTTCTCTCTTCCCTGAATTTCGTCAAATATGTCATAAATAATTGGCTCAATGAAAGGCTAAGTCAATGACAAGTCTGAAGTTTAAAACTCAGCTTGTTTTGAGCTCTTTTCAAGCGCCGCCACTCCTCCTTCCTACATCTTTGTGAAAGTTAATGATCTGATTAAAGGTAGGTAGAGTATACAGCTGGGAGGATTTCACCGCTCATTATGAACCGTCTGAGAACCCGCTTTTTGTTGAAAATGTTAATTTAAACCAGCGCCCGTTGCTATCTGCGGAGCCGAACTGTCACATACAGCCATGCACCCTCATCAATGCTTGCAGAATTACTGCCTAATTAGTTGTAAATACACAAGTGTACACGGTGCCCTGTGCTCTAGCACGCTAATTTACCAACCAAGGCAAATCTTGGAGTTTTAAAATGTCTGAGTTTTGATGAGAAAGGCTGGCGTTGCCTCACGACGGGTCCAAAACTGCTTGGCTCCACTCTTAAAAGGGATATTTTAATTTGTTTAACCAGGAGTAAACATTTGTCAGCCTGGCCGCGTCCTTGGCCCGGTTGCGTGAGCAGACACGTGCCTTTTGCTGGCTCCTCCGAGGTGAGAGCCGAGTTGCGGCTCCCGCAGCCCCGCCATCCCTCACCACTCAACAGGTATTTCCATGGAGAGGACGGGTTTTCATTTCCCGGAATGTGAAGGTGCACAAAAGAAGGAATGGCGCTGCAGGGAGGTTGCGGGCGCTGACCTGGTAGTGATGCTGAGCACCACCATCACGATGCCGCCGCACCGCGGGGAGGAGAAAGCACAGAGAAACCCAGGGCTGCCCACCGAGCAGATCGTTATGAACCGTCTGAGAACCCACTTTTTGTTGAAAATGTTAATTTAAACCAGCGCCCGTTGCTGTCTGTGGAGCCGAGCCGGCACATGCAGCCATGCGCTGCCTCGCCGAAGAAGGCCCACTGAGCACTGCCTCGCCGAAGAAGACCCTTTCATTTCCTGAAATATTTAAATGACTTCACAGTGATGGTGATAGTAATAACGGCCCCAAAAATACCACTTAGGACTCATAATGCTCTCCTTTTTATTCCGTGTAACGTTCGCTCCAGAGGCATTCTTGGTGGCAATTTCTAGGGGACGGCTAATAGAAAAACCCAGTTCAGAAACAACTTCTTTCCGCCCTTGCGTTTCCCTTGGTGCTGGCTGGGGCGGCACCAGCAGCTGGAACCAAAACAGCGGTGGGTTATAACAAAAGCCGTTCTCTTCGCCATTTATTTAAAGCAGCATATTTGCGGCGCGGCGGGAGGTGGTGGCACAACCCTGCAGCCGCCCCTGGGCATCCCTTCGCAGAAAAGTTCCATTCCCCGGGTGCAAGTCGGCAGCTTTTCTTACCATTTGGCTGTATCCCGCGTTTAGTGTTTGTGTGTATTCCAGGTGGGGCTTGCTTTTTTTTTTTGTGTGTGTGTGTTGTTTTATGCCTTGTGTGTTGGTTTCAGTGTTTGTGTGTAGTACTTGTGGGTGTTTATAAACAGTGCTCTGTGTGTGTGTGTGTGTGTGTGTATTCCCCTAGGTAAAGAAAACCCTGAATTAATCGATGCCGGGGTTAGCAGAGGTCAGAATACGATCCACTCACGCACACTCTGAACGCACTGAAGTATCTCCTGACATTTCAGTGGATGCTGACTGATACCGTTCAATCCATCTAAACGTGTCTCGAGGCCTGTCTGGGCTGGAGCGCAGGGTTTTGCCTGCATCCATTGCAGCGCCAAGAAACCCTGCCTCCTCTCTTGCTGCTCCTTCCTTCCGAGGAGCGAGTTCCTCCTGCCATCCGTGTAAGATTTAAATGTTTAATTTTGCACCGCTCTGCTTCGCGGGATGACAGATGATACGCCAGAGAGCGGCGAGTCTGAAGTAGATTTATTGGTGCGCGCCCTATGCCAACGCCATCCCATCAAAGGGTGCAAAAAATAACGGTGCAAAACGGCACACCGGGACGGAGGCATATTCGTCCTGCTGCCCTAAAACCTTTGGCAGGTTATTTCATAACAAATTCATTTGTTATCTGACAACAAATAAGATCTCTGCTGCTATGCATGGCTAAACGCTAGCAATATACCTCTCGAGGGGAATGTTCGCATAGAAGATTATTAAATGCTATTTTTTAAAAAATATTTCTGATATACTACCAGAAATGCACGTAGTTGGAGATAAAGGGCATTAAGCAGTGTTTACCTTAGTTCCCTCCACGGGATGCTGCTGTCTACAGAGCGAGCAAACCCAACACCCAAAAATCTGCTGTGTTCCTCGCTCCTCCTCAGCAGCGCTGGGAGAGGATAATAATACGTTTATTGGTGACGGATCCCCATGGGATCAGACTCTCCGTGGCTTCTTTGTGTAGTAGCCAAGCGGAGAGGTTAATTTTGCCGCTTCCCCGACTTTTGGCAGTATTACCTGGGGTGCGACGGCGTGCTTGGCTGAAGGGAGAGGGCAGCAATCCCTTCGCCACGCCACCTCCACCGAGCGCCACAGCGTTTGAAATCGGCTCCCGACCGCGGGGTTACCTGGAGGTAAAGCACAGGAGCAGCAGCGGCTCCTGCTTAATGAGGTTGTGTGAGGATTCATTAGTAAGCAACGGTAAAGTGCCCGGAGGAGAGGAAGAGATAAATAAACGCAAACTATTCTTAGTAAAAATTAGGCAGTCTGCTGTGTTTTTCCCAATTTTGCCGTCCGGCAGAGACAAGAAGGGGCAGAGTCACCGCTCCTGTGCTCAGCTGTGCGGGACGCGGCGGAGAAGGATGTTTGTAGTCCCAAGGAAACAGGCTGTTGTGCTTCTGGGATGCGCGGGGTGGCTTTGTCCCCTCTGCCCACCCGCAGGGCGCGGAGCGGGGCGGGAGGCACATCCAGACCCCGCACACGGGCATTCCTCTGCAGCGCCCGCAGCGGGACTGAAGTCGCATCCCATCTCCTTAATGCTACACTAATAAGCAGCGAGAGGCAATGTGGAAAACAAATAGAGTAATTAATGGCCATTTCTGCCGCTGCTTTTATTCACTGACTATTCCAGAAGGGGCAATTTTTTGCAGAAGACAGCCTCTGCCTTCGCAGTGCCGTTGCATTAGGCACGCTGGATCTCAGGAGGGGAACGAGCGCTGCAGCTCTGGCCTCCTGGAGAAATGCTCTACAAATTCATCCGGCCTTCTCCTGGATCCTCTTAACAAAGCTACCTCGACCACCTCTGATGGGTAAAGCACTCAGTGTAGTTTTTCGTACGTTCCTTTTCGGAGCTAGCTGACACCATGAGGCTAAGTTTTAATTAGGAAACAAATGGCAATTAAATTCTCGAAAAATATTATTCGCCATCAAACATTTGTATTTGAACAGTCTGACTAGTAATAATGACGTCCTCTGGGGACAGAGATAAGAGCAGAGTTGGAAGTCATGCAACATCTTAAATCTTGCATGAGAAAACGCAGGCATGAGAGGTACGGGTCCTTCCGTTTGCAATTGCTTCACACCATTTCTCTCACTGCTATAATAAAAATATTTTTCAGGCATTTTCCTCTCCACATTTGCTTAGACTGACGTGCCACATAAAAATGTCCCGTTTGCTGTCTCTCTCCTTCCTCAGCCCGTGCCTTACCAGGCTACCGGTTCCTTATCCCAGGCTGCCATTTTCTCCACGGCTGCCCAAGAGCCGGGCAGATGTGCCCCAGGTGTGCTCACGGAGTCTCCTGCGATTTTTTTAAACTTGGTCCCACGGGGGCAATTTCGAAGAGTCTCACGGTCCGTCGCAGGGGCAGCGGGTCGCGGGGGCTGCGCTGAGGACGGCAGGAAGCCTCCTCCTCTCTGCTGCGCAAAGCGGCAGCGCCTGGCCGGGCTCCTGGCTCGGCTTAATCCTCCAGGAGGAAATATGTGTCCCTTTGAAATTGACTGAAATGATTTCAGCAGTTTGTTTTGGTTTGGTTTGGTTGTTTTGTTTTTTTTTTTTTTTTTAATCAAAATAAATTGTGAAGAAATAGGCGAATCTAATTCAGACGATGGCAACATCAGAATGCATTCTTCTGGCCCCTCGCTAATTTGATTGCCAGCCACGCAGGACATTCTCCAGTACAGATCATCTCATAAAAACTGCGGCCCGAATCCTGGGCAGATGTTGATTTGTGTGGCTACATTGGCTTTGGTGGGGCCAATACTGATGGCACCCCAGATACCTGGACCTCCTGCTGCTCTGGTTTAACCGGGCTCGCTCCCCAAAGGCGAAGAACCCCCTGGTCCAGGAGCTGATGGCTTAAGATGGGTTTACTGGCTTGACCCAACGCATGGATTTACTGGCTTGATCCAACTCTGATGGATTTACTGGCTTGATCCAACTCTGATGGATTTACTGGCTTGATCCAACTCTGATGGATTTACCAGCTTGATCCAACTCATCTCAGCATCCGTGGGAGCCTCCAGCCTGATTTTCGTGGGATTGCCATCAGCCCGTGTGTTCAATGAGGAATGAAGGGCCCCATCCTGCCCACGCTCCACCTCAGGGGTGCCTTCCGTTCTTGCAAGTGGCTTCTGGGCAATACCGGACTGGAAAAAAAAAAAAAAAAAACAAACACGTCATGCTTGCCCAAATTATGAAGTGAGGCTGCAGGAAGAAAAAAAGTATCTTCTGAAATGGCAGCACCCATCTCTGGTGCTGCCAAGCAGAACGCAACGATCCAAGCATCCAGCACGGCACGTATCCTGCTGGGGGTTTGGCAACGCCCTTACCCCAGGGCACAGCTGGACACCAGTGACAACCACTCTGATTTGTTGTGCTGCCCATTCAGTGGGGAACTAAAAGAAGCCAGAAAGGATCCTCTGCAAATCCCTTTTTTTGTTTTTTTTCCCCTCCCCAGAAGAATGGTCCTTGTACATCAGCACTAATTCTGGTGATGACCCTCTTCTGTAGCAGGCGAACAGCTACTAATGTCATGCACCGTCTGGGCTGCAAGACAATATTCCGATCTGCATCTGTCATAAATGGGGATCCTGGCTTTTGAACCAGAATAGGACAACTGCAAAATGCCACGATGGGGATCCTGCTGGCGTGCAACCCACCACAGCCCCGGACGCTTTTTTCCTGGTAGTGCATTTGTAGCACATTTGTGTTCTGTATTCCCAGCCTGCCCGGTCTCAGTGAGCTGGTGCCTTTACCCATGAGCTGGGCTGACACTTTGGCAGTTTTGCTCTCTTTAATAGCCATTAATGGTCATTAATAGCAATAGCAAACATCTATTTTGTGACTGAGTCCAAATGCCCCATTGCAGAGGGGCTGCTGCTCCGATGGTTTATGTACCAGCCAGTATCACAAGCTGGGGGGGCTCGTCATGTACCTGGAGCCCTACAAATCTTTTAACACACTATGGATGTCAGGCAAAGTCATGAAGCAACCCAAAAACAAGAGGCATCCCAGTCGGTTCCACGCTCTCTCCCAGTTTAATGGAAGCCAGCTGAAATCCTGCCTGCTCTTCGCAGGAGCTATTAGGAGCTGGAAGCCCCCAAGGAGCACCTTGGCCTGTTGGTTTGGGGGTGGCTGGCCAAAGGAAGAATTTTACTTCGGGGTTTACTCACAGAACCGGTGTTCTCGGGTCTGCTCATACAGATGACATTTCTCTTCCAGATCATTGCGCGTTGAGCCCTTCCTCTGGACATTTGGCTGAGGCTGTTGGATCGAATCACCTACACCTTACAGCTTAAGTGTTAACCGTTGAAACCTTAAACAATTAATTTCACAAAGTTAATCTGCAGGTCTAAAGTTATGTACATGAGTGATTACTCCATGGGCAGGGAGCAGGGACACCCCCCACTAGATCATGTTGCTCAGAGCCCCGTCCAGCCTGGCCTTAAAAACTCCAGGGATGGGGCTTCCACCACCTCTCTGGGCAACCTGGGCCAGTGTCTCACCACCCTCATGGCGAAGAACTTCCTCCTAACGTCCAGTCTGAATCGACCCATCTCTATTTCTAATCCATTCCCTCTAGTCCTACCATTACCCGACATCCTAAAAAGTCCCTCCCCAGCTTTCTTGTAGGCCCCCTTAAGATACTGGTAGGCCACTATAAGGTCTCCTCGGAGCCTTCTTTCCTCCAGACTGAACAACCCCAACTCTCTCAGTCTGTCCTCACAGGAGAGGTGCTCCAGCCCCCTGATCATCCTCGTGGCCCTTCTCTGGACACGTTCCAGCACGTCCATATCTTTCTTGTAGTAGGGGCTCCAGAACTGGATGCAGTGCTCCAGGTGGGGTCTCACCAGAGTGGAGCAGAGGGGGAGAATCACCTCCCTCGACCTGCTGGCCAGGCTTCTCCTGATGCAGCCCAGGATACGATTGGCTTTCCGGGCTGCTAAAGCACGAACAAATTGTCACGTGCAGGAATTCCTGCATTACTAAGATATTTTGAAAAATGGCTGAATGCAAAGTGGTCAAACTTAAGCAGTTCCAACTCATGAAGAGACTTTCTTCCCCACCATGCCCACGTCTAAAAAAAAGCCAGCACAACCCTGACCTGGCCGGTGCAAGCTTAAAAAGCTCGGGAGCAGCATCCCCTGTGCAGAGCTGCTGAAACCAGCCCAGCCCGGGGTAACCAGCTGAGGCACAGGAACAACACTGGTGGTACTGAACCTCCTGCATCAGGAGGAAGGCTGACCCAGGGATCTGGGTTAATCCCCAGCCCTGATTTCTGCTCCTTAAGCGGCCTCACCTGGTGCCTCTCGCACCCACCCTGTGCTCCTCTGCAAGAGCATCTCGCTCAGATCTTGCTGGAGAGGCTCCTTGCAACCCTGTCCCTGGGGTTAGAGGTGGGGCAGTGACCCCCACAGACACCCACCCCCTTCGTCCTGGGGTTGTAGAAGAACCCCCCTCCTTGGGTTCCTCCACTCCTGCCATCCTTTGCCCGGCTCAGAACTGAGCCCTCTTCAAGATGTCCCTGATTTAAAAAACAGCAGAGCACGTTGGTACACTTTAAAGCAAATAAACCCAACGAGGACTGTAACAGCAAATGTCTTAAAGCCCCAAAAAGAGTCCCCCTTCAGCACTCTAGGGGAGAGCTAATATCAGCTGGCATTAAAGAAGCATTTTCCCTGTACAGACTGATTAGACAAACAGATGTCAAGAGGGAACCATTGAGCGTTCGCTGTTCCACGGTCTGGCTTTGAATGTAACTTGATAAAGGAAAACACGCAGAAAAATAATCAATAATTGACTAATTCAGCTATAAATTTTGAGAGGTGGAAGGAGGCAAGCCCACAACTGCGCAGATATTGAAATGGCACAAGGTAATTCGGATTCTGCCACAACATCTTGTGGAAGGTAAATGGCGCAGTGCTGCGAATAAAGAAAAGCCCTCGTCGCCAGGGCGGTTTTGCTGCCGGAGTCTATCAATCAGAAGGACAGAGTTACCTCCGGCGGGCGGTGGGAGGACACGGGGCTCGCTGGGGCCAGCGGTAGCCCCGGGGCGATGCCGAACGCAGCAGCGCGGCGGGAGCAGGTTGGGAGCCGGAGGGTGCGGGGCCGGTTCCCGAAATTCCCCCGGAGTGCCAGCGAGGCTGCCTGCGATGAGCCAGCCAAGCCAGCCTGCTAGAAAACCTTCAAAATATGCTCCTTGGAAACAATTCTAGTTATGTGGGAAACGCTTTCTAGTTATTTCTCTTCCCTGGCTTTCCGTACCCAGAGTCTATTTGCACACAAATTGGCATTTGCTGCCCTGGCTGATCATTCACCCAAATCCAATATTACGCGTCTGGTCTCCAAGCTGCCCTTGGGCACCTGATGTCACCGCGGACGACAGCGGTGTCGGGTGGAAGGTTCGCGGTGGCAGAAGCCGACGTCGCGGTTCCCTGTGGACAACCCACCCCCGTGCCGGCGCGTCCCCCGGCGCTGGGGGGCTCTGCCAGGCTGTGACACCAGGGGCTGCGTGTCACCCAGAGCCAGGCGGCAGCGTCTCGCCCAGGACCGGGCTGTGGAGCTGCGGTGCCAGCACGCGTGCGCAGCAGTCGGGATGTCCCCTTTCCCCCAGCCTGGCAGCTCGGGTTTGGGCTGGGCAGAGCGGAGCCGAGGCGTGGGGCTGAGCATCTCCGGGCTGCTTGGCCCTGCTCGGCTTCTGCCCTTGCTGCTCATCCACTGACGCCTTGCTGGAGGCAGGAGCCTCCTGGCCAGCGGAAAGGGATGCCTTCTGCCTGCAGCACCGGCCGTCATGCCCACAAATTAAAGAGGCGTGAAAGGAGGGTCACCTCCATCAGCCATGGATGGAGGAAGCAAGACACAGGGGAAAACCAGGCTGCCCCAGCCTCCTCCTCCTCGCTGCCTGTGTCCCAGCCTTTCCTCTTACCTGGGCGTTGTGTTTAAAGCCTACACGGGAAAAGTCCTTCCTCCGAGGCTGCTCAGGGAACCAGAAGGGAAATCTCACTGTTCTGCCTGAGACAGCCATTACACTGTTAATTTTTCTGCTTGGCTGCATCGCTCCCTATTTCAGCGAGAGAAAACAATTCTCTTTGCAAAACAGAACCAACCTGGTGCTTCCCGTGACAGCACAGCGATGCCATGGGCTGCTCCTCCACCTCAGCCACCCGGCTCCAGGGCATCCCAGGTGCTGCGGATCGAGCCCTCGCGCGGGCAAACCCCACCGAAAACTCGGGGTGGAGGGGCAGGAATGCACTGCCAGCTTGGGAACAAAACGGCATGGAGTTTGTTTGCACTTCCATCACATCAAAGGGGCCCTGTTTGAATTCTTCTCCCTTTAGGCTGGAGGAGAAGAAGGGGAAAGATTGGTTCCTATTAATAGCCCTCGCATCCCACAAGATCCAAGCCTTGCAAGAAGCCATGGAAGTCTGCGGCATCTGATTCTCTGAATAAATGAGGTAATTTTGGAAGAAGTGTGTGCTCAGCAGCCTTAATTACTGCCTTCTCCGGTTTGGTAGGAGATGACAGTGACAACTTACTTGGGTGTCGGTAGCACCCAGGTCCCAGAGGAGCTGCACAGTCCTGCTGTGCCCCAAGAGCCACCAGCACGGGCAAGTATGCCGCCTTGCCCCCAAACTTCCTGATTTTGCAGCAAATATCCCCAGGACTGGCCCGGAGCCGGGGGAAGGAGTGCCCCAGCAAGCTGATGGGCCAGCAAAGAGGGGGCACAGCTCATCACAGGGATGGCGAGGGACTGATGCTGGCGGCAGGGCAAGGGGATGCTCGGGAAATCATCCATACTGGGAAGGAGCCAGCAGGGAGCAAGACTGCGGTGTGGCTCCGGTCCCGCACCCCAGGGACTAACAGGGCGAAGTGACTGGGGCCATCCCTGCTGCAGGGAATGACCGGGGGCGGTGGGCACGCTGGCCATTTTGGGGACATCCACTGCGCATCTGCGGGCACCTGACATCATCCCATAAGAGGGTTTTTCTCTCGTCGGCTGCGGGATGGTGCGAGGGGGCGTCCCGCTGTATCAGCGGTGGGTAAAGCACCGTCCACGGGCACTTGCCTGGGATTGGCAGGAGAGGAGGGAGGGATCTGCCCCCGCTCCGCAGTGCACATCCTGGCAACACAGAGAATTACATCAGCTTTCCCCTAAGCAGATTTTCAGGCTCTAGGTACCAGGTTTAATCCAGACACCGAAGGTACATGTGGCAGCCGGTGCCTCCAGCAGGCAGCGATGGCTGCACCATCACCCTGTGCATGGATGCTGGAGACCAGGTTGCCCTTTGCGTGCCAGCCGCGAGGCCACCAGAGCCACCAGCCCTGCTGGCCCCAGGACGCTGGTTCTGCCCTCGTGCCGGCACCCGAGTCCGTGGCCACCCGGTCGGGAGGGATGCCGCAGGTGAGGTCCACGATGGCCATGGAGCGAAGCTGGCTCCTGCTGCACTGTGTGTGACAACGGTGCAGAAGGATTTGCAGGATCATAACCCGTCCGATCTGCCGTCCCCATATACCAAACAATTAATCTGCCCTCCCCGTGCCCTTGTAAAGCACACCAGCAAATTATCTTCATTTCACAGCTGAGAAAACATGGTTTCACCGAGGCCACCTTGCCCAGGGGTGCACAGGAGCCGGCGGCAGGACTGTCCGTGGGTGGGGACCATCAGGACATCCAGGCAGATAACTGTAGCATCCCAAAACCAGCGTGCCCAGGAAAAATGGGACATTTCACAGAGAGTTTTGCATGTCAAAACAGCGCAGTGAATAAACTGTCAGTGACCTCAAAAGCATCTCTCTGCTAAAGCGCATTCCCGTGGATTTAGCATCGTTAGCTCAGCTTGGCCCGTGGCACAGGAAAAAGCACCTCTCCTACAGGACAATTTAGTTTGTCCTCTGAAAGACGCAGTCGTTACCGTGCGCTGCGCTAAGAGCAAACCAAACCACCACGGGATGCAGAAAAGACATTTGCTTCGATTAAACACTAAAAGCAACGAGCTCCTTTCTGCTTGGGCTGGGCAGAGGAGGACTAAATGCCTCTAAAACCACACTCTGGAAAAACGCGAGCTATTAATTAGAGTTGTTGTGTAGGGCGCATGTGTCGCAAACTCAGCAAGTCACACCTTTCGTGCTGCTTTCGCGGCGTGAGAGCGGCGGCGCGGCAGGCGCATTGCGCCCAACAGGTACAGGGCGCTTAAAGCAAGCGCCGCAGTCACGTACGCTCGCGTTTCTCGTGCAGCCAGGCCATTATGAGAGAATCGGGGCTAATTCAGGTACCAAAATGCCATTGCAGGGGCAAGGGAAAGGCAGCGCGTGGACCTGTTGCGGTCCTTGTGTCGGCATCCTTCCATCGGGCAGGAGATGCCACCGTCCTTCAGACACCAGATCCGTGTCAAAAGTGACTTCAACAGTTAAAAGGCCCTACGTCCCGGTTCAGCACGGCCTCTTCCTTCAGAGCTCATCTCGGCAGATAATGGACTTTGCCTTCTGACTTAATCTTCTGTAAATCTCTCTCTCTTAATTGCTTATCATCCGGAAACCTCGGAGTGAGCCAGGACAGACACTCCCCGCCATGTGATACAGCCGTCCTCTCCCTCCCTGCCGCCGTCCTGCTGCCAGAGCGCGCCCAGCACATCCAATGCACCCAGTACACCCAGTACATCCAGTGCACCCAGTACACCCAGCACATCCAGAGCACCCAGCACATCCAGAGCACCCAGTGCACCCAGCACATCCAGTGCACCCAGTACACCCAGCACATCCAGAGCACCCAGTGCACCCAGCACATCCAGAGCACCCAGCACATCCAGTGCACCCAGTACACCCAGCACATCCAGTGCACCCAGTGCACCCAGTACACCCAGCACACCCAGTGCACCCAGCACATCCAGTGCACCCAGCACATCCAGAGCACCCAGTACACCCAGCACATCCAGTGCACCCAGCACATCCAGAGCACCCAGTACACCCAGCACATCCAGAGCACCCAGCACATCCAGAGCACCCAGTGCACCCAGCACATCCAGTGCACCCAGTGCACCCAGTACACCCAGCACATCCAGAGCACCCAGTGCACCCAGCACATCCAGTACACCCAGCACATCCAGAGCACCCAGTACACCCAGCACATCCAGAGCACCCAGTGCACCCAGCACATCCAGTACACCCAGCACATCCAGTGCACCCAGTACACCCAGCACATCCAGTGCACCCAGTGCACCCAGTACACCCAGCACACCCAGTGCACCCAGCACATCCAGTGCACCCAGCACATCCAGAGCACCCAGTACACCCAGCACATCCAGTGCACCCAGCACATCCAGAGCACCCAGTACACCCAGCACATCCAGAGCACCCAGCACATCCAGAGCACCCAGTGCACCCAGCACATCCAGTGCACCCAGCACATCCAGTGCACCCAGTGCACCCAGTACACCCAGCACATCCAGAGCACCCAGTGCACCCAGCACATCCAGTACACCCAGCACATCCAGAGCACCCAGTACACCCAGCACATCCAGAGCACCCAGCACATCCAGTGCACCCAGTACACCCAGCACATCCAGTGCACCCAGTGCACCCAGTACACCCAGCACACCCAGTGCACCCAGCACATCCAGTGCACCCAGCACATCCAGAGCACCCAGCACATCCAGTGCACCCAGTACACCCAGCACATCCAGTGCACCCAGCACATCCAGTGCACCCAGTGCACCCAGTACACCCAGCACACCCAGTGCACCCAGCACATCCAGTGCACCCAGTACACCCAGTACATCCAGTGCACCCAGTGCACCCAGTGCACCTAGAGAACCCAGTACATCCAGAGCACCCAGTGCACCAAGAGCACCCAGTGTACCCAGTACATCCAGAGCACCCATTACATCCAGAGCACCCAGAGCACCCAGCTCACCCAGCACACCCAGTACATCCAGCACACTCAGAGCACCCAGAGCACACAGCACATCCAGCGCACCCAGCACATCCAGTGCACCAGGAGCACCCAGCTCACCCAGCTCACCCAGCGCACCCAGTGCCCCAAGTGCACCCAGCCCACCCAGTGCATCAAGGGCACCCAGCTCACCCAGCACATCCAGCGCCCCAAGTGCACCCAGCACATCCAGAGCACCCAGAAGACCCAGAACACCCAGCACATCCAGTGCACCCAGCTCACCTAGTGCTCCTCAGCACATCAAGCGCACCCAGCTCACCCAGAGCACCCAGTACATCCAGAGCACCCAGTGCACCCAGCCCACCCAGCACACCCGATGCACCCAGAGCACCCAGTACATCCAGTGCACCCAGCTCACCCAGCACATCCAGAGCACCCAGAAGACCCAGAACACCCAGCACATCCAGTGCACCCAGCTCACCCAGCGCTGCTCAGCACATCAAGCGCGCCCAGCTCACCCAGTACATCCAGAGCGCCCGGTGCACCCAGCACACCCAGTACATCCAGTACATCCAGTGCACTCAGAGCACCCAGCCCACCCAGCACACCCAGTATATCCAGTGCACTCAGAGCACCCAGCACACCCAGCACACCCAGTGCACGCAGTACCTCCAGTGCACTCAGAGCACCCAGCCCACCCAGCACACCCAGTATATCCAGTGCACTCAGAGCACCCAGCCCACCCAGCACACCCAGTGCACCACTGCGCCCGCTCGCTTCCCCGCGTGGCACATCGCAGCCAAAATCCGCGGTGGCACGAGCAGCACCAGCAGACAGAGACCAGGGGCTCGTTTTCAACCTGCTTCTCCGAAGCTGCTTGTCACGCACCAAATGCCAGGAGGGTTTTACAGCTGCGCTTCCCCGAAGCGAAGCTGCTGCCTTTGCCACCAGCCATCGCAGCGCCCGGCAGCTCTGGATGGGAACTGAAATCGCAGCTCTCTCGTGCGGTCCCCGAAACAAAAGGGCTCCATTCCCCTCCCCACCATGCCCCGGCTTCTTTCCACTCGCGGAAGAGCAGAGGAAGCCATCGAGAAGGCAGCACACCAATGTCCTGGCGTAAATCAGAGCTCACAGGACCCAAACTGCCCCTTGTAGCACAAAGCCTGCCTGGGATCTAACTCGGGGCACAAGCCTGCATCAAGAATCTGATGTTGATGGGAGCTGGTGTGTCTTTCAATTAAAAAATGCCTCTTAACGGCAGCTGCGAGCAGCATTTTGTTCTCCCGGCTGTCGACGGAGCAATCCCGTCCTGCAGAGGGAAGACGTCATGCGATGGGAAGGTTGCTAAGCGAGCGGTTCCCTCCTTATGATGCACGACTTCATTACTCGGCTCCCTAAATGGATGTTACATATAAGTGACATTTGCCTTAGAGCATATGAGCATCCCAAAATAGCGTGCGCGCCTTTCTGTGTTGTTTGTATGGTTTTCTGAAGAATGTCCCTATTGTCTGCCGCGTTTGCAGCGTCTGATGGCTGGAAATCGCTGCTCGGTGCTGCGCAAAACCCTTTGGTGGTGGGTCGGCCGCGGTGCGGGAGGGATGGGGAGCCCCGAACCGTGCGACCCGCGTCCGGGGTCCCAGTGATGGGGGAGCCCCGTGCGCGGGATGGGGCAAGGCGGGCTGACTGCTGCGAGCTGGGGGGCACGGGACACAATGCCGGTTTCTCTCTTGCTCAGATCGTCTTTCTCTCCCTGCCTTGAATTTTCTCTTTCTTAATGCGCCGCCCAGTGTTTTTTTCTACGGGCCAAATGTTACGAGCAAAAGACGAAGCCCGAGGGGAAGAGCCTCTCGCACCCCGGGGATGCTCGCAGACACGAGCCTCCCACCGCTGCTTGATTCCTGCCCCTTGCAGAAGGCATCGCCCTGCCCCAGGGACCGAATCCTGCTCATTCCGCACCTTCCAGACCCTCCAGCGGCAGCAGGGGCCGCACAGAGCTGGCAGAGGCCGCAGACACCGTTTCATCCCCCCCAGGTAAAGCCATTTCTCAGGGGCTGCAGCCTCCCACCGCGCAGGCAGCGCCCGGGGGCTGGGGGGGGGACCAGCTGCTCGCGCGGCCGTTTCATCTAAAATTGCTTAAACTCAGCCCAGCGCAGCCTGTCTCTTTAGATTAAGCGAAACGTACGGAGTGAAGGTACGGCACCAGCTCCTGCACGTTACGTAAGGCACAAATTAAGAAAGAAGAGAAAAAGAGGGGGAAAAAATAATAAAAAAGGGGTTATGACCACCCTGAAGAGCGAAATTTGTTTTTCATTTTTTTCCCCCCGGTTTCATAAGAACATCCCCAGCAGCTGATCTTTGCAGCACCGACGTAATCCGGTGATGTATTTTAATCCCATTATGTTGCCCTGTGCTCGCTCGTAGTCTGCCCGGACCATGAGGAACATATGTTTCCTAATTGGCACTTCTGCTGCCCAGGCGTTTACATCACTGAAAATAGTTCCCTTTGCCTTTCCGCGGTGACATGGAAAGCGAGAGACCCCCGCCGCTGGTTTTTACGGCCTCAAATTATACAGCGGCGCTGGCTGCTGGCATCCCAATTACCCACCTGGAGCCGCTGGTTTCTGCACGAAGGCGGCGGCGCTGAGCCCAGGGCGGGCGCGCGGGTACAAGGGATGGGTCACGCCGCCTCTGCTGGCCACCAACGGGCTTTAATCGCCAGCGGCGGCGGGACGAGGAAGCAATCGGGGCTGCCCTGACCGCTTTCCCAGGGGGGGAAAAACCACCATTTTCTTTTTTTCGGATGCGTTTGGGTAAGGCCGTTCGACGCACAGCCCCGTCCCGCGGCAGGGTACGGCGCTGGGGGCCGGGGGTGGGCGCTGCAGCCGTGCACAGGAGGCTCCTCGCCCTCGGCTGCAGCCGACTCGCCGTTTCCCGGCGCAAACCTTTGGCTTTTCCTATTATTGAAGCGTTTCGGTTTTTGTGCGTAGCGTTTCATAATCAAGCGTTGGGGAAAAACCCACGGAGCGACTGAGTGTGGTACACGGGGCAGGAGCAGCGTCGCCGAGTCCTAACTGCTGCTCCAATCCCCTGATACATTTTAATCCCATTATGTCTCCATGTGGCTGTTTCCAATTCTGGCCTTTGAAGAAGTGATGTTTCTTAATTAACATTTCAGCTGGACAGGAGTTTTGCTTGCTGAGAGAAGCCGAGGAAGCCGTGAAGCTTTCTTTCCTTCCTTTTTCCTCCCTCTTTGCACTAATGTTAGGAATAAAGACCAAGCAGCAGGAAAGCAAATGGGAGCCTGGCGTTCTGGACAAGAGCATCCATCAGCTCCGGTCATCTGCTCCCAGCGGCACAGGGCAGAGCCCCCGGTACCACGAGGTCATCAAGGGGCATTTGTCTCACCAGTTGCCAGGCAGGAGTCGCTGTTACCCCTGCCTATAAATACAAGAGACCTCCCCCGCTGACCCCCACGGCCCCCCCGTCGGGCGGGAGAAGCCGTACTCCGGGCTGGCACCGCTCCAGGGATGCTAACGGGTCCTGAGCCAGCATCCAGCAGTCATCAGTCCCGGCTTATTCCCTTCTCCGCTTCTAATCCTCTGGCTTGGCGGCAGCATTCAGAGCCTGAAATGGAAAAAAAAAAAAACCAAAACCGAAAACGCTTGACCCCCACACCCCCTTCACACACGAGCATTAAAAATTTTTCGCTGTGAGCGGGGGATTTTGTAAAGACAAGCCGAGGAGGGACGCTCCGTTCACTATGCCAGCACCCGGTGTGCGTCCCCCGGCCCCTCCATCCTCCCCGCCACCGCCAGGGACCCGCCACGCAGCAGGTCCCCTCGCTCACAGCAGCTGCTTTTTTCTCCCCAGGTGTTTTTCTCTAATCAGAAGAACGGGAAAATAAGGCAGCAAGCGGCTGTTGGGAGCTCAGCATCCAGCCCCGCTGCTCCCCGTCGCTCCGGGGACAGCGGGAGCCCGGCGTCCCTCGTCTCGGCTGGAGAAATAACGCCGGGTTATTTCACTCTCCTCCCAGCTTTGGCATTAATCAGAGGTGAGATTACTTTCCTACCCTGCACGCCACAGCTGAGCATTGATAAATCACAAATCTGCCCTGAAAACCACAAGACTTTAATAATATATGCTGGGTTCCTGCTTATTTTTCCTTTCCATTCTTAAGCCTTTGGTGTTTGTGGCTACGCTGTGCGTGTATGCGCAAACATGGGGCTAGAGGCTCAATTTCATTTAAAGAAAAAAAAAAAAAAATCTGAGCTGAGAATCTCATGTAATCACGTGGCTCCAGAAGCTGGAGAATTAAACACAACAACAACAACAATTCTCAAAGGACAAAAATCTGTGAAACCCGCAGCAAACCCCTAACAGTTGGCAAGGCGCATTCAGTCCCCAAAGTATCCAGGCTTGCAGATAAGATAAAAACTTCCCCCCCCACTATGACTAAGAATAAACATTTCATATTTTTCAAGACTCTCGTTTTTTTAGACAATTATTTCCCCGACCTTGGCGCATCTCCCAGGGCGGGAAGGGGGATTTGCCCCGCTGCCCCCGCTGGGCTCGGTGGGAAAGCAAAGGGAAGCCAGCGGGAGCACGCGGACGCTTTTTCATCTCCTTTCATCCCATTTGCTTCCCCCTCGCCAGCCCATCCCATGTCCGACATGGTCCCCTGTGACGGCACGTTCCGCGGACAGACAACGGCCGATGCTCAAGTTGAAAAATAAAGCAGGGAGGAAAAGGCACCTGAGTCTCGGGTGTGATTTAGCCGGCGTTTTGCGTTATTTTTATTCTTGCATTAATTACACCGTGGCAAATTGCTGCTGTGTTTTCCCCTGCAGGCAGCTCCCGTTCCCGGGGGGCGGCACATCCCAGGCTGCCGGCGCTCGCTGCGGGGGGACAAACCTGCAGAGGGTCCCAGGGGGTCCCGCACCGCCCGGTGGCACCTGCAGCTCCCGCAAGCACCCAACGTCCCCCAGCCACCGCGGGCATGGGCGGGAACGGCCCCCCAGGGGGGGCTGAAACCCGGGGGGGGGGGCTGGTGGCAGTGGGGTTTGAGCCAGTATTTGCCGGGAGGGAAAAAAAATAAAATACTTGGCCAGTCTGGAGAACAGCTTTAGCTCTGCCGTCTATTGGCACGGCAGCAAAACCACCCACCCGCCGGCAGAGCCGTGGGACTGCTGAAATATCACCAGCCACCGCCGCTGACGGCGCCCGCTGTTCCCCCCCCCACCACCCCGGGGGGGCAGCGGGGAGAGACAACGTCCAAGAGACGCAGCTTGGGGTGGCCGGGGACACCGGGGCGCTGGGGCCGGGGATAAGGGGGGTGGGGGGGAGCGGCACAGGATAGCAGCGTGCCAGATGGCACCTCCCCAGCTCGCGTGGGGTGGAGGCGATCTTGTGCTTTTGAATAAAATTGAAAAATATAATTAAAAAAAAAATTAAAAAAAAAAATATATATCCCAGCGTGTTTCTCTCTGAGCCAGCGACGGCGTCTGCTCAGCCGGGCTGAGCATCGCGCCTTTGGAGCGGTCACATCTCCCGAAACCCTGGGGTCAGTGGTGACGTTTCCAATGGTGGCGACTCCCCCCAAAAAGCCAAGGGTGTTTCTCGCGCCGACGAACCGCCTTCACCCTCAAAGCCGGCCCTGGCTCCTCAGCGGCTCAGTGCAGCCTCACGTGCCAGTCAGTGGCTCTCGCTGCTCGGCAAACGGCCTCCGAGCCTCCCATTTCTGCTCCCCCCGCAGGTCCTGCCGTTTCGGCAGTTCCTCCAAAAGGAGGAGGGGAGGTGGAAGGAGGAAACATCCCAGAGGAGGACACGGAGCCGGAGCGAGCAGCCCACGCTGCCTTCTCCGGCCCCACGCTTCTGGGTGGCGGGTCCAAACTTCTGGGAAAGCCATAACGGGTTGAAAAATGAACTCTGTGAGAGGAGCTCGGCGGAGGCGCCTCGGCATTGCTCCCCGAGAGCTGAACCCCGGCTTTCTCTGCTCCCGTGGCGCAGCCACCCCGTGCCAGGGCAGGGGCTCGTGGGGTGCCCTGTCCTCTGTCCCCACCCTGGGGCAGGGCTGGGTGCCACGGCCGGGAACGGCGGCAGAGGGTGCAGCGGTTGTTCATGCCATCACCTCCCGAGCGCTGCCGGCAGCCGCTGGGCGAGCTGGGTGGCAGCCAGAGCCCCATCGGGCCATAGACTCATAGAATCATTCAGGTTGGAAGAGACCCTTGGGATCATCGAGTCCAACCATCAGCCCCACTCTACAAAGTTCTCCCTTACACCACATCCCCCAACACCACATCCCGTAACACCACATCTAAACGAGTCTGAAACACATTCAGGGATGGTGACTCCACCACCTGCCTGGGCAGCCTATTCCCGTGTCTGACCACTCTTTCTGGGAAGAATTTTTTCCTAATGTCCAGCCTAAACCTCCCCTGCTGCAGCTTGAACCCATTCCCTCTTGTTCTATCGCTAATTACCTGTGAGAAGAGACCAGCACCAACCTCTCTACAATGTCCTTTCAAGTAGTTGGAGAGTGATGAGGTCTCCCCTCAGCCTCCTCTTCCTCACACTAAACAGTGCCAAGATATGGGACTGTTTAGTTTGGCCATATCTGGGTCCCAACACCTGACGGCTCCCGCCTCAGTGGTTGGCACAGGTGACACCAGACCCGCTCTGCCCCAGGGCCTGGGGACCGCAGGGACGGGCTGCCACCGCTCCCCCTCTCTGCTCGCCCTCCCCGGACCAGACCCGGCTCTTTGCCTCTCTCCGCCCAGACCCTGCCACTGGGAAGACTGGGAGATCTGCCCACCCTGCCCGGGGTTGCCTGGGCAGATGGTTTCACATTTGTCATCCGTGTCTGCTTATAAACGCAGCCAGATGGGGAAGTGGCTCTCTCCGGAGCTATCCCTACCCGTAGCAGCAGGGAACAGCAGTGATGCTGGGAGCCCGACCAGGGAATAACGCCGTTTCCCCCTCCCGGGAGGAGAGCTGGGGACCTGCCAGCAGCGTGTCCGTGCTCGGTCCCAGCTGGCAGCCACAGTGCCCGGTGGCACGGGGAGGGACAAAGTCCCGTGGCCATCCCTGCAGCTCGGGGTCCCTCCGCGGGCGGCGGGGGCATGGCGGGGAGCGGGGACCGCGGTGCTCTGTGCTGGCACAGCACCTCTCCAGCCCGGCCAAAGACGGTGACACCCGGCAGCGCCGTTAGCAGGAGGGGATGTGACTTCCTTCAGCGAGGGCAGGTTTTGGGGATGCGGTTACCAGTGAGCAACCCAGACAGAACAGGAGCAGGTGCCGCATAACAGAAGCCCTCGCTCGGTCAGGAAAACACCTCTCCTCCTACGTGATCCCCTGTGGAAACCTCCCGCTCCGGCGCGCTGCCATCGCCCCACGGCAAGCGGGGTGCACCCACCCGCCGGGGCAAAGCACCCACCTGGGGGTCACGTCCTGCTCGTGCCACGGCCGCTCTGTTTCCTCCCATCTCAGCCACGAAAGCTCATGGCCAGCCACCAGGAGTCCCATCCCTGGGGAGGTGATGGCACCGGGCAGGACCCCGGGGTGGGGGTCGGGCCATCGCTGAGTCCCCTTGCCACGAGCACCTGGGGCAGCGTGGTGGCCCCAGTGCCCCGGGGAGCAGCCTGGGGTCAGAGAGTGGGAAACCCCCCCCCCCGGCAGAGCTGAAGCTGCGTGGGGCTGACCTGAGGGCACCCACCTGAGTGCAACCAGCTGCCAGATGAGGAAATTCCCCTGACAAGCCCCACATGAGCCGCCTCTGGGCTCATTCACATTTTCCTCTTCTGCTTTCAGTTCTTTTCCCCCCGGGATCCCCCCCCACTGCTCACAGCCGGGCTCTGCGGTGCCCGTGGGGGCTGCCCCGCTCCCTGGCTGCAGGGGCCTCAGGTCTCTGCTCTCCACCTCGCTGCTGATTTTGCACCCCCAGGAGATGCCGTTTCCCACTAACGACTCACGGCCAGATGCCCAGGCGAGGCAGAACCCGCCCACCGGGGTGTGCGTCGCCGCTTCCATTAAACCCCCATTTTTCACGAGAAATTTTCGGGTCTGGGATCGTCCTGAATTTTCCCCGTCGAGGGAAAAGCAGAGATTTTCGCCGGGAAGCGGCTCGGTCCAGGCGACGCGGCAGCGCGCTGCCAAAGCACGACTCGCCGAGGAGCTGACATTTCGCAGCAACATTTGGCAAATGATTAATTCAGATTATCGCCCGGTGGAGCCGGGCCTTGCCAAAGCGGTGATTTATGCCGGGCTCAGTCATCCTGGGCGCAGCGGAAAAGGCTCTGCTAAAACACGGAGGATTCAGGGGGCAAAACGCCGTCCGCCGGGGTGGTGGCGCGGGGGAGGCGATGGGGACAAGGGCGGCGCATCCCCGTCTCCCTGCGATTCCCGGTTTTGCTGGTGTTCGCACCAAAAGGCTGCAGCGGAGCAGCCGTGGGCAGGTCCCTGCTCCCCAGGAGCTGCGGCGCACGGGAGAGGAACCAGCGCGGAGTTTGCCGGGGTGTCCCATCAGACACCCATCGCTGGGGATGGCTGCCAAGGTGATGAGGGGACTGGAACACCTCCCTTATGAAGAAAGGCTGAGGGATTTGGGTCTCTTCAGTCTGGAAAAAAGACGGCTGAGGGGGGATCTTATCAACGCTTATAAATACTTAAAGGGGGGTGTCAGGAGGATGGGGCCAGGCTCTTCTCAGTGGTGCCCGGGGACAGGACAAGGGGTAACGGGCACAAACTTGAGCATAGGAAGTTCCACCTAAACATGAGGAGAACTTCTTTACCCTGAGGGTGGCAGAGCCCTGGCACAGGCTGCCCAGAGAGGTGTGGAGTCTCCGTCTCTGGAGACATCCCAAACCCGCCTGGACGCGTTCCTGTGCCACCTGCTCTGGGTGACCCTGCTCTGGCAGGGGGTTGGACGGGGTGATCTCCAGAGGTCCCTTCCCACCCCTGCCAGTCTGGGATTCTGTGATTCTGGGAAGCAGCCCTCCCGACCCATTCAGCGCCCTGAACCCCGCAGCCACCCCGCCGCAGTGACACACAGCCACTGCCACCGCTGTGTCCTGCCGGCGGAGGGGACGGGGCCAGCCCAGCAGCCTCCATCGCCACCTCCACCGCCCCGCCGAGCCCTCCCCCGGGGCAGGGGGCGGCTGCGGTTCCTCTGCAGGAGCAGGCGTTTGGCAGCTTCGTTTGGCTCATCTTATGATTATTCGGCTTGGAGGCATCCTGGCCGGGAGGGCAAATCCCCCCAGCCCTCGGTGCATCCACCCTGGCACCGCGGCGTTTTGGGGACACTCTTGCGTGGCTGCGGAGGAGCCGCTCACCCTTTTCCGTGCCCCCCAGGACAGGGCTGAGCCCTGCAGCCTTCATGGTCACGCTGGACTCCTCCCCCCTCCAAGGGGTGCCGGCTGCGGAGGAGGTGAGCAGCTCCCATCCCTCCTGCTGGA
Source organism: Alca torda (assembly GCA_008658365.1). Taxonomy (NCBI): domain Eukaryota; kingdom Metazoa; phylum Chordata; class Aves; order Charadriiformes; family Alcidae; genus Alca; species Alca torda. The sequence goes on along the minus strand of CM018088.1, from coordinate 31,138,548 downwards.
CCCCCAGCTCACCTCCCTCCGGCCAGTTTGGTGGTCCACCAGTGCCAGCTGGTGACCACGGCGATGCCACCGGGGTGGGATGCGGGTGGCACGGGGACATTGGGAGTGCAGCACGCCCCCCCCGCCCCAGCCCAGGATCACGGGGTCAGGACGGGCATCCCGTCGGTGAGGTCCCCTCGCGCCCTCCAGGAATGAAGGGGCCAGAGCTGGGACTTTGAAACTCCAAGCTTTATTCAGTTGCGTCGGCAGCGGCGTGCATCACACAGGGGGAGACGGGGGGCGAGGCCGCGGCGGGGGCAGCGGCGGCCGGGGGAAAGCTTGCTCCGCTCCCCGTGCCCCGGCGTGGGCCGGGGGCTCTAGTTGGTGGGGTGGTAAGCGCCGCGCTGGTGCCACTGCATGTCCCGGATGCGCCTGACCGACTGGATTTGGGGGTGCTGGGCGCCGAAATCTGAGCTGTCCTTGTAGTCCCCCTTTTCAAACAGGTACTGGTAGCCCCGGTAGCCAGGGTATTGGTATCCCACCCACCTGCCAAGGCAAGCACAGAGTGGGGGGGGTCACGCACCGTCACCCGGCCCAGCAGCCGTGGCACGGCAAGGCCAAGGCTGCTCAGCCACGCGATGCTCCAGCATCACGCAGGTCCCCCCGCCGCCCCCGGTACTCACGTGCCGCTCTGCACCCGCACGGATGAGACCTTCTCTTGGTAGCCGTGTGCGTGGAAGCTGGGCACATCGTCATCTATGATTTCGATCTTCTTGCCGGTGAAGCTGGGGTTTTCGTACAGCACGATCTTGTGCTCCTGGCTGTCCTGCAGCGGGGAGAGCAGAAACGGGGCATCAGCGGCAGCCGGCACCCAGGGCTGGGAAGGGGGTGAGGGGTAGGGGGAGGCAAAGCCCAGGGCTATGGGGAAACCGAGGCGAGGGGCCGGCACCGTGTGCCGCCGCTCCCACCGATGCCGGCGGGGTGCTCCACATCCCTCCATCCATCCGGCTCCGAGAGCCGGCGCCTGCGTGGGCACTGCCAGACTTACCCGCAGACGTCCTCCGCTCTGGGGTCACCTGCCACTGCCCCCGTCCCCACGCTCCCTCCGACCCCCCCACCGGCTCCCCGGGCCCCGAGGGCTGGGGCGAGGTGGGCGCCCGCGGGGCTGGGGAGGGCGGGGGAAGGCTGGGGAAGACTTCTGGCTGCAGACCTTGGTCTGGCGGGTGGGTAGTGGCTGTCTGGGTGCTCTCACCACTTTGATGGGTCTCAGGGAAGTGATGCTGTCGCTTCTCCGGCTGTTGGTCCAGGAGTCCCAGCGGGGGTACTCCCCCTTCTCAAACACAAACTGCTCCCCTTTGCAGCTTGCCTGCTCGTAGCCCACCCAGCTGGAAGAGAGCAGGGGGCGAGCTTCAGACAGGGCGGCAGCAGCACCCCGGCAAACGCCCTTGGGCTGAGCCCCAGGCCGTGCCCCCCGGCAGAGCGCAGCCCCCTCTGCTCCCTGTTGGGAAGTGGAAGGGAGCAGCGTGGCAGGGTGGGAGCGGGCAGAGCAATGCCCCCGGCCCGCTCACGGCACGGCCAGTCCCGGGTCTCTGCTGGCAACGGCACGGCAGAAGCCCCGGCGTTGCCGGTGAGGATGCTCAGACGTGGTGACCACCCATCCCTGGTCACCAGGGACCCACGGAAGGACGGGATCACCCACACGTCCCCGATGGGGCTGTGCTGCTGCCCTGCTGTTCCTGGGTGCAGTGCGCTGCCGGCCATGGGGTGCAGGCAGGGAACGCCCCCGCCGGCGCTTCCCCAGGCACTTTTCGGGGGCTCCCCATTGCCCAGAGCCCCCAGCCTGAGTGACACACATAGGGGTCAGGATGGGGAGAGGAGGTGCCACCGAGGGGGTGCCATCCCCGCCTGTCCCTGTGCCCAAAGGGAAGGGCGCCAAACTGGGGGTAACACCGCCACCCGTGTCCATGCCCACACCCCTCCAGCTCCCCTCCGCCGAGCAGGGCTGGGGGACACCAGCCCACCCAGGGGACCCTGTCACCCCCTGCTCACCCGCTGGCATCCCCTGGCACCGGGCATCCACCGGGGCGAGGTGGGGAAGCAGCACAGCAGCGTCGGCTGGGTGAAATCTGGGGTACAGAGGGGAGACCCCCTCCACATCCCAGCCCCTGCCTCCCTCCCGCGCACCGCCGCGGCCCCCCAGCCCCCCCCTCCAACACGTACGGTCCGGAGTGCACGAGGATGGAGCCCACTTTTTCCACGCCAGCTTCCTTCAGGTTGGGGCAGGCACCGCTGAGCTCATGGCAGCGGCCCTGGAAGTTCTCCTGCTCAAAGATGGCAATCTGGAAGAGAGCGGGGGCCTCAGAGCGGGACACGCTGCCCCTGGCGCTACGAGGAGGGGGGACACACGCTGTCCCCAGCCACCGGCTCAGCACATCTGCTGCAGCCCAGACATCATGTTGCCCCAAAAAAACTGCGCGTCAGCTGCTTTCAACCATCCTGCGAGCATGGACCAATGTCTCCATCCCTCCGAGCGCGCAGCTCTGGCTCCTGGATGTCCGCGGGTCCCTGCCGGCGCCGGCCCAGCACCCTGGTGCTGCTCGCAGCGTGGTGCCTGCGCTCGCGCCAGGCTTCAAACAGCCGAGCGGCTGCGGCTGGAGCATTGCGGCCGCCGGCGGGACACCAGGAGCAGGGCACCCGGCACACACGGGGGGAGGCAGCGCCGGGGGCCGAGCGCCGCCAGCTCAGGAGGGATTTCATGGGTCAGCGGGGCGGCGGGGGACAGATCTGCTGTGTCTGCAGAGGTTAGGAGCTGATCCGCTCCCACCCGCTCCACCTGCGCTGGGGCCGTGGGATGCCGGCAAAAATCCCGTGCATCTCCCACCCCTCGTCCCTCTGCGAACAGCTCAGCGCCGCAGCCACGACGTTCGGGAGCACGGCCGGGTGATGGCGAGGGGCTGCATGGCGGCAGCTCAGCTGCTCCCAGCCCGGCCGGCTCCCGGGACATCCCGGGAGGATGATTTGGGTGCTTGGTAAGGCCGAGGGTGCCCCAGTCGCACCACAGAGCGGAGGAGAAGCCGCACACTGACCTTGGAGCTGGCTTGCTGCTGCTTGGAGGCTGGCATTTGGTGCTCGGAAGCCATCATAAGCTGCCTTGGGGGGAAAACTCAGCAGGTTACAAGCTGCCACCCAGGACGTACCCGGCACCATGCTCACAGCCCTGCATCCATGCCCCACGTCCGTACCCGGCACCGTGCTCACCGCCCCACGTCCGTGCCCCACGTCTGTACCCCACAGCCCGCCCGGCGCTCGCCCCTGGCTGCTCCCTGCTGCTGAGTTGCATGGAAAGGGGTGCTGGGGCTCGGGCTCATGGCAGGGTGGGCACAGACTGGGTTTGCCGGGGCCAGTTCCCGCTCAGGGCTGCTCGGCACCACTCACTCATGGGCCAAACCTCCCCAGGCTCAGGCCCAGGGGAAGCCCAGGTGACGGTCCCAGCACAGCATCACCCGTGATGGGACCTGCAAAGGGTCTCCAGCCCGGAATAAGGTGATCTGTGAGCCCAGGGCATTCCCGAGTCATTCCTGGGGGAGCCCAGCGCCTGCGGCTGTGGTTTTTCCTGCTGTCCCTGCTCAGCAAATGACAGCCGAGGAGCGCCTGTCCCATGTGGCTGCCTGAACGGGGTGATGGGGAGAAGCACTGGGGCTCCCACCGTCACCTCCAGCCGTGCAAGTGCATGTGCAGGGTCGTCCCTACGAAGGACCCTCGTCCTCAATCCCAGCGGGACCCCCAGTGTGTGAGCAGGCTCCAAACCAGGTGAAAACGGTTCTTCCCCAACACAACAAAAACAGAGCCGTGGCCAGGTGGCGACACCCCTGAGCTGGACACCCGGGTTGGGCTGCAGGGACAGGACCGTCCCCGTGGCTCACCCCGCTGAGTCCCCGCATCCCGCTGCCACCGCCACACCTCTGCCCGGCACTGCGGGACGGCGCAACGGCGCCGGGGGTCGGGAGGAGGCAGCGGCAAAAAAGAGGACAACAAATAGAAAAGTCTTACCAGCTATACCAGTACCCGCTTGAACCAGTGAAGGGCTGGGGCCGAGAGGTGGAATTTATACCGAGCCGCAGAAGAATGGTGCCAAAACTATTTACAAAATAGTTAAAGCGTGATTCAAAGCGAGAATGCTGGATTAAAACCCAATGAAAACCAAGGTCAGCTGATCGGCTGCAGCCTTTGTCTCCCCAAACACCAAGTCGGGGAGTTATTTCATTAGCTTTCACATTCGAGTCGCCCGCTTTGTTGGGTTTGTTGGCAAGGAGATTTGGAGTTTGCATGCATCAGCCGAATGCATGCCAAGACCCAGACTGGCCCTTGCAAACAAAGCGCCCGCCAGCCCTGCTTCAGGAGTTTTGGAGCCAGAGACTTTATCCCTCCGACAAGCCAGCCCCGCTGCTGGGACTGCCGAAAACTGCTGAAGCTGGCTCTTTCCATGCGCGATAAAACGAGCCTTCAAATAACTGGTAAACGTCTGGCTTCGCCCGTCTGCATCCCCAGCGAGGGAGCGCCGTGTTGCCGCGGAGGGACCCTGCGATGCTCCTGGGGACACCACGGGACCCCCTTCCCGCAGCCGACCCGGGGCCTCGGGGATGGGCAGGGGCAGGGTCTGGTCCCGGTGGCACCATGAAGTGGGGCAGCACCCGGGCAGCATCCTCAGCCTGAGCGCGGGGGCACGCGGGTGCCAGGCGTTGGGGTCCTCCTCCGTTATCCCCCTCCCTTTTGGGGTCCCAGAAGCGTCCCAGCCCCACGGGGCTGTAGGAACAGCAGCACGGCGGCCCCTCCATCACGCCAGGACACAGCTGAGGTCAGCGTGGCGGGGGGGGGCTCACAGCCTGGGACGTGCCCCCATAGCCGGGCTGTGCCTGGGGACGAGCTGAGGGTTAAGGGCAGCAGCAAAACCCCTTCGCTGGCACCTTGCTGCCGGCCGACGCGGGGAGAAGTGTCAGGGCTGCGGGGTGATTGTGGCTGCAGCAAAGTGAGTTTCCCAGGCTGGGGGTGGGGGGACGCACACTACAACACAGGTATCAGGCACCCTGGGTGCTGTGCAGCACCCGCAGCCCCCTCTCACCCCGCAGAAGAGCGGGACCCCCCCCTCGTCACCCCAGCAAGCGTCACACAGCATTAACGTGGCCCCCACCAGCTCTCTTCTGCGCTCTTGGGGGTCCCGCAGCAGATGTGCTGCAGCCCCCCCGCCAACGGCACCTCCAGACGCTCCCCCAGACCCAGCGCCCAGGACAACCACACGCAGGGTCACCTCCCCCAGGGTATTGCCACCAGAGCCTGCCCTGGCAGTGACACACCGAGGGCTCGGTCCCCACGGTCTGCAGATGCCCCGGCTGCGGGTGGTGGGGCCTCGTGGGGCTGCGGGGGCCGCAGGTGACCGTGCGGCTCTGCAAGAAGTCACAGCACGCCACGGAGAGGTTTGGCACGTGGGGTTTGTGAGCAAGCGGCTACGACGCTCCCAGCCCTGCCGCCATCCTTCTCCCTCCCCTGTGGCACCACAAAGGGATCCCACCACTGCCCTCCCCATCTTCCCAGGCTGATCCATAGGGGTCCCCGGCCCAGGATCCCCATCGACCTGCCCCAGGACCCAGCGCAGGGTACATGCATCCCCACGGCTGCCATCCGGCACATCCCAGCCCCTCGCACACCCCGGCGAGCGACAGACACGGTGCTGGGCACAGCTGCTGCCAGGCTGCGATTCCCCCCTGCCTTGGCTCTGCCAGGCTGGTTTTAGCTCATCTCAGCCATGGGCGGTGGCGATGCCGCAGGGAATCCCAGCGACTGGCCTGGAAGCAGCTTTTGCCGCTCAGGATCACACAATCTCCTTTAGTAGCTGCAAACCCAGGCCCAAAAAGAAAAGCTCTGGAGCAGTTGTTCGGTGACCAGCGTGAAGTGCTCGGGCAGCCTCGAGCCATCTCCCATCTCTGCCACCAGCCCCAGGTGGTCCCCGAGTGCAGCCGCTGTGCCCCCACTCAGTGCTGGGATACCCGGCTCCCTGCCAGCATCCTCGGGGCGCATGGCACAGAGGGGTCTCTACCCCCAGCCTTTGCAACCAAACCAGCTGCCCGTGCGTCAGAGATCATCCCCAGGGAGCAACAACCCGGAGTATGGGGGGGAAAAGCTTCCTTGGGACCGGGCTGGGGGGGTCTGCAGGGTGCTGGGGCTGGGCACAGCCCTGACCCTGTGGGGTGAGTCCCCCTTTGGGTTGCGCAAGACCTGGCAGGGCCTGGGGATGGCTGTTCTCCACATCCCCATTGCTCCTGGGGACACCCCAGCCCCACCGCCCCCAGGGCTGCCCGTGTCCCCCAGGACCCCCTGGCCATCACCGTGCCCTTTGGGCTGGACGCCCTCCTGCGATGGAGCGGGCAGGGCTGGGAAAAGCGAGAAAGGAGCCACCAGCAGAGCTCCCCCGGCCCAGGGAGATGCTTTGAGAAGGGGCAGAGTCATGGAAAAACCTCCCCACCCCCAAGAGGGCACCGGCACCGCCGGGGGAATAAGTTTTGGAAAGCTGCAGCCTTTACGGAACACTGCAAATACTCGCTTTTTCCCCGCTTCTGCCATGCACGGCAGTTGCTGGGGGCACTGCCATGGCACCCATCCGCGTCCCACCATCCCCTGGACCACGGCTCCGCGCGCTGCACCCCCCCACGAGCACAACCCCAGCCCAGGACCAGGCAAGGCCCCCGGCAGCCTCCAGCTCAGAGCTTTATTGAGTTTTTTTTGCACAAAAAACCACCAAGGTCACGGCATCAGCCGGCGGCATCACGTCAGCGACCCCCCCCCCCACCCAGCAGCGGGGGCAGCGCGGGGCGGGGGTGTCCTTCAGCTGTTCTCGAAGGAGCCCCGCTGGTGCCACTGCTGGTCCCGCACACGGCGCACGGACTGGATGAGGGGCTGGTTGGCGTCCCACTCGTTCCAGTGGCGGTACTCGCCCTTCTCGAAGACGTACTGGCGGCCCCGGTAGCCGGGGTACTCGTAGCCCACCCACCTGCAGGGGACAGAGGCAGTGTCCCGGGACCAGCTCCAGCTGCAGCCCCCCCGGTGGGCACATCCCCCCCAGAGCGGGTGGGCAGCATCCTCGTGCCACCCCAGAGAGCGGGTGGCGGTGCCTCTGCCCGCCGCAGCCATGCGATGCTCTGCAGCGCTGCCCAGGGCCACCGTGTCACCACAACAAGGCTGAGCCCGGCTGGGATATGCCATCGTGCCGGGAGGGGTTGGGGACCCCAGGGCAGAGAAGGGGCCACGGCTCCACCATGCCTGCGGCGGTGCCCAGCAGAGCCCTGGGTCATGGCGAGGAGCCGTCACACAGCCCCGGTGACACTGTCTTGGTCCCCCTCACTCCCTGCGGGCCAGGAAAAGGCCAGGTGGGGAGGGAGCATGGGACATGATGGGCACAAGCAGCACCACGGGGACAGATGCCCCATCCCTGCTGCAGCGTCTGTGCCAGGCATCCCTGCCACCACCCCAGGGGGACCAAACCACGGTGCCTCGTTGGGGTGTCCCCGCATGCCCCCATCGCCACCATCCTTACGTTCCGTTCAGGGCCCTGACGCTGGCCACGCGGTCCTGGAAGCCATGGGCCCAGAGGCTGGGGACGTCGTCGTCCACGATCTCCATCTTCCGCCCGGTGTAGCCCACGTTCTCAAAGAGGTGGATCTTGTGGTCGGGGCTGTCCTGCGAGAAAGAACGGGTCAGGGGCTGCCCTGCGTGCCTCCAGACCCCCCAGACCCCATCGCTGAGGCCGTTCTGCTTGTCCCGGGGGGCCCAGACCCCCCGACACAGCCGCTACTCACGATCTGGAGGGGGCGGAGGGACATCAGGCTGTCACTGTTGTGGCTGTTGGACCAGGAGTCCCAGCGCGGGTAGTCTCCCTTCTCCAGGACAAACTGCTCCCCGGCGAAGGCTTGCCGCTCGAAGCCCACCCACCTGCGGGACCAGAGGGTCAGGGATGGCACGGCCACCCACCATGGGGGGAGCACCCCATCCCGAGGCAGCGCTGCAGGGGGACGCTCTCCCCGCCCGCCCCCCCCCCCCCCGGGGTTTGTCCGTCCTCCACACCCTGGACTTACGGGCCAGACTCCACCTGGATGGAGCCCACCTTCTCCAGCTCTTTCTCGGTGATGCTGGGGAGCTCCTCCGTCAGCTCGCACTTTTTCCCCTGGAAATTCTCCAGCTCGTAGATCGTGATCTAAGGGAGGGAGAAATGCCATCAGCTGCTGCTGCAGGACCCCCCCCCCTCCCTTGGCAAAGGCAGGCAGCAGCAGAGCAAAGTGGTCCAGCCACGTCCCCTCCATCCCTGCCGCCCTGCGCCGATGTCGCTCCTCTCCTGCGGCAGAGCCGGATCCCACCACCCCAGGGCTTCGCTCCGCAGCCGTGCAGGGGCCAAAGATGTTTGCTTGGCAAAACACAAGCTGATATTTCATCCGTGACAGGTGAAAACAAGTTGACCGGCTGAAACACAGCATCGAAAACGCAGAGGGTTTGTGCTAAGAGACCCCCAGGGACGCGGATTGTGGTCTCCTGCCCCCAGCCCGGCCATGGCCCATCCTTTCCTTCCCGCTACTCCCTCCAGATCCATTCTTTCCCCTGTCCTGGCCTGGAACAAGCTCGTTTTTCAGTGTTTTCACCTAAACCTTCCCAGGTGCAGAGACCACAACACCTCCCGGGGCAGAGCTTTGGCCTGAGCCGTGGGAGGAGTCGGATGCAGCGGCCGGAGCACGGCGGTGAGCAGGGCCCAGGGTGCCCGGCACAATCTGGGGACCAGGAGGGTCAGCGGAGCAGCCAGGCTGCACCCCCCGGCCCGGCCCTAAAGGGGTCCCAGCTGAAACCCCGCAGAGCCTCCTGCAGACACCGTGTGATGGGGGAGGTATTGAGGGACAGAGGTGACACCCGCGGTCCTCAGGAACATCTTTCCACCCCAAAGCAATGAACAGTCCAAGTTCCCGGCACCTCTTTACCCCATTTGCAGGATGCAAATTACTCCCACCCCCAGCCTTTCCCGGTTAGGGAGCAGCTTTTCCCGGCTTCCCGAGCTGCGGGGAGGGCAGCAGCCATCACAACAACACCCGCAGCTTGTTTTCCTCAAACCAACCCACGAGCGTAGGAATTAAAACCTTAAAAAAAAAAAAAAAAAAAATACCCAGGGAGTTTCACTGCTCAAACCCAGAGCTGATCCCCGCCGTGACGGGATGCTTTATCTCCTGGATTAAAACGCCGCGCAGCTGCGCAGCAGGCGGGGTGGGGGGGGCAAACGCGCTTGGCAGCCGCAAAGGCAGCAAGCAGCGTCTCCTCCTGCCAGGCAGCCGCAAATTCCCCGGACGAAGCATCCCTCCCCGGCCCACAGCCCCACACGGCTCGGCTCGCGGTGGGGCAAGAAGCAGATTTATCGGCGAGAAGCAGATTTATCAGCGCGGCGACGCTAACGAGCTGCTGCGGCAGGAGAGCCGGAGGCTGCTGGCTTCCCCAGTACAACCCGCAGCGCTTCCAGACTGGTACCAGCCCGGCACGTGCACGCTGCGACGCTCGGTGACCTGCAGCATCACCCAAGGTCCGTAACCAGTTGCCCCCAGTATACCTTGTAATTGCCAACTCGCTCGCCAGCACCCTCCCCGGTCGCCATCTGCTCGGGGGGACTTTGCTGCTCAGTCATTGTGCCTGGAAAACCCAAATTGTAGGAGGTTAACGCGGCATCGCCTTAACGCGGCGTATCCGCCTTTAAGTTACGAAATGCTTAATAAAACACAAAAGATGAAGCAGGAGTGGGAACAGGTAGCCAAAATCAACACAGTTCCCGCGAGCGCAGCAGCTGTAAATCCCCAGGGATGTCCAGGCCAGAAGGAAGCACTTGGTTCCCCATCCTCCTCTCCCTCCTGCCCACGGCCCTGCGTCCTCCCCCCGCCATCACCGCGGGGCTGGGGAGCCCGGGACCGAACCGAGTGACACGGGTCCCTCTCTGACCCCGGGCAGCTCGCCCAGGTGCTCATTAAACTCATGTCTAAAAGCCCATCCCTCTGTTTCCAGCAGGAATTTGCCGGGTTTCCGCTTCCAGCTGCTGACATCTTCCCCCGCTAACATAAACCCGACGGCTCTCCCTCGCTCCCGCCGCCCCGGGGGACACGGGACCCCGGCCGCTGGAGCCGATGCCACCGCGTTGGTTGGTGGGAGGGCGGCGAGAACCCTCTCCTTGCTCTCCAGAAACATCTCACAAAGTTCCAACTTCACGAGAAAACCCCCCTCCGAACACGCCTCCCCCCCCCCAGCTCTCCCCGCGCTAACGCGAGGGGTTGCCGAGAGGTTCATAGGAGGCAAATAAAAAAGAAAACCACCAGCCCGGTTTGACCGGCGTCCTTAACCCAAGCCCCGCAGCACCGCTTCTCGCCAAGCATTAGCAAAACATTCGCCGCGGCGAGACCTCGACTCAGACATGTTAATTCTTTTTTAAAGCCCCTTCCAGTCCAAGCAGCGCCGCCGCTACCTCTCCCGGCGTGGTTCCGCTCTGCCGGCCGGGCGCGGGCGGCCCGGCTATTTATGGGTTGCTTCTGAACAGAACAGCACATTATTTGGACGCTGATACAGCAGCTGCGTCTACCGAATTCCATCCATGAGATTTCATCTCAATAGCGGGGGCTCGCGGCGTGCGACGGGAACGTTATTCAGATTTCTCCCGGCTGGCCCTTAAAAATGTGCCGCTCGATTTAGAGAAGATTAACGTCGAAATTCGCATCAGCACGTTCACGCCCGCTTCTTGCCAGGTTCTCTGGAAAACTCTGCCATCAGCAGTTAACGGGAGGGTTTAGCCCAAAAATCAAGTACAGCACAAAGCGGGATGGGGTGGGGGGTGGGGGGGTGGGGGGAAGAAAAAAAAAATTAAAAAAAAAAAAAAAAAGAGGCAAAATATTTACAGCTTGTTCGGGATCCAACGTGAGACGAAACGCGGGGTCGGTGTCAGCTCCCGGGGGCTCTGCTGGGAACACGGCAGGGAACGGAGGGCACGTGGTACCACGGCACGAGGGCAAGACCGGCGCTCAAGATTTGGGTTCTCGCCCCAGCTCTGACCCTTGTCAGGAACATTATCTCCATCGAGCCCTTTTTCCTTCTTTGCACCTCAGTTTGCCGGGAGCGCGCCTGCACGGATCCCCCCGGGCTCAAGGGGACTGACGGGGTCTTTTGGGAGCCAAGTGCCTTGTACACGGGTCCATCCATCGCTAAAGGGAAAGCATGATTTAACGGCGGGGGGCGGGGAGGGGGGGGAAGCGCAGTCCTGCCACACCAGATGCCACCTGAGAGCATTTTACTTTGGCTACGTTCAACCTACCCACGTCTCCGTCCGCTATGTACTGCTCTTGCAGGGTTTTCCACCCGCTCCGAGCGCGCCTCAGCCTGAAACCGAGAACTAGACGTGAAACATTTACCAAAACTGCCAAAAAGCGACTCCGCTGGGCCGGCTTGGACAAAACTGGAAGTCTGGGGGATCGGCAGGTGGCCAGAAACCCGTCCCGGCCGCAGCAGCGCCAAGGTGGAGCTCTCCGCTGCAATTTGCCCCACGGTACCGCACGTTAGAGCTGTTTATGGGGATGTTCTTCACCCCCAGCCGGGCACCGGCGTTCCTGGGGGGCTGCGGAGGGATGCCCCAAGCCCAGATCTCCAAAGGAGGCTTGTTTTTCCCCCATCGGAGCCCACCCCTGGGATGCTGCACAGCTCCCACGAACGGGAGCGGAGGTGGGGTGGGATGGGGGTCTTCGCCATGTAAAGCTACCCAGGAAGCGCCGCTGGCAGCGCAGCTCCATGCGAGCGCGTTTATTGCCATTATCCAAGCGACATTCGGACCGACCGAAGAGCCCAGCACGGGCAGTGGTTTGATACAGCCCCTTCTTATCGCAGCTCCTTTTCACATTTTCGTCTTTTCTTGGAGTGCGAAAGCGCTTGGCTGGAAAACATATCGAATCGCTTTTGTAGAGGAGGAGGACTCAAAGGAGAGCAGGGAACGGATTAATTTGTCTCTCTCACCAAACACAGTAGCGGCTGTTTTCAACAGATTGGAAATGCAGAATTTTTTCTTACCGGCCCATTCCTCGCACTTCGCTCGGCAGCGGCTGCAGTTCCCGTGAATGTTCCTTTCCCAAGCCCAGGGAGCTCGCACAGGGCTGAGGCAACTGCAAAAACACGACAGAAGGGGCACTAGAGCCCATCGATTTGTCTTCCCGACAGAACTCAATTTCCTCCAGCTGTCAGCCTCTTAAATCCCTTTGAGAAATGCTGACAGCACACTGCTAGAAAACAGATTTTTTTTTTTTTTTTTTTTTTTTGCTTAATATCTGGTAAAGCTCAACTTGAATTGTAATTGTACAGGACATTACACCGCAGCCAGAACATCTTTATTACGTGGGAAACCACGTAGCACAGAATATTTTCTATAGCACAATGTGTTTGTTGTGACCCGTATTTACTTATTCTGTAAGGCTATCACGCAACGATATAAAACTTTGATCTGTACAATAGCTCCTTTACAAACAGGCCTGACACCATCACGTTTAACGTGGAAAGAGGAAAAAACCGTAAGCCCTTAGACCTCCTCCTTCTCCAGCCCCACCAGAAGAACCAAGTTATTTCAGATGCTATTTTTGTGAGAAGGCTTTGAGAGGAGATGACGGCCGCGGGAGGGGGACGGGGCGGCTGGGTGTGCTCAGGGACCTGTTTCGACCCCCCCTCGGAAAGGACGCCCACCGTTCACCCCCTCCGCTCCCACCAGTGCGGCCACCACCAGGTTGGACCAGCGGTTCCTGAACGCTGCAGTCCCAGGTGAAAGACCTCAGAAAACCCTACCCCCAAAATCCACGTTAAAGCTGCCCGGAGGCTGGGTTCTGCCACAAAAGCCCTGTCTCGCTTAAAAGCCCACCTTTATTCCTTAAATTCCCAGGAGGATGTAGGAAAAACAGCTGATGGCTCTCATGAGTGCAGAGCTCAAGTCGATGAGAAAACCACCTTTTCCTTCGCACTATTTCTGTCTGGGGACAGGGACACCTCCACCCCCGGAGGGCTGGGGAGATTTATCCAACATATCCTTGGTCCCCTGGGGCCCGGGGTGGGCTGGAGGCTGCTTTCCTGCGTCCACACCTTCAGGAAGGTGAAGACAGCCATCGTTGGCCAACAGCGTCTTCTTCATGCGAGCACAGTTACAGCCACGACACTGCATTTTTACTGGAGTAGTTTGGGTTTTTTTCATGGGGCTGGCTGGGCTACAGCAGCACCGGTGCTGAAAACGCGGCTCCAGGAGCTCCAGAACCTGGATGCATCTTCTGGGGAAGAGCCACAGCGTGTGGCAGCACCCCAAAGCTCCCCCTCTCCCAACAAAACAAGCTATCCCAGGAGAAAGCGTGGCTTTACTGTTCGAGGTTCGATGGTCAGCAAAGCCCTTCCACCACACCAACGCGTGGAACACGTGTCCTCTTCAATATATTCATCAATGACCATGAAGGGATGAGGGGATGGAGTGCACCCTCAGCAAGTTTGCCCATGATGCAAAGCTGGCAGGTGGCTGACACAGCAGAAGGCTGTGCCGCCATACAGAGAGACCTGGACAGGTTGGAGATTTGGGCAGAGAGGAACCTTATGAAATTCAACAAAGGCAAGTGCAGGGTGCTGCACCTGGGGAGGAATAACCCCATGCACCAGGACAGGTTGGGGGTGACCTGCTGGAGAGCAGCTCTGTGGAAAGACACCTGGGAGTCCTGAGGGACAACGGGATGACCATGAGCCAGCGATGTGCCCTTGTGGCCAAGAAGGCCAATGGCAGCCTGGAGGACATCAAGAGCATGGCCAGCAGGTCAAGGGAGGTCATCCTCCCCCTCTGCTCTGCCCTGGGGAGGCCGCACCTGGAGTGCTGTGTCCAGGTCTGGGCTCCCCGCTTCAAGAGGGACAGGGAACTGCTGGAGAGGGTGCAGCAAAGATGCTGAGGGGACTGGAACATCTCTCTGATGAAGAAAGGCTGAGGGATTTGGGTCTTTTTAGTCTGGAAAAAAGACTGAGTGGGATCTTATCAATGCTCATAAATACTTAAAGGGCGGGTGTCAGGAGGATGGGGCCAGGCTCTTCTCAGTGGTGCCCAGGGACAGGACAAGGGGCAGCGGGCACAAACTTGAGCATAGGAAGTTCCACCTAAACATGAGGAGGAACTTCTTTACCCTGAGGGTGGCAGAGCCCTGGCACAGGCTGCCCGGAGAGGTGGTGGAGTCTCCGTCTCTGGAGACATCCCAAACCCACCTGGACGCGTTCCTGTGCCACCTGCTCTGGGTGAGCCCGCTCTGGCAGGGGGTTGGACAGGATGATCTCCAGAGGTCCCTTCCCACCCTATGGTTCTATGAACACGCCGCTGTCTCCCAAAATCCCACATTCAACCGACTTTTGAATTTGTCACAAACCAGATGCAGCCCAGTCCAGGCTGGCGATTCCGCTCTCCTCCCCGGATTCGCTTTGCCCGCAGGCAGGGTACCGCGCACACACAGCGTAGGTCTGGATACGCAGTTCCTCCGGCTCCGCAGCATCAAGTTAAACATCTGGAAAAGGTGCTCTCGCTTCCTACCTGCGGTAACGCTAAGGGCAATCATACCGCAGCATCAGCTCCAGGGGTTTTTTCATAGTAAGAGAAAAGAGGCGTAGAGACAGAAGTGCCTTTTACTGGGGCGCAGACCTTGAGAGCGTTGTATTTAAAACTATTTATGTGATGTTTGTCTTAGAACTGCCCTGATCCCCACTAAGCTATTTTGGTAAATCAGCTCTCCATTTAACACCTTGACACCAAACCACATCCTGAGTTTAATACCGAAGACGGGAGCCGTATTTCAGCATTTGCACAAGTGCTGAACGTTATGAACTACCCGATGCTGCTGCGCCAGAAGAAACGGGCAATTAACAGTTTGCATTCGTAGATCTGACACACGGTGCATTGAAGTTTGCCCAATAACTGTTTGCAAACGAGTAATGGGACGAAGCAAACTTTTGTGCAAGCAAAAAGGTGGGGAGTTAATTCCTCTGGGGCCACTTCAAGAGAAGGTTTCAGACTTCAAAGGCTGAAGAACAGCGCGTTGCCTCTTTCTCTGCAGGAAGCACAACCAAAGCAGCGAGACTCGGACTCGGATTAAAGCTACACAGACCCCGAAAAGGTGAATTTGCCAACAGAGAAATAGAAAGGAAGAAATCCACGACTGGGGATTCCAATAAAAAGAAACAGAATGCCTGAGTAAATCCCTGAGTGACGAACTAAACCGGAGGATTTCTGGTAACAACGAGAAGTGCAAGCAGAATAGAAGTATTTCTAAATTCCACCGACCATGTCCTTTCACTTTTAAAAGCCATTCCTCTACTGATGCAGCTTTTTAAGGAAGCACAAAAAGCCGGGAGGCAGGAAGGGAAGGGATGAGGGCACCGCCAGCATCTCCAGCGCCTGCCTTATTGCTCAGACACCCTTCGGACAAGAGTCAAAACCTGCTCCAAGGCAGCGGCTGGTAATTAGTGAAAACACCTGAAGAAAGTGCCAAAAGTAAGAGCTCGCTCCCATCTCATATTAACAGCAGAAAAAAAAAAATATGTGGCATCAAAAGCGTAAAAAAAAATTCAAACAAGCATTATTTGGAATTAAAATAGAATTATATAAAGTGTATTACTGCATGTTCTATCATTTAAGAAGTAATAACATATTTATATATCTTTTATTACATAGCGATAACCTGAAGAGAAGGGAGTAGATATTTAATCCATGTACAATATAAATGATAGAGCAGAAGAAAACACTTCCCCATTCAACAACATTCTAAAGATGCTTTTTAATTAGACATTTAAGCATTAAACATTTCTCAGTAGTAGGTTAAACTACTAAATACAGTAAGTTTCAGTGCATTGTCCAAGCAGATGTGGAAATGCATACACATTCAAAGGGCTTTGTGGAAACCTAGTGTTAATCCCCTCAGTTTCCTCAAACACAGAGCAAACACCGCAGTTACAGAATTTCTGGCCTTCATTTATTAGGCCAAGAACCAGTAAATCCTCCAGCTATCGGTAATGCAACACTGTCAACCCGCTGAATTCGGAAAAAAATCCAAGCCTGGGTAAATATTCTCGTGAGCAGGGGGAATTTACCTGATTTCTAGATACTGTTTAAAGTAAGTCCCACTTCACCCGAGTCAGAAGAGCCATCCTCACCCTCCCCTCACACCCGCGAACGCTGCTGCTCAGCGCCGACCCGCACGTGTGTCGCACGTGGGATACAGCTGATGGTACCCTCGAGTGCTGCCATTTAAAAAAAAAATATCCCGAAAGACACATACGCAAAAGCTTATCTTAAAGCGTCGCCTTTTCCACCACCATCTAAAGAAAGGGGAAGAAGAAAAACACGCGCAGCACTGTTCAGTTAGGTAAGAGTAGCTCTTTAACAGCCTGGTCGACCGCGTTCAAACGGAATTCCAGCTCCCGTCGCCCAGGGTCAAAAGCCCCACAGGGTGAAACGCTGGGCAGAACTCTGGGGTGATCATTTCTTAATTGGTAGCAGAAGAGGCTGTAAAATGGTAACGGTGGCAACAGCTCTGATGTGAAACGGGGCAAAGCAGCAAGTGAAGATTTTTTTGTTTTTTTATTTTTTTTATATTTCATCTCCATTGAGTACCGGGAGCTGCTATCGGAACTGAGTATGGGAGAGAGAGATGCGCATATGGGACTTGTCTCCTGACATACTGCTGTTATTTCCTACGAGCAGACTGGGACTAAAAATCACCTCAGCTGTGACTCCTCCACGAGAAGAATTGGCACACGGTTTTGGCAGCTACAAGCTTGATAGGCAGCAGAGCAGGCATGCCGCTCTGGCTAGCGGATGCGCCACTGTGGTAACCCCACGGAAATCAAGCTTTCCGGAACACTGATCATTAAAAAAAAAAAAAAAAAGGAAAATGAGTTCAAGTGCTGGTGCTTTATCTTTAATACCTAGAAAAGCCCATCAGCAGGACACGGGAAGTGCAATGCAAGGAGCAGGATGTCACCGCTGCCGCACCATCCTCTCCCAGCCCTGCGGCACCGGGGCAGAGCGGGCTCCGGTCGCGCTTCGGTTTTCCACGTTGCCGCTTTCTTAGTCGAGTCGAGAGGATACTGACACACCAGAATAACCTCTCTCGTTGGGCTACATTTGTAAAGGGTTACTGAAAAGAGCACTTAATTGGGGAAAGAATAAAGTATGCCTTAAGTGGACATCGTGGTTGATATTTCAGAATCTGTATTCAAAGATATTAACATATTTGAGATATTTGTGATATTCATAACACCCGTGTTATGCATGAGATCTCTATACCGCTATTATAACATCGGTCTTACCAAAAGAAGAAAAGTAAATCATCTGAGAAACGGAAGATCACATTTAGGCTATCCCACAAAATCAGCATAAAAATAAAAACTTAAACCTGGTATTTACAGATTAACGAATAAAAATATGAAGTGGGACTATCCAAACTGCTATTAAAGTGACATTCAACAATTAACTGGAACCCTGATATGAGTGTAACATCCTCCCTCTTCCCTTCCTTTTTTGTTATAAAAACAGTATTTACATTTATATATTTTTTTTTAAAGAGAACTGGTTGACATTATTGCTTGATCCTTTTTAGGAAAGACATTCCAATGAAGCAATTATTCCACATGCCGACAAAACACAGAATATACCATTTCAAGAGTGACAAAAGTTAACATTTTGTTCATCTAAAAATTATATTCATCTGCTAGGTCAGCAGATCACATGTAAATATAAGCCAATCAAAAATACATTTTGCAAAAAATAATCAAGTTTCCTTTTTCAATATGGCAGTAAACGTAATCTGTTCTTTCACTCTCACCTTCCACAAACTTCATTCTAAATAGGAGCTTACTATTTTTTTTCCACAAAAAAAAAAAAAGATAAATTTGATTAAAATTGTTATTTTCATAACCAAACACAAAGCCCAGCCTTACACCTGACGTTTCTACGAAAAGTCAGACTTCTGAGTTGCTGAACCCCGATGTAGAAACGTAGGCTTTGTTCAACGGCCTGGGGACTCTCCCGGTGCGCAGCGCTCCCTGGATCAAATATTACAGTCCTGCAAGACTTTCTGAAGTGCTAACTATGAACCACCGGTGTTTCTTCCAGGCAGGTCGAAAGCGACGATCCTCCCATATCTGAAAAGATACAGCTTTGTATTTGACTATGAATATGAAGCAGCTTTCTCCACAAAACAGGAAGGCACCATGCACATAGCAGTTGAGGCAGGAAGCAAACAGCAGCAACATGACATGTGAATTTTAGGTTCAGATGAGTTAAGGCTTCTGTTAAACTTCTTTATCTTCTTCTAGTTAGGATCGCTATCTGGAAAGACAAAAAACAGACGGAATTGAAGTAATAATACGACACGGTCAAGAAAGCAGCCAGACCCCTCTCAGTGTCGGAGGAAAGCCCCCACAGATGCCCATTACTGTTGTAGTGTCAGCTTGGTCTCGTTCTATTTAATGTGCTAAATGCTCAAGAGCTGCCCAGAATAATGCAAAATACACCAACGTGCGCAACCCTCCGTGACACTCATTCTTGCTTGACGGAAGCGCTGTGAAATTGCAGCACGGAGTGGTGTTAAAATAAAGCTACCTGCAGAGAATCGGTGAAACCCTATCACCTGTGAACGACAACGTCACTTCTACAAAAACTGCTCTACTTCACCTTCCTGGGCGCACACGTCACGGGAAGCCTGCGTTAATGTTTATGCTCACAGAGCTGTTATACTGACACATTAAGGAAACCCTTTCCACGTGTGTTTTTATCACTGCGCGCTGTCACCCATCGAAGCCCCTCTTTCCGTCGGTACCTTTTCAAACCTGATTCTCATAATGGCTCTGTCTCTTCTTTGATTTCAGCTCCTTCAGCCACTGGGGAGACTTTTCTTCTGACCTAAGATATATTAAAATAAAAATACCCTTTATTCTTCAATTATGGAAAATCATGCCAGAAACAAACAAACAAACAAAAGAAATATACAGTTTCCCCTACAGCCTTGGGAAGCCTACTTGTATTATTTTTTTCTTCCACCAAAATACTAGGATCTGAAATCTCTCACCTGTCCTCCTCCTCGGCGCTGGAGGGCAGCACTCTGCCACCAGGAGTTCCGAGCTGCGGCTTCGGGGATTTGAAGAGCTGAGCAGAACTTACTTCACCAGGACTCTCCGACTCTTGCCTTTTCCGCAGTTGGGCCTAGATATAAAAAAATAAAGAAAATGACTCCTTTTTAAGCCAGCATTCAGCCTTTTTTTTTTTTTTGGAATGCAAAACAAATCACTCAGATTTAGAAAAAACAAAAAAGTCCACGCCTGAAATCAGCAAAGGGATTATTATATGCAGTTCTGAAAGCGTGTTTGCTATTGCGAAGCTGATTTTTTTTCCCAAATCCCTTCATAGAATCACAGAACGGTTTGGGTCAGAAGGGACCTTAAAGATCATCTCGTTCCAACCCCCCTGCCCTGGGCAAGGATACCTCCCACCAGACCAGGTTGCTCACATTTCTAACCAACAGTTAAAAGTGAGGAAGATAACTGCAAGGTAATTCTGCACATCACACCCACGTCCCACAGACAACATTGTCATCTCCAGCACGGTTTCCTAGCTGTGTTCCTAGAGAGCAGCTACTGCACCAGTCCGGCTCTCATGTGCTGTCTTCTGCCTCTGCTCACCTTGAGAACAGAGTGGTCCATTCCTGGAAACACGGGAAGCCTCTGAGCGTGTACAGAAGACAACCTGGTAGTATGCTGTATCTTTTCTTCCTCGTCAGAATCTTCCTGTTGCATAGTTTTCTTCTCCTCTAATTAATTAATAAAAAAAAAAAAGGGAAAAAAAACCCATTCGTCAGCATGCTTTTCATCTATACCTTGTTCTAGATCTCTCCTTCCACTCAGAAACGTATTAAAAGTAATATTAACACACCACAGGGCTGAGTTCAATGCTTCAATAGAGATCAAACCAACAAACATACTACGTACTCAGCAACAGAAAGATGCCTTGCTGACAGAGAGGAGGCAGCAGAGGGTACTCCTAATTATTTAACGAATGTTGCTGCTTCTAAACACCTCACTTGATCACAGAGCATGAGATTAATTTAGATTGGAAGAGACGTCTGAAAGTTACCTGGTCCACCCCCGGCCCAAAGCGGGGCTTTGATACAAAGCGGCTGAGCAGCAGAAGTCTGCGTGCTACGGGGCAGACGCAATGCTGTGGCTGCCTTCTCATGCCCTGGGTCCTTAGTCCGTAATTACACTCCAGCTTCCAGTACAGCATTTTCTTACCAAGGTAAAGTCTCCAAAATATCTTACGTCTGTTAGACCAGCACCAAAACTACCACCCCTCAGATAACAATCTTTCCACTGATTAGGAGGCTACAGGAGAGATTGGTTTGATTACACATTCTTCCCTATATTCACAGGCTTTAAGGGCAAACAGAAACGGCAGGTCACAAAACTGACTTTTTAATAGGGCCCCTCAGTTACAAAAACATCGTGAGCCTCTCTAAAGAACAGGGGGCAACACCAATAATTCCCTGCTCAGGGAATATCAAAAGGGTATCCCCAGCACGTATCACCATAGCACCAAAGTGCTGCAGGTACTAAATCATGGATCCATAAGCGTGAGCATTAAGCCATTCGTTCCCTTCCATGAGCAAGGATTATCAATGCCCGACACGTTTCCTTATTGCATCCTAAGGAACAGGACAGCCCAGGAAGGGGACATTTTTAATAGAATGGATTTGAAGGAATTGATTTGTCCTTAACTAGGCCTCTTTAGTCCCGTAGTCCTCACAGATGCTAGAAAGAAAGAGTATTTATGAGCACCTATAGAACATGAACACTTGCAGTTGCTCTTACCAGTAACACACAGGCTTAGATATAAAGAATGCGCCAGAGAACGCATCCCACCCTAGCAGTTTCTAAACTCGGTGTTTTATCAGCAAAAAAAAAAAAAAATAAAATCTCCTAAATCAGCAGCCAGAAGCTAAAGTCTTCTGTAGGTCTGGCTACTGCGGCTTCCCTCACTCCAAAGGCTCCAAGGAATGGAGGGGAAGACCTGATTTCAAGGATGACCCAGAGGTGGGAAGCAGAAGCTGTTGTTAAACCTTGATGCAACTACGGGTACGTCATACCATTTAGGAACTCCTGCCCTTGCAACCAAGTTGGTTACGACTAATTGTTTCAGACAATCGAGGGATACCTGTGGAATCTTTAAACATCCAGGTATTATCTGGTTCTTCTGTCAAAGAAAATCTGTTTTCAAACTCCGGCCCTCTGCTTCTTCTAAGAGAGTGGGAAATAGGAGCCCGATGGCGTCTCTTTTTGCTGAGCTGCACCCGAGTTTTCAGCGCACTGGAGTCCAGAACGGTGGTTTGCTATAAAAAGAAACAAAGCCTTTACTTTCAACCAGCCTGAAAATAAAAGTCAGCTCCTCCATAATGATTTCCCCATCTACTTTAACACATTAACCCATTCAGTTTAATTAAACTATATATATATTTGCCTGAATATTATTCTTGTAGTTACTTAAAACTATATTAAAGAGAATTTATGATGAGGATATGCCACATTGTGGCTAACTGGGTACAATGCTGGCTCTTTCATCTCTCTTGGCTGTGGATGTCTGATCTGCATGAATTATTTTCACTAAATTAATAAAAAAAACTGCAATAAATAGGATTTTTCGTTCCTAGATTGTTTTAAGAGTACAGGCCTTGCTAGCTAGTAACACCTGAAGGCCAACGAGAAGATTGGTATCTAAAAAGAGCAAGTACACAAAATTCTCTTGTAGTAGAGTGTTGTGATTTCATTATTCTGCTGGGTTGCCATCCACCGAAATTTCAAGCCGCTCACCAGCAAGAAGAAAACTGCAAATTTCTGAATGCCGTGACACTTAAATTTGTGCGATCAGTCATTTCAAACATACCCATCTGTGTGCATGATGGTAAGGCAATAACATTTACAGAGCAAAAGAAGGAGCTGTAATTTATTTATTTAAAGCAATTTGTTGTTAGAGACTTTCCTGTAATCAGCAAACATCCCTGAGCCTTGCCTTCTTTGGAAGATGTGGTTTTGTTTCTTTTCAAGAGATTTCGGGTCAGGAATAAACTAGTCATTAAAAGAGCATATTGCCAGCTGTACTTGAAGCTATTTATGTTTTAAAGAGACACCTTTAGCTGTTTTAAAGAGACACCTGCTTAGCCAGGGAACAGCACAACACAGGAGCGTCTCCTGCAGAAGCACTGACCGACAGAGACAAAACGCCAGCCGTGCTGTGAGGGGCTGCTAATGCTTCTTTCAGAGAGCAAAAAGTGCACCTGGGATATCCTGCCAAAGGATTAACGACTGACACCCCCGCCAAGGCACACGCAGTTAGGGATCTCAAAGCAACGGACCACCAAACGCGGCCTCTGTTTCGGAGTGGGCTGGAAGACGAGAGCAGCATCTACTTTGGCGAAACACAGGTTTCTGCAGTTCCCCATGGATGGCAACACCAGTGGAGAAGGAAGCTGTCTGGAGGCACTTTCCAACAGCCTACGCAGGAAGCAGCTGGGATTTTAAGAGTCGATGCTGCTGCACCAGACCAACCGCACTGTCTCCAGCACAAACCTGCCTGCATCCTTCCCACCTCTTCCAGAGCCGCCTACTCCTCCATGCAGAAGGCGTTAATGGCACTTCGACAGGCAAGGCAATATATCAGAGACTTTCCTACCAGCTGCACCAGCCATTTAAGTTGGGAATTTTGCACTTACCAATGTATCTGCCATTACATATAATTAAAAAAAAAAAAGTGCACCAACTCTTACTAAAGAAAAAGCGGTTCTTCCTCGACGCTATACTGAAAAACTACAGTTGTGTTAGTGCTTTCAGAGAACACTAAACCTCACCTAACTGCGTATGGACAGAAATTACTGTTCTTATACTATACGCAAGATTCTTAAGTATGAAAAAAATCCTTTAAAATGCATTTGTAAGCTACTACAGAAAGAGACCAGTTGTATATAAGAAAAATATTAGTAAATATCTTTAGAGTCTTAAATCTGCATGGCTTATAGGACGGCAGTCACTAGCTATTTGTGTTATTTAATTATGTTTCCAATGTTCACAGACATTTAACTCTTCTGCTACAGCTCACTGAGGAGCAGAAAGAGAAACAGCAACTTTATTAAGCCACTGACAGACATTATCAGGGGCCAACAGGTTTTCTGGAGTCTCTCAGAACCTAAGCATTACAGGAACTAGAAGAACTTTGTAGCTTTGATCTTAAACTTTTCAGACAGGAAGTCAGCTGGGAAACTTCAATGTGATAAAGAAAAGGCAGAGGAAGATTCGAGTGCAAAGTTTCCAGAAGATACTGCTTTGCACTAACAACATAGTTAACACAGGAGGAGAACTTCTATTTCCCATTATGGTAACTTACATCGATGAAAGAGAAATCAGTGGTCTTTTCATCAGGGTAGGTGTCTCCCGGAGGAGGCAAATCAGTCCCGTCGGTAGAGTCCATGTCAGTGCTGGAACGGTCCAAACTCGTGCTCCTTTGGTCTTTTGAGAAGTCATGGTGATCAACCAGGGAGGCAGGTTCCGTTTGAGAGGAAAGTGAAGATGGGTGGCTATTTGGAGGTTGCTTTCTCGTTGAAATGACATCGTTTTCCGAGGAAGGAGATTCGGGCACAAAGCTGCAAATTAAGAAAACAAAAATCTATGAGACTTCAGGGTAAACAAATCCACGCAAGGAGAGCGTAGACCACGCAAATGATAAATAAAGGTAGAACTGAAACTACAGCTACAAGAAACAAAGGCATCTTTGGAGGCAGCAGGTACCAGCAGCAAAGGTGTGAATCACTGCCATCATCACAGCTTTTTACCCGTTTGGATTTACGCAGATAAACTGTAATAATTTGACTGTAATACGCTTTTATTGCTTTGGGTTTCTTTTCCCCAGCACAAAGGCCCCTTCAAACGTATACACGCAAACGAGATGAGGGAAAACAGCAAACTGCTCAAAAGCTGCTTAAATTTGCCCATTTGCTGTGTAACAGCAGCAGACCTCACACGTTTGGCATTTTGAAACATCGTGAAGGGTAATACCCTGTTTGCAGGCCTCAGGCAAAGAGTAACTGTTGAAAGATTCTCCTCCTTGCTCATCCAAAACTATCTTAAATACAAATAAATGCTTATAAATACAAAGCAATAAATACTCTCTCTTACTGTAAGTGAAATCCTGCAGGACGCTACAAGCTATTTGCAACCCTTTCACGAGCCCACCTTACAAACACCTCTGTTGTTGGTGTTCCCATCTTTTCCCTAGGAGGGCACTTTTATATACATATATGTACATTTATATTATGTTTAATTTATTGTATATTCACCTACTATTACTATATTATGATATATTATATATTTGTAATTTTTTTTTATATATAGTAGATACAAAAATTGTCTGCACACTTTTTCTGAAATCACAACAAGGCTGTGTATTCACGTCTGGACCTGAAGAAAACACGAGTGCGTTGGGAATGGCTGTAGCCACCACGGCAGCTCCTGCAACACAGTCAGCGCTCTGTGCCTAGCGAACAGCAGGTCTAAGTTCCATTTCACATGACTCCAGGGCAACTGAAGCATCCTTAAACATTTTGGGATGCCATTTTTAGATGCTAATAAACATTACATTTTAAAAAATTGCATCCCCTGTGTCCTGACAGAAAGAAGCATCTCTGTTGGTGCGATGCCGAGATCAGCAGCTCCTCCACTGGAGCTGTATTAGATTTTGTTTTTCTTATTGCCTCTAGTTTTGGTCCTTAAGTGACAAAGAACACAAGTAACAGTAACCCAATGAACCGTAATTGCCAAGATGTGAAAAAGGAGAGAGGACATGGCTAGCTTAGGTGGATCAGATGCTATTGGGAAGTTCAGCAGTGCTTAAGCCACAACACGATCACGCAGAAGCTCTACAGGCTCATGGATTCACTCTTGCCAGGCAGGAGGTCTGCTGGCTTCCCACTAGGTGACTTTCAAACAGCCTAAGAGTGACGTGGCAGGGAAGGGGATGGAAAGGGGGCAAGAGGAGGGCTGGAAATCACTGCAGAAAGCTCTGCAGGGGAGAGGCTGAGCCAGTGCCTCTGGACTGGGGATGGTGGCAGGGACAAACGCCCTCTGCTCCCCCACCTCGCTCATTCGTCGCATGGAAACTAACCCAAGAGATGCCCACGCAACTGTGGAACTGCTTCTCTGAACCAGTCACTTCCTTAAGAGCTTCTCTTTTATCTCAGAGTATAATGTCTCAGCTATATTTTGAAGAGAGCTGCCCATCCATCCATCCATCTGTATTTTCCTTTCAAGGCTGCAAGGAGGAGCTGAAGGCAGGGTGGGCAGCAGGTGGCACCCTAAGGCAGGTCTCTACAGCACAGACTTTCTGGGGTGCTGGGGGAGACCTGCACCCCTGTGCTGTGATGCTCCCAGCGTACCCCTAGAAATCTCCTCCCTTTGCCTAGACTAACAGAAACGAGTTGTAGGGTAAGAACTGAAAGCTGCAGTGTCATGCGTCCCCCTTTGTCACATAGGAGATGGTAGGAAATACAGTAAGACTCTACTGTCAGTACAAATAGGGCTGTCCTGCTTCTAATTTTAGGAGGTTTTAGTTTAAAAAAACAAAACCTAAAGTATTTAAGGAGTTGAGGGATTTTTTTTCCCCCTGCTTAACAAGTGTCTTTTGTCACTAAGCACCTTTTCTTGAGCGAATATCTAGGAAAACTGTTCTAAAACAGTTATGTATGAATATATGCACATTTTTTGAATAATAGACCTTAGTATTTGGTACAGTCCACAGCGATAGCAATCTTGGGAGGAAAAGGCTCAGGAGCCTACTGCTGAATAGCAGTTTTCTCTCAAGCCGCAGTACAGGATATAATTTCCAGGCTGGCAGAACCAACGCTGCACAGAGGGTTTCCAGCACACGAGGAGAGCGAATGCATCTTCCCTCCTCCGGCAACGGGCCCCAGGATAATTAAGAAACAGTACTAATGAGCTCCAGGGGGAAGTTTTTGTCTAGTATTTTTGGTTCAAATGATACACGGTATCTGCAGCGTTAGGCTTTAGATCCACCAGAATATGGAAGAATGTAGAGACGAAAGACAATCTGCTGACTTATCACCTTTCATGGAAATTAAAATGTATATGAAAAGGATCCTGTCTGATCTGCATATCTCCAGGAAGCCTCTTCCCTTCTACATCCTAGGGCTTCAGCTAATACAACCCAGCGTAGTTTCTCAAATGGAAATATTTGGGAGTAAGCGATGATGGAAATACAGATGTATTTCCACTGATCAGTGGTTTCTAATACACAGACCTTTCTAATGGATTCTCCTTCCGAGTTCTTGCACAATTACGGCATCATTACACGCTAAACACTGTGGCACAGTTAATCACCAAACACAGCAAGGATAACTTGAGTACAAACGCTCCGTTATGCACAGTGGATTCTTTCCGTCTGAACGACAAATTAGGGGGGAAAATTCCCCTCAGAGTAGTGGTCAAATATCGGAGTCTAAAACATGTTTTCGGTTCTCATTGCTGAAACGTAATACGCATCTTTTTCTATTACTTCATTAAGATTTCGGGTTTTATGAGCACATCCGTACGCTACCAACAATGTTCAACAGGTGGCATCTACAGATACTCGCTCCTCTGAAGATTATCCTTCATGTGGTGCACACAAATAGCAGCAGAGTGGTTATCACAAATACGCAGTCTTCACTCTTCGCTTTCAATTGCAATTAAATTTCATTCATTTTAGCAAGACAGTGCTAAGAGGCCATAAAGAATGTTTTGCCGTGTCAAAGTAGGAGTCAAAAATTACAGGAATCCTGCTTTTTACACTACTGAAGAGTTGGAATCAAAAGGCAACTCTCGCTACTACTCTCACTACCTGGGGCATCACACAAGAAATAATGTCCATTTAAAAATGCCCTTTTATATTCTGTAACTGCAGATTCCCATCTGTTACAGGTAGATAACACCCTATAGTGGGTTTTCTTTTCTAAAACTTTGTTGTCGACAAGCTTCAAAGCTTTTAAGAAACAAATAGCTAAAATCTTATGAAGCCAGCGCTGTATAGATGTAGGTGCTGCATAGATCCAACACTTAAAAACACAGCTCCTTTTCTGTAAGAGGGAATCATTTTTCCATAAAAAGACATAGAAAATAAAAGTTTTCTATGATGTCAACTTGGAAAAGCTTACTAAGGCACTTGGAAAAAAAATAAAAATAAAATCTTTCAGATAAACTAAGAAAAATCCAATTAACGCCTCCAAATTAAATTATCTCCTTCCATTCTAAGGAGTTACTTGCCAAAGCCCACTGCAACCAGCCAAGAGCAGCCCCTTACGCTTATTCCAGCAGTGACTAACTTCTAGTTGAAAACGATCCTTCCTCCACCTTCCTAGAAGCTTATGTAGCAAGAGGACCATGTTTGTCCTGTTGCCATGTAGTCCTGGCTTTTTATTTTAAAATTCTCTTCCTCTCTCAGCGAAAATGAGTTCATTCACAGATGCATTAATGAAACACTCCTAAAGGGGCTAAAATAATCGCTTCGTGACTCAAATACTGGAAAATACCAGAAACTGGAAGTTCCTCCCACACAGCAGCAGTAGCTGGGGCCGTTGCTGTGTGTCCCCCGTCACTATGTTCCCCGTTGGCTCCCAGGTGTCCCCCCAGGACACAGGTAAGGAGTCGGGGTTCCTTTTGCCCCCGGCTCTGTGGGTTCAGCTTATGGCCCCAGGCCAGGCA
Source organism: Alca torda (assembly GCA_008658365.1). NCBI lineage: Eukaryota > Metazoa > Chordata > Aves > Charadriiformes > Alcidae > Alca > Alca torda. The sequence goes on along the minus strand of CM018088.1, from coordinate 31,110,681 downwards.
GAAGGGTATCTGGGGGGGGGCGGGGGGGGTGGCAGGAATGTAACCCCAGGGGCTGTGCAGCCGGCGAGATACGGAGTGTAAGGGAAGCGAGCCAGGCAAAACAGGAAAGCTGAATTATCAGAGTCTCCCGTAAGTTCCTGCCTCCGGGCCCAGCAGAGGAGACGACGGCGGCCTCGGCAGCGGCCAAACGCAGAGATGTGCTTGGATCAGCCACGGCAGGAGGAGGAGAGCACCTGCACTTGGCCTGACTTCTACCTCATAAAAAAATAAACTGCAAGCAAAATGCAGTTTCAGTATACTCCAGGAAGACTTCCATTATAAATTTAATATTTAAAAGTACGTGACTCTCATTGCTCTACAAGTGCTTGAATTAATACACTAATAATTCCCCCGCAATGAACCAGAAGTCAAGCTGTACCAGGGCAAGAGGGTGGCAAAGTGCTGAAAAGTCACTATACTGTCATCAATTCACTGTAAAAAAAAAAAGAAAAATAAACAAACATTTCTTACAGTGGAAACAAAATTCCAGGACATGGGGACTGAGCTCAATACTTCAATAAACCATAAATTTTTGGTGGCGCTTTTTCTAACCAGGAAGAATCCTCCAGGTTTAAAATTGCATCCTGAGACAAGCACCTTTGTTAGGAAACTGGTTTCAGAAAATGTCTGTAACAGACTGAAAGCAAAGTTAATTTTACTGAAGACTTGGATGTCACCGTTGGCTTGTCACTTAGCTCACTGAACCTCAAGCTGAAAGCTACCCTGATTTTATAAGCAATAAAATATTTATAACACACAGTTCTCAAGTGTAGAACACACCAAGTATAATTGGCATTAATGTCTGCTATAAGATCTCAACAAGTATAGCATTAAAACAACCAGATAAAACACTGTTTTCACACTAGACTGAGCAGATAGGATATTGTAGGTGTAGATCAAGCTATAATTTACACAACAGGTGTAAATTATATAAAACCTCACACTTTAATGCTCTAGGTTTATTTCATTAAATCGTTTTAATAAGAGAACACTATCTTTCATTCGACTGGTATTCCATTTCATCCTCCACTTCACCACACTAAAAGCTTCAGCGTCAGTGAGACGTGGAGATCGTACCCCGGGGTTTATCAGGACACACAAAGAGGTGACCGCACTCATCCCGCTGTCGGAGCAGGTCCTTTTTAAGGCAATGTTATTTGGTATTGGAGAGACCAAATTAACCAAAATAAAATAAAACAAACCCCAAAACTGTTGGTGCACCCTGTCTAACCATAATCAGACACTTTCTTACCCACCTGAGAGGGAAGAAATTGGGCAATTCTAGCAACATCTTCCTACAACCCTAGTTCTACCCATCAGAGGCACATAGCACACAAGCAGGTAACCACTTTCTAAATGTGAAAATGTACATTTCTAGTTATTTGAAATAATTAAAAATCACATTTCTAATTGCAAGCACATAAATACAAAGCATTAAAAAAAGAGACTTTTTTACTAGCTATGTTAATCTAGTCAAAGCAACTTTGTGTATTTATTGAGAAAAAAAAAGTGTTTTTCCCATATCTTCTTTCTACCATTTTAGCACTAAAAAAAAAAAAAATAAGGTCTAACTCGTCTTTCGTGTACTAGTGGACTCGTTAAATCTATTCCAGTCCGAGCTCATTTTGTCATTGCTTCTAAAAGTGGTGATGCTACATTCCCACTGGAGGATGGAGTTTCAGTTTCAAACCTTATTGCAATTTGCAGGCATTAAAGAAATATTTCTTCATTTACAGACTAAAGAAACTGTGTAGCCACTGAAAACGAGCGTGCAACTTCAAAAAAAACCAACCCCGTACATGAGCACATGTGTGCACACGTGCACAAACCAACGGTTTCTTGTGGTGACTCGGCTAAGGACGAGCCTGCAGGATGGCAGAGGGCACCTCGCTGGCCGTACCTGTCCCCGCTGTGCCGCTGCTCACTCCAGGTGCCGTACTGGCTGTCGGGCTCCTGCACGAGCGTGTCTGTGTCCTTCGCTCCCGGGGGCTGCCTGGAGAAGCACCGCTTCAGCTGGTCCTGCAAGGAAACAATGGAAATACTTCATCGTTCCTCTATCCTTTGGCTAAGTGATTAGCAGATTTTATTTGCTAGAGTGGTTTTGAATCTACTAATTAAACTTGGTCAGCATAAAACAAGGAACAAACTTAAACACGGAAACAGCTACGAACTCAGAATAATGATTCTCTATAAAATGAGCACTGTTTTCCTGGGCAAATAAGCAGTTACACAGGGAGGAACTGACTCCCTGCCTTTAGTAACCCCGTATTGCTTTAACTTTCTTCTTATCTCAGACTGCACAAAATTTTTAGAAGCATCTATACAAACAGAAAGAATTCTGCTGGGGACTACATGCAAACTCCCCAAGCATACAAGGGAAACATCAACTCTACTGCTCTTTTCCTGGGTTTAATAAAAGGACCTTTTTTTTTTTTTAAGCTCTGTTCTTTGGAAGACATTCAAAATAAAAAGCATAAATAAATAAATAAGTCCAGTGCCAGACACTAGAAAGACTTTGCCAAATTAATGTGCGCTAATGTAAAGTTCAAACACAATGCACGACGTAGAAGGACAGACCACGGTGTTTTTCTCCTGTGTTCTACTCCGACCTTTCATTTTCTAAGTAACTATTTTTATTTCCTAGATCTACTACTTTCATAAGAAGGAAATAGTGCATCTAAGGACCCTTCCCCTTCGGGGAGAGAAGTGGGTCAGCTGCTGCTGGCACCCTAGATTCGCAGCAGAGCAATGTTAATATGCTCCAGAATAAGCACTATCGCACCTTTTGTTTTGCAGTTGTATTGAGTTACGCACCCAAGTTAGATACTTACTGAAATAATACATTGTGCCTAGATAATTAAGTGCTGGTCCCTTCCGCATTCATTATCCTGAACAAATACGAGTATGGCTTTCAGTGCCGTATCAACCTTGCTTACGAAGATATCATCTGACAGCAGATTACACTGATTTCCACCTGTCCTCAGTTTTTTCTCTTTTTTTAAAAAAAGGGGAAAAAAGATAAACACCACCCACCACCCCCACCCCCCCCTCAAAGGCCCCTGGCAGAACCTGCTGCTGGAAACTACCAACACATCTGTTTCACACAAAGAAACAACCACATTCAATGAAAAGGGATTCCTTAATATTATTGGGGAAAATAAGAGAGCGCATGTTTTCTCATGTCCTTAATTTTGTAAATCTAAAGAATGCTGCCTTAAGATGATAAAAATATTGACGTTAAGGATAACTCACCAATACTGATACTCGGCTACTGAAGTTGTCCTACAATCCTTGCATCTTTTATAACCAGCTGCTTATTTCCCCAGCCGTACTATCAGCCATTGCCATTCTCTAGTTCTGTCACACTCTTTACTGCTGACAAAGTGGACTATTTTAAGGCTAAGTAAAATAAACAACAAAAGGCTCCACCATTTATTCCAACTATTGCAATGCACCGTTACTAGACAAAGTAAATCTCTCGGTTTGTGATACTCAAGGAAAACAGAGGGCTCAGTTTGAGAGTTACAAGAACCAGAAGTTTCCTGCTCTTCAACTTCCAGATGTTCCCACAGCCTAATAGTTCACTGGTAGTACCTCTTACATTTTATATATAGATATACACATATGTATATATACACATGATAACAAGGTAAGTTAAATTCTTACATTTTTCAGCCCATTCCAGGTACAAGCTTTCAACCATGAGCTAGGCATACCCTTCTAACAGCTAAGTGAGCGCAGGGGAAATAATCTTCTATTTCTTCGAAACCACAGGGCATTTCCTCCTCCTTGGCTCGGGCGTATGTTTGGGTTTCCACAAATTCCCTCCGCAGCTTCATAATTTCATGCTTCGCACCGGGGGCTAAACTAACACTCCTGGGCTCAGCCTCCTGCTGTCACTTCGTGGCCACATAGCCTTTGGCAAGTTGATTCACTTCTAGGAAAGCCACTAACAAATGCAAATGGTTATTCTCAATTTCCTCCCTACTATACGTGCTACTTCAGGGGTTTTTTTTTCCAACTTGATGCCCGCTATGAGTTTTTGCAATCCCAGTCTCATATTACAAGCTACCGCATTCTTGTAATCAATACGTATCATATGTATTTATCAACTTTTGCCACTTTCTGCATACAACAAGCTGCATCTCTATTAGGGGCTTGTACCTGCAGCATCTGGCAGCATTGGTGGCAGCGCAGTCACCCCCCCAGCCTGACACCCGCAGGAAACACTTGCTGCCACAAAGAGATGACCCAGCAAACACGAGCACATCACCCTTTTTGTTGGAAGGCAGTATTTTCCACCAGCTACAACTGAAGAACATTATCTCCACGCACGGTATAGACTCTACTACTTGCAATTGCTCCCGTTGTTTCTAAGCAGACAATAGAGTCCCAAAAGCTCAGAAACTGAAATGGGAGCAGCAGAAAAACAACTTTGTGTATTGCATTTAGGAGACCTCATTTATAAAACAGGCAGTTTTATCATGAATGCAATGGTAGTAAGGAGAAAACATGCACAATCCAGATGATAATACCATTTTGGTAGCAATGGGAAAGAAATTAGATGTCAATATATCACTTATCTGAAGGCTCAGTAGTTCTTAATAAAATCTTACGTTGCAGACCAACTGATCAGCACATATGTCTCAGTTGCGAGTAACGTTTTACTTGATGTTGTATATGTTTGAACTTTGAGTTGCGATTTGAGAACCAAAATGACACAATTAGCACTCAGGTGGCAATTCTCTACCCTAAAACCAAAACAAGCCTGAAAAAGAAATAACATTACTCCTTCCGTAGACATCGTGAACTTAAATTCAATACAACAAACTGAAAAGTCTAAACGTAAGGAATAAGACACTCCAAATTTGAAGAGATTATTGCGTTATATCGAGTAACGTTACTGCATTTTGCTTCTGGAGGAAGCTACTTATTTCAGAAGATGACTGTGCATCTTTCCCATGCTTTTTAATAGGCTAAATGATTAGCTGGAAAAAATAAACATTCTTTCAAGTCTACAGATCACTCCTCCTACACTATTTGAAGACTCTGGCTTCTACCAGCTGAGAACAGCAGAGAATTTAACAAGGTACGATAACCTGGTCAGTGAGCTGAGAGAAGAAAGGTACCAACTACAACCCAAACGGGGAGAGGTACGAGGAGCTGAGTCTCTCCCTGGCTTGCGGAGGAGGTGGCAGCTGGGGGCACCGAGGGTGACGCAGGAAAGCAATTTATAGCCCCTGCAGCTTGGAGGAGATGGCGTGTGTTGAACAAGGAAGCAACAACAAACCCGAAAAATTATTCTTTCCAGTATGCAATTATTAGCAAGCGCAAAAATGATGAGTTTTAGCTTTTCAAGATCTCTTTCGTATCATCTTTACTGCACTCCAGAAAGACTCAAGGCAATCTGGTAGTACAGAAGCGCTGGGCACTGGGACCTTGGACGTGCCTGGGAAAAATCCATTCCCTTTGTTTTCCAAATATTTACTCTCAGTAACTATAACCTGATTTTAAAAACACAGCAGAGGCTAGTTTAAAAAAAAAAAAAAAAAGGATTATATTCTCTACTTCCATCCTCTTTCAGCCTTCGTACTCTCTGGATAGCACTTAATAGTCGCTATCCAGAAAAAAAACAAGAAAACTTTTGGGTTCTTAAATACCAGTGAAAATTACACAAATACTCTGAGGACTATACATATGTACCACTGTTTTTTACGGCTGAGATGCTTTTAGATACAAGCAACTTAAATTAGATCATACAGACACATTTGCATTTTCTGGCAGGAACATATTCCTTGGAACAACTGGGTGTTACAGACAAAGAGCATGAATGAAGAACAAACTGGGATTACAAATGGAAAGCTTTAAAACATATGACAGATGAGGAAAAGAATGCAAGATTTACTGAATGTACTAGAGTGACAATTTTCAGGTCTGTCACAAGCCCATTATCTCACACATCCCACAGTGCCCTATATCCCGTTAATTTACGGAAACCCACAGAAGAGGGATGGAAGCACCCCACCTATTGCCCCGTAGTGCTTGCAACGCATCCAGTGGCGCAATAAGACGCACTAAAGCCAGTTTTTACCCAAGTATGGGAAGAAGAAATACTTTCTGACATGTACTGCTCCCAAACATGACCAGTTTCTGCTTCATACTTTGTTCCCTAGCCTAAATCCTAATTGAAAGCTCTCTTCTTCAGATAGATCAAAGCGATATTGTTCTTTCCTTTTTCTTTATTTTAAAATGCGCAAGCTCCACAGAACAAGAAAACCTGCAAGATAAAGAACTGCCACATCTGGCTCTGACTTTTGTTGCTCTTAAGAACAGATCTGCTCTGAACAGAAACCTTTTTTCCTGTAAGAGACAACTACCCATTATTAACTCAATTATTATTAACTCAACAACCTTGTGCTAATGTGTGTGATCCATTCTCTTGCTTTACTCATCCCTCGGAAGAAGAAACCAAAGTTGAAAGAAGAGGTGTACAAGACATGGAGCTAGGCCAGACACAGCCATTGCCTCGATAAACAGAATATTCATGATACAGTAAAACCAGACATTTCAAAGGAAAAGGGGGTAAAAAGAGGACTCTGGTCTCTTCTTGGCGCAGAAGATAAACCCAAATTAGGAATTTTGTTACTTATAAACACAGAAAAATCTCACCAATCAAATAAATACTACTCTCGATCCAGTACTTAAATGCTGTAATTCTCCACGCTTTGATCTTTAACTTCATAGTTCTTACAACAGTAGCCAGGGAAAAAAAAAAATAATCAACTTAATTTTCACATGAAATAAACCAACCGAGTTGTATACTGATTTGCCTCTAGTTCTTCTTCTAGAATGAGACATTATGATTATGTCTCTTTCAGTGCTCCCTTGGAATTAAGCTGAGTTTGGCAACAGTCCAGGACTGATTACTCCTGCAATTTCCAGTTCCTGAAAATGATGCACACACAATATTGGTCCTACCAGCGCAAAAAATTAACCGTAACTAAGAATGAATTCATACATTTATGTGAAAACCCCTTTTGCGCTGATGTGAAATAAAGACCTGGCATACGAGGAATACCAGTTGAAAGAGATCTCGTGAGTCAGAATCTGCACAGACAGTTTCAAAAATATCTCTGTTTGCAAAAGAGACCCAGACATCAGACAGCCAAAATGACACCCCACGGCTTGAAGTGCAAAAATTTAAAGTTAAAATCTACTGGCATAAATTGAATATGAATAGGTAATCACACAATGGAACAAAGTTTTGACCATATGCCTTGCTAATACTAAACTCAAAGAGAAAAACTTTTGCTGATTTCTTGGAAAACCATTTCTTTTTTCTTTTTCTCTCTCCTTTTTTTATTTTAAAAAAAAAAAAAGTGTCAGAAATTTGGTCAAACTGGCCAGATTCAGAACTCCCCTGCCCCTTAAGCATGACACTGCATTTAAGCAGAGTTTACAAGTCCTTACAAATGCAGGAAACCGTCCCAATTGTTCCCCTGCAATATGCCAGGAACCTGGCAATACACCTTATTCTATTAAAATTTAATTCTATTATTTCATAGTTGACTCTGCTTTGAACAGGATGCTGGGCTATATGACCTCCAGAGGTCCTTCCTAACCTGAATTCTTCTGCAATTATTCTAATGATTCTAAGGATTACTCCTAAAAGGTAAACTATATATTTTGGAGCACTAACAGAATTATCAAGAACATAACACTGTATCAAAACCAACCAACCAACAAAAGCCACAGCAAAAAGAGGCCATTAGAAACTATACAACATTTCACAACCCATATTATTTTTTCTAAGTATCCCAATGCCAATACAGCAAGTAGAAAGCCCAACTTTGTGAAATCAGCATCCTACAATTTCCATATATACTTACTATCCGGCGAATTAGTGCTGCCCACAAGGAGTAAGTCATGGCTCAAGACCAACGCTCCAGTTCCTTCCTAGCAACCAGGCGAGAAGATCTACCAACTCGGAGTTTAAATAAAGTGTTGGAAGGAGTAACTGCCTTAGTGTAACGTCCCAGGCAGAAGGCAGCACCTTCTGCCTCCCACCCCACCCTCCATGCTGCAGGGACAGATAAACAGTTCCAGGAATTGTACATTTTCTTTCTGACCTCACTGATGAGGAAAGTCAAGAGACCTCCAGTGCAGGCTCCACCCACGGGCACAGAGAGGCGAGGAGGAGGATGAATTCCTCAGCCCTGTCCAATACCCAGTTCAGCACAACACCTTCACACCAAGGAAGGACTTCACAAGCCCTGGAGACCAAGCCTACTCAATCTCATGGCCTCAAGGTCTTTTCATTATTGCACAGGCCACCTCCACTGCCACCAGCGGGTAAGGAGATGGCAGCGAGCAGCCTTGGTGTCTGCTCAAGAGGACCACCCCACCAGCCCCAGTGCCCTCCTGGGCTGGAGAGGACAAGCCAGTTTAACATGGCAAACTGCACGCACATGGGGAAACACAAGCGAGCCCCAACTGCCCCAGCTCGAGTCCAAAAGCACTCACACGGCAGATTTAGCACCGTTACATCCTAAGGATCTATGCCACTCAACTCAAAAAACCCTTAAATCATAAATGTTTAATTTTTCCATGCGCAGTGGAGCACGTATCGAGTCCCACAGTATAAAACGTTCCCATAAATGATATCAGCCACTACATCCTCACTGTTGCTATGCAACCCGGGGCTGTCTCAGCCATATGTGTTTTCTCTGCCTCTTCCACCGGGATATGATATGCAACAACTAATTATATTCCTAATGTTAAAAGCTGACAATGTTTACCTTACGAAACACGAGTTGTTTTAAGAAGGGTGACCGGTTTAATTCTCCACCTTTTCATAGCTTCCCAGCTTGATGCACGGGCCTGAATCCCAACCCCTTCCCCCTGGAAAAAGGCGGCAAAAGAAATGCAGAAAAGCAGACCCACGTCTGCAGAAATAACAGGAAAGGCAAATGTCCCTTCCAGCCCCTAACCCGAGGGAGAAGATGCCAAGAGTGAGCTGTGAACAGCCGGTACCCGAGAGGAACGGGATGGAGCAGGCGGAGAACATCCCAGGCTGCTGTATCCCGTGTACGCTCTTAGCTCAGCTGCTCGCCTTTAAAAAGCTTCTGCTACACCCACGACAGACCTTATCTCTAGTCCTACGGCCTTGCTGATAGGAAAGCCAGCCTTAATCTCAGAAGCAAAACTCATTGCTTCAATACTTCTGATCTAGTTAAAGATGTCCCTGTTTACTGCAGGGGGGTCGGACTAGATTACCTTTAAAGGTCCCTTCCAACCCAACACATTCTATGATTCTATATTTGAATTAAATACGAAGGATTTAGTTTTGGTTCAGTTCAATGTATAACCCTTTGAAATGCATGCATGCCTTATGATAGGGGGGAAAACCAAAATATTTTCACCTTAATCAAAACACCCAAACTACACAGCAGACCTAAAACCTACAGATGATTTGACAAGCGGGTCAGCGCAGAGCTGACAGGGATCCTCCTGGCCACACCAGCACAAAACATTCACTGTGAACAGCAAGAAAAAAGGAGCCAGAGGAAATCATTGACCAGCAAGTTCAATGATTTACTCAAGTTCAAACAGCACGTTCCCAGTAATACCTTTCCAGCCTGAACTCGAACCCCCAAGAGGCTGAATACTACCACAGCTCCCCAAACTCCACCATTTTCCACACTTTCTGAACACACAAAACGACTTGCCCTGTTTGCTGGTCTTCAGCCAACTGCTTCTCCTCCACTAACGGACCTTTCACTCCTAACCCCCAGCTATGCTGTGCCTCTCGGGAGCCAGGTCCAGCTGAGAGACTCACGATTCCAAAGGCAGCAGCACCAAAGAGAGACCCAAAGTCTACCCTGAGCTGACTCTGGTCACACCAGAACGTAGGTAAATTAATCCAGATTAAATTAATTTTGCCAGGAATCTGGTTACAATCACGCAATGAAATCTACTCGCTGCTTTTGCAGTGACTCTCCATGAAGTTACCCTCCTCGCTCCATTCAGGATTTCAAAGACAGTTTAGAGTTTGTCATTTTTTTTTTATACCCTGAAAATAGAGCTGCTATGACTTGCTGCGAACACTCACCACGCACGTATCATGCGGTTTCAGCGCAAGGCTGAAGACAGAGCAGAGGTTGACTTGATGTGCAAAAAAGCAGACAAGAACCAAATTCTAAATATATGCCTTGCTAGGGCTGAGTGAGCCGTGACAGCTCTTCCTCTGAGAGGTGGGAAAGTAGAAAACCAAAACAGAGCAATAGTTGGGAACATCCTTAAAATCCCTCCTCTGTCAATATATTAAATTTTCTTTTCGGCCTTAGGCAGACAAGCTAAAAAGAAATTAAACCCCAAGAAACCAAACCCCAGAGGATGGGAGCCGGAGACATGCCAGCCTGTCCGTCAGGAAGACTTTGAGCAGAAAAGCGCTACCCTGCCTCAGAGCCCGAGGAATCCCCTCTCTCCCAGAGGGCACGGGCAGCTCTCATCAGCGTTAATAAAAGTTGGCACCAGGAGCTGAACGGGATCCCTCATCTTCAACAGCGCAAGAGCCACAAGCCGGAACACGCCAATTTTATACCGTTATGCTGGGAAGTGAATAGATTTGCTTTTTTTGAAAAGCTACATGCTTGGAAGCAACACCTCCTACTTGAAATACTTTATTTCACAGCTCTTCTGCACAGTTAACGTTTTTCCACATAAGACACAAGTTAAACTTCAAACAAACATTCCTGGGGAAAAGGGCTTTTTAGTTTAAAGCCTAGGCTTAAAGATGTAGAGAAAGCGGTAGGATTTCTTGACAACAAGTGACTAACAAACACACAGACTTTGGAAACCATGCACTGCTCATTTAAACAAAATTCTCAGACAACTTAGAAGATGTTTTAGAGGAGAGCAGTCAAAATACACACAGGTCAATGAAACGCCACTAGTATTTCCTGAAACTATCACCATGTTACAAAATTTCAATAAAAATGGATTGTTAATATCGAGTTGTGTTCAGGGATGTTTTTGTTTAATGTAATTTATTTCCCTCTGAAAGGTAACTGCTGTCACTTTGTGCTTCAAAAAAAAAAAAGGCAAGGTGAACGAGTACAAAATGATGAGCTGTAAATATATTTATGGTTTTTTCTTATGCTCTGAGAACATGGTAAAAATCAACTCCTTGCAGCCAGTCTAAATAAAATCACAAAGTCGTCTAAGTGATTATTCCTGTCAAAATAACAAGGGAACAACAAAGGCAGTCTACCAAATACCCATCACTGCAGTTTTATGGCCCAGATTTATGCTGCCAGCTATGTTCATGGCCTGTTAAACCAAAGAAAAGTTATTAAGAATGAAAAAGCCTGAGCTGTTTCAGTATTGGCCCTTGTATCTTCATTAATTAAACTGAACAGCTTCACTCCTCCCCCTCCCAAGCCTGAAACAAGACAAACAACTCATTTTTAAAAGCGTGCTTTCCGCAAACTCGCTTCACCCTACCGTAACAGCTCTCCAGAAATTTAAAGATAAAATTCCATTCACTGATGGTGCTGATATTCATTGACATTTTTGAGAGCAACTCATTGGGCTTTCGGTGAATCTTAGGACAAAATAGTTCAGCAACTATTTGTGGTATCAAAATAGCCAAGCTCAGAAAAAAAAAGAAAACAAAACCTGCCAACTTGTATTAATTTCTTTTTACAAACAGTTTGTTGAAGGATGCTCACCATAAAGGACAAACATTTGCAGGCCGACCTTGGGTAAAATCAAACCAGACAGTAGAGATCAATGCCCCGTTACAAGCAGAGATCCAGTCCCAGGCGATGCGCAGGTGCATGGCACGTGTATCATTCAAACCAGGTTTTAACAACACTCCTCTTGGTCCCTCACCTGCTTTTCATCACCAGAGAGGGATGGGACACAAATGGAGAAAGTGAGAGCTTATACTGGCTTAGAAAGAAACACCTCTGAAGATTTTAAAACAAACAAAAACCAAACAAACCACACCAAGATGGGAATTTCAGCCTCTAGTAGAGAGGATGATGGTGAAAGGGCTGTAGGATGCAACCACACCCCTCTGAAGGACTCTGCGCCCTCCCAGCACGCCTGGGACTCCTGCAGTCAAACAATACACTCAATTTCCATCTGTAGTTTGGAACAACATTATAACTGAATCCCACCAAAATAACTGATGCTGTCAGATCAAGCTTGAATGAAAAGACCATTTTCATCCGCTGACCAGAACGACAGAAAACAAAACACAATTAAATGCGCTTTGATGTGATTTTTAACACAGAGTGGAACAACTCACATAAAGCACACAGACTACCCGCAGCCCAAGCACCCACAGAATTAATCGTTTCTCTTCTATTTCAAAATTGTCTCCCAAAGAACCTGGAACACCTCTGAGGTCTTCCACAGCTTTGTTGTTCATGCTGGCACTCCAAAAGTAGTTAAACTTCTTACAAAGGAACAACTTGCCACGCTTTTTCAGGGGCGGAAGGGGACAGCTGAGGAGCTGAGGGTATTAAACAACTACCCTGTTTTTATTCTACGGCATCAAACTTTGAGATCCAGAACTAATGGTGTTGGCTGTGAAACCAGATATCATACCTATAATTGAAACATGACCGATATTACCATGATAAACATTGCCTCTGTTTTAAATGAAAGAATCTCTGCTCCTATTACAACAAAGACACTAAGCTGGTGATAGGAGATGAAATAACTCAAAAAGCCTCAATAAAAACGCCTGGGAGAAAAATTAACTTCCATTTAAAAGGATTTGCTGTAAAGCAAAAACTTCTGCAAGCTCAGCTACAGATTCCCAGATTTGATATAATATGCCAGAATAATGATGCAATTAAAATCAGTCCCGTGTCATTACGTGGGGCCAGTTCTCAGTACCCATGACCTGCAACAGCGGGGCCCAGGCATTCGGGGGTGCAGCAGCCAGAAAGTTCCTTCAGTCCACGGTGACAGCTTTTTTCCTTAAATTAAGTATTAATTACATCTACATGTATTACATCTAGCTGCAGAAAATAATCTCAGACCAATTCAATCCTGTTTCAGTGGAAACGGAAAGAACAGATGACTTTGAAGTGACGGCTACACGAACAGACAGCGGCAAGGCAAGGAGAGGAAGGAAAGGCTTATTGGGAAACAGCAACTGGTAAGAAAAACAGCGTGCTCAGGGGTTTGGGCTATGAATGAAGGCAGGACAAGTGACAGAGTATTCTGTTTGAATGAAAAAAATTAATACGAGTACTACAGGGAAAAACTAATAATAAAAAATGATCTTTTTCCAAACAACGTGCCGTTGAATATATCCGAGAAGCTATTTAAAATAAAAACTATTCTTGCACTCCTGTTTGTGATTTGCAGATTTGTAATTATTAAATTCTGACTGATCACTTGTTGCTTTGAGAACCACAACATAAATTAGTTTTAGCTCTCAGGCTCATTTTATCCCTTGATTGTCCCAGCTTTTCAGCAATTATCCTGCATCCCCAGCAGTGTGGGCAGCAGGGCGAGGGGGGGGCGGATTCTGCCCCTCTGCTCCGCTCTGGGGAGACCCCCCTGCGGTGCTGCCTCCAGCTCTGGGGCCACCAACAGCAGAAGGACATGGAGCTGTTGGAGCGGGGCCAGAGGAGGCCCCGGAGATGCTGGGAGGGCTGGAGCCCCTCTGCTGTGAGGACAGGCTGAGAGAGCTGGGGGGGTTCAGCCTGGAGAAGAGAAGGCTCCGGGGAGACCTTCCAGCCCCTCCCAGTCCCTAAAGGGGGCTTAGAAGAAAGATGGGGACAGACAGAAAGATGGGGACAAACTTTTCAGCAGGGTCTGTAGCGATAAGACAAGGGGTAATGGTTTTAAATCAAAAGAGGGGAGATTTAGACTAGATATAAGGAGGAAATTTTTTATGATGAGGGTGGTGAGACACTGGCCCAGGTTGCCCAGAGAGGTGGTGGGTGCCCCATCCCTGGAAACATCCCAGACCAGGTTGGACGGGGCTCTGAGCAGCCTGATCCAGTTGAAGATGTCCCTGCTTATGGCAGAGGGGATGGACTAGGTACCTTCCAACCCAAACTGTTCTATGATTCTATAAATTCTTAAAAACATGGCTATATCTTCACTAGATTCAGAATCAGACTGCCCCGTGTTACACATTTATTTATCTAGGTGTAATTTAAGGGAAACAGTATAAAGTCTGGGTCCCATATAAAAGCTAGAGGATCACATGTCAAGTAGGGTATATCCACCCAGCCACCCTTCCTCGGGCATCTGCTGCAGAACCCCCTCTGTGGCGCTGCAGAGACACAGCGAGCAGCAGAGACGGAGCTGGGTCAGGAAATCAGCCCCGCCAGACATCAAATAGGAAAATATGACAAGGTACTAACAGAATAACAAAGTGAATACGTAATCCCCGAGCTGTTAGACAGAAGCATTTGGAAAGAAAATTATTTCTTCTCTCTTGCAGCCTGATTCCTACTTTTATGATCTCCAGCAAGGAAATAATCAGTGATATCCATGAGCCCTTCCCCAGCTACATAGCCCGCAGTAGTTAGCAGCTAAAATATGTTGTAGTATGTTATTAATAAGGTGCTGACCTGCCAGTTTCCCCACGTTTAAAAAGACTGAGAACTGCACTTATGTCAGACCTATGGAACCGCCCCGAGTTTTCCCACTGCGGATTCCAGCAGGCAGCTTCAGGCCAGGGTCCTAAAAGCTGCTACAAACGTAGCATGGCAACTTAAGTACAAAACTAAACAGAACACAAGACAATTTTTCAGCCTAAGCATTTTTAAAAGTCACAGATATACAAATAAAAGGGCGAATACTTCAAATACAATATTTTTAATTCCTCTAGAAGACATCTGAGGCAGTGACAGGAGATCCACACAAACTCTAACCTATTATTTCCCGTGGTATTTAATCTGAAAGTCCATCAGAGCCACGAGAGGGGAGAGGCAGCTACGTCGATGCAGCGGAATGCGCTCTCACACCACCACTATCTTCAACCTCAGCAGCAAGTTTACTCACATTATCTTAAATTACACTGTTTCACTTGAGTTTTGACAAGTTTCTTGGTCTTGTACAATGCTAAGTTCTCAGCCAGCAGAGAAGGAGCCGAAGGCCACTGTATAAAAGCAAGCGGCAGCAGTTGGCTCCCAAGCCCGTGAGCCCAGCGGGTCCTTGTTTAAAAACTGCATCGCTGAAGTATCAGCGCCAAGTGACTACTCTACATCCCTAAAACAACAAAGAAGTCAGTTTATGATGAGTTATGTGCTTTATACTTATTCCATAGTTAGTAGCTCCAAGGACTAAGTAAAACCAGGACCATGTTCCAGCCAGATAAAAACAGTAATAGCTCAAGGTCCCTGTTCAGAAGTTGCTCTGTGGAAGTCGCAATGGCACAAACTACGATCTTTTACAAGTGCTGAGATCTTAAGTTTGAGCGCAGGTTAAACCAAATTCACGCATAAAGCCAAGCACCCGCAGAATTACTGCTGCAGCCGAGGAACAGCAGCTCCAGGGGCTGTCACCTGTGAAGTAACCAGAAAGGTCACCCTGTGCCTCACGATTTCTGCTCCGTAAGCAGTGCAGTGTAAGGACAATAGTACAGTTGCCCTCTGCAAGTCCCACATTTCCATTTTTTTCAGTCTTCACTTCTCTGAAACAAGTTTTTTATTCAGATGATTCTAATAAATCCAAAATATCCACTTAAAAAAAAAAGAAAAACCCACAGAACTTGCCCGTGCAACACTGTAACAGTGGTTACCAAATATTTTCCTCGTCATTCCTTTGTGCTCACTTGACAATATTTTCTTTTCCAGTACAGCCAAACAGGAGCTGAATAGCAAGCTAGGACAAAAATGCCATAACCATAACTGATAAAAAGCACTGGAAATAGCCCGTACACAGAGGCCACACCTGCCCAAGGAATGCAACTTTACCTTCAGCCATTCAGTGAACAAACCTCCGTGAGGCCACATCAGAACTTTATGTATTTATACTTTACAGTGAATAACCACTTTGGTTTGGTTTTTTTTGGAAAGGGGAAAGGGGAAAGGGGAAAGGGGAAAGGGGAAAGGGGAAAGGGGAAAGGGGAAAGGGGAAAGGGGAAAGGGGAAAGGGGAAAGGGGAAAGGGGAAAGGGGAAAGGGGAAAGGGGAAAGGGGAAAGGGGAAAGGGGAAAGGGGAAAGGGGAAAGGGGAAAGGGGAAAGGGGAAAGGGGAAAGGGGAAAGGGGAAAGGGGAAAGGGGAAAGGGGAAAGGGGAAAGGGGAAAGGGGAAAGGGGAAAGGGGAAAGGGGAAAGGGGAAAGGGGAAAGGGGAAAGGGGAAAGGGGAAAGGGGAACCTAAAAAACCCCAACAAAACCCAAAACATTTCGGCCACTTCAGAGAGCAAGCTGTTCAGGATTTACCCACATACTGGTACCAAGGCTTTGGTCCCCACTTCCACTCAAGACAACCTGCTTCCCGTAGTTCAAGGGCCAGTCTTAAATCATCAGTTTTGAATACAGCTCAAATCACCAGTTTAGGCTCCTCTCCATGAAATAAAACAGAATAAACCAGTTTTGTTTACCTTTCACATATAATAACCTAAAAACATTGCTGCTCTGCAGCGTTTGCTGGAACTAGAAAGAAGGGGTGTCCAATAATGCCCGCAAGGAGCATGGCAGAGCCCAGCCCAGCTGGAAGAGCCACTCAGGAAAGGGCTTCTCTCCACACTTTGCCAGGCCATTTAATACAGACCGGCCTTCCTGAAAATAACCTGGAGACTAGGAAAGGCATTCCATGAAAAAGGGAGGGGGCTCCGCATGGCACACAGTCGCGGTGAACCAAGAGCTCTTCACCTCTCCTTTGGTCCCATGAAATTACACCCTGCGTCCACCCCACTACAGCCCTCACAAGTCACGCTGGTCATCTAACTTCTGTTTCATGACAAAATATCGACGATACTCCTTTTCAATAAAAGGAGAGAATAATGATCATTTACCATTGACCACAGAGTGATAGCGCTTAAGTCTTTTTACAAATTAAGCTTCAGGCATTTTTTTTACTGAAAAATCACAAATAATGATGTGCATTTAAAGTCACACTGACCTGTGGTGTTTGAAATGACCGACACAAGAGCAGTTTCAGACCAACTTTCTTTTTCTAATTTTACACAAATATTTGTCCTACCTTACTGTGTTGCTTTAACAGAAGTCAATGACATTCTTCCCCCATTCCCAAAACCCTGACTAACTGCGTTCCCTGGCAAATGAAAATATCCACCTGCGCTGCAGAAAGAAACCAGCTGGGAGCAGACAGACAGACACCACTACCTGGAAGTGTTTCGGGGGCTATTTTTAAATTGCGAAGCAGACACGATATAGGTTTTGTTATTAGATAAAACGCTGCAAGAAAAGCAAGTTTTTTTGCATTGTATTATCTACCTCGAGAGTCTCAAAAAAGGCGTATAGCTTACAAGCTCAGGTGGCTCTGAACTGGGCTGCCTCTTCCTCAAAGAGGAAAACCTCTGCTGACTCCGCACTGAAAACCTTCGGAAGGACTCTCTGCTCCGGGACGCAAAGTGCCTGAAGGAGGAGGTGCGCTTGAAGGGAGTCCTGCTGCCACCTTCCCCGCTAGTCCGTTCGTGAGCAACCGCAGTAGTGACTAAATTTAGTGCTTCCTGTAAGGATCTCCGCACTGTACCCATCCACTGGGTCATGTGAGTTTGTGCCACTGTCAGTTTGTCTCCAAGGTAATCCATTTTTATTTTTTTTCCAGCAGAGATGAGAAACCAATATTCAGCGGCAATTACTGTGAAATATATCCTCCTTAACAACCCTGATTTTAATTTGCAAAAAAGACTCCGCTTATTAAAGTATTTCCAGCTAATGTAAGTAGTACTACACTGTAACCATCAGCATATTTCTATATTTAAATAACAAAAGATATGTGAGGTGGGAGATTGGTATTTGTCAAGTAGGAAAAAAGAAAAGACTTTTCCTACTTACAATCGGATTTCCAGAGTTCCATCAAAATATGTTTAATTCAGCCATGTTAAAGAGAGAAATCAAGGTTTAAATCCTGACACAGTCACTTGAAATTAGTCCACTTACAAGCACAGAATTAGTCCCTCACTGTCTCATTTCAGAGCCAGAAAAGCAACTCCCTTTTTAAGCCCAAGTTTTTGTTTTGTTGTAAATATCAGAAGGATAAAAAAAAATAAAATCGTATTCTGGCTCGGCAGCTTTTCAGGTAACAGTAACATTAAACAAAGTTCTGATGCTTCTATACAATCCATTTAGCAGCAAGACGATTAGATCCTCGGAACAATAAATCCAAATTATTTTCTTCCCAAAGAACTCTGCAGGAAGGTATCAGCGTGGGCAGAATCCCCTCCTCACCGCTCTCCCCGTCTTCAGCACCATCCTACAAGATTTTCATTTCCAGAAACGCAGCTCACAGGCTTTGAGGCACGCTGGAGCTGAAGGGGAACCGTGTCAAGCCGCTGCCTTCAAGACTGGACTTGTGGCTGCTCAGAGCCTGCCAAAAGATCTGCTGCATGACATCAGCTCCTCTGCTTCAAGGGGGGCTTCATACCAGAGGAATGTAGCTGGGAATGGGAAAACGCTGGGAAACCAGTAGCCGGCGCAGACACTTTTCCCCACGCCTGTTAAAGCCGCTGCGCACGCCTGCTCCTCTCCTTATACAATCTGGAGACGCGCTGGGAAGAAGCTGCCGGGTATCACAGCCTCAGGAGGAAGGTCTGCCGTGCTCCCAACGCTCCCCGAACAAGGCACAAGAGGTGACGCGCCGGCGAAAGCTGCCGCTGCCTCTGGTGTCCTAACTCCCTCCTCTCCGTCCCTGCCTCGCCTCTGCTCCGGAGAGGAAACAATGAGCGAGGTGAAAGCACCGCAGAGATCTGCCTAAGGAAGGATCTGGGCTGGGCTTTATTATAGTACAGGCAGGGTTACCATGGCAACCAAGGGAACAGCATCTGCTTGCTGCCTAAGCAGGCAGGAGTTGCACAGATCTATTGGAATGATTCATAGTTTGCATATGTCACGTGTACTTAACTGAGTTTAACCCTTCCTTGGGAAAAGGAGAGCAACATCTCTGCCAGGGAATGTTTTACACCGACACCAAAAGGTTTCCTGTTCGGACAAAGCCTACCCCTGTTCCCGTTGTTTGATGGGGTACATGGGTAGCAACATCACTTACAAATAGCATAATAAAACAGTTATAAACTCCAACAAGGTACTTTCAAGTTAGCAACTATGATATCAGTGCAAGATAATGATTAAGCCAGAAGCTCAAAACTGAGCTGAACAGGTCGGACAATTTAAAGCCTGTTTTTTTCCCCACTTTCACACACTGTTACCAACTGTTGCTGTCATTCCCCAACGCTGCTCCCTCCCCAGCAGCTGGGAGACCACCAGTGCAAAGCTTGAAATGGGTGGGGGTGACAAGAGGACCCCAGGGATAAAAGTAGGTAACACTCAGCAATCAGATGTCACCGGTCGTGGAATTTCTGGAAACAGCCCCTTTGGGAGGGCAGCAGAAATAAAAGCTAAGGTTTTAAATCAATAACCATGAGTAGGTGCCCAAAGTCAAGACGTGACTAGTTTAGAACTGAGGTGAAAGAGAGATACAGGAATGAAGGTAAGAAAGGCATGTTGAAAGCTGCTCGCTTTCTTGTTTATTCAAGGGGTTTTTTTGTTGCTATTGCTTAATTTGCCATACAAAGTACCATGGTCTTGCATCATCCTCTCCTCCCCTAAACCTTTCAGGAAGAGATTTAATGGAATGAAAAATTTTCTAGGTAATATATTATGAAACGACTCTCATGTAAAGTTTTATTGTATCAGAAATTCTACTTACAAATATGCACAGAGGCATACGATGCTCTGAGGAAATGGGGTGTCTTGCCTCTCAAGCATTGCTTTTAAGAGTTGAACTCCACCGACCTGTAACTGATCTCCAAGAAAAACTTCGGTAACAAAATGCAGCGTTCCATATCTTACTCTTCATTTCCGAATACATTATATTTGTTTTGAACATTCTCAAATTAGCAGTCCAACAAAAACTGTCAGTGTTA
The DNA here is from genome assembly GCA_008658365.1 of Alca torda. Taxonomy (NCBI): domain Eukaryota; kingdom Metazoa; phylum Chordata; class Aves; order Charadriiformes; family Alcidae; genus Alca; species Alca torda. The sequence goes on along the minus strand of CM018088.1, from coordinate 31,090,550 downwards.
AAAGGGAAACCAACCAACAGAGAAAAAAATCCTTTTTCCTCACATAGCTCTTCTTCTAAAGAGCTACTGAATTGGTTTTGTATTGAAATGGAAAGATACTTTTCACCAGACGCCCCAAGAGCTGGTTGTTTCTTTTATTTTTAAGGAAACAGGAAAAAAGTTTTAAATTTGTTCTGACACAGTTATGGATAATGCTTCATGAGCAACGGAGATCCTGCATCTAAGGTTGAAATTCAAGACTTACTACACAGTTTTATGCTGTTTAATCTAAGCTCTATATTCCAAACATTTGCGCATTTGCAAGTGCAGCTCTGTACTTGCTGCAGTGCAGGGTTTCCTCATGAGGCGCTTTGCTATTTTAGATGGTTTCAGGCTCTGTCTGATCCAGTAGCGCCCCCCAAAATAGCAATCAGAGAGCTCCGGACTGGAGCTGCCACGCAAGTTACTCATCAGTCCCTTCACCTTCACCCCAGGCACAGCAGAACTGGAATTTAACCAAACTTCTGGTGTGTCGCCTGTCCCAAAATGGGAGGAGTCACATAACCACATTCAACCCAACACCCGCAGAAGGCGGCTCTCTTACAGCTCGCTGCAAGAATTTCTCATGCATGTATGTGACTTGAAGGATCTGAAAATTCACTAGAGAATGTATTTCGCTTTTTTATCAGACCTCCCCTTAAAATAGAGATATTGTGCCCAATTTACCATTTTCGTCCTTAGAAGACTGTAAAACTGCTGATTTGAGTCTATCCACAACACTAAATTTAGTATCTTCTGGCTATCACATGAACATACTGCTAGGTATTTAAGTACACTCAGCATCTAAATTGTTGCTTAGATTTACACTTCAATTAACATCATGGCAAAACGTTTTAGAAGATTCAAATGGTTGAAGACTTTTCCACCCTTTCAGCTGAAACGCAGTAAGCGACGGCGTGTTCTCCTGCTTGAGCTCCATCCCAAAGCTGGCAAAGTTCAGCAGCCGCCAGGAGACTCACAGACTACGCGGTCAAACTTAGTGTCCTTAGAAAATCCATCTAAGAATAACTGAGGTCCGAAAAAATGGGTTGAGTTTTAAGAAAATTTGTAGGAATATTCCTTTCTTAAAATGCATCTGTATATCAATTACACAGAAGAAATGTCCTCAAAAATACCTCTCACTGGATAGATTATTTCCCAATACATTTTGTTTATTTTCACCGCTCCCCACCAGAAGCACAACATGCCGACCTCTGCCTTGATCTGTGCAGTCTGGGTGTGTGAGGAGGGTTATTCTACTTTACTAAAACAGACTGCTTCTATCCCTTCTATTCTGGTAAGTAAAATAATCCACCAAAACCCTCAGAGGACCCCATTATATCAGCCAGCCAAAGCTGGAGACACTTGAAAAGTCTAAAGGACAGAGTTTTGAAAAGCTGGAAGAAGCTGAGTAGCGAATTATGTTTTGGACTTTTCTGATTCAAGTGAGATTTCACCTGTATGAAAAAACAAGCCACTACTAAAAATAATTTTGAAAGACAAATCAAGCTCACAATAGATTAAGGACTATATTAGCCACAGAAAGAGTACCAGTTGCAAAGAACACGCTGCCACGTACACGATCTCCTGCCTGTGGGTGCACACACAATGGACCAAGAAAGCCCAGGCTCCCCCGGGGAGCACACCAACTTGTTCTCCTTATTTCTTTTCTAAGGCTCCCCAGAACATGATGCTCTGTAGGACTCCGCACAAACTTCCCAGCTGGCAAAAGCTCACAGCTGCAGTTTAATTAAACAGCAGCACGTGGGTTAATGCACAGGCCCTATTTACTTCTTCTCTGGTGAGTTCGCGTATCTTTTTCTAACTCTCAGCCTACAGAACATAGCTCAAACCATACAGATGTTCTATAATTGTCTCCCAGCCACTTCGGTCCGGCAGTCTTTCTGGCTGAGCAATGGTTTGTTTCTGAACAAGAACAGCACAAGCCGATCTTCTGCCCTTGAAAAACACTAGGGATTATCTCATGCTGCAGCCACCCCGGATCTGTCAAGGGTCTGCAGCTTCAGAAAACAGAACGCACACATTGCTAACCAGTACTGCATGACTAATTACCACAGTGGCAAATGGGACCTCGTTATTCAAACATTGCTGGATACTTTTATTATTAACATCTATTCCACCTACAACTCAAAAATACAATCCCGCGCAAAGAAGTAACAATCCCTATTTTCCCTTATACAGTAGAAAAAATTCTATGGTTACGTTATATTTTGCAAAAACTTCTTTCAGCTCATTTTGAGCTTTACCTGTTCTCAAATACATATAATTATGCTAATGACTACATAGGATTGGAAGGCCAGATGAAAAACAGGCCTATGTAGCACAGCACACAATGCACACAGCAGGAGAGGGAGGTGGAACGTGCAGCACAGCCTCACGAGGAGCGTGAGCCGGTCAAGCCCACGGGGTCTTAAGCAAAGGCCCCATCACCACCCACCACTAGCGTGCATGGAACTGGGAAGGCAATCCAGCTGAAGACCTATCAAAAGGATACTGGGGATTAGTTTCCCCCCAGACTGGATGATCCTTTGTCAGCAAAGCAGATGTGACAGAGAAGGATGGGATGAGACCCCACCTGGAGCACTGCGTCCAGTTCTGGAGCCCCTGCTACAAGAAATATATGGACGTGCTGGAACGTGTCCAGAGAAGGGCCACGAGGATGATCAGAGGGCTGGAGCACCTCTCCTGTGAGGACAGACTGAGAGAGTTGGGGTTGTTCAGTCTGGAGGAAAGAAGGCTCCGAGGAGACCTTACAGGGGCCTACCAGTATCTTAAGGGGGCCTACAAGAAAGCTGGGGAGGGACTTTTTAGGATGTCGGGTAATGGTAGGACTAGAGGGAATGGATTAGAACTAGAGATGGGTCGATTCAGACGGGACATTAGGAAGAAGTTCTTCACCACGAGGGTGGTGAGACACTGGCCCAGGTTGCCCAGAGAGGTGGTGGAAGCCCCATCCCTGGAATTTTTTAAGGCCAGGCTGGACGGGGCTCTGAGCAACCTGATCTAGTGGGGGGTGTCCCTGCCCATGGCAGAGGGGTTGGAACTAGATCATTTTTAAGGTCCCTAACAATTCTATGATTAGTTTAAACTAACTGCGAAAACAAAGTCTCTGCTTTTCCCTTGTGGAATCCTCAATCAGAAACCCATTCTCCTGACGCTTACCTGCCTCACACCCCATCGCTCCACTTCAGTTGGCAATTCTTAATAATTTATGCATTTCTTAAGTGTTTTCTGCAAGTCATCATCCCACATGCAAATAAGTATCATGATCAAGTACTTGCAAAGATCATGACAGCTTCAATTCCATCCTGGGGCTCTTGGTTTGTCCATCTCAATTACTCTCAGTCTTCAGCAACCACCGAGGAGCAAAGCCTGCCCTTGTAAGGCTGTTCTGGGCTCGCATTCCACATCGGCCCTCTTTCTGTTTCATTAGTAAGAGAACTTAATTTAACCTGTTGTGTCTGACATGATGGACTATTTAAAGACACAGCACTGTGCCGAGCTCAGCTACACGGCTCCAGACTCAATTACTCCTTGGGTTCCTCAGACACTACAAAACAACTTATGTTTTTTTATATCCTCCTTATTTTTGCCTCTGTGTTCTCTATTGTGCCATCTGAATTGTCATCCTCCAAGAAGGACTAGCAAGCATTCCTAACTACAGGCTGAATTTCTTATACGTAACATCGCAGAATAAAAGTTTTTCCCATGTCATCTTCAAATTCTCCTTTGAAGTAAAAAAGAAATGCTTTAGTACTCTGTCATCTGAAACGCAAAGTAATATTCTCAAGGCTTCCCAATGATCTGCCAGTTTGCAGCGGTCCCGCTCCCCCTACGAGTCACCCCCCAACTGCCCCACTGCCCCTGCACGTCCGGCAGAGACACAAAAGCCCAACAGCTGGAGCAAAGGTTTTTGATTTTTTTCTTTCATTCCAAATCAAGACCAACAGAACTGCTTTAAAACACTCTTAACTTGGGAAAACACAGAGTTTGGTAAGAGCCTGGGCAGATATACTCTGTGTTTTGCTTTCCACATACAAAGAACAAAACTGTTTGTATATCGAGTTGATTTCTTTAAAATGCTCCTATCTACTTGCCAGTTCTCACACACCCCCTTTTCTCTTCAAAATGACTTGCTGTTACACAAACAAAAAAGATAGATCCCCTGGGTACATTTTGTAGAATATCTGGATTTGGGGAAAACTGAAAAATGCGCAAGTTTCAGTCAGGTTATGAGATTTATGGGTAAAAACTGTCTCAGTTTGTCTGCCAGGTTAAATTTCACTTCACTGGCAAGAAGTCAGACGTAGAGAATTAAAGATGCTTCCTCTGTTACTGTCAGGGAGCTGTCACAACTGTTCCTAGAACAGTCTTGCTGCACAAAGTCTTTAATTTTGATCTTTGTTCATCGCACATAGCAATCTCCTTCATTTAAGTTAAAAAAAAAAAAAATAATTAACACAGAGCTTACGTTCAACAAAAGGCTTACATTTAGGTCCATGAACAAAAGACTGGGATTGTTCAGGCTCCTGTACCCTGCTTATACTTGACAGAGCTCAAAATGCTCAAAAATGCTCAAAATGCTCAAAAACCATAACAAGCTGCTTGGTGCATGGGTGCAGAAGATTGCTGAGACACGCATCGTCTAGGGGAAATAGAAGAGAAAAAAAATCAAGGTCTGTTCTGAGAGAGAAGAGAGAGATGACAATTCACACCACAGCATCCATCTCTATCTTGAAGCCAGACGACAACCTGCTGCAGGTGAGGAAACCTCCTCCACAGCTCAATATCCTTCAGACTCACCCCTTCCCCATCTGCTTCCAACACGCTGGGCATCACCAGCTGTGACACAGGTACCTGGTATGGCCACACCAGGACAAATTTAGGACACAGGCCTCAACAACATCAACACTGCTGCACAGGTACTCTGAAGACAACAAAAACCTTGCTTCCTCTCTGATTTTTACACAAAATAATTTCCATGACCTGGGCTCTAAGCCAATCATTGCGGTAAGTTTGCTTCTCACTCCATCCTTTTTTTCCTGTAAAGCTGTACCCAGCTTTCCCATCCCTCAAATCCAAGATTCCCCACAAAACTTAACACAGCCAAAGATGAAAGGGCTTAGTGGTTTTATCTCGTTTGCTTGTTTTGTGGTTTGTTTTTTTAATTTTTCATGGCAGTACAATAAATCCAATTCATTCAGATGCCTGGACTGTTCCACCTGTCACAGTAACCATAAGTAGTCTATGGTCAGAAGAAAAAGAAAAAACACCCCAAAATAGTTGAATGGATGGAATGTTTTCGCAGAAGGACTTTGTACAGTGTCTATATACAGTGAAAACTCTTTTGTAACCTGTAACACTGGCTATCTCAATATTTACACTAAATATTTGTTTTCTACTCCTGCTTTCGTTTCCTGCTGAAACTAAGCAAATTAAGCTCAGTTTTAATACAGTTTTAATTTATGCTTTTTCAGAATTTAAGACAAGTTGCATAAAACTTGACAATAAAGGCATTCCCCTCATATACACCGCCAACTACAAAAGAGACTGAAGTTCCATTTCCAGACTTTTTTCTCATATTAGTTTATTTTAAAAGCCCACAAAGGCCTCACAAGCTAGTGGGCAAGGCAAGACCGCAGCAGCAACAGGTCCTGGCTCAATGTTTGGAAAGTTTACACAAGCACACGTTAATACAAGAGACTTCTAAAGAAAGGCGCTAAAACACTTCATAAAGTATCTCATCAATGTAGTCCATGGCTAATTTTAAAGTTTTCATTTTAAACAGAGGTACTAATAACTTCAGAGTAATACTAATTTCTTTGAGAAGCAATGCATCTCAACCATGGAAAAAACATTTACCTTTTGAAATTCAGTGCCAGTAGCTTCGCAGACAAATACTTTGATTTATTCCTCCAGATTGCGGTTATGGTATTTAAGTATCAAGAAATTTCATTTTGCTCTTTAAAAAGGCTTATATAATAAGACTGACTTTGCAACTTGCCTCTGAAACCCGAGTCTCATCTGACCTGGAAGAGGACACACGAATTCTTTATTTACCATCCAGTCAAATTCGCTTCAGGACAACCTTCGCCAAGAAGCTCATTTGTGTTCCTTTGAAGACATCACGTTCCCGAGTACACAAGTGTCCACACAGGTCATGTCACATTGGGACAAATCATGGTCTCATCTCCTACTTTGCAATGTAGCGGAACGGTGGCAGTGCTGGCTCTAGGAGAAGACTGAATCACTTTGACCAGCCAGCCATCAAAAACAGAAATTATACCACCCACACGCTGCACATCTGCCTTTTTCTTGAAGTTCACCTGTAGTATTACTACTTTTACTTGATAAATAACAGAGCTGAACTCGGCGGCCATCACGCTATCCTGCCTACTCCAGGTGAAACGTCCAGGGTAAGGAGAAAACTACGATCCAGAGCAGCTCAACTCCCAGGCACAGAAGGGCAGGGTAAGGCTTTATTCTGTGTCTTGCTGTGTGCTAACCTGATAATCCTCTCAAAGCACAAAAAGCATTATAAAACCAATCATGTTTTATGACAAGCGTGACAGATTCTCCTCACGTAGGGGCAGAAAGGCAACAAGAACATTCCCTGCTGCAGAAAGTGAGTACAGGGGGGAAACTAGCAACTTCCCTGCAGACCTACGGCACAGGTTTTGCCACTTTCCCAACAGAAATGAATATACTCTGGCAAGGTTACACGAACAACCAAATAGCTTACAGTCACTGCACGTATCTTCTCAAATATCAGCTAAGAGAGGACAATAAAAAATAACAAGGAAAAACAAAACAAGAAAAATATATCCTTTCTCCAGGTCTCATACAGAAAGAGACTTGGTTAGACTGCAGGAAGGCCAAAATGGCAGTGAATTTAAAAAAAAAAAAGTGTAAGATGAAACAAAAAAACCCCTAGCTCTCAGGTCACCCTACACCATCAGTGGAATGTTCCTGGCCAGAAGAAGGAACAGGTATGAGCTGTTCCCAGAGCAGCGCACAAGGGGAGAGCAGAGACACTCCTCAGGCTTGGCACGGGCTGGGCGCTGGATGAGAACAACGGAGCTTCCACTGGACGTGGGCCCCGTCCTCTCCCGCAGTCCAGCTCCTCTCTCCCCCACTGCAGAATGTGACTTTTGTTTCTAAAGGTCTCCACAAGCAGCACATCGCCTGTCTGGGGAGGGGGAAGGAAATTTTTTTCACTCTGTTTTGTATCATTTGTCTTGGCTGCGGGCATTCCAACCTTCTCCGTGTACATGCATCTGCGGTAAGAACGGCTTGGGAGTCAGAAACATGAAAACAAGCAGAAAAACGCATCAGCTGCTCAGGAAGTAAAGGTTAAAATGGCCAATTCTAAAGAGAATTAGAGGATTCGGAAACAAGTATAATGGAGGTCCTTGACACTCTATAACCCCAACAAGGTGGCAGGAACATTAAAGGGGTAATTGTCTCATACCTACCTAGTGGTAATTTATTAAAGCCGAAGCTTATGCCTGAACATGGATTCCCGTCTCACCCACAGCTTCTGACCAATAAAACATTCTCCGTGGCACACAATGAGAATTGTCCAACCTAACATTGTGAAAAGCTATTGAAGTGTTATGTGGGCAGCTGATTAAGCTTCCGTGTGCAAAGTTCCAAACTACTTTTGTATCCAAAGAGCTACCACTTTTAACATCTTTTCTTCATCAATCTTTAAAAAAAAGTGACCCAGTCTGATCAATAAATTTGAAACACACAGTCAGACATCCAGACGCTTCAAACACGACAACAAAAAGATTAGAAATGTTGCTGGGACCTCATCTTTTCCCCCCTCTCACGCAAGAAGCACGTTAGCGCATATGAAATGAAGCTTTTTATCACGGAGAAACATTTTGCAATGTTTGCTAGAGAAGGTCAGATACCGAACGCATCTAATCTGCCTGAAGTCCACGCCACAGCCTGACTCCTCTCACCAGGAACACTCGGTCCCCCGCTGCCACGCGCTCTGCCCGCTTCTGTGAGCGCTCGGCCACGTCCCCCTCTCCGCTACCACCACCCTTCCCAACACATTCCGTCATAGCACGTGGCTTCCATCCATTCTTCAGATCATGAATCTTTGAGGGTAGACTTGTCTTACTGTTTCTGTAAGACATATGTAACACTCATGTACTTTGTAACAATAATAAAACAGAACAAAAAAATAAATCACGGCACTATCACCTCAGTAAGATAAAACTCTGTGCCTTACATTCTCATTTAAGGAAAGTCACGTTTGAGTATGATACCTACTCTTCTTACAGATTTACATCAAAAAACGATAACATAAGGGGCAAGAACAGGTGAAAGCAGAGGCACAGAGCAGGTCTTATTAAGCTCCCAAAGCACTTGAAAGCTGCACTTTCATCCAAAAACCAGTATTAGAGAAACCAAATAAGAGGAAAAAACCCTTAAATTTTCATTCCTTGTTTTCCTTACAGAACTACACTTGGGATAAAAGAAAACACATTAATATTTTTCATGACTGAACACTCCACATGCTTGTTTATGCCTGCCAGAATAATTTTACCGTTCTACTACCATGGTCATCCTTGATGGGATCAGTGAAAAAAAACCCGCGGTTTCCCATTTCATTTGTAATCAAAGTAGAAACTCAGCTGGGCTTTCCTCTGTCCAGAATTCTGCGTATTTTACAGTAGCATGTAATTATGCCAAGATTCATGAAAATCTGTAAACAAAGGTAATTGTGAAATATAATTTTTAACCTAAGTTTTTCAACAATTTAAGTGTACACACGATTACCAGTAATAACTGCAACAACTAGAGCGCCAAACCAGTTTGTCGGAAAACGTTAATTCTTTTGTCCCCCAAACTATGCTTCTCTTGAGCTTAAGAAAGGCCCCATTAAACATCCTGAACATGCATAGTTTTTGTACCTTGAATTGTTTCAGTATAAGACAAAGCTATCAACGTTAAAGCTGAGAGAACAAGCTAAAAATACACTATGTTGTTTGAAAGCCCATGTACATAATCATTCAGCACTTCCCTTCCATCTCAATGGAGGAGGAAAAACTGAAAAACAAAACAGAAACAGGAAATTCCTACAGGACAAATATTCTGGAAAGTACTAAAAACATTTTCTTTACATTTGTTTACGTCAAAAGGATCAAGCCAAGCAAAAGAAGGATTGTTACCATTTTTTCCATTGATACAAATAAAAATCCAGAGGAAAAAGGTTTTTTGTTGATAAACATTACCATAAAAAATACTAGCCATTCCCTCCAATGCGGGTGGAAAGCTACAAACAAATTAGCTACAAGCGTAGCAACAAGCTAAGCGTTGGCTTTTGTATCACCTAAGAAAGATGCTATGGAAAACCAGGAGACATCTTACAGTAGAGGAGATATCCAATGTCAACAAGAAACACAATGTGAAACTTATCCCTAAGAAAAGGAAGCTATTTGTACAGTGAAATGAAAATACGAGCAGGTAAACAAATCCAAAGCAGGCTGAAGACCACATGCTCCCTGCAAACGTGCCCAAACCTCCTCAGGAGCAGTTCTGTTGTTTTGATTAAATACATGATCTCAACAGGCGACTGATCCAATTTTCCCCAAGGTCCCCATCTTCAGCTGGGGAATGTCCCCCCCCAGGCCGGGGCAGCCACAGGGCAAAAGCTTCAGCCTGCGCAGGATCCCCAGCAAAACCGAGCAGTTCCAGAACGAGGGCTCTAATATTAAGCCCAACATGGGAACAGTCATTTCTCCATCGCTTGATCCAATGAACTCATACATTAAGCACAAGTAACTGCAAAACATCTTTAACAGAGACTTCCTGAGGACAGAATGTGGCCTAAAATACTTCCAACGGCTAAACTTTTATCACAAGAGAAAAAAGGTAAGCGAAGTACAGGAAAACAAGCATGGAAACAAGCTACTTCTGCTCAAAACAGTAACGGGAAGAAGAGGGGTTGGGAAATCTCTTGTTCCCATAAGAGTGAGTCAAATAACGTGCGAACGACAAAGGACAATTCGATATGAAGAGACATTCAAAGTATTTCCTCCTCTTTGACTGATATAAAGTTTTACTGTCAATGCAGACCTGCGTACGAGCAGTCATTCGAACTCTACCTCACCACCACCCTTCTGCAAAGGCATCAAAATCCGACTTCAGGGACAATGCCAGATTCACCAGTTTCATTCTGTCTCCTTAAAGTTTCGCCATGAAGCTCCGATTCACCTCGCTAAATGCTGTCTGAGCAGTTTGGTAGCGTTCCAGCTCAGCCAGCATCTCACTTTTCATCCAAGGCCATCAGCCCCGGTACAGAGCCTGGAGGGGGTTTGTCCTCCCCACCCTGTAACCCCTTATGGGAGAAGAGCTCTTTTCTTGGGCACAGCTGAGCTTTTAGGGAAGCAGGATTTGGCCCACACACGTATACATGTATTAGGCAGGTTCCAGCAGTCAGAAAACGTCTCCCGAATCTCCCAAGTTTCAGTGTAGCTTGGTAACACTATACCTAAAGTCAGGGTCCATTTGGGTGCGCTCCCGAGCATCGACACAGGCAATTCAAACCACGGCAAACACAGCCGGGCCGATTTCAAGAAGTGACAGACAGACAGCATGCTGTACCGGGGAACAATGTGTTCTCTGAAGAGCTAGATTTGCTCCAAAGCAGACTGCTCTTTTAAATCAGTCAGCAAATGCCAAGCTTACTATTTCTTAAATACTGCATTTCTGTCATCCTTTTCAAAGTGATAAAATACGGAACTTTTTATTACCGTCTGCCGGGAGAAATTTGGTAGTATTTCTCTTTGTCACAGAGGGTGCTCGGGTAATCTCCAGCTACCAAAGGATCAAATCAGACTTTCAGAATTCAGAGAACACTCTGAAGGAAGAGCATGCTTTTTGGTGCAAGGGATTTCCTTCTTCGAAGAGTAGTAACAAGAAGCTGGAAGGTAAAACTGCATCTGAGATCATTTCAGCTGTTCTCAGCATAATGACATGCTGCCTAACAACTGTCTAAACCACCTTCCCACTGCACAGCTGGGAAGCACCGAGCGCCTGACTGTTCTTTCAGTTTTCTCCCTACAAAACACTATTCCACATGTCTTTCATTTACATCAACCACTTATTGATCACAGTAAGTAGAACAAATATCAGGCAGAAGCTTATACAATACGCCCTTCATGCATTTTATCTTGCAACATGCCATTTTTATGAAAAAACGCAGTAGCATTTATTTGCCATCGCTGTGTAACACTGTGTGCATACGCGGTTCCATTATGCTCTTACTGTCTCCTCCTCCTCCCGCGCCCAGCATGTCAGCCCCATGTCACCGACGGGAGGGTGGCTGCACAGCCTGGCCGCACAACAGCCCGATGCTCCCATGTCCTCCGGGACACGGTCGGTGCACTGGTGGGGGACCACAAGCCACCCGACCTCAGGCTTGCACCGAGCTACAGCCAGCCATCATGCTTTGCTGCGGCCCAGAGCAGTGGCGTGGTACAAGAACACCCCCACAACACTGCAGGCGGCTACATCTTAAATTGCTTATCAGGGTGATTGGCACAGGTATGGCCTTTGCTTACCTTTTTTTTTTTAGATTAAGTGCATTATTTCCTGCTAGGTCTGGTACTTTGTGGAGCTAAAAGGTTAGTTTGCTGACATTCCTTCTGCATTCTCAACTAGATTTGCTGTATTCCCTGCCCCGACCTGTGAAATACTGCTGAATTCTGGGATAAATGCAGAGATAAATCCAGTCTCATCCGACATTTGCAATCGCCAACCCTAGCAAACAAAATCTGCCAAATATGTACTGTGGTTAGCAAAGAATAAATACCTGCCACATCAAGGAAGGCAGCATAGATTAGCCTCAACCATGAATCACTAAACCAAATACATTTTTTCCAAGCTTCAGTCAGGCTTAAGATTTACCTCCAGCTACTTTTTAGGAGCAGCTTTGCACTACAGTACAAAGTTCCGTCGTATCTTGAAGAAAGGCCGCTACAAAGAACTACTTTCACCATGCTCAAGTTGCTCTTGAAAATGCCGTTTCCTTTCAGTACAGTAAACACGCACCGCCTGTATGAACAACTCACGACTGCTGAAAGAACAGGAACAATAGTGGGAACTTGGCTGTCTCCCAGCATTAGCGACATGGACAACAGCATGGGAAAGCAGGAACTGAGTCAAAACAACTTTAGATCAAAATATTAGTAGGGAGGCAGTGAAGTTACCTCTGCTGTGTATGTATAAATGAGGTTTAGCAATCCACTTCAGCCTCCTGTCAGGAGCATACTCACTACTTCAGACTCAAATTAAAGGGCAGGGGCAGACAGTCCCCTAATTCCAGCTGCTCTGAGCCTGGAATGACAGAGTCATTACCCAAAAAAAATTACCAGGTCTACAAACAGTTACATCTTACTGAACACAAACCTTATTGCACCAACTTAACCTAGAATGCGCTATTTCATAAAAGCGTTTGATGGTAAGTTAAACTTAATACCACACCTAATTATAACAAACTGTCTTGGATTCTGCACTGCTTCCCCCGTGCGAGCTCGGAAGCTGGTTGAGGACGAGTGGCCTCGGGCCAGCACGTCGCTCCCGCGGCTGAACAGCACTCTCTCGCGTTCCCGCGGGGAACGGGCTGCCTCCGCCGGCTTTATTTTGGCTGCTTGCTCTTAACAGTGACATAAAAGTTAGAATTCCTCTTCCACAGCAGCATTCAGAAATTAGGAAGACGCCTTTCCGAACAGATTTTTTCCCCCGCGACAGGGCTTCGTTTACTCAGATTATTTGAAAGGAAGATTTAGCTGCTGACATCAGCCCAGCAGATATACCTCAGACACTACCTGGGGGCGAGGGATTTTTAAGTCTTTGAAAAAAATATGCCGGAAATGCGATTGTCTCCTCATCAAAAGCAAACCCCATAACAGAATAGCAGCACAGGAAATCCCCAGGCAGCGCACACAAAGGGAAGCCACACAACACCGACACAGAACGCCCTCCCTCCCTTAAAGCAGGGACAACCATTAGCCGTGGCACGCAGCAGGCCCATGATTAAGGTTTCCTTCCATCACCCATCAAAATGCTACCGCAGTGACACGCCACGGCAGCCTGGTTATTAACCAGCCGCCACTTCCTTTGGAGTCATTTGATAAAGAGGTATCAAAACCAGTCTTAAGAGGTAGAAACTACAATCTTGTCAAAACAAACTTTAGATCTTACTTCTTACTTAAATACTCCAGTTTTCTTTTGATTTTGAAATTATAATTTAATGATGGAATAAAGAATAAGAAGGTCTTTTGAAACCATAACAGTGCTGCAGGATAACATTTTACATAAAACACGCTGTTTTCTTTTGCATGCTTTCAGGATGTAGCATTTGTTTGCTATTTGAACAGAGACGAGTGCCAGATTGAGAAGCAGCAGCTCATCAAGAACAGTACCTAGCACGCTTGGGAGACTCACCACCACATCCATACCAGAAGGCCAAAACCAAGCAATGAATCTGGAGCCCACTTTGATTTTAACTGCTTATGACAGTATTATGTATGTTTAACACAGAGCTACAAGATTTATGAGAGATTCTCAGCTGCTAATAGGACACTGGTCTGCCACAGGCTTTTTGGACCTTCACTTTGGTCAAGTGGAGCCAAGGCCACTCTTAGACCATACCTATAATGTTTTCGTGTTTTCAAGGCATCATGAGCCACTCAACAGCCCCAGATGCTCTTCCTGTCACATTCAGTTGAAACAAATGAAACTATCCATTTTATGATGCATCAGGATTTACGCATCTACCACTGTGGGGGAACTGAGACCAGGTCAACATCTGGCTCTCAAGAGAAAGACCACATATTCACCAGAGATTACAGTGCTCTCTCATATAAGAGGGTCACTGGTAACTGCTCTCAGCTCTTCCGGCTGTCTTCTCTCATCACACTTTATCTGTCTTATCTGGATTGAATGGCAATCTTCACCAAGCCCCAAGATTTTGATTGTTGGCTGTCTCCAGTACCACAGCAGCACAGCTGGAGGCCCAGCCAGCACTCCGAGCCAGGTCCCTCACTCACCATAGAATGGTTCAGGTTGGAAGGGACCTTAAAGATCACCTAGTTCCAACCCCGCTGCCATGGGCAGGGACACCTCCCACTAGACCATCAAACTGGCAAGGACCATTCTGAAGGTGGCTCAGCAGAAGGAACCATCAAAGTTGCAGCTGGCTCCCGACCGAGGCACTAAAAACTGCACCCAGCACAGTCCATGTCCTGACACCAACCCTCTTCTCCCCACTAGTACTGCGGCACCCGTTCAAAATGAGCCAGGGCTCCTACTCTTTCCCTTCAGCACCTCTTCTGGAGCAGATCCAGAGCTTTCCTACCTCTTGCCAGCTCTGCCCCCACCGCAAGAAGTTTGGCCTCCACTCACCGAACTGGCTTATGTCACCTGGTCCTACTTGTGACACAGAGGACTGTTTATCAGTGTGCTCCCACAGTAGCCTCAGATACACCAAAAAAAAGGGATTACATCATCAAAATTGGAGCACCCCCCCAAAACGCCCTGGGGCAGGGCAAAAATTGCTCACAGCTTTGAGATGGCGAAGGACAGGAACAGAACCAATTGAGAGCGCCCCACTCGTGGCTGAGTCCACAAACAAGCCAAAAAAGCTGGTTATTGGACAAAGGGCATTGCAAAGGAACAGGAAACCTCACTACTGTGGCTGCATACCTGGCCTGCTGACCAGCTCGACAGCGTGAGTGATGCAAGCAGCTGGACCACAGACTACTGAGCTGCACTTAAAGAACTTCTTATGCAAGTCAGACCTTGCATCAGCTGCAGCAAAGCTCCTCACCGGCTGGGAAAGGGATGATAAATACCCCATGTACCCTGGAAAATACTCAAAATATAACAAATATAGCACACGGTCACTGAAAGACTGGCACTTTAGTACATAATTACAGTAATTAACCAATTGAGACAATGAAAAGATCACAGCTAGGAGGAAGGTACACGGCAGAGTAGAGAAGGAAGTGATGACGTGGAATAGAGAGCTATGATTCAGTCTCTGAATTTCAGCTGAAGAATTACAGAGAACCACAATGCATTTGGCGATTAGGGTGCAGTGCTCTGCTGTACGGCTGAGTGTTTGACTGAAGGGGTCCAAATAACAAATACCATCTGCAACTGAAAATACAACTGAAAGCAATTCAGTAAGTTTGGATTCCAGGTTGATGGAAAAGGCAGCAAGAGGAATCGGTGCTCATACCACCTGGACGGTAAACAGCCAGCCCTGAAAATGCCAGGAAGAAGAGAATCATGAGCAGCCTACGGGAAAACCTAGGCTAAGGCAGGACCAACCACAGGTGGTCCTACCAAGGGCTGTAGACAGACCTAAGAGGCAGCCTGGACCCTTCTTCCCCTGTCACCAGCAAAAGCTCAGTTGTATGCCATACAGGTTATATCTCATGCCATCTACAATCCGAATGGTCAGAATCAAAGAAGGATTGATATATTGCTCAGGTCACAAAACCACAAGCTTCTGAGAAATTACACCCAACAGTGAGCACATTTAGGGTACAAAGAGACAATTTACTGAGAGCGAACCAAGCACGGAGTGGTGTTCAAGAGTCCTGCTCTCCCCTCGTCAAAGAAACTTGAACTAATTTCACCAAAACCAGACTGTTATCACACCAGCCAGGAACTTCTGGATTCTGGAACATTCATCCTAAGGACTCATAAAAATAAAAGCCTTATGTAGCAATCTGCAAGGGGCTATCAGCACTCTTGGCTTTCCTCTTTTATTGTGGTTTTTTTTGCATTTGGGTTTTTTTTTTGCTAGTTGGTACAGTTGCAGCAATAGTTCTCAGTAGCTCTCATTAGTCCATCTTCTGTCATCAGAAAACCTGCTTCCCAGTAATCCCTGTTTCAGTATTATGCATTACACTGAAGAAAACACCAACGAAGAGCGAGCTGCAGTATTTCCAAGTCCTGCAGCACGCCTCATCAAGAGCACAAGTGATCCACGTTTGATAAGCCTGCTCTTCTCCTCATTATTACAACTCAAACTGAAAAGGGAGCTCAAGGCTGAATTACAGGGCAGAACTCTGCCTGCATCTAATACAACCTACCGAACAAAACATCTTGCCAGGTACAAAGACTACTTTTCAGGAACTTGGAGCTGTCACTCAACACCCCTGACTACAGGACACAGACTCCTCGGTGGACAGTCATCATTTCACACATACTCGGGCAGACCACAAGCTATGCTGTGCTCAAAAAATGCTACAAGGGTTTCCTTTAACAACTTTCCTACACGTCACAATAATACATATCCTATTCAAAGATCAGAAGAGGAATCAGCAAGTTAATTAGTAGATAGCTGGCACTGAGTGGGTCCCCTGAAGTCCAACAGCTCCACCACTGTGTAGGAGTAAAACAAATACACAGCAGAAGAGATGCAACCTATCAGTAACTCAAAATAGTAGCTTTAAAAACTGGATTTTCATTATAATATTTAATTAAGAAATATAGCTTCTTCAAGTAGGTATGTCTACCTAATGAATAAAGTATCTTAGCTCCCCAAGATAGATTAAATAACACAAAGCTCGACAACTAACCCCAACACCTCTGGTTACTCCTGATTATAAATAGAGAGAACCGATAAATATCTCCTTAGTAGCCTTCAGCTGTAACATCAACACAGAAAGTGACAAGAGGCACAGCTGTGCTTTTCCCTTAAAATTTCTTTTGTTATATACATATTTAATACCACGAATATCAGAATTATCCTTCCAATATTTTCTTGAAACAGATCAGGAGTGTATACCAATAAAAATGCCTAAGAAATACTTCAAGGCCTCTAAAGAAGCACATACACACAGAAAATGTAACATACCTCTTCTGTCACAGACTAAAACTAAAAATATTAGATAGCATCCCAGTGATCTTCTGGACTGATTAAAAAGTTTGTGTTTTTTTTTTTTCCTGGCCTTATGGAAAGTAACCAGATATACATGAAAGCAAAAGCATTCAGAGATCTCTTTCAGACTTCTCACATTGGCAAACCACGAAGAACATCTGCCGCCTCATCCTATTAAAGTCTGATATATCATGCTAATTTTTTAATGTGCAATTTAAAGAAAGCTTGCCTCTTAAAAATCTAGCTAATCAAATAAAAAAACCTTAAGAAATTTCCAAAGGCTTCCATGTTTTACAATACTACAGTCTCCAACAGGAAAGGATTTTTAAGAAACTGCCCAGTTCTTCAAGCACTATTTTCCTCTCCCAGCTGCAAAAAAAATTTACAGTAGACAAACTCATCTCACTATTGATGAAAGCACATACAAGGCAAGGATTGTAAAATTAAACTCTAAATGAGGGATGCCAACTCTTCGCTACAGTTTCAAAATGCGCTAGCAAACAGCTAAGGTGAAAAGGTTTGAAGTGTCAGTGCTGATTACACACCAAATTTACAGCTGAAAATTGCTAGATTAATGCAGACAACGCCACAAACAAAGGAAAACTGATATTTGATTAGCACAGAAGAAATTAAAACATTAAGTAATTAGGTTCCAAGTAATACAGCATCTCTTCGTAAAGGCTTGAAAAATCAAATTCATCTTTTATAAATGTGAAAGTACCAGACAAGTAACATTCACTGTGCAAAAGTCACTGTTGAAAGCTGCCAGACGAGCGCAGCAACAGCAGCCTGTTAAAAAGAGCTTTTCATGGAAGTGGGCCCTAAGGATTGTTTGAAGACGAAGTGCTCACTGAGACAAGCAAAACCTATTAACAGGCAAATTAAAAATAAGTAAGGAATTGTAAAAATCCACACTTCTAAAGCCATTAGTACTGGCCATTTTACTTAAGTAGCAGGCAGCAGCTCTGGCTAGCAGTGGGGAAAGTGGTGCTTCTGGAAGCAGCTGTCTCCAGAGTCCAAGGATAGCTTTTAAACAAATGGGAAAGAATATTTCTAATACACAGTGCGCAAAACTACAGCTCCTATGGTTAGTTAGGCATAAACAAGGAAGACATTCCAATTACTAAGAGGGTTTTCTGAGGCACGTTCAAGTAGTCTGCAGTCTCCTCGGTTTAAGTGAGTATTAAAGATAAAATAGCCTTGCTCGCCCAAGATAAATCCCAAGCTTAATGTTACGATTCAGAAAGAAACTGCAAAGTAAAACTACTGCTACGCTACGCATGACCCTTCTCAACTTGGTAAGCACAGTTAAAGAGTGCCCACACTTACCCACAAATATTGCAGAAACTTTAGCAAACGTGGACAGTAATAATACTCCATCTTCCACAGCACAAAGTTAACGCCAAACCATCTTTGTTAAGAGTCAACCTCTCCGCTCTTCCCCGCCTCCAGCAGAAGTTAAAAGCAGACCGGAGCAATTAAAAGCAACATGAATAATGTACGGCGTCGCTTTATCCGGCCCCACGTCACCACGCTGAGCTCTGTGCCTTTAACAGATGCTGTGGCTACTTATAAGCAGTCGCTGAGCTACCGGCACCATGTGACTTAACCACTTGTTATTTAGCATCTAACTGCTCTGACTTCTCCCATCTCGGTAATCCGGACTGTGTTAGGCTAGAATTAGTAATAGTACTTTGGGTTTCACGCTAAAAAGCCCTTCATCTGGAAGGAAAGAGAAGCTTCTAAACCCACTCTGTTTTGCAGGCTGGGTTATGAAACGCTATTAACGCCACCGCAGTTGTTGGGGTTATGAGCTGACCTTGTTTTATGGTGATGTACACGGAAAAGAAAAAATACATGGAAGGAAAGCTTCTGCTTTTAATATAAAAATGTCTTTTGTGAACGAGAAGAAACAGACACAACAAAGTGTCTTTTTATAAAGCACTGGAATGCTCCCAGCAAACAAATACTACCAAAAAAGGAAGAAAGGCTGAGCAAACCCAGTTATTAACCAACACTGGGTCGTCCTCCTCCTCGGGGCGGTTTTCAGAAATAGGAAGCAGAGCTAAATGACCAAACAGTAATAGGTATTTTGTGAAAAGCAAAAACGAGAATCATAACACTTGTATCTGTTCCTACTTTTCTGACCTACGTCCTTTTTTTGATGGGAAAAGGAGAGAGAAGTGACAGGAACCGGTCCAGGAGGACCCCGACTGCCTTCTCCCATCCCAGCTCTCATCTTTCCCAGGGAGGACGACAACACGGAGGTGACACAAAACAGCCTTCAGGAGTCCACAGTCTCCTTCACTTGAAATTTTGGTTCTGGATGTTTAAGAAAAATCCGCCCACAGTTTTCTAATAGCCACCTGTAAGACCTTGTACAGCTGACAAACTCTTTCGATTTTCTCGCAGGCTGATTCAGTTTTTAGACTAACAGAACAATTTTGCACGTGATGGTTTCTTAGTACATCTGTTCCCATCTGGGAAGGAGTGAAGCCCCAATATTAGAAGCTTTCTACAACCAGAATATGAGAACGCTTGCTTTTCAATGGGCAGAGACAGACCTGTCATGACCAGAACTGGAAACAACTGGTGAACTGTGATAAGCCAGACTATAAATTCATCTGCACATGTTTATAAAATATTTATCTTCTCTCCCTTGCAGTTAATTTCCAAAATATTTTTAAGAGTCAGCTTATGGTTTTCTTAAACAAATCCTTCTCCACCCACATATCACAGTGTCAAATAAGTGCTTCTTTATATGGATACCATTACGGATACCAGATTTTCCTCACCAAAGGAAAAAACCAAAGTTAACTATAAAATAAATAAGTAAAATATGTAACCAGAGGCTTCAAAATAATTCATGCCTACACCAGTTCTAGTACCAGAGTGCTCAGTTTTAACTACACAAAACAGCAATGTTGGTTATAAACCACAGTTGCATTAAAGCTGCTGTTTCCAGATGAGGGTGCAGCCCCTTCAGCCCGACATAGCAAGAGCAGTTACTTCTGTTTTGGGGATGAGCCATATGACACATTCCTCAGCTTTTCGTTCAGAAGACTCCTATCAGTCTTCATGACTTAATCAGGAATTGAGGTTTGTGACCAAACGTCAGAGAATTAAAGACCTGTGTCAGCTGCGATGGACTCACAAGAAGTTATGAAAGAAAAACACCTTTTGAAATGCAAGTGGTTTACCAGCGCACGCTGCAGGGACAGTGCCCTCCCCGGGAGCACCCAGTGTGCATAAAACCCCCAAGTCTTACAACAGGCTACACAGAGAGCATTTTTATTTTACAGGTAGTCACAGCAGAGGCTTGCAGTCCCTCAAATTGCATTCAAGATCTAAAGGAAGAGACTACAATAGTCTAAGCCACACACGCAGCCGTGCAGACACGCTGCTACGAAGTCTTGAGATTCGGGGCTAATTCTGCCAGCTAAAATCCCAGCTGTCCGGAGCAAACGTAAGAACAACTTTATTTTTGTACCTGTGATGCAGGCAGGGCTAAAGCACAACATACAGAGTATTTGACTTCATGAAGGAGTGATTATTTTTAAATGGTCAGGGAAAAGCTTCATCTTCTTGATACTATTAGCTCTAGCAGAGCAAACAGGAAATTATTTATTCACATAAATTCTGTTCTTTTCCTTAATTCTCTATTAGGTAAATGTCTTTAAATCCAAAACTACTTCCTTCTTTACTAAAATCAGGCTATATCAAAGAGTTAAAAAGGAAAGAAAAAAAAAGCTTAAGTTGGAATAGAATGTATAAGCACTACATAACAATTAGTAATATTTATAATACAGTCAGTCACTTGTTAAAAAATACTAACAACTAAGCTTACAATCATAAACTTATTCTAATCTCAAAACGAAATAGAAATAAAGGCCAAAATATTCACACAGAAACCATAAATTAGAAGATTTAGCCTTGCTGTTTAACCTGTATCTTTGTCGCTCACGCACCCCAGCAAGCGGCAGTCCCGCTCCGATCCCAACGCCAAGGACCTGGCTCTCTGGCTGGCTCCTGCTGCGCAAGGCACGTTCTCAACATCTCAACAAAAGGCAGCCAAGAGAAGACTAAAACATCCAACTACACAAGAGCAGGAACAGTTTTGCAGATCATAACATGTTCTCCACTACTACAGTACTCTCTCCAGGGCACATGTAATGCTGCTGACCTCAGAGAAAAATACATGCTAGGAAATCCATCAGTCTTCAAAGATCTTCCCTGTTTGAAGGCTTTAAACCATGACACCCCCACAGTCTCAAAGACTATCACATTAAAATGCGGACTTCGTTATCCTCTATTCTGGAACAGGCCAAATAAATAAGGAGGCAGTTCCAAATTGTGATGTTTCTATTATTCATGGGGAGAGAAAACATTTTTTTGAGGTTGTAGAACACATGAATTTTTTCAAAGTACACTGAGACAGTGTAGCCCTCCAAGTCCAGCACATAAACCACTGGTAGTACAATACGTTCAGTCATTGATTTACCACAGTCCAATACATTCACTGTCATTAATCCACCATAGTCTTCAAAGGTGGTGAAGTCTGGAAGCTACTGCTCTAGCATGGAACACATTTCCTTTCCACTGGGAACATCACCTCTTTGAACGCTGTGGTGCTGTACCAGCCTTGTAGTATTTACAGCACCGAACATTTTCTTTGTAAAATACATACAGAGAGAAGTACCACCCGTAGTAACAACACAGATGATCATAGTCTAGCAGTGACGCCGGAATCTTTATAAAAGCCTTATTGTGTTTTTAAGGATTACAAGCTCAAAATAGCTAAAAAATGCAATCTAGATGAGTGTTAAATCTCAAGAGTATCGTCCTTCGCAATTGCAACCACCAATCCCGTATCGTCAATTGGATATTGTAATGGTTTCATTTCAAAGGAGTCCTACAAAATGTTTTGAAAAACAACCTCATTGGAAGTAGATTCCCTAGAATATAATCACAAAGAAATGACTTTGAGAAGTAAAATTATACTATTGCACCTTACTTCCTTTTAGAATTGTGTTCATCCATAAGAACCTAGTTCATTAGCTGTCTTGGGAAATTTCAGTCAAGTAGTTGTTTATTATTATAGGCAGAGGGAAATAATGCAACAAATGCGTATTCATTTAAGTCGATCTGTCAAATATCAAAGACTACGGGACAGTTCATTACACAAGTACTGAAGGTGAATGAATCTGAATCTATTATTCTACAATAAAGGTAGCAAATCGTCACTTTGAGCACTACAGTCTCATTAGAAAGACAGCATCTCTTGAGCGACCAGTGATATGTGCTGGAGCACTTTTTTGTCTGTCACTATGCCACAAGAAAAAGAAAGTAATTTCACAACTCAACAGAAAACCCAGAAACTGCTCAAACAAACAGTGGCAGTTTTGTTTCCTTCTAATCCTCTTTCAAAGACATACCAAGCAAAACAAACACAGGTTGCATTCAAATTCAGAGGCAATGTCACTTAACTGTGATTCTCCTGTGGATCTGTCTTGACCTCTCGCATCCCTAAAACACAACTACAGCGTGTCTCTCCACCAGAGGGAAGTATTGAAACGTACTGATGAGAACAGCGACTGCACAGCACATTTCTTTGTACTTTCTCCGAATGAAAACAAAGGTATTAACCTTGGTGACAGAAGAAATGGTTCAGTTCTACATAGTCTTCTGCGATATTTATGTGGGGCTTTGGAAAACACGGAAGTATGGTGAGTTTTCCACCTCCCAATGCATGTAAAAATCGCTTCTCTGCACCTGCTCACTCACAATTTATACGCACGAAGGCCAGGCTGCCCTTTTTGCTACCATGGCACTGCAGAACAACAAATACACCACGATTAGGCTTTTCAAAGCAATATAAAGGAGTAAAGCACTCGGATCCTACTGAATTCTAGTGGATGCTGGACATGGGAGTTTTCTCTTTTAGCAGGGCTGCCAGCTTTCCTTCCCTGTTTCAGGCCACGCTTGATGAAGTTAAAGGTTTATTCCGAGTAACCTCACGCTTAACAACCAAGTTGGAGAATAACAGTCATATTTACCCGAGTACACTACCTGAACAGTTCAATTACCCCAGCACTATTTCTGACAGCACTTTTCTCCCACCTATTCTGCCTTGTCAACGACATCTTCACGTATGTGCACTGCAAGCTGATGGCATGTAACAACCTTCAGGGATTGAATGATCACATAAATAACCCAAACTCCCCCTAAGATGAACGTTCAACCTGAAGTCCATTCTAAAAATGGGAAAGACAAGGGGATATCAGCCCTTGGATACCATCCATGAAGTTTTAAGACTACAATTGGAACAATAGGAGCTTGTTTCCAAAACTCCTATGAAGAACCTTATTTACCAAATCCTTATAAGTTTGGGAGTTTTCTTTTTCTTCACTAGAAGAAAAAAAAAAAAAAGTCTTACTGAGTTCCTTTCAGTTTTTATCTATTAAAGGGCTGTAATTCTATGAGTAATTATAAAACCAGGATCTCTGCAGCAGGCAATACATTCGGTCACCACACGAGTGTGCTAGCAGACTAAGAGGACAGCTGAGATTTGACCTTGGGGGACACTGTAGTAACATCTTTCAGTCACCCCTTCTCCATACAAGTGGTAGAGTTTTGAAAAGATGTGGGACATCCAGATTTTCAAAAATTACAAATATGTACGTGTAGAGTTACAAAAGAGCGCACTCTGGAATGACTACAGTATCATTCCAGTGCATCAAATCTGTTTCCATGCACAAGGTTAGAAAACAAAACAAAACAAAAACCACACAGCGCTTACAGTGGTTGAAAACAAGTTCTTCCAGTAGGGAAGGATTTCAGTGGCAGCAGCAATGTCTCTCTTAAAATGGTAGAGTTCTGTGCTGCTGATGTGGTTTCCAAATCCTTTATTTTCCACAGAAAATATTGATATTTCTTTCATTACCTAACTTTTGGAAGATCCAGATCTTTGCTGTGTATTTCAGAACAACATCTGGACATAGGATACTATTTCCCAACATAAAATTCAACTGTGGACTAAAGTCAGAAAATCCTTCTGTAGCTTAGGAGAATATCATCCAACAACTTTAAGTGGGAATTTACCCCAAAAGCATGCGTATTAGAGACAAATCGGACTACCAAAAAAGTCAGCTGTGATTCTTCACTGCGCGTTGCTTACAGAAAGAAAATTAAACCCATGATTTTTCAGGCTATGACGTGGTTCTATTTGTCTCCACAATCTTCCAGAAAAATAGATTTCTGGAATCTAAGCAATTTTCATTATCTAAGCTGAGAAACAAACAAAAAACCATAATGATCTAGACCCATCTTAAGAGTTCAGGACGAAAATTCTTTGCTTAGAAAGAAAAACAAACAAGCTGCATGGTTAATACATTGCGTTTGAAGATTTGGCATAAACCAGCGTGGTGAAATCCCAGGGAGAGGCGTTCTCTGCCAGTTAAACTCCACAGAAAGTGCATCTGCTCCTTCTGCTAGGAAGACACATACTTTCTTTCATGGCTATTTGCAGAAAGGAAAACAGTGCTGAATGGAGTAAGCCAGGCTGCGTGTCCCTTATCGGTCCCCTAGCCCCTGCCCAAGAACCTCCTCCAAAATAACATACCGTCCCGTTATCTGCCCTTCTCTCCGTATAAAAACTGTGGTGGCTTCTCT
Source organism: Alca torda (assembly GCA_008658365.1). Lineage (NCBI taxonomy): Eukaryota > Metazoa > Chordata > Aves > Charadriiformes > Alcidae > Alca > Alca torda. The sequence continues at coordinate 31,065,922 of CM018088.1, read as the reverse complement.
GAGTAGAGCCCAATGAAAAGTCCGTTCCGACTGGTTTGGTCCATTCTTTCCTAGAAGCCTGTAAAAATAAATGTATGTATGTTGTTACATATACGTGCATACGCATACATATGTATATGAAATGCCCTTTTGAAAAAAAAAACCAAAACAAACAACCAACAACAAACAGAGGAAGTTCAAAGCTGAAAACACAAAATGTAAAAACATTATAGCCATCAACGTGCAACTGGCTATGCCTTCGTGCGTTAACGTGTCACTAGGGCAAAGGAATCACTTGCATTTCAAAGCCAGTATCAGCAGCAAAGTTTCACATACAAACGAAGCCCATTCACCCGGTAAAAAATAAACAAATAATACTAATTTGCTTCCTTCAGGAAAAAAAAAAAAAAACGCACAAAAAGAACTCCAAAACTATCACTGTTGACAACTTATAAAACAAACCCAAACTACTACTTTTCAAATTATTGCAGACTTAATTTAACAACCTAGGTTCATAGCATTCATAAAATAATATGCACACGTTTTAAAGCGTTTTCAAGCTCTCCATGGAAACATCAATAAATATTTATACACTTGAAACAAAAGTCTAGTCATCTAGGACAATACAAATTCCTCAAGAAAATACAACACAAAAGGAAATGAACTCTATTGGAAAGTATGTATCTGCTCACTTGCTGCAAAGTCACAGCTAATGCTGAAAATCGGGATGTAGAGACTAAGAAAAGCTTCTCCTCACTTTTAATTTTAGTTACAGGACACACTTAGATACCATTTGGTAATACCTTTTTATCCTCATGGAAGAATGACTCTGACTGAGATGACATCTTCTGTTTCCACCCATTATCCGCACTTTCCAACGGGAAGCTTTGCCTGGGTCGGTACAGGTCCTTCCTTCCCCTCACCTCCTGCATCAGCAGTAGATTGTCTTTTCCTTGGCGGCTCTTTTCTGAATAAGATCGTCTTAAATCTGGGGGTGCACTTGCTAAACCAGATGTATAGTTCTTCCAATCACTTTTACTTTTCAGATTAGAAGAAAAGTCCTTCTCACACGTCGTCTTATTTGCAGCGTCTTTATTCCTTGTTATAGAGCTCCTTGCTATATTTTTGCTCCAGTCACCTTCTGGAGACACCTCCAAGAACTGTTCTTTTGTAACCACCTTCTTCTGTAAGAGGCTGTCATCTGTCTTTATGGACAACTTTGAATTAAAATTAACTTCCAACCTTTGGTCTGTACCAACTACATTTACAGGCTGTACCTTATCAATTACAAATTTTGGACTTCGGTTCCTGGAAGTTAAGTTCACTTCTTCATCCTCATCAACAATGAAAGTTTTCTTCCTACTGAACTCCACAGGTGAATTTACAAATTTATCTGAAAAAAAGCTGCTAGGATTTCCCCAGTAAGGAGGGCTGAACTTTCTGTCTTTGGACTTTTGTTTATCAAATTCAGGGCTACAGGATTCCAGTTTCTCTTTGCTCTTTTCATTTAGAATTAATTTCTCTGACCTGTGGTACTCTTCTGCACAGTCACCTTGTTTGTTATTAACAGAATAGTGATCTGATCCCTTCCACTCTTTCCAGCTATAGGAAGAAGTCGTCCTATCTGACACATTTCTTTTGTTCTTTGATTTCTCCCTACTAAATGAACTGTGATCTTCAGAGAGCTTGTCTGGAACACTGCTGGCCTTTGCTGATTCTTCTTTATATTCTGCCATAAGCGCATCAATATCAAGAATTTGGGATCTGTAACCATCCTCAGCCTTCCTTCCAGGTAACCCATAATTATTTTCACTCCTTTTCTGGGGGCCTGGTTCACTGTCCTTATGGAACTGTGCAGAATGCAAGGGAGATCTGGGTTCATGGTAAGAAGAAACATTTCTTCTGCTACTTTTGAGATCAGTTTGAGCTGTATTTTCCAGATCCTGTTTTAACAGGAAAGCATCAACATCTATAATTTTCTCTTTAGAATGATCCAGGCCTCTATCATGATACTGTTGGTTATCTTTCCTAGATACGTGAAAATTACCAAATGCAATATTTTTGGAAAAAATATCATCTTTGTCGTCTTCTTTGACCCAATCCTTGTTAATATGCACTTCCTGCGAGTCTTCTCTACAATCTGTACTCATCAAATTTTTATTTGGTTGCTGCAATAAAGGTTTGGACTTCTCAGGAAAAACAGGATCCAGATTAATTGTTGCTCCCTCCCTCAAGCTAGAAATTGTCTTAGTTTCACCAGCACCAGGAGTACCAACAAAGCTTTTCTCTTTTTTGTTACCAGGAATCTGACAAGTCACTGCAAAATAAGTTGCCTTTGGCTCAAAGGCAGAACTCCGATTTTTCAAGTAATCATCAGGACTGCCAAGAACAGTTTGGTTTGCCTCATTCCCTTCCACCCCTTTTTTGCTTCTCTTTGTAACTGAACCTTCATCCAATTGCAATGAATCTGTCCGACTCAGTCTTTTGATATTTTCAGGAGTGAGCCAGAGGACTTCCTCTGTCTTGACAGAATCCTGAGGCAAGGTCCTCCTCCTCCACCTTTCAGAAATCTTCAAGTCAGAAACGCTACTTCTGGTTCTCCTGACTTTTTCTTCTGGATCCATTACTCTGATTTTTGAGCTGTTCTCACAAGGTGTAATATCTAAGCTAAAGTCTTGTTCTTTGCAATTCACGTCTAGACTTTTCCTTAACCCAAAGGCCCTAGATTCCTCTTTATTAATGGCTAGTACTTTTGTATCAGGATGGTAGCTACTGGAAGATTCGCAAAATTGCCCACTTGAAAGCACTGAAGAGGACTGGGCCCCATGTTTATTTGCACTTGTCGAAATAACTTCACGATCAAAGTTGGTTCTGAATTCATAGCTGTCTGTCCCGCCTGGTCTGAAACTCCTTTTCTCAGAAGAGCATTTCGTCATATTAGACACCTCTGTCTTATCCATGGAAGAGACTTCGCTCTTATCACTTTTAATTTCAGAATGTAGTTTGCTTGCTTTTTCATTCATTCCCCAAGATTTACTTTTCGTTGTAGAATAAGGTATTTTCTCAGCTATTAATATCGGTTCCGCTTCAGTTTTATTAGAGTCCTTTTTCTGTTCAGGTAAAGTGCATTCACTGGAGAAAAAATCAGTAGCTTCTCTCGACACATACCTGGTTGTAAAAACTTTTGCATCTCTAGCTTCTGAAGTGATGTTATCTTCTTTCAAGTAGAGAGCTTTACTATTTGTCCTAGCTGACTGACCAGCATGAACATCCTCATCGCTTTTATTCTCTTTCACAGATGATTTTCTAGTTCGGAGTGTCATGGCCTTTTTTTCAGGAGCCATTGTAATGGCTTCACTAAGAGCTCTTTCACCACACGTCTGAAAGATTTCATATCTCGGCTCTATCCTTTGGTAAATTAGAGAGTCTTCTGCATTTTTAGGAGTGGGTTTTTCACTTTTCTCAACCAAAGATTTTTCTAAGCAAGTTCCCAGAGTCATTTTCTTGTCTTCACTTGAACAAGCTGGTTTTCCACTTTTTTCTACATCTGCTGTGTGTTTTAATGAATCGGATAGCTTGTGATACTCCTTCTTTATACCAGTGGTTTCCTCCGCTTCTCCCATCCATGACTGTCTGTTGTGCCCTGAACTCACCACATCATGCTTTCCCTCAAGCTCCTTATTAATTCTCAGTGCAGAATCAGTTCCAGGATGGTCAGCAGCAACGTTATGCCTCTGAACATTATGGTCAAACATGGTGGCTCGGACAGTTTTAATGTAGATCTTTTCCACAGGTGTGGTTGGTTTTAATTTTTTTTCCAAGTTGCTTGTGAAAGAGACAGAATTTTCACTTTGCTGAGAAAAATGCTGACCATCTCCAAGGAAGCTTCCTTTCCTCTCTATCTGATCTGGTTTATTTGTTATTTTTAAAATCTGCCGGGGTTTCCAAGGGTTCCCAGTAGCAGGTGCTTCAGTGAAATCTGTGCCATGGGCAAGCTTGATCTCCTTACTCTGGAACAAGAAATTCCAACAGTTAAGGTTTTATTTAAAGTTTAAGTTTAAGACATATAACAAATTCTATGCTAAGACTTGCTTGTACCTACTCTGCGCAACACACCCTGCACAAGTTAAACGCACCTATGTTCCCTGAACACAAAATCCAGAGACCAAGGCAAACATGTAGCTCCAGCTCCTGAACCTTGACTATAAGAGAATTCTCATAGCTTGATTTTTACTTTTAATACAAAAAAGGAGAAATGTATCAAGTGTCGAGACATGAGATATGCATGACACTGAGTTCCTGAGCTCAGATTCCACAAGACATTTTAATCTGCAGTGAATTTATACCCACATCATACTCCAGACAAGGCAACACACGCAAAAACAGTACAAAGCTTTAGCAGGTTCATAACCCCAGCTACCACAGAAACACTTAGGAACGTTTACATTGCAAGCCCTACAGAAATTCAAGTTCAAAAGCAAAGCATAGATCAGCACCACAAGGCTATAAGCATCTTCAGAGGAAGTCTAAACTCCTGGGAGACACCCAAGATACTGTATTTCATCAAAACTGTCTTTTCAAACATAGCTGTTCACTAACTAAATAGTTACATGGTCAGTAATTACAAGGAATATGAAGATCTGAGTAAGTTTCACAGCTGGAGCTGCTCAGCTAAGGATGAGCTGGATGAAAAAGAGAGAGTGGGAATTAATATCTCTTGCCAATTCTTTACTATTATCTACTTGCAAGAAATATAACTAGCATCTGACAGCTGTTACTTTTAATAATGTTAATTGAAAAAGCACAGCATGCAAATAATAAGCAGAATCAAAGAATACTCCATCTACAAGAGCTCAATTTTTTGTTCAAGTTTTAAAATTCAAAAGCTTGGAATTGACTTAAGTTTCTCTCAAAAAAAAAAAAAGCTGAAGAATGTCAGAAAATTGACACTAAAGACATTCGTAAAGAAACATTTTTAAACCTGGTCCGCGTTCTTCTAGGAATTCAAAAGGATTTTTTCTAACCCTACTTTATTACCAGATTCAGAAAACAGGACTTCCATTAATGGAAGATTCTCTTTTTAAAACAAACTGATCTTTTTTAAAAGCAATATTAAACAACAGAAACTTGGTATCTAGCCGCTAGTTTCCTTACCACTTATTCCTGTCTTAAAGCTAGACAGGAAAAAAGCACAGCAATGAGAACTCACAAGAAATACCCTTAAAGCTACATTAAATCTCCAATACTAAGAAGCATCAGCAGAGAAGTTCTGTTTTGCAACACCAAAGCGTTGCTTAGAAACAGAGACAGCCTCACAGCTTTTACAGCAAATCAGAACTTTCTGTATAATACTTTGTTGTCAAAACTGCTAAGTTAAATGTTATTTAGGAGACTAAATGAAACATACAGCATGTATTTAATAAGGGGCTGTGACTCAGATGTAAAAATGCCCTACACTAATACAACGCTTAGAGAAAATAAAGGACAACCACTGCACAAACCCACAACAGCCACAGCCCATTCACTATGGATTTTCATGCATTAAAAGTCCCTTTAAAATAGTATATAAAATACTTTTCACTCCTATACCACTGTACGCATTTAGCGGCATGCATATTTAACTTTTAAATGCTCAACAGACACAAAACTCCCATACTTTATCACCGTGTCCTAAAGATAGACTGGCACAAGTAAACCTATTTGGATTATGTCATTCTTAATACTCTCAATATCCATTTTAAAGTCATAGATTGATAAAGACACATGGGACACGGGACAGTGCTCTCTGCGTTTGGATTGCAAACCTAGCTGGAGCCCACATTTTCTTACTTTTTGATTTTCTTGCATTTCGTTGATAGAGTCATTTCTACTTTCAGCAGGTTTCTCAGGCTTTGCTTCACTGCTTGATGTTGGACTTGAAAACCTAAAACAAAAGACTTCTGTTACTTCTGTTAGTCCAGTTAGTTAGCAGGTACATGTCCTACCGAAGCAGGCTGGTAGAAATTGTCCAATAAATTGCATTTCTTAAAGGAGAAACATCATAGTTACTATTTGGTGGTTTAATTGTTTCTACACCAAAGGACTGCTGTTTCCTGAGAAACGGTTCGTTATGCAGCTTATTGTATAGTATAAGATTCAGAGATACATAATAAGGCATAGCGAAAGAGATGCTAATATTCTCGTGCCTCAGTTAAATTTCTTTATTTTGATCACAATGTTGAGAGACCAAGGTTTGCTGAAAAATTCTACCATCCCACTGTTCATAAAGCAGGTCCTGTTAGCCAAACACCTGCTGCAGCCATTCTGCAAAGCACACTTCCTTTACGCTACCAAAAACCTTTACCTTTCTTTCCTTATCCCTTTGCCGTCACATACAGAACATGAACTCTCCAGACCAGTACCAAGCCCTGCAGGATGCCTCAGATAGTATTGCAAAGCATACAAACATTCACGTCACAAACAAATTTTTGATGTTAAGTAATCAATTACCCAACTTTGTACTGAGGGAATACATTTTATCTTGGACTAAATCTCTTTTCACTGCACAAGATTTTTTTTTGTTTTGTTTTGGTATGCTAAATTTAGCAGATCTCCTATTACTCTAACAACACTGCTCATTGCCACAGCTTAGGCAGAATACACATCACAGACCTTTACGCTTTAATATGACAGCGAAATAAGATTCCCGTCTGACTGAAAACCTGATACTCTACACCGCTGTCAGAGACACGGTAACCATTCATTTGCTTTCTCACAAATATAAAAACTTGCAGCCTACAATGCTCACCTCAAGATTTCAAAATGCATGAAATTTTAATATTAGATATATAGTTATAGTAACATGCAAAGGCCACAATATTGATAGCATTTTTTTTTTCCAGCTGTTGTCAGGGTATATTTCATTAAATTTTCTTTTTTTGGGGGTAGGAAAAGGTGGAAAAGGGGCTCAAGAATAATAATATAAAGAACAATTACATTTAGTGGAACCAAAATGATCAGTTATTGTACTGTACTGAGAGAGCAAGTTTTACTGACTGAGATGAAGTTAAGAGGATTAAACAGAATTTCTCTGCAACCTACATCTTTGTTAAGTCCGCAGAAAGTGGTCTTATACGCAGATTTCCTGGCTTAACATCAGTATTTTCTGTTTTCAGTTCTTTGATTCGCTGTTGGATGCTCACACATCTGTTTTCCTTCTCAGCAGTTGATGGGAGCGGCTCCGTATCCATTGAGGTACCGGGATTTTCTGAAGTGAACAAACTAATGTGTTTTTTAACACTACCTCTTACAATACTACTCTCTTTTTCTGAGGAAGCTGCAGGACTTTCGCATCCTAGAAACAAATACGTTTCCTTTTGATCCGGTCTTTTCTCCCCCTTATTAGTTCTGCTTTCACTAGTAGTTTCATGGCTTCTTTCAGAACTGTGCAAGTTAGTCGTTATTTCTGTTTTTCTCTCAATTTGTTCACTTTTAGAGTTAAGCGTCGTTTCCCATATGTATTTTCCATTATTTAGGATGCCAACGTCCTGACTACTGCACTTCAAATTTGTTTTAGAAGAGTTGTCTTTATTAAATTCAGTTTCTTCAGTTTTTGGCCCCATTTCAGACTGATCATGACAGCCCACGTCAGTAAAAGAAGTTAGAGATACATTCTCCTTGCTTTCGTGAGATGAACAAGTCTTCTTGCAAGAAGAAAGATCTTTATGTTCAAACTTAGCTGTCAGGTCCATGGACAAAGGCCTTGGTTTTCTAACCCAGGATTTCTCTGTAGGAGATTTTTCCTCAGAAGCTTCCACGGTGCGATGCTTTTGATCTCGTAATGATTCCAAAAAAATAGCAGATACTGGTCTAGGTTTTGGCCTTTGCTGCACATCAATAGAGAAATCAACTTTACTGTTGATATTATTTGCATCATCACTGTTTTTCTCCCCTGGATTAACTTCACGAGCATCTTTTTTTTCACCAGTGTTGAGCGAGTTCCAAGAGACCGGTCGAAGACTGGAAGAAAGCGATATCTGCCTATGAAGAGACCCTTCAGGATTCCTGGGTGTCTCAGATGGCTGAGATGGTTTCTCCAGCTTCGCATTGCACTGAAGCTCTTTTGTTTGCAGAGTACTAAATACTCTGCGGTCATCAGCAGCCCTTTTTTCTTGGGCCAGGCTTACCTTTGACTGCTCTGTGCCTGCCGTCTCAAAAAGAATAACAGTATTTGCACTGGGACCAGTGTAGAAAGTCATGTTTGTGACTACTTCACTGCCAGTCTTATTTTCATTTTCAATTACCTTCTGATCTACTAGTGGAGGAACATTTCCACTTAATACCTTAACAGATGATGTTTCCTCAGTGGCCTTTCTAATAAGACTACTTGATCTGAAAGCCGGAATAGGTGGTTTTACATTTGCAAAAGTATCTGAAGATTTGTCTTTAGAAAAAGGCTTTGGGAAGAGTCTTGGCCTTGATCCTAGCGACGGCATTGTCGCAGATCTCAAAGTACTCCCAAACTTGTTCTTCTCTTCAAGAGTTAGTGATGCTGAAGCATCCTTTGTCTTGTTACTTGCATCTGAAAGCACGCTGACATACACACGCTGTGCTTTATCCTCATTTCTGATTTCATTTAAGTCAGGTACTGTCGTCAAAGACGCCAAAGTAGAATTTATTTCTACTCTTGTTGCCATAGTTGTAATTACACATTCAACAGAACTGAAAGATTCCAAGAAGGAAAAAGAACCTGCAAAAAAAGAAACAAAATGCCAGTATTGATGTAGAGTCAGCAGGAACATCAAATAACATAATTCTAATTTAAATTCATAAGGTAGCTAAACTCAGATTAAGGTGCCTTTCAGTGCTGTTTACAGAGTATATCACATAATGAGAGACACACTGTTCCTCCTCATCTGAAAAAAACACCAAGAAACACCATTACTCATTGATTAGGCCTAACAACCAGAGAATACATCACAAAATCTACAAGAGCATCTGCACAGCACCGAGTTCCCATTAGTCAAGGAAGTTTCCAAGGGTTGAGATACTTAAAAATAAAGAAATTAATTTCTTTTGTGAAGCTGGCATCTCAACATCGACATACAAACATCAATTCCTTTTTACAATAGAAATAGCTGGCCAGATGCATTCAGTATGTACTTCCAAGCTAACAAAAATATCAAGATTGGTATGGCTGAAAGTGATTTGTTAGCTATTGGCTAAGGCCTACAATTAAACAATGGAAATAAATGCATATTCTACAAATCTCCAAAAGCTTTGCTACCGCTTACCATAATCTGCATTTTCTGCTGCAACCAATCCATACAACCCGATTCACTTCTCATAGCGAAAACAAGATCTCGGCCACCAAGATGACATTAAGAACAGGGGAAAGTGATCACTTCAGCAACACCCACCAGACCTCTCCTGCAAATAAACAAAGAGTGTTCAGATTCAGGTATGGCACATACCCAGATCCACACAGGTAATATCACATGAGACAAAAATCCTGAGCATTTTAAGGAAAAAAAAAAAAAGCTGGCTCCTATTTTGAAGCATAAAGCCACCTGATTTAACTGCATAAAGCAAAAGAATGTGGGTTGTTGGGTTTTTTTTCAGACAGTTATTAAAGAATCAGCAAGAAATTATTACCTAAAGCCTGAAAGGTAGAACTGAAAGGTGAAGGGTAAATAACTTGGTCTGCACAGTAGACAGACCAAGTGTGACCATTGTAAAAAGCACATTTCAATGAGTACTGTTTGCAAATTCAAGTGCTGTCAATCACTGGTTAAATGCCGAGGTCTGTATTACTGTAATCTCAATTACTGTAATTTACTTTCTATTGTAAATCTCCTTTCTGCGACAACAGTATGCGAAATGCTACCTGAGACACTGACCTTCAAACGGCTGATTTTCAATCAAAATATGACTTTTACCATGACAAAGCAGTTTTCCCAATATCTCGCCAACAAAGGCAGGAGATTAGCTTTGGCTTTAATTATATTCTTACTGCAGAGGAGGGAAAATCAGCAGTAATTAGAATTTCAGCAACAAGAAGTAACCTGAATTTCTTTAAACAAAAAGTATATTTCGACTTTGTAGCAGATGCAGGTGACTAGGTAAGGTTAGATGCATTATTTGTATTTTTCCTTTAAAAGCTGTCATACTCTTAATTCTTAGGAAATTCATACTGTATTTTATAGCCGTTCACTCAGGGGCTCAATTTTGTGTTGCCACCCTCTTGTCTACTTTTAGGTAGCCTTTGAAGGGGCAAGTCTTTGGACTCCTCTCACCCAATCTATTTTGGTGTATATTTACCCTACAAATATGCCTATTTGTAGATTTCTGTGGAATATGGAGCCTCCTGCATGTGAATATTAAAAAAAAAAAAAGAGAAAAAAAACAACCAAAAAACAGAATATTGCCCTCCTGTGCCTGCAGCCTGGAAAAATGGTTATTTCAACTTCAGCTTCCTTTGACCAGCCTAACACCACACTGGCACCATAAACTGCAGAGATTTATTTTTGTCCCTTCCTCTCTCAGGCAGGCTAATGAACTCCGTTCACCTTGCCCGTTCCCTTTCATCTCTCAATCCACTTGAAATTCTGTCTCAACTACTTACACACTATGCTCGTCCCCTTTGAGTCCACGACCTCTCCTTTCCAAAATAGTCACTAACCCAATCAGCTTATCAGAATCAATCTGTCCCTTCCACAATCTCACAAATCTTAACAAGATCTTCCTCCCTCTCCCATTCCTTATTCTAAGAAACACCATCAAAATCCGATTAAAATGCTCTCGCATTCCAAGGATGCAAAGGTTTTTGTGAAGAGCAGTTATGCTCTAAAAGCAAAATAGTAACATTTGCTGAAATAAAGGCAATGCTCAGAGGAAATACCGCAAAGCAAAAAATTAAGCTGCAAAACCAGCATCTGTCTTGCAGTATTTGAGAATATGTTTGTTCCTATCATTCTGGAGGGTTTTTTTCTTTGGAAAAGAAGAAGGGGGTAAAGAGCTTCTTAAATGGAATAAAACTTGATCCTCAACGGAACGCAAGGCAGTGAGTATACAATGCGGGACATAATCCTTGCTAACAGCACACAACTCATTGCTCCAGCCAACATTCCTAAACCACAGTTTACCCGTTCTGATGATATTTGTTCCTTAGTTTTATTACCCTACACTTCAGCTTTGCAGAATCCCCTTTTTTTTCTACATTATCTAGCAAAGTCAGTTTTCAGGTGTTAAATTCTTATTGCTCCGATATACTCTACAACAGGTATGTGGCCAAAACCAGACAAGTATTCAAAAAAGGAGAACAAAATATCTGTGGGAAAAAATTCTGAAAATTATAAATTTTGAAAGTGATAAAGCTCCTGGAACTTTGAAAAGTACATTTGGTAAAGAGGAATCATGCTACTGACGTCACGTATAGCATACATTAGACATGGTGCCTTGGTTTTGAAATACAAACCTTGGTGTAGACAGGCTTCTCCAATAAAATACTAACTAGTCAAGTTGGCAATGTACGAAATCTTGGGCAATTTTAAAAAGTCAACTGTAAACTAAACTGCATGAGAAGTTTTGATGCTATTAATATTTAGTATTCCTACTGTAATTGTAGTATTACAGTTGTAAATCCCTCATCGTCAGCTACAATACGTTATTCCTTTCCTGTTCAGGGACAGTTGGCCAAGTTGCACGTGCTGCGGTGGCCACCGAGCTGGCTGCGTTGCCACTCTGTCCTTTGTGTGTCCCCACTCCATTCCACAAAGCACCCAAGCCACGTTGTCACCTTTTCTGGGCACTATTTCTCTTCGTGCTCCCTATGCTTCGGTCACACTCCCCTCGGCCGTTCCGGGGTGCATTCTGCGTGCACATAGGAAGTTATAAAAGGCACTGAAATATCTTTTTAAATTCTTCCTGCTTTTAACGGAAAGAATGGCGCGTGAAGGCCTGGCTCTTCCTCCACTGCTCTTCTTCCTCAGCTTCAAAACAACTGCAACTGTGATTTCTCCTGGGCCAGGCTGAACTACAAGGTGTCACAGAGATGCACACGCAAACACCACTCCAGACTCAAACTGAGTCTTAAAATCTTAATGTCTTGAGGTGCTGTTTGGATTTTTAATTAAACAAGCTATCTTTACAAAGATTATTAACGTTACTCATTAGGAATCAAAATGGATTATTCACTTCACAGTGTTATTTTTGCAAAAATCATACGGGAAGGGCTCTACCCGAAACACACCCTTTCTATTTAGCGTTTGCCTGCCCTGCCTTGCCCACCAGCAGCGCACAGAATTATTATTTACATCAGTGGTAATTCCTTTAAGCCTATTAGGACAACAGGAGCAGCAGCCTGCAGACAATTTTTCCACCATGAATCACGTGATTATTGCCAACTTCCTTACTCATAAATAAGAATGTTTTAAATGACACAAAGCAAAATAATCTATAATCTGTCCTTGAACCTCAGAGCAGATAAACAAGTCCATCTGTCTTTTGTAAGGATGGAAAGCATAAAAATTCCGCAGAGAAAAATCTCTGTGCTATTAAAAAAAAAAACCAAAAAAAACCCAAACAAAACAATAAAAATCCAGTTGATAAAATTGGAAACAACCAGAAAGCACGGCTCCAACAGCGAATAGCCATGTCTGTTTATGCTAAGAATACTCCAGTAGAAAACTACCAAATAAACACACAGTTTTCCTTCTTTAGTCACAACTTTACCAGCAAATCTGCTACCAGAATAAAAAAAAAAAATTCTCCCTTAGTGTGCAAATACAGGAAGATATTTGTATAACTACATATATCAGCAGCTTCTGGGAACACAGCTTTGCCAAGGACTACATAACCATTTGCCTCACAGGTTTTTCACTGGTATAGCAAGCCAGTATCACAGGAGCTACTGAAAACAAATGCAGTGACCAGACATGTCGCACCAAAACAATACAAGATTTATTTCATTCCTTCTACAAAAGGCTTCCCCGGTGTCGTGAATGTTTCAGTCTTTTAAAAAAAAAAGGGAGGGTCTTTTTCTTCTTTTTTCCTTCCTGTTGGCATCAGTCTACAGCGATTCATGTCAGTTATCCTAAGCAATCATCCTTCTGCTGCTTCCTACAACACTTGGAGAGCTGCTGATAGGATCTGCTCTGCTAATTCTCATTTAATCCAATCATTCATTGTGCACGTACATAAAAAAGAATAACTTAACCATGCATGTGAATACTGCCATGAACATAAGACTTACTATAACACAGTCAAAATAACATGAAGGGGAAAAAAAAAAACCTCTTCTGAAACTTTTATAACTACGTAGATCATGCAACTAATTCAGTAAAAAAAGGCTTTTTCTATTCTTGGATTTAAGCCTGATTCATGTTATTAGTACCGTCATTCACTGAAATGGGATCCATCAGTTGTATTTAAGAGGACATACAGGGTCTCTCAAAGAGAAAGATTAAAAATGCAGTTATACTGGCTCTAATTTTTAACAATATTCATGGACAAATTTATTTACAAATTAAGAACAAGCAATAAAATTTAAATTACCTTTTCCCAGATTCACAGTGAAAAGATCAGTAGAACAATACCCTTGTTCTGCTCCTTAATGATCAAAGTTAACAGGTTAAGAATTAAAAATATATATTCCAAATCTCACAAGACAGCTATCTTGTGACCTGCAAAGCCCCATAGATCTTTGATACTGATATTCCAAAGCACTGCAAAATTTAAAATATTCTTTCTCCATTCCCCATGTGCAAGCCTATTTGAAGCCTTTAGTTTGTTGGCTTGTTGGTTTTTGTTTTGGATTTTTTTTTTTTAAAGGACAAAGTACTGTTCTTTTGGCTATTATAGTCCAGTCCCATCACAAGGATGAAATACTCCACTCTGACATTTTCTCCCGCTGCAGAGAAAGATTAGCGTTTCGTTAAATAAAGTGCCCATTCTATAAATAGCAGCATTTACAAGCACTTGTAAATCTCTAATTGCTATTGCCAGTACAATTGCATAACAATCATCACTTGTTAGAGCTTCACTGAGATCCAGACATGCACCAAAGAATACAAATATTTTCAACTATCCTTTTCATTGTGCTGGCATCTCAGTACTGGAGTGAAAACTTTACACCTTGTATTTTAATACCCATTATTTTAATAATTTAAATACTCTAACCCATGTTACAAGGTAAAATAGTTAAAAGGGTAACAAATTATAAAGCACTACAGGCAAGTAGCTTCAGTAATTCAAATTGGCCCCACACAGGCCATAACCTTTATAGCAAACCAAAAATTCAATGTTAAACAGGCTGGCGTGTCCCCATAATGGACAACATAAATCTAAGATGACATTCTTATGTAGCAGGACGATCAATCGATCGAGACAATCGTTTAGGAAAACACATTAACTGATGTTAAAATAGGATTCAACAGCAAAATGCAACTGCCCATAACCGAGCCGGAAACGCACTGTGCCAGCTGCGGGGCAGAGGGAGTCACCCTCCACGTTTCCTTGAATTTGTGAGGCAAAGACCGGTCTGGAGGGAATGACTGGTGAGAAAATTATATGCAGTTGTCTGCTTCTGTAGCTGTCAATCCTATAGTTTTCATAGCAATGTTTGTGTGTCACACATAAAAAGTAACCAACCAGGATTAATCTACAACAAAAAAAAAAAAAAATCAGTCACCACTAGCAAGCAGTAACGTTCCTGGCCGGGACTGCCTGTCCGGCAGCATGTCTGCACTCTGTTCAGAAAGAAAAGTTTTTTTTCTAGAGAATGGTTTCAGAATTTCACCCTTTAAAAACGTGCAGTTTGACTCTGGATTATCAGCCTGCTTGTTCTGTTGATCTTCCCGCTCATGCAGCACTGATGGACACAGTGCCCATCACCCCTCCATTCTTCCCAGCAGAGAGATCCCTCCAAACACCAACTGTGACCATACTTTCCCCTGCATGGCCATTATTATCAATCCTCACCTATTTTCAGGGTTTTCAGCTCTGAAAAGATCTCCACAAATTTCTGCACAGTGAGTTTTGGGGGCAATCACCATTGTTCTACAGACAATTAAGGGCAACTACTTTTCTGTCAAGATAAACTTTGTCAAAACCAGACTCTTGGCTAGGGTTTTTCCTCTTCGTGCATCATTGATGGTGTCTTCTCGTCAGAAAGAGATCCACCAAGAGCACGCAGGCTGAAAGAGCACGTTAGGCATTTCCTCTGACCCGTACAACTACCTCATTACATCTCATTCTTCCATAATTTCATTCTCCGCAACCCTCTCATTGACAGTTTCAGAGTAAACTCTTTTCCCTTCCCAGTTTCACAGAGGGTCTAATTTGTTTTGAAAGCCTCGTGAGACCTAGCTAGAACAAACCCTAACCAAAGGAAAAATGCTTTGAAATGTTGGTGAATCATCATTTTTTGGTACCAGATGCTGTGCATCCTCACCCTCCTGAGTGAGTCATCTTTTATTTCCAGCTAACATTCTGCACAAGGGATTCCACCTGGCTCATTAGTGGGTGGGTACTTTCAGAAAGCCCAATTCTTTCGGCAGTTGAAATAGTGAACAAAAGCAAAATCTTGATTTCTGCCAACAGAGGATGACACTCACATTACTGGATAAGGCTGAAGTCAGGCTAAGAGCATGTTTGTGCGGAAGGTCAGTATTCCCAGCAGGCTTCAGAAAGTGCTGTTTTGTTTGCTTATGTCATCAAACATTTGCTTTTGTGGTCAGCTTCAACTCCTGTTAATATTCTTTTAGGTTTCATCCTCGTAAAAGCGTTTCACCCACAAACGAGCCCTGCAAATGACTTCCCCCCATTATATGCAGTTTAATGTGGGGAAAAAAAAGACATTCCAGAAATAATTGCGTTGCATGCCAGATGAAATATTAATGATCAGGTTTGACTACAAGCAAGAAAAATTGACTATGGAACCGAAAAAAGAAAAAGTCGTCAAACTAAGGCTCTTACAGGAAGATACTCGGTTGTTTCAGGTAGAACACTATTCTATATGCAGTTCCCAAAGGCCAACAGGGTTACACCCCTGACACAACGGAGGGTGGATGCTTCAATTTGCAACCTGGCAAATTTATCCTCAAACCTTTTTAGAATCATTATTAAACTCCCTCCCAATTAATTTGTAGGAACAACAAGGTCATCTTGTTGCAGGAACCTTAACTTCCTTTTTAACTGTATTTAAAATAAATTTTGATTAGAATATGTTGTTCTGCACAGATTCTAAAGGAACAGGGCTAAATCCCCAGCTGTGTCTTTTTCCTACTCTTATGCTGTACATCACGAATACAATGATATTAATCACATACTGATTTATTTATACCTCCTTGGACTGTATGGACCTTGCTTTAGAAGAGGTGAAATCTGGTTCATTATTGTTTCAGAAATACATCAAGTAGCTATTCATCCCTCTGACCTCGAGCAGGCAGCGCTCTGGACCAGCCCTTTCCAGCTGAAGCCCACGGAGGCCAGGCAGGGCTGCGTTTTCTCCAGAGGCTCCAGCTCTGAGCGGGAATGCTCTCATTTGGCAGGCACGCCATGGACGCGGCTGAAGGAGAGTAAGGAGATGGATGAGCCAGCTGTCTGAAGCACAGATACAAATACAGGACTGGAAAAAAAAAAGCCTTTGGCATTCTTCCATTTGATACTCCCCTACAGAATACCATGCTCAATACTGTGTTTCAACAGTAAAAGGAGGTTAGAGACCACCCACACCTGAAAATATTTACTGTAATTGCACGTAGGCACCTCTTGGCAGTGAGGGAAGACAAAGGACAACTGTCTGTGATCTAAGAGCTGTCAGAATGCAGTTATTGCCACTGGATTTTCTGTTTCACTCACTTTCAGAGGTACCAGCTGCTGCAAATGCTTTATAAGCAGTAATGGTATCACTGGGGCAGTTTCCTCCTGGAACACTGGTGAAAACTACACAGACACTGACATTGAAACTATTTACTTCATGGACCAAATGCAAAGTTAAGATACCCCTCAGAAAATCCCTGCAGTGAAACACTTTGCTGAGGTTGCCAGCCAGTGTGGAAACCAGCAACACTAATGGAAACCGCAATGGTGCGACACTCCCACGACTCGTGAGAGATGGCTCTGCTTCTGACCCCAAGTGGCATGCAAGTCAAAGTATCGAGTGAAACAGATCCGTGGGCTTTGGTTTATTAAAAAAAAAAAAAAAAATCCACCTACTTGTTATAAAAATAGGCAAGTGTCTTCACAGAACTACTGCTTGCAAGCAAAGGCTATGAAGCCTTGAGAAATAAACCTGACACATCACCCTCTGCACCCAGGAAGGAATCAGAGGGAACGGATCATTTCATATAAACTGAGCTTCCGAAGGTCACTATATTACAGAAATAGCATGATGTGAGAAGACATTTCCTGCTTGCCTTTGTGCCTGGCAGGTGCTTTTGTGTCAGAAGGGACTGTAAGAAAGGACAAAGCCCATAATCCTCTGATCTTCCTCTTCAAATTCTAACAGGATTTCCAGTGCTGGAAAACGCATTTGTGACCTGGCCTGGTAAACCACCTTCAGTGAGCATAACCAGCCCACGTTCTTCTGTGATGGACTTGGAACCTCCAATACTAATTTTAAATGCTATGTCTTTTATACAACCATCTGATTGCTGAAAAAGGGATTAAGGTATTACCGCAGGGAGAGAAGAATAAAGTAGTTTCATCAGGACTTCAAGAAAACCTGAGGCTAGCGGCCTTGCAGCACTACTTCCAGCACGCTAGGAGATCACTTCAACTAGTTCATCATCTGAAGAAAACCCAAACCCATGAAATGGAGGACAAAGGAAACAGAGCGATGGGATAGAAAACCAAAAAGAATCATGATAGATTAAAAATTATATGGGTATACATATATATGTGTGTGTGTGTATATATATATATATGCGCATCTTCTCCAAGACAGGACACCTGGGCAAAGCTAAACTGCAGAATTTCCATAAGGAAGACAGCTTTCTTTCTGTTTGAACCCTTAAGATTTGTTCTCACCCTAAAGGTTCAATCAAAGCCAGCAGCATTAGGCCACTCTACAGCTACTGCCAACATACATTAAAGAGCAAAACCTAACTGACCCTGGGAAACTGTCTCTTTTCTTAGTTTTACAGCTGCACTTGTCTTGAAGGATAGACTCTGAGCTACACAATCACTAACGAAAAGACTCATTCACAAAAGGCATGTGCCACCTACAGACGAAACACTTAGAGCAAAGATGCTGTAATAGATTATGCTGCTTGTAAGTTTTCAGCTAGCTAAAAAGAAACTTGTAATTGCCTATTCGTGTTACAAATGTTGATGTTCTGCTTCAGCTCTTACAGCTATACCATTTGATGTCTTCAGTAGCTCATTTTCCACTTCCTTCCTTAAAAATAATACACTAAAAAGCTCTCCATTCACCAGCTTTGGATTTTGCTGCTAACAACACGTTTTCTCGAATACGGACAGCCAATATTGTCTAGCAGCAATTTCTCCACTCAGTCCACCATTCTACCTTTCAAATATTTGTGTTAGTCATAACAGAAGCATGTAGCCTAGCTCGGTCAACAAGAAACTATACTCAAGCCCAAAATACTTATCCCAAGCACTTCTCTAGAAATGAACTACAGCGTAATGAGAGAAACACACTGAACCGGCCCTGCTCTAACCAGGGGGTCGGACCAGATGATTCCCCGGAACGGATTATTCTGTTCCATGAACAAATGAACAATTCCTACACCTGTCCCTTCATCTTAAGGATCTTGCCCCAAAGCTGCACCATGGCAGTACCCATCTGAAGTGGGCAATAATGCTATCTCCATGTTACTGTTGGAAAAGACAAACGCTATGACAACAGACTGACAGATTCGCATCAATAAACACCACAACTTGATCTCACTTCCCCGCATTCACATGCCAAGGCAGGCAGGTGGTCCCAGGGAGCAGCTTTCAGAGGCAGGGCCAGCAGGAACACCAACTGCTGACACTAAAACAACGCCTTGCACCAACCTTTACTTCTCTGAGATCCACCTCAGAATTACCACAGAATGCAACTAGGTGTGCTGGGTACAAACATTTGGAAAAAAAAGCCGTCGGCACTATCCAGCAAATTTTGACTAACAACATTCCTAACAGCTGACAATATCAACGGTGGCAGCACAAATAACACTGAATTGCCTAGAAAGGGGGAAATCACCTCCATCCCGAGCCCCGGGTCCGCAGGCTCAGGGCGGGCTGGCACTGCCAAGACAAACCCCGGCTTCACTGACAAACCTCCTTTTGTGTGCCAGCAGAAGCAGATCCCGACACGTCTCTCAGATGTGTGAATACAGAGGAGTTTTTATGACTGACCCTTTTTTTTTTATGCATGGTCCCCATAACCCAAAAATATTTAAGGCAAAACGGAGGGAACAGTAGAATTGAAATCAGACTTGGATTTGCATGTCGTTGGCATCATCTGGGGGAAATTTTCCAGTGCCCTCAGCAACGGCATGACCACATTGAAAAATCCAGCTTCAGCACCAGTTCTGGTAGGCCAACACCACGGAAAATACTGGTCTCAGCCGCTTTACCCAGTACTAAGTACGATGCAGGGTAGGTTATCTGATAAAAATCCTCCTTTGCCCAAGCTGTCGCTCCTATAGCAGCAATTCCAATGCTTTCCATAAAAGATGA
Source organism: Alca torda (assembly GCA_008658365.1). Lineage (NCBI taxonomy): Eukaryota > Metazoa > Chordata > Aves > Charadriiformes > Alcidae > Alca > Alca torda. The sequence goes on along the minus strand of CM018088.1, from coordinate 31,046,275 downwards.
CCCAATTCCGAAAAAAACAATTATTAACAATCTTCAACTGGATTAATTTTACTCTAGTTATGCCTTTCAGCATACAGATGGAGCCATTAAAACTCATCTGAATGGACACGACCATCGGATTCACAATTTCCACTCACATTCCATAAAAACTGAAAAGATTACTAGACTAGCGAGAGATGGGTGGATCTACTTTGAGTCAAATAAAATATTGTCATAAAAGCAAAATACTTGGTGGCATTTATCATTCTGTGAGCCAAAATCCCTTATGCCATCCTCTGCTCTACCAAACAATTACATACTTTGAAATTAATCTTTTTGCCTCTCAGGTTGTTAACAATTTTCAGACAGCTCTTTGATCTCTTCCTCGTATATACTCAACAAGGCATTAATTTGGGTAGGACACATTACTGCAGCAGGGTGCTGCCTCCTGTCAGGCATCAATAATCTGCCCCAAGCTGCATACCCATAAAAAAGCAGCTATGTGAAGAATGTTTTATGTGCCAGAGGAGCTACTGCTGCTACTTGGATGATAAGGCTCCCATTTTTCCTTCACATCTAGCTTTTCACATATGCAGGAAATAGTTTTTTTCCCCTCACCAATGCAATTACCCATTTTAGAAACACTGGCTGGTTTTGCTAATTTGTATGTATGTTTCTTTTGTTACCTGCTAGCAGGTTATTGTTATCAGCCATCCACAAAAGAGTTCCCTCTTCCTCCAAAAGCGATATGAATTGAACAGAGCATCAGAGAGTTCTGTATGACTGCGAGGAGTCACAGCAGTGACACTACGTTTCTTCCCGTTTCTGAACAAAAGCATGTTTAAACCAAGAATTCTGACAGCACAAGGCCTGCATGTGCACGTTAGCCATCATTTACTACCTTGTTGTTAAGAAACACAATGTTATTCAGCAAAATCAAGGCCTGCAATGAATTACTGGTCAACACGCTATCTAGAAGCTTTGTGATTACAAAACTATCCCCTTCCATCTCCCTATATGCTTGAGAAAGCACAGAAAGGGGGAAAATGCCTATTGATTGAAAGACAACAGTTCAGACACTTAAAATATTAACATTTTTACAGGGAGGGGGGAAGAAACAAAATAGCAAAAGTGTGAAAAAACCAGCACTGAAACGCAAATCGTGGAGGCACCGAGAACCTGGAAGTGAACAAAAACTGGCACTGAAGGCACCCTCACAGCCTGCACCCCGTGCTGGCAGGGGCACGGAGGGCAGGCGAAGAAAAGCCTAAGTGGCTACTTCAGCGACGTTCACAAGCTTTAGCACAGAAGTGCATTTTTAATCACAAGTGAAGAGTGTTTTTTTTAAACTTTCTGATAAGTTTTAAGCCAGAAGCCACAGAACCACCCTAACACATTAAAATGATGATAAAGAAGTAAAAAAAAAAAACCCACACTTGAAAAAAATGCAGACACTGTCAAAGAATACATGGTACAACGTAGACATTTTAAGGCAGGATCATAATGAATAGCTGACACGGGCATATTTTGGAGCTCACAAAAATTAGCAGGAGTGCAAGATGACAAATATGTTCTCAACAGTTCACCTAGACGTGAGAACCTAGGCATGAGCACTCACTTGCCTGGGAGCATCCAGACGGAGAAGCGTCCCTCAAATCACACCCACCTAACCACACTCACACCAGGATTACAACAGCCTCAGCCGAATTTCTCAGGGCATAGCCAAAGATGGGATTTTAATAGCATTTCAGTAACCTGGGAATGATCTCACAGTGAACTTAGAAACACCATCTTTCCAAAGTTATTACAAAGAAGGTTCCTTTGACTGAAATCTGATCCAAAACAAAACCAGAATATGCTGAGTTCTCCCAGCTCCCCAGTCTGTTCCTGCCCCCAGAAAGCCACAGAGCAAAGCATGACTAACTGATCCTGGGTTTAGCTTCACTGTTAATACCGCTGGATGACTCTGGAAGGCATGAGACATGTTCACCAACTTCAAGAGGCACAGTAAGTCCTGCAGCTACTGGGGAAGCTGCTGAGCTGACTCCCTTGCTGGCCTTTTTGTTGCAGATCTGAAAGTTCAAATAGTGACACGACACTGACGTGAAAACAACAGGTAACTGACACTGGATCCAGAATTTCTGCAGAAGGAATTCCATCTGAATCAAACCATGCCAGTCTGAGGAGCTGCATGTTAAGGCCAAACGTGTCTTCAGCTTCCTCAAGTCAGTGGCAAACTTGGCAAGTGAAATCAAGGATCCACACATCCCAGCATCTTTCATGAGACAGCAGCCAGTGGAGGATGCTTCAGAAGTGACATAGGCACAAAATACCATTTATTTTCAGTTTCCAGTAATGTATAGTTTAGAGACTTGATGAGCCAACAGAAGACCAGGGACCTGCTCAGTGAAGAAGATCTGGTGATTTTTTTTCTTTTGTTTCATCACGTATGAACCAACCATGGTTTGCTAACCATGGACAAAAGATACATCTGAACTACTGGACACAAATTCTGCCCAGGAATCGCACCGATCAACCTGAGTTCCCCTCCACAGAGGTCTTCAGGTTCAAAAGCCAAAGTGGTAAAAGTGAGGGTGAAGGAAAACAGATACATAGGATGGGAGAAGAGATCTACCTGACCAAAACTGCCCGATGTTCAGACAGTGCATGGTCTGTTTATTTTGCCACAAAGTGATAAACCCTACAGATTTTGATGCCTAATAAAAGCCAGTCCAACTTACTACAAACACTGCCTCGCACGCTGGTTGAAAGCCAATATTGGTTAAATAGTTATAAACAACCTTCTGTTAATTATGTAGTTTTAAAAACACACTCATGCCTCAACAAGTTTTTCACTCCAGCCTCCTCTCCAGTGCACTCTCCATGTAATCCAGGGCAGAGCCATTGAATCTGGCCAACAGTCCATTCTCTAGTTACTCTTTGAAGACAAGTTCAGGTATTGACTCTCTCCGTTTCGTCAGCAATTACTACCCTTGGTCTCAAACACGTCAGACAGCTCCACAACCAGAGCCCATCAAGCACTGGCAGTGGCCACCACGCTCAAAGCAATGCCAGGGACTCAGACTGACCCCCCAGGCAGGAGCAGCTGAGCAGGAAGCTGCCAGATGGCCAAGTGTCCAAATGGCATCCTTTGCCTTCCAATATGTGCTGTTACCAGTTTTCAAGCTTTTGAAGCTCTCCAGATGCTATCCTGTCATCTGCTTCATTACCTCCTTCTCCACACTCCCAAAGACGTTCTCAAACTGCTGGATTTAGGTGCTCCTCCCACATTCACAGGTTTTTTCCACACTCCCATCAGCAACTGAGTCCTGGTGGAACCAGTGTAATTAACAGGATGCTGAGATGCAGATCTCCAGAACAGAGTTGCCTCACAGTATTTGAAGGAGCCAACATAAGCAGAAAATTGAGCAGGCCGCAATTTATAAAGGTTCTAAACCAGTAAGAAAAATCCAGACTACAGCAGCCCTGAGCAGGAGGTAGGCAGGAAAGCAGAAGTCGCCCTGCCCCGAGAACTTGTGGGAAGGCTCCAACTGATCCGAGGTATAACGATGCTTCCAGTTCATCAGGAGCAATACCACCAAATTCAACTTTCCAGTGTTATTAGAAAGGACAGCAGATATAAGAGCACAATTATTTTTAGAGCCAAGCTGAACAGGAAAGATGGCAAGATCTTTAACCTCAAAGTAAGCATTTTCAGCATTTTGAAAGTGTACTAATCTGGAATTAAAGCTGTTACATTAAAGAAAAAAAACTCAACTAAACTGAGACAAGACTTTTGGAGACAATTTGAAAAACAGACTAACCTGCTCCTTACAAAGCCAAGCTTGTGCAAAAACCATCTTAGTCAACCTTATATCTACAGTACAAAAAAACCTAGATTCAAAATTACTGCTTTTTACATTGTGTGCAACAGTCCAATACCAACAAACATGAGACTCTGTGTGATTATTACTTTACACTTAACATCACATACGCTTTAACGCATCACAAATAATCTCTAAAGATAATATACATGCTGGTTAGGAAATGATACTGATACACATTCTTAGTATTCAAAACCAAATATGAGAGAGAAGGCTTAGCACTGTTTTTAAGAGGTGTCAATAACGGGGCCCAAATTACACATTTGCTTCAATACACACTCTCATTTCACTTTTGCACGCACATAAACAATGAATTCAATCATTACAGCTGCTAGTCCACCCTAACCTTTTAGCCCAATATAAAGTGCCTTCGGGAGAGGAAAATATGTATTTCACCTTAAACAAAGCTTCAGCCTCTCCATCGTGGTATCATCTGCTTAGATTTCATCTTCAGGCGTAAGCACCAACATGACAGTGACACTATTTAAGCAAGTACTCCATGTAAAGAACTCGATTCAAACCGAGATCTGCAGACATGTTTCTTGCACACGATTACAATACAGCGTACAAGAAAGCTTCTCCCTGTCCAAAACTAACCCTCTGCGCTCCAAGCCCAGAGCAAAGGCTCCGATGGAATCTGCAAGCACTGCAGAAGCAAAAGGAAGCGCAATTCCAATATGTTTAACGACTGAATTAGCATAATGCTCACCACGCAGAAACCAGTTTCCCTGACCTTCTTGAAATGCTGATCTGTAACTATTGATGAGTCTTTCCTATGTGTACTGTGATTCAACTATATTAAGAAAGAAGTCAAGAAAACATCCGTTGCCCTGTCAAGTTTAGTGAGAATGGGTCAGACACACGGAAGGCTCTCCTGCAGCCTCACACCACCATGCAGCAATAGGGACCGTCTTTCCTACTAGGTAAAATTGTATTTAGGAGAGTAACAAAATATCTGAAGTTTTGCTAGAAGCTCTACTGTAATCAAATCAATTCATTTAATCTCTCCTTCACAAGCAGTAAACACAGAGAGCTGCAGTGATTTATTTTAAAAAAATCATTTCGTGAAGAACATAAACTGAACGTTATGACTAGTAAGAATTACATGATATATAAATTCAAACATGCTTTAGAAATATTTAATATTATTTGCGTGAACAAGATATCTATTTTCTTGGGCATAATTGTTATTGTAGGCTCAAACACACAAAAGAAGAGCCCTGTATCATTTGTACACGCGTACTGTAAGAATAGGATGATATTTAAGTAAGAATGTTTTAAACAACATGATGGTTGCAGACTAAGGGCAGATTATACTAATATCTGACATTTAATAGTGCCAATACAGCAAGAGCACTGTCTGACAACAAATACTAAAAATGACATTTCTTGTAAGGCCTCTAAGTAAAGGAACGAGCCAGCTGAGCTGCACAACTTTAGCATAAACGCCCGTTTTAGAAAGGCATCCGTGCTCATTTTGTTCAATGAAGAATTCCGAGTGTTCTCATGAAATATCAAACACAATTACGGTGGCCAGAAATTCCAGCCCTGTTTAGAACATATCATGGCTTTGCTGGGCTGAATACTTTCGTTATGGATGAGACAGCTTTGTCCATCGAAAGCCTTGTATGGCTGAACGTCCTTGCAGCAGATAAACATCCCTCTTAAATTTTGGCACAACTCACTCCCTACCAAGAGTTACTGATACTATGGCTGAATTGAAAAAGCAGCCAGACTAAATCCAAGCTGAAGTCTGAGCTCATCAGAAGAGCAGAATAAAGACAAACTTAAATTCCATTCCTATTTATGTCTTTCAAATTCTTATCAGCACTGTAAAATAAAAATCATTCTAGTTTTACAACAGTAGGAATAACAAGTCTCAGAACTTCATATTATTAATAACACTTGTTGAAAGACACAGAAAGTATGTCTTTAACCAATACTAAGACCAGAAAAAACAGTCACTACGAAAATACAAATAGAAGGGGCTGATGTGTATGGCAACAACATTATTTGCATCAGCAAAAGCACACACAAATACTCATATTTTCATGCTTTTCACTAAAATACTGGCAGCTTTTTACCCCTAGAAACTATGAAGGGTGCAAAATTGGTTTTAACTATTAAACTAACAAAACAAGGCATCGGTATCTTCACTTCTTCACCTCTTCTCCAATGTGTCAAACCTATGTATTTTAAACAACAAAATGCAGCTAACTTTTTTTTCCCCCTTCTGATTTTGCCATCCACCTAATTTGCATCCCAGTGCTGCTCCCGCAGCAGAGTCGCAGTTGTCTATTCGCGGGCTGGCCCAGCTCGGAGAGCACACACGCTTCCCAGCCGCGCCACAGCTCCGCAGACCTCGCTACCCAACTGTAACTGGGTCAAGCCTGTAGCTGGAGTTAACAGCCCACTCAGCTCGTGGCAATTCTCTCCCCAGCCCCCAACCAAATTAAAGGGGTATTTTGACCTGAAAAAAAAAAAAAAATATTTAGATCTCCTACCACCCCATGTTAAAGCTTACACTAATTCTGTAAAATAAGACAAGTAACAATTGCACCAAAGCTAGAGCCGTCCATATGCTGCATACATACACTCTTTAAAGAAACTGCTGGAGCACACATGTATGCTTTTTCTAAGTGAAGTTGTGTAGATAACAATTCAATTGCTGAAGGTTTGGTTATCTTTTTCTACTTGTTACAGCAGGCTAATGACCATCCTGACTCATAATTACTACAACAGTAAGAAGCTTTCAGTTCTCACACTGCTGCAAGTCCAACCCTTATCTTCTTTCAGGCACGCAACAGCTTTAGTAGAGCCCAAAACTGAAAGTTTTGGCACTTAATTCTGATAAGAACTTCTAATGAACAGCTCTGTAAGTGGCTTTAAAGAAGACCCCTTAAAGATCCGCCTTCCCTCCCTCCCCGGGTGTTTAACTGCATGTTTGTAGGACAGGACTCAAATCAAAAACAAGCCACGTTTCGGATAATAATCCTCTGTAGTCCTAAACTGCTCAAATTGCATTACTGCAATCATACAAGCCTAAGAAAAAAAAAATTAATTTCCTCTCCTCAAGCTTTTTTTTTTTTTAAGAGATGAAGAGTATAAAAAGAAAATTCAGCTCCCATTGTTTCAACATAATTGTAAGGTATACAGAACTGTGAAAATATCTACTAAAAATCTCCTATTTATATAGATGCATTGAAAAATAACCCCAAAGAGCTCAGGAAGCCGTTTGAAGGCTTTCTTGCCTGAGAAGATCCAGCATCACGTATTTCCAGAACAAACCAAAGATAGCAGGAAGCAAGAAAATAAGCCACCTTGATTTAAGAATCTAAAGATTAAGCTCTTTACAGAAGTATACTTCTTTTAAGGAGTGTGGGTTATTTAAGCCTAGGCCTGACAAAAATCATCATCCAGTAGACCTACATAGCCCTTTCTCATCAGATGTTCAGGTCATACGAGCATAAATTGATATCCAGTCGTGAGATGGAAAAAAAAAAGGAAACATTACTAATTTTTTTTTAACCAATAGCTGCAAAAAGATAGAACGGTTATCATGCTAAATTTAGTGCGTCTTGCCAAAACTCAATACCCACGTTTTCCTAAGAATTTGGTTTTCCTGACAGTTAACAGAACCTAAGATTCGGAAAGTCCACGGAGCATAAAACTGCTTCGCCCACAGAAGCCCATTCAAGGCAAACAGTAATTGACTTGCTGTGATTTTCATTTGTTACTTTTTTTTTTTTATAAAAAGTATTACTAGAATACAGCTTCAAAAGAAAGGCCCGAGAGTTCAGAGAAAAGTTTATGTATGTCCTTCAAATTTACTGAAAGTCAATCAAGGGAAAAAAAACAGAGACACCTTCTTTCACCTCTTTCAGTCCAGGAAGTAGAGTATCTCCTCAGAGTCTGCTCCGTACAGTCACATCTCACTGGAAGCATGTATACGGGCAACCCAACAGCAAATTCCTGTATATTTTTAGGAAAAGTCTATACATTCAACTTCTCAGGGCAGGTGCATCTAGAGTTCATCGAGCACAGCATCTTTCTTCCAGTTAAACTGTTAAATCTACTGGGTCTGCGGTCATTCAGAAGGTTGTGATTAGGATTCAAGACTAGTTTGCTGTGCAGGGAATTCCACAGCTCTCCTGACACTATTATTCCAGTCTCTTTGGCTGCAAACTCAAGACAGCCACATGGTGGTTTGCACTGCAAAGGCTACTACCGCAACCGGGGAGTCTTCATTTAAATAGGTTTCTGAGGCAAAAGCAAAAAGGTTGTAGCTTTTCCCATATGATGTCTTCAGGCTATTCCTACATACAAAACAAAAAACACACCTAACACATTGCAACATTCTCAGGTTCTAGTCACCCTTGTGCATCAAACACAAAGAAGTGATACAGATTGTGCTCACAGCATCACTGCAAGGTTCATGCCTGGGCTTGCAGGATTAAGGAGTTTACTTCAGTCTCGCTTTTACAAACAGCCCACTGAATACAGCATGATCTATTCCATGAATGTCTCTTTAAAGTATTGAATAGACACTTTCCTCCCATAAGCTGCCTGCTACTTAAGAATTGAACAATGAGCCCCAAAAGGCTATGCGGTCGTTAAAAAATAAATTAATAACATAAATTAGCAGAAAAGCCATTGAATACCTCCCTACAACCAACTGCATCATGCAAATCTACCAAGTTATGAAAGTGAAAGAATGACTTCCAACTAGCAGTATTCATATCCTTATGCAGGAAAAAGAAATATCTTGAAAATAAAAAAAAGAACAGTGACATTACATGTAGCTGGATGCAGAACACCTAAAACTTGCACTTTGGTGTACATGCACACACACCCCCCCTCTTTTACTAGTCCAATTTTTAAACAACTACACAGCACACAACTCATCATGACAAACTCATTACTCATTTGCCAAAGGAAACTTCCCCTGGCTAGTGAGCATCACCAAGTTATCAATCTCTGTGCAATATAAGCCTGAGGAAACCTACCAAGTCTTGGAGAAAAATCTTGATATATCAGACTCCTCAGTAAGAAACCAGTAAAATTTTTAAACACATGAGCAGCCAAAGGTATCAGAGAGGTAGCTTTCTGCAGACTGTACACAGCTGTACCACATCCTTAACCGACACGCTCAAAGTAATCCTCTCAAATATGATTCCGAGTCCTGTGTCCCCAATCTGCAGAGTACCCCCCACAAGCACCACTACAATGAAATTTTCAAGACTATGGGAAGTTTTCATACCAATAATTGAAAAGTCAAGGACAAGAGGAAAATATCACCAGGAGTTCTATCAACTTGATTCTAACGATACTTGGAAAAGCTACCGGAAGAGAGAAAGCTCCACGACCAAAGATCAAAGACTAATCCCGAGGAAAGAGCTAAGCAACGAATCCAGCAACACATTCTTCACCAAGGAGAGCGAGCTCATTTTTTACTTTACAGCAACCAGGCACGTGTGAAAGAGAAGGAAGGTGACAGGACTGGTTTCAAAATTATCTAGTAGCCAGAGAAACAGAAGCACTAAATGGAGCAGAGTCCAGGACAACACCCAAGCAAAATCACAGAGCCATGCAGAGAACCCCAGGAGGTGGAATACCCAAGCTCTCTATCTACCTTCCACCTGGGATCTGCTGGTCAGGACTTGCTTCTTCACATGTGGTCTGAATTTTACATTTAATCCACAGACCAGTAAGGGTTGGCAAACTTTTCAAACCTAGTTCTTAGAGCCTGAAATTCTTTCTATCAATAAAATCTGTTTCCAAGTTTTATTTATTTTTTCCCTTTGGGAGAAATCAGGTATCCAGGAAGTTTACTACTACTGTCAGAGGAGCCCACAGACACACAAGGGGCTTAATTAGCATCTAAGGTGACAGTGCTACACATGGTTAGAAACAGCATTAAAAAAAAAAAAAACACAAAAAACAAACAACACTATCAACACTACACATAGTTCTCAGCATGGCAATGATCAGAGGTAATAAACTTTAGTCATCAGACATTAGAATTTTCCCAGTACATTGGTATGTAGTCCGTGCAGAGCCCAGGTTAGGAGAAATGTAGATGGGTACTCTGCCCTTTCTCCTCTAGAACTGCAGCGTGAACACAAACCTTGGATTGGTGTCATTCACGTCGTTTACTACCATATATAAAATGAGACAGGACAAAGTGACAAACGTCAAGTACTTGAATTAGGAAATAGCCCTAGATTTTGACTTTGACTCTTAGGGACTTTCCATACTATGACACTCTAGTGTCACTTGGTTCTATGTCTTAATCTATATTGGAAAAGAAACTTTTAGCTTAGAGTTAATTCAGAGCATCATCTGAAAGAGAGCAGACTAAAGTTTATATTTTCAGCAAACTGTACACCTATCAAAAGTGAATTACAGGATACATCTTCTATTTAAATAGGATTCCTACCTCTTTAATTATTCTAAAGTAGAAAGGCTTTATAGATTTACTTGCTAATATATATCCTTGACAATTTTTACAGAAACAGGCATAGCACAGAGTGAAGAAAATCCTACCAAAAAAAAAGTTTATAAATTCTTGAAAGTTCCTTTTGAAAAAGTCTTTACCTAGATTAAACTGTCTGGCAATTTTATTAGAGTTTCTGCCACACATCGTCTCCTTCCCTACCGCACCCTAAAAATGTCACAGGAAAACAAAGAAAAATAGTATTTTCATGTGGTTGCTAAAAAGATGCAAAGCCTTCTACTTTATGGAAGAGAGACAAGGAGAAGAAAATACCAGCAACCTTCAATTCTGGCAAAAAGTACTTCTGAAGCAACTGAACAACTTCACAGTTACCCTGGAAACATAGTTTACCTCTTCAGCCTACCATGAAAATTTCCTGTAATTACCACAATGGAATAAAGCATCAGTTTTGACAAAACATCAATTGCTATATGCTGCAATTGCTTTAATGCAGCACCAGTACTTTATCATAAGCAATACTTTATCTTGAATAGAATTATATTACTAAACTCTGAAGAATCAAAGCTGTAGGTATAATAAAAGGTTATGATATCTCATAATGCTATAGAAGAGCTCCGCCATCTGCCAAGTGTGATTTCCCTTAATCCCATTGCTCACACACAAATCAAAATCACACGGATTACGCCACAGAAATAGAAGTCAAGCCAATACCTGAATCCACAAGATTAATCTCCTACCTTCAGACTGGAGAAATGCAAGAACGGTAACAATGCTGCACACAGACTCACAAAGGCAAAGCTTTTTACACGACTCAACATAATACCACACAGGAAATAAAGTGATTTCACAGATTAGCTTCACCCTTTCAGAATCCTGATTTTGCACCCTCCCAAGTTCAAGCGCAGAACTCCATGCAAATTCAGGGAACTGGGAACTGACCTCCATGTGATCTTTTGGATCAGCTATTTCCACCCCTAAGCAGAACTCCACACCCCTCCATCCACAGATAAATCACTTACACTTGGAGTTCGGAAGAAAAACGGACAAGTGAGTTGCATAACACACGAGGGCAATACAAATCTGTCCACCCAAATGTCAGACATGCTTCTAAAATAAAAACATACACACGCATGGGCTGATATGCCAACAAGCAAAGGTATGTGCATCCGCAATTAAAAAGAACCAGCGTGATGACCTTAAACTGGCACTTAGAACTGACTCTAGAGAGCAGATACGTTTCCTAAAGTCCGAGGCACAAGAGAGTCACATACCGCACTTCTGAAATGCCCGTGTCCCTTCTGCAGGCTGCTGTTAACCCAAGTAGTAGTCGGCACGGCTGTAAACTCTTCGGGGGGGGGGGGGGGGGGGGGGGGGGAGGGGGAGGGGGCGGGAGGAAGGAGGGGAGCATCTTTATTTGTACGTTTAAGAACGCCAAGCACATTATCATCACTAATCCAGAGGGGAACAGATAATTGCAGCGCTTACAAAAAGTCATCTTGGATTACAAAATAAGGCTCTAATCTGCAGCGCTCGCCAGCACATTAGACCCACGAGCAACCAAAACCACCGCCAAACCACCTATAACCCCTCACAGACCCCAATATTAAAAGCGCGAAGGGCCCTTTTTTTTTTTTAATTATTTTTTGGGGGTCTTTTTAACCCACCCCACACCAAGACCCAACTTCTCCCCTCGCCCTTGCCGCTGACGCAGTGAAAAACAAGAAGCCAGGCCAGCCCAACACCATCCTGACGGACGCCAAGACCCCCATGTGTCCCCCCGCACACGGTGCCGCCGACCTGGGGGCACCACGGGCAACGCCGCCCCGGGCCCCCCCTTTCCTTCCCCCGGGCCGGCTCTGAGGGGGAAGGAAGGGGGGGCCCGCGGCGGTTATCCCCTCAGGGTGAGTGACCCGGACCCACCCGGTGCCTCACCGGGCCGGGCCGCCTTTGTTCCGCACCCCTCACCGGAGCCCACCACCGGCACTTACCCCACCGAGGCACGGGGCTCGTCCCTCAAGGGGAACCGACGCGGGACGGCGCCGTCTCCCGCCGCAACACGGGGCGGAGGAGGGGGGGGGGGGGGGGGGGGGGGGGAAGTTGCTAACTGAAGTTTGAGGACGGCGGAGCCCAGCGGCCTGCCCGCCTGAGGTGATCGGCGCCCGGCTGCGACGGGACACCCCCACCCCGGGGGCGGGGCGGCACGGGGCGGAGCGGGGGGCCGCCCCCTCCGCGCTCCCTGGGGGCGAGGGGCTGCTTGGTCGGGGCGGGGGCAGCGGGTGGGAGAAGGAAGGGAGGGTTCCGCCCCGGTCACGCCGCGTCCCGGGCTTGCGGGAGCCGCCGGCCCTGCGGCGCCGGGCCCGGCCCTTCGCCCCGGCGCCGGGAGCCGCCGGGCCGCGGGCGCGCGCGCAGCCAACCCGGCCCCGGGCCCGGCGGGGAAGCGCCTCTGTTGCCATGGCGACCGCGCGGCTCCGCCGGGGTGGGGCGGGGCCTCCCGCCCGGCAGCCTTTCGGCGGAGGCTCCGCCCCCCTCTCCACCTGCCCCTCCGCTGGCCCCGGGCGTGGTGCCGGCGGCGCGGAGGACCCGGGTTCGCGTCCCGGCCCTGGCCCGCGGCCAGCGGTGCTAATCTGCTGCCCCCCCCAAACAAGCTCTGCCCCGGCTCCCTGAGGGAGAGGGCCCGGATGAGGGCAGCCGCCCCTCAGCACCGCTCTGCCGCTGCCCTTCCTCCTCCCCTAAGGACAGCACAATGCCCTGCTCCTTCACCCGGCTTCCTGCAGCCTCCCTCGGGCCTCCCGCCCTCCCCAGACAGGCGCTGGGTGGGGGGCACCCCAGCTTGTGGTGGCCCTTCCGGGTGAGATGTTTGCCACCACTGTCCAGGCCATCCAATTTGGGCTGCAGAGAGGGACCCTGTGAGAGCCTCCCTGCCAGAGCAGCGGCCGCAGCCTCTGCAGGGCTCTCAAATGGCGGCCTGGAAGGCACAAGAGCCCAGTCCAGGGACTGCATCTCCTCAGAGGGGACACATTTCTCCTCAGGCTGTGAAGCATTTCCCCTCAGACGGGGAGTGTTTCTCCTCAGATGGGAGCGTTTCTCCTCAGCCAGACACCCCCCTTCCCAAGGAATGGCGCCTCAGCCACTGACTGTGCCCGTGGGGCACCTCGGCAGCGGCCCCTCCGCCATCTCGGAGGTCGTGCCACGGTTGTAATAATTCAAACGCTCCCAATGCTGCTTTTTGCGGTGACAAAAGGTGTGGTTTCATGTGACGGAGGAGTCCAAAGTCAGCCCTGGGGGAGGCTGGTGACTCATGGCGGGCAGGCAGTGCCCAGGCGGCCTGGGGAGGGAGGAGGGCCGGCTCGCAGCTGGTGTGGCCACGGGGGCCCGGAGGGCCAGCGCTGTGGCCATGCAGGAGAAGCCAGCCCTGCACCCTCACTCCAGCTCTTAGCAGGCCCTCAAAAGGTCAGGCAGCAGGTCCCGCACCCCTGCCGTCAGCGGGGAACTTACTAATCTGCCATTAACCATCCCTCCGGGAAGCCAGCTGAAATCTCACCTCCTCTGTGGGCGTCGGGGGTCCTGAGCAAACCCAGCGGACTGATCTCCCCGTGACCCGTTCCCGAACCGCACGAGGGAGGTGACGCCTCTTGGCATGCCTTAGCGCCGAAGCTGCCTCCCAGCAGGTGCATGGATGGCGGCCAGCGGAAAGGTTTCAGCAGCAAAAGCATCCCAGCTCTGCAAGCAGCTGCGCAAAGAAAAGAGCGGCGCCTCACCTCCTCCGTCCCCACCCTTGTTGTGTACGCCCACATCCCATTTAAATTAAGATCCCTTTCCCACAGACTCCCCCTCCCCTTGCTCCCAAATCAGGATAATATATGTGTTTTCCCCACCTTAGCAATCCTTTTATCTTCACCACAGACGCAAACACAAAGGCATCCCAATTCCCATTCATTTGCCTTTCTCTTCTCCAGAAACCAAGAGGTAACCCATCCCCTCGTCCACCCGTGCCCCCCCAGCACCCCTCCCCGCCAGCCTGGCAGAAGTCCCCGCCGTGCCAGCAGTCCCCTGGCTCAGGCTGGTGCCGGCGACTGGTACCTGCCCGGACGGAAGAGGGTGATCCATGGCTCAGACCAGTTCCTTCTGCAAAGAGGCTGTTACTGCTTCTTACACCTCTTTGAAGTGGTTCTTGTCCCACCCATGGCTTGGGAACCCCTGCTCTAGCACATGGGGCTTTCCGCAGGTAATGGGAAAGAATGAAATTGTCTGATCAGTTATTCAGGAGCCTCTCTAATGGCAGCACCCTCCACAAAAACACCTACAAGCAGCGACGCAGCTAGACACGAGAGAACTGGCCAAGCCGGGCTCCGGAGGCTACGTAGCCTCTGGGAGGCTGCATTCAAATGGGTGACTTCAAGGAGAGCAGACGCGTTCCCAAGAAGCTGCTGCCTCGTTTCCCACTGTCTGAGGAGGAACCTCAGCGTGTGCCTTTGCAAACGCCCGAGGAGATGAGACCTGGGAACTTCAAAGCAGTCACCCAAACTCTCGATGCTTCAAGCCCCGGCAGGCCAGCGGCGGCAGCTGCACCTGCGGGGCTGCAGGGCTGCGGGGTAGATGCATCGGTGCAGAGCAGCCTGGTCTCGAGGAGGCTCCTGTGCAAAGCTGGAGGGGCCGAATCCTCGCACTCACTCAGCCTCTCTTGCCCTGGGGATATTCCAACCGTGTGGGAAAGGGAACGGCACAGAGCGGGGAACCGTGGTACCTGCAGTGCTGCTGCGGGGAGCCGGGTACTGCACCGGCCGCCACGCTCAGCCCAGCTCCGGCACCAGGCAGGAGAACCACCATCCCACCATCATCCCACCACCATCCCACCCTCACCCCACCGCTGCGGCTCCCTCGGGCAAGCGCAGGACCTACCATGCGGCATTCAGCCCTGGCTCCAGGAAGGGTTTCTTCCCCCATGCTCTCTCCCTCCCTGAGACCCTACGATCCCACTGTGTTTATAGGATCATAGAATTGTTAGGGTTGGAAGGCACCTTAAAGATCATCTAGTTCCAACCCCCCTGCCATGGGCAGGGACACCCCCCACTAGATCAGGTTGCTCAGAGCCCCGTCCAGCCTGGCCTTAAAAACTTCCAGGGATGGGGCTTCCACCACCTCTCTGGGCAACCTGTTCCAGTGTCTCACCACCCTCATGGTCAATCAGCAGGTATTGGGCTAGAGTTAACCGCAATCTAGGGTCAGAGTTAAATGCAGAGTCCTGTTCTATCCCCCCCACCCCCCATGTATATAAATTAGAGCTGTAATTCCACCCTGCGGTGTGGATGGCAATAGCAAACAGACACTGCCAAACCCATCTCACGCAGACGTTTGAGCTTTGAACCTTTGGTTTATGATTTCACCAGAACTGTCAGCGCGATGATATGCAAGCAATATACAGTGAAGGGAAAAATGACAAGCCCCCTTATCTGTGAGAAGTTTCCATTTTTTAAACACGAACATTCTTTGCCGTCAAACCAACAAAAGGCTCTGATGTACCAGTTCACAAGCAGTTCTGCTTCTCAGATGGGTAACGCCACTGTTTCTCCTCTCTACCGTACGATTAACTTCCAGGGTGGGACCTTTACGGAATTAAACTAAGAATTGCATGAAACAGTGAATACCAGCAATTGTTGTGTGTACAGGCAGGGCCGCTCCGGCGATCTGGTTCCTCTCGCATAGTCTGTCAGTGCCCTATAGTGGAGAAATGGGTTAATTGCATATGCCACCTGGGGCGGCTGCCAAACTGCTGCGTTATGCTCCTGCAAACCTGAGGTCAGGCGGCAGGAGAGGGTGGGGAGATCCCAGGCAAACACCGTCACCGCTGGCCCGCCGCCTCCACGGGGACCAAAGTCTGCTCCCGCGTCCCCTCCGCTGTAACGACAGCCGGGCTCTGCCCGACTTCTCCGTGTGCAACGGCAAGATTCCCTCCTGTCTTCCAGCCATCAAGAATCTCCGTCTCTTCCCGCTGAGCAAGTTGCTCCTGTTCAAAGAGATGGAGACGCACACAAAAACCACTTCATTGGATCTGTGGAACAAGCATCTGCTCTTCTCAGGCCCACATGGGTTGAAATGCTCTGGCCCGAAGCAGTGAAACACTTTCAGTGTCCCGTCTTGCAACCCTTCGCAAAGTAAGTGCTCCCCTGAAAGCCAAAAGGTTCAGGATGAGGCCCCAGGAGGAACCTGCACATCTCAGGCATTAAGCGCTGCAGGAAAGTGCTCCACTGCCAACTGCAGATAATCCACAAAAAGGAAAGTAGAAAATCCTCCTACTTCCCATCACTACCGCACCAGGGGTTCTTAAAAGCTCCTTTCCCACCTCTTCATGTTCAACCACCGTGAAAATCAGCGCAGAGCTACACAGAGGGCACTAAGTGCCCGGCTCAGAGCGCAGCAGAGGCTACAGCCCCGGTGCAGCTCTCCTGATAAAAGCCCCACTGGCCACAGCCCCTGCCATCACCTCCTCTTCTGCCTCCAAGTTTCTCTCCGGATTTAAACGGGAGCAGGGATGGGAGAAGGGACGCAGAAGGGAGAGTCCTGATTTAAAGGGAAGAGTCTGTAAAATGCACAGCCCAATGTCAGCCGGCCCCCTTTGGCCATCGTTCGCATCCTTGCCGAGGTTGAGCTCTGCCAGGGCAGGATCGGGATTATACCTTCAGTATCCACAAAATACTTCTTCCTCCAGAAAGGAGAAATTCAGCAAGGCAGAGGTTGTCCAACCTCAGCTGCTGAAAGCAGCTTTAGCCAGAAATCCTCGACAAAAAAACAAGGATAATTGGGCATCAGATTTGTATGTATAATGCTCTTCAGTAGGAAGGAGTGGTTAGATTGCACTATAGTGGAGGTTTTATTGCACCAGAGTAAAAAAAAAATCAGTGGGTGTGGAATTTTTGTCAATTATATAAACTTTGATGGTTTTGCCCCCGCCGGTTTGGGCGAGGACACAGCACCCATCCCGGTCCGGGACCCACCCTGCGCTATCAGCGAGCGGCACATGGTCAGACGTGGGGGGGACAGTGGGGAGAACAAAGGAAAGCAGATTTCCTGGGAGTCTGTTTTTGTTTTCCCAAGCAGAAGAGTGACTCAGATTTCAGCTCGCGCTCTTGTAACTCAGCCAACAACAACACGTTGTTAGTCAAAGTGATAAAGGCAAGTATCTTTGTTCCATTTGCTGAACTAATAAAAGCTCAGATAAACTTGTCTGCCCAGAGGCCGGCTCAGTCACTAAACCAGAGGCCGTGTGCTGAACCCCGAGCCCCCCTTGCAGTGACAACAGCGTCTTGCTCCTGAACAGCTTCGCTGAACTCCGGGAAGCCACTCGGAAAATACGCTTCTGCCTAAACCAGCAGAGATGATCTCGGTTTGTGCATTATCCTAGTTGAGAGCTTTCCAACAACTATCGTGAAGCCCTTACATGTCATTCCAATGCGGCTGCTGAACCTGTCGCAGAAACGCTTTCACTTTCTGCGAAATGCTCCAGGAAAAAGGGCTCTACTTCCTTGTGCTTAAGAAACGGCTTAACGCAACCCTGCTCCTTTGTCTCCTGCGTCTGAGCTTGTTTTTCATGGCTGTGAGGTCCGTCCTCAGCTCATCAGAAACACCGTAGCACGAATCGCTCCACCGCAGCCACCGCGCGCAAATCGAGTGAAAGGAGACCCCCAGATCCCCGGCTGGCAAAGCCCGTCCCTGATTGCACAGCCCTCGGGCTCTCGACGCTGCGGGGCTGGGTAGGGATTACGGCCGTCGGCACTGTTTGTGCTCCTGCACCTTCCCCTGGCATCGGGGTACGTCAGTGGTGCCTGTGCAAACCGCGCCGTACTGGTGCAAAACGGGGCTCTCCAAAGGCTTTTCCCAGGTATCGCTACACCCCGTTGTGGGTAAGCCTTTGTACACTGGCTTTATTTTCCTTTGGAAAAGGAAATACGTGTTAGAACACCTCAAGGAGTCAGATGCAGGTAGAGGTGCTAACAGGACGGAGCGGCCCGCAGCAGAAGCCGATGTTTAGACTAGAAGTGCTTTCTTTGCGCTGGGATTTAACGTGTTCGTTCATGCATGTTAACAATGCGCTATAAATAACGCCCGGTCCTTCCCGGCCGCCAGGGCCACGGCCGAGGCGCTGCACAGGTGCCGCGTGCCGCGGCGTCGGGGACGGCGTGTTAGGACAAGGCGGGATCAGCAGCACAGCCCTTCGGCTGTCCCCTCACCCCGTCACACAGCCACCGCCTGGGGCTGCCCTGGGCACGTGCCAGGTGAAACTGGTTTGTCAGCCGCACAGGCCGCCCAAGGGCTCCGACTCACGCAGCAGAGAAAATACCGGGGCTGCCACCACCCCTCCCGCCCTCGGAGGAGCTGCCACCCTCCGACGCCACCGGCTGAGGGTGAAGCATCTCCTGAAGTGCCCTTGTTTGCAGCCCGGCGCACAAGGTTGGGAGCGGTTCTTCGTCCCGCACGGGATAGAAAGCTGTTGTCCTCTCTGCTGCACGGAGGTGGCAATTCTCATGGAAATGCCAGTGGCTGTACCGGCGTGCACTTCAAAGCACAGCCTCAGGATATCCGCTCTTGTGAGAAAGGATCCCGAGTTAAAAATTAATGAAATTCATTTTTAGGATCATTTACTTTCCTCCATTTAAACAGCGGGATTTTCGCCAGTCTCTCCGCACCAGCAATGCGGAGCGTTTCTGCTTTTGCATGCTGGGGACCTGGCCTCTAGTGACTAGATTGCCAATTAATATCAGGTAATTAACACATTTGCAAGGGCTGGTTGAATCCCATCCTGACATTTTGCAAACTCTGTGTGTTTGGGGAGTGTCTTCATCAGCCTTTTGAAGTTCTTAACTGTGAGCTCCCTGGCAATCAATTAACCGGTGCTAAAAACTGGTGCCGTGCCATTAGAGCAAACATGCCCCAAGAAGCAAACATATTAAGGATTAATTAAATACCAGGTTTTATTTAATTAAGCCTCTTCTCCTAAGTATGTAGAGGCAGGAATCTGGAGCTAGCGTCCAATCTTGCTTTTAGTTCTACCCCATTTTTAGATACGCGGTTAAACTTGGTCGGTGCTGTTTAAAACATGACATTCAGGCGGATGCAAATCTGTTCTTCCTTCCCGCTGCGAGCGCAGGAGCCGACAAGCACAACATCATTAGAAGGTGGCTGGTGGCACCGAGCGCTCCCAGGGCCAGGGTTCACTTCTTCCCCGCTCTCCCGCACAACACCCTCCCCGGGGAGCGCTTGGAAGCCCCCGCGAGCACACAAAGACCTTCTGGCGTCTACAGGGATGACAAGCGCCAGCCCCGAGCGCAGGCAGGGACCCACGAGCAGCTCGTCCTCCCGCTCTCCTCTCGCCCTCCTTGCGTTCGCTAACGAAAAACTTGTCACTGCCGTTACCCGCAGCGAGAAAGGCACCGCAGCCTGTCATATCGCTGCCAGCGTAAAGGTCTAGAGGTAGATCCAGGGAATATCAAGGCAAGCTAATGAGATCAAGCCCAAGGTCACTTCACGGAGTGTTTCTGAGAGCAATCCCTTGCCTTTTGCACACCCCGTCTGCGCTGGCGGAGGATCACACGCAGATATCAAAAATCCCCACCGTGCCCTGGCTCCGGGCTGCCCCACGGCCGGGAGCTGCCCTCGCAGCAGGGCCCTCTGCCACCCCGCCATCGTATATGGGTGCAATGCACTCAACTCCACGCAGCCCAGACGTTCCCTAGCGATCGGCAGCCTTTTTTCTCCTCCTTGAGCGCTCTATTTCACCTTAGCAGCCATCAGTTGAAATTCCCCGCGCTGCCGGGGGGGCACAGCGAGAGGGAGGGCGGTGGTGACAGTACCAGCAGGCTGGGAGCAGCAGGCAGCGCAGGCAGGGGGGTGTCACTGCCTGGGGGGGGACAGCAAGGCCACCGGCTGGCTGGACTGAGAAGGCCACGAGATGCTATCGGAGAAGGCGAGGACCACGATGCCGATCAAAACAAGCGCTGCAACAGGGCAAGAGGGGAGAAGCGCAAAAGGGAGAAGAGGTGACAGCGGGTCCCTGGAAAATGGGGGACTCGACAAGAGCAAAGGAGGGCTCTGAATGATGTGAAGATACGAATGTCCTCCAAAAAGCAGTTCTAACGTCAACCCGCCGGCTGATGGGGATCCTGCGGTGCGTGCTCCTCACCTGGCTGCCTCCGTGCCTCCGGGACCGCGGGACCCTCGGCTCTGCAGAACAAAGCTCTTCTCCACGTTCCGCGGAAGGAAGGGCTGGCTCCGGGAACGGGGCTGGGGGCGTGCGGAGCTGCCCCGGGGTCCGGGTTTGAGAGAAGGCGATCATGGGGAAGAGCCGCCCCCGGCGAGCTCAGGGTGCTGGGATGCGGAGAGCTGCGGTTTCCCAGCGCCGGGTTGTGTCTCCCCAGCCCGGTTGCAGCCCCCGGTTCCCCCCTGCCCACTGCACCCCCTGCCCAGCTGCCGCCCCCTCCGTGCCCCAGGTCCCCAGCTGGGGAGCAGGGCTGGGCTGCGGCGGAGCGTGTGCTGGCCCGGTGCCGCGCTGCGGGCCTGTCCCAGCACTTCTCCAACCCCTCCAATTCATTAGCGCGGCACTTCCGCCTCCCCCTCGGGCCCAGCTCGGCTCAGCTCCCCCATCCCACATGCTGCGATTCTCAAGGTCTTGGTAAAACTTGGCCCTGGCCCCAGACGAGTCACTCGGCTGGCGAGCGAGCGGAGCAGACTGCAGCCCCGTGGGCTGGGACGGGAGCCCGGATGACCACGGTGCAGGTTGTCACGCTGGCACAACCGGGAGGCTGGAAGCAGAGCCAGGAGCCTCCCGCCATTCCCCTGGGGATGAAGGAGCAGCAGCTCTGCCCCAGCTCCATCTGCCGGGACTAATGGGATGCCGAGGAGCATCTCACCCTGCTCACGTGCGGCTCACAGCACATCTCTGCATGGAGGTATTTTGGAAAGGAGATGCCTGGACAAGACACACACGACCCCCAGCACCACGGGGAGCCTGGGATCACCCACACGGGCAGAGACTCGGAGCACGGACAACAACACGGACGGTGGGATTGAGTGCACCCTCAGCAAATTTGCTGACGACAGGCTGAGCTGCGCGGAATTACCTGTAATAAAAGCACGTTCCCCGCTCCAGAAGTGCTGGAAGCGGAAGGAGGGCAAGCGAAAGATTCTGCGCTAGAAGATCTCAGGCCACGCGGCCATTCCCCCTTTGAAAAATTCCTTGTCAGCAGCCTAGAGAGCACAGAAATAGCTTGGTGCAACTTCATGGGAATTACTGTTCCATTAACGGCACCGGTGAGCATTTACCGACATGCATTCAGCAACGGGAAGAGCTTTTTCCGGACCAAAGTTGTTGCAGACCCAGCTGCTTTGCTGGGCCTTTGAGCGCCCGTTAAAAATTAGTAGCGGTTTTTCTAGCGCCAAGGAGCAGGTACTCTGAGGGGGGAAGCAGAAGCCCTGTGAAGACCACCCAGATTATATGGGATGGAGAAGTTGTGTCGCGGGACCGCAGGAGCCTCACCCCTGCGAGGCAGGGGGGGATCCAACACGTTATTTTTTTTTCCTGGAAGCGTTTTTCCAAGACGCATCCCTCCGAGGGCTGTACTTCAGCCGGCTTCTGCAGCCATTGCCATCCCCGCTTCAGTTTACATCTCAAAAAAAAAAATAATCCTGCCACGTATTTACCTCTGTGCCTTCACAGGGCTTTTAAAAGCTCAGTCGCATCTTCAAAAACACGCTGAGCTTGAGCCGAGCTGTTTCGGCAACTCCGGGGGGGGCTCCCAGAGAAATAACAGCAGAAGCAGCCGGGTAGAATGGAAGAAGGCGGCATCACTGGGCAGCGCTGGCGGGACCCTGCTGGGCCTTCCCTGGGAGCAAGGGGAGAGGTGGAGCCCGGTACCCCCCGTCCCACACGCGCTGCACACGCTTCAGCCCGAAGGACTCAGTCCTGACTCCGCAGGGGAAGGTTCCTCTTTTCCCTGCGTGCCTGGATCAGGCAGAGAAGAGCCGGGTTTCACCTACCAGCTCTGCCCCTGCTCCGTACAGGTCCTCCCCCTCTGTCCCCAAAACAAGGACGAAAGCACCTGAGCAGCCCCCTGCTCCCCCACACAAAAGCATTTTTGGGTACCCCCCGGCGCTCTCGGACGCGGCATTTCCGAAGGCGTCAGCGCTGCCTTCCCGGGCTCTTACCAGGGACCGCGCAGCCGTAAAGAACAACCAGGATTTTATTGATTTGAAAATACATTAACCATAGAGAATAGAGCTTTAATTTTTTTTTTTTTCTTTCTGAACAACAATAAGGAACAGTTTACATAAAAACCCAAAAGCATGGATAAAATAATATAAAACAGATATTATACCACAGTGTGGAATTCAAATAATCTAAGAACATTAGCAGCACTTCTACAAATATATTAAAAGCTATAGTGCTCATTAAGCTCAGATAGAGCGACTCCCAGAGACCAAAATGGCATCCAACATGGAAAAGCAGCAATTCGGAGTAGGGCAACGTAAAAGTCTAATGCCGGTACATCAGATACATTCACAACCCTGCCGTTGGGAGGTAATCCCGCGTCCCGCAGAGCTTGGGACGGTATCCGTCATCTCCAGGACAGGCGGAGCAGGGTGACAGCCCAGCGTCCCCCGCTGGCGCCGCCGAGCTCCCCGGAACACGCCTCAGCACGAGGGAAGCGACAATCACGGGTCTGTTACAGCCCAGGCGGATTTTCAACAGAAGTTTTCATTTATTCTGTTTGTGAAAAAACAGCCTCCTCCTTCCCTGGCTCCCGGGAATTACCCTCCAAGAAGAGACTGAATTTCTGGGAATTTAATTAGATCCTCTTACGTAGTCGCGAAAATGAAATTTTTAGGATCTCTGTATCCAGTATTAGGATTTTCAATTCTTTATCTTCCCTAGCAGCGAGGCCACCCCGCTTCTTGAAAACTTCCGTGTACTTTGTGAGATCTTGTGCATAGTTTACATTTTAGCATTGATTTATTTAAAAAAAAAAAAAAAAAAGAAAGAAAGAAAAAAAAGAGAGATAAATGGTACTTTTTACCCTTTTTACCCCTTACAAAAAAGCTGATGAAAAGCAGCCTTCCTCCTGGCCCTCTCCCACTTCATGTCCGTCCCCTGCTGAGCTTCCCAGAGGGTCTCGCCACCGCCGAGGACACGGGCGACGCTGCTCCTGCTGGGCAGAGGGATGCGGGGGCTTCTGCGGGAGACCCGAGAGGTTCCCTGGGCAGGGGCCGGGACACAACCCGCCTGCTCCGGCCACGGACTGGCCCCGGCTGCGGAGCCCCGGGCACAGGCAGAGCCGACGGGGGACACAGAGCCTTCGTGTGCCACCGCACCTGGCCGTGGCCTGGAGGCTGCCACCCGCAGCTCCGGCTTCGGGCTCCCTGCTCAGTCTCCATGTGCAAAATCAATTTTTTTTTTTTTTTTTTAAAAAAAAGTTATTAAAACTACTGAACAAGAATTTAAGGTTGAATACGCTTATCACTCATCTAAAATCAGACACATCTTACAAGACCGCTATGGCTATTCCAACAGTGTACATTCTCCAGGAAATTCAGGATTCGGACAACGTTTAGAAGAAATGCAAACGCTCCAAGCTGCAGAAACGCACGGCTACGGCACCAAAACAACCTCAACTTTGGCCCGCGCTGCCACCATGAAACATAAACGTGGGGAGTGTGACTGGGGACCACAAAGACTTCAGGAGCCTTAATCAGCGATACGTGTTTAACTCAGGGCAGGCAATAATTCAGGGCAGGATATGTTTAATTCAGGGCAGGATAACGACCCTTGGTGAAGATCACTGAAGGGCCTGAAATAGCCAGCGACAATAAATGGCGTTTTATCCACTTCAGGGTATCTGAAAACTTTTGTAAGAATTTCTGAAAACTGGTTCTGGCGAGTTACAACTCTTCCATATGGCTAGAAAATTGTCACTTCATCCGTGAGTTGTGCTCTTTCACTATCCATTTGTGCTCACCTGATAGTAAAATGTGCCCAGAACCGCTCGGTATTCGGGAAAATTCCCAAATGGAGCGCGGAAAACTATTTGACAGATGTTTGGATGAAATGACAATCGCTTTGGTCCTATTGATGAACGGGCTCAGAGGCTACCACTAGCTGAACAGCAATGCCACAGCAGAGAGCAGCGATTTAAGACAATATAAGACATTTTTAAAAGCCAACTTACATGATGACAATCCTGAAACTGGTCCCATGCCTATTTTGAGGACTGTTTGAGCGGCTCCCGGTGCAGAGAGTTAGCCAGCAGCTCACAGTAAACGGGGAAAGAAAGGAAAACTAGCCAGCCAGATTAAAATAAGCAAACAAATAAATAAAGAAGAAGGAATAAGAAGAACCTCATCCCGTGCTCTTGGCCACCAGCCGACCACAAGGCTTGTGTCTCCAGAGTGGGATTTAGGGATGGGTTCCCAGCAGAACCGCCATTCCAAGCTACCACAT
Source organism: Alca torda (assembly GCA_008658365.1). Lineage (NCBI taxonomy): Eukaryota > Metazoa > Chordata > Aves > Charadriiformes > Alcidae > Alca > Alca torda. The sequence goes on along the minus strand of CM018088.1, from coordinate 31,021,470 downwards.
CAACAACAGTCACTTCTCTTGATGTGTTTTTCGCTTCTCAGTGACAACGGTTGCTGACACAGCACAACTAGCGCTGGCTCTAGTTATGTACCTGGTTTGTTAAGGGATGTTCCACACGTCAGAGGCTGGACGGGAGCAGAACAGGGTGGCAGACAGAAGTTCCCATGCAAAAAACCCCCTCAGTCTTCACGAAGAACACCAATCGCAAGGCGATTCAGAGACTCAACACAGTAAGAGGAAAAACTCCTATAAAAATCACACATTTAGGAACAAAGACAACTACTAAAGCGTTTACACGAGTAACGCTAAAAGAGATGGGTACCAAGAGTTATTTGGCAGGACGCATCAATAGAAAGCTCAAATGCAGGAAGAGAATCCACTAGTGACTCCCTCGGGGGAACGCGGGGCCGGGACGCGAACATTCACTATATTTAAAGACAGCAAGATCATCTGTGAGCCGAGCAGCTCTTAACAACGGAGAAAGCGGAAAAACTCTGCAGATGCTCGGTGCGGGGGCAACGCGAGTTGAGCAGCTCAGCCCGGGGAGCCCGTCCTTCACTCGGGCTCAGCTCCGGAGCACCCCGGGCTGGGGGCAGGAGGGATGCAGAGCCGGTGGGAAGGATGCAGCAGTCCCGAGCCCGAGGGCACAGCAGCTCGAGTCCCTGGTCCTGCAGAGCCAACAACAGCAGGCTAAAGATAGTCCCCGGCTTGTAGTGCCATTGCTCGGGGTGGATTTCAGCTGCACGGAGCCGCCGGGATGAGACATTCCTCTCCCCCAAGGAGCCAGAGAAGATGACTGTATATGGGCACGCATTCCCCCGCGACGGGCTTCTCCCTCCACGGTAAAGATGCGACTCTCCGGCTGCAGAGCCGGGAGAGATCTGTGCCACGGGGATTCTCGCTGTTGGACACCCGGAATAAGGCTGTCACCTCAGGGCAACCCTGCGGAGGGGCAGAGCCGGGCAGGAGGGGCTGAGGCAGGAGAAGGCCTACGAACAGCTGGACAACAAAAATCTTTTAGTAGCTTTTAACCATCGAGTAGATCTCAAGCCCCAGAATCCTGGTGTCGCTTCCCTCCGGTCTCCACAAGCACAGAAGCCTGGTGGGACAGCGGCTGTCCCGGGGGGATCAGCAGGAGCACAGCTCCCGCTGCAGCTTCCCAGAAGATTCTCAAAACCGAGCCGGGACCACGCGTGGACGTGAGCTGGGGAAGGGCAGAGCGCAGGGACTATCGCAGCCTATTTGTGAGCTCCCGCAGCCGCTGTCCTGCCTGCTCCCGTGCCGGCGGCACGGCGAGGGTCCATCGGGGCAGGCAGCCGGGGAACGGCACCGTCCACCAGCGCAGGGCCTGGAAAGGGCTCACATCTTGTGTCTCAGGTCTGCACGGGAACACAAAGCTGGACCTCCATGTTCAGACTCGGGTTCTCCCGTGTGTGTTCGGGAGCAGACGGTTTTCACTGACTTTTGTACGAATTAAGAGTAGAGCGGGGCGTGGGACGCGCTGCCTTCAGCGGAGCTCGTCCGGATGGGCGCTAGTTAGGAGAGCGGATCAGCTCGGGAAGCACTCTGCACGGGTCGTGTAACACTCCCTTCCTAACAGAACGGTACCGTCAGCTGCCAAGGAGAACGACTTTAGTCCCTATTTAAATGACACACCATCTTCTTTGGACTATCCCATTTCTTTGCAACACCCCCCCCCACCTCCCAAAGCCTCAGCTCTCCAACTGTTCGTACTAATCCCAGGGCAGGCCCGGATCCCTGCACAGGTCTGCTCTCAGCACCGTAGCTGGAACAAAGCTTTTGTAAGTTATGTTTCTTTCCTCCTTTTTCCAGTTTTAAAGTCAGAACCAAAACTGAAGCCAAGCCGAGGTCAGGATGGCGGCTCGGCTCTGAGCTTCCTGCTGCCGTACCAGGACAAGTCTCACAGTTACAGGGACAGTGACAGATTGGCACATCATGGAATAGGTGCTATAGAAACCACAAAGTTCTTAGAAGCAAAAGATTTCTTCTCCCCCCCCACCCTGAAAAAATAACCCACAATTCACATATTTTCTCTCTATACCGTGCGTGTGTGTATATATATATATATATATATAATATATAGACACAGTTTTCTGGTAAACATTTACAAGATATTGTAAAGAACATTGAAAAGATATATCTCCATTTGCGTAACAATACACACTCACGTATACAAGGACACACAGTAATGTACAATCAATAAATAAATACCTCCCCCCCCCCCCCCCCCCAGAAGTTATTCAAAAAACACTGCTACTGAGCGGCCCAGAGACACTCCCAGTTAATACAGACAGCAAGTATTGTGCAGAATTTCTTGGCTGTTTTTGCTTAAAAACCAAGAAAAGAGAAACAGAAGCTTGAAAGATAAAGTGTCAGCGAACGTTGCTTGATAAGACTGTGTTTAAGTTGACCTTTCGGTTCCTGCCCCTCAGAAAGGGGAGGACAGAGCATCAGAGACTGTCACCTGTCCTAGGACCCAGAGGGAAGAGGAACCGCCTGGTAGGGAGGGCACGACCTTCTCGCTCGGCTTTGTGGAAAGACGAACGATTCACACACGACCTGGCAGATTTGAGATTCAAACGCCTTTGCTTCCTGCGCCACTACAGACCGAGCGCTCTTTGGAGATTCAACGCAGAAAGTTTGCTTCGAAAGAATTTCCGAGATTGTTGGCACGCGTTTGCTCGTTGGGATGATGAGAAAGGAAAGGCTCCCCCCTGCTCTCCCCCCCCGCCGCAGCCCTCCTTCCCCAAAGGGTTCGGTACGCGCTACTGTCCCCCTGGTTTTTCTGGCCGCGACCTCCGCGCCCCAGGTCCTGCAGAAAGACCAGCCCATTTCCCCGCAGACTGCAAACCGCTTCGCCACGCTCTGCGCAACTTTTCTGAAGCAGCCGCTTGCTTCTTCTGCAGATTTACATCTGTCTTTTTTTTCCTGCAAGCAACATCTGACACGTGCCACAGGTAAATAGGAAACACAGTCGGCACAGACAGATGTTCCACGGGAGAAGGGAAGGGCCCCTTTTCCCTTCTGGCGAGCAGCACGCCAACCGGAGGAGAAGAGCAGGGCCTTATCTTGCAGAGGGGAGGAGGAAAGCACGCACACGTCACATGGAGGGGGAACACACATTTTTGCAGCAAAACTTGAGAGAAAATACCCTTACAGAGAGCTACAACCCAGCATCCTCCCTGCTGCTGAAAGCACACATCCATGGCAGCCTTCTGTGGCCACGACAAAGCCCTCCCTGGCTGAACCAGACCTACCGACAACCCCCACCTCTCCTTTCCCTTTATTGTTTTTACCTGAGTTGAAAAATGAAGCCAAACCCTCCGTAGCGCAGCCTTGGCGCGACGCAGCGGCTCAGCTCTTGGGCCGGCGGCGCTGGAGACGCACTTCATGCCGTGCGCTCCAGGGGCTGCCAGGCCGGAGAGCCACTGCAGGAAAAGCGGCCACAGAAGCGCATCTTCCAAAAGCAAAGACCACTCGGGGACCTTGGGCGCTTTTCCTCTTCGCAGGCATGCCAGAGAAGCCCACCAAGACCTAGCTGGAGACTTTTCAGTGGACTTAGGGGGCTTTTGCGGCCAGCCCCAGAAGCACACAGAAAATCTGCAGGCACCAAGGGGACTGTTTGCCCTGGCTAGCTCTGAGCAGCCGGTCTTTTAATTAACAGAGGGAAGAGACAGGCACCTTCAGAGGGAAAGTCAGGACAGCCACCGAAGTCGGGAGCTCTGACTTGCCTTCCGAGGAGCTCTCCCCCACCCGGGGAACAACAGGGAGACCAGACTCCTACCACAAGCAGCTAGAGTAAGGCAGGTAAGAAAACCTCGAGTCTAGAGTTCCCAGAGGAGCTTCAGACCAGACTTTCCAGTGTTCAGAGAGCGTTACAGAGGCTGGATTTTGCAAGAAAAACCCACTGCTGAATTTGGAGCTCTTGTAAAAACCCAGCCAGAGATGAAACTCTTCTGTGCTCAGATAACGTAGCAACAAACAACATAAAAACCCCAGGAAGAGAACAGAGCCTAAAAAAAATACTGGAGGGGGATGCTATGCATCAAGGGACAGGATCAAAAGAAGAGGAATTTTTTTGATCAAAGTCCCTCTCTTACTGGCAGAACCTCATGTCAGGAAGAAACTGAGTACTGGCAGCATCCCTGTCTTGTCCAGGCTTGCGGGGCTGGCTGGCTTCCCCGGGCCACAGGGACACGGCTGGCCAAGGAAGGAGCTTTATTTCCTCGCAACAAAGGCTGCGCAGCCCGCGTCGGCCCCGGGGAGGACCGGCAGCTCTGCTCTCCCAGACCCCCAGCTCTGACCTGGGATGCTGGCAACGGCCTCGGCAGTTGTGGTGGTAACCGCACTTGCTGCCCTTCTGCTGCAGCAAGGCGAGGAAGCAACCACCGGGGTCCTGCTTCCAAAGCAAGTCCTTAGCGATAAAATGCGGTTGTACAGATCTTTGGTTAAGTCACTGAAGAAGGCCGCGAAGATCTGAGCCGGGGCCCCTGGACCTAACACTGAACACAGCACTTGGAGAGCTAAGGGTACTTCCAGTTTAGACGGCAGCATGTGTCCAACTACCTCATTTCCACAGGTGTGGCACTTCGAGAAGAAGGAGAAGGGGAGGAAGCATTGAAGGGGAGTCCCGGCTCTTTGTCTGGATGCCTCGTCTTCCCCGTGCCCTTCATTTGTTCTCGATCAGAGTCTGGACTTTATAGACAAGGTCCCGAGCCAGCTTCAGGATCTGCTTGGTGTTGTGCCGCTCAGCCATTTCTGGAACACAGACAGAAGGAACCCACAAAGAGGTTAGACCCGAGGAGCCCGGTGTCTCGAGGAGTCCCCCCAGCCTCACGGCTCTCCCCTTCTCAGCCGAGCTCCAGGCGGGAGCTGAAGCTGCGAATCCCTGCCCAAGTTCCCAAGCACCATCCCTCGCAGAGACACCTGACTCCAAAGGGCCATCGTTAACTGACTCATCTCGGGACGATTACAGCCAGCAGGAAGCACAATGCACGCTCACAGCCCGCTTTGAGCATGGCGAGGTGGGCTGTTGCCAAGGATGGCACAGTGGCTTCCCCCATGCCCCATCTGACCCCCTCGGAGCCTGATGGTTCATGGGCAACGTCTCTTTACCATCATGTTCCAACTGTCACGGCTCTGTTTTAAACATTTACCAGTACAGCCCAGCCATGACTGCCTATAGTCAGACAGACATGGGCTGCCTACGTCTGAGCAGCTGCCACAAATACAGCCCAACACAACACAAAAACTGTACCGTTGAAAAACTTGATGATGTCTGTAAAATCCATGTTGTTCTCCAAGATTATGTCCCGGTACATCTCCACCAAAGCCAGGGCGATGAAGAGCACATAGTGTGCAGAGGAAACGTGTGCAGCTGCCCAGATGGTCTCCCAGACGGCGAAGACGTCATCATACACCAGCTCTGTTAACAGAGGAAGAAGCCCAGCAGTTACTGCAGTAGCCACGGGTTTACAATCATCCTGACTCACAGACTTCACAGCAGCACTGGGAAGACACGCCGGGTGGTTTCTTCCCACAAGAACCTGTTCCAGTTGGAAGCAATAAGTCAGTCATCTGTGGAGACAAATATTCTGGCCTGCAGCAGGTGGCACAGGCTTCAGGACGCACACACGGTGGAGGCTCACCGGCAGCTCTGGAACAACAGGTTCTGTAGCTAGACAGAAAAGTCAGCCACAGATCCACCAGGGAAGAGCAAAACAGGAACGCAGAGAAAAAAAAGTTAGGTTCAAACAACTGAAGTTGCAGAGTGTATTGAGAAGCGTGGAAGCATGGCAGACCTTGCCGTCCCTCCCCCATTTGCTGGTCTCCGCTGCCTCCCTCCCAGCACACACCTCTCTTGAAGTCCAGGAGAAACCAGCGGTAGCAGAAGTAGAAATGAGTGTAATCACCATTCTGGTGCATCAGCTCAAAGAGCTCAGAGTCCAGGATCTGCCAAGAAAAGCAAAAGGAAATTCATCGGTGCACGTGAGAGGCACCAGCCGTTCCTCTGCCCGCCCTCCTCCGTCCCCACCGCTCTCCTACCACACCACAACATCTTCCACCCAGCTCCTCCCTCCTTTGCAATCCCAGCACATGTTACTCCCAGGCCGTCTTTACAGCCCCCTGCTGTCCCTTCTGCATCTCACCACTGAAAGCTCCTCCGAGACCCCCGTCCCAAAACCGACTTTCCCTCTCTGGTTCGAGAGGCTGCTGTGCCAGGACCCCCCTACCTGGATCAGGGATCTCATGTTGGCAAAGTGGGTGTCCATGGCTCCTCCGTGGGGGAAGTTCTGATTCATCCTCTTCATAAGCTCGGTGAAACAGCTGAAAGCCAGAGCCTCTGCGCAGGGAAGAGAGACAGTCACTGCTCGGCTGCAGGGACACTGCTGCACCCGCATCCCGCCACCCACCCCCAGCAGGAATATCCCTCCCTGCTCCACACACACAGTCTGGGGCACGCAGCAGGGACCGTCCTCGGAAAGACAGCTCATACTCCAAAAAGTACACGCCGTCCCCAGGTTGGGTTCCTGGGAGTCAGACAGCCTCAAGGATAAATGGGATCCCACCACCAGCTGCTCCACACCTCTGAGCGTGGGACCAAGGGCCACCACCAGCCCAGCAGATGCCACCACAAAGAGACGGGGAAAGCGGAGCAGAGCCACCCACTCACCGTCATCCAAGATGACCAGGAGAGGGGCCAGCAGATCGCACATCCCCTGCACGTAGCCGATCTCGATGTGCTGCCAGATGTAGCTGTGCGAGAGAGAACACCAAAAGGCGGCCCGGTGAGCCCTTCCCGTGTCACACGCGAGCGTCACAGCCTGCCACCATTCCTCTACAGGTGGCCTGTAAATCATTAAGTCGCTGGTAAACCGTGCATGGCACAGCCCTGGATCAACACCCCGCAATGGCCATGGCCATGGCCATTGCGGGGTGTTGATCCAGGGCTGTGCCATGGCTATTTGCAGGGAAAAGCGAAATCAAAAAGCACAGCGAGGCAGGGTTGGTCGGTCAAAGGGTGGAGATTGATAAGAGTTTATTAATTTATCTCTCCTTCTCACCCTTCCCCCCCCCCTCCTCGCCTCGATTCATCCTCTTGGCTCTCTCTGCCCGCCACCGCCTGCTTCGCCTCCTTGGACCCAGTGTCCCCAGGAAGCACCCAGCCCGGCGGAGATATCTTCCCATATTTGGTAGCAAGTCAAAATGCGTTCAGAAAGGACACGGATCCGCTGCTGGCACAAGGGAACAATCTTTTCCCAGCCTGCCCACTAGTTTTCCAAAATCTGCTGTATTGTAGGTCTCATCTACGCAGAGATCTCCAGCTCCGGCTGACAGATAAAGCGACAGCTCTAACGAAACAGCAGCTTCTCCTCGTATTTGCGAGATGAGTAATAATATTTTAGTTTTCCCTGCCCCTGAAGCAGCCGCAGCTGCTGAGCTGGAGCTGATTTGAGTCAGTGAATGTCACACAGCGACCTCTTAGTCACAGGGACTAAGCAAAGAGAATGAGAAACGCACCCAGGTACCGCCGTCTCCTGGGTAGACACTAACCACTAGGTTGCTTCAGGCGCTTCCTCATTAGCACTACAGCTCCGCGGGCTGATCCTCATTAAAACATTTTCCAGACACATTCCAGAGAGCAGGTGGGCTGCGCCGGGTACAGACCACGAGGCAGCATGCCTGGGCAGCCCCAGGGAACCCTCTGCTTTGGCCAACAACCCAGACACACGGCGGTCACGCGGCAGAGCGGCACAAGGCAGGGCGGCCGGATTCCTCGCTCTGGTAACCATGAGGTCCTTGGAGCTTTGGCTCCAGTTCTGGGATGACGACGGGATTTGGGGGAGGAAGTCGAGGAGGCGAAACTCGGTAACCAGAACAAAGTTTGAGGCTCCAGCCACAAGGCGAACTCAGGGAAACCAGCCACCAGCGTCAGGAGCCTGCTCCCACCCTGACCCCCGCGGCCCCCACCTGCACATGATGTTGCGGAGTTTCTCCAGGTTGGCAGGGGTGAAGTACCAGTAGTTGCGGTCACATCGCTGCACGTCCTTCTCAATGCGGTGCAGGTTCACCGTGTACATGTCCAGTAGCTCTGGCTGCCCAGAACAAAAGCAAAGTTGTTGCGTTTCCAAACAAAACCCAAAGAGAAAGCTGCAAGGGCAATGGAGCGACAGGGCAGAATTTAGGCGGAAGGCGGAGAGCCCCTGCAGGATTAGCACGGGACAAATGCAGGTGAATAGTGAGGCACCCAGGAAGAACCCGCTCAGCAAACAAGCACATACTTACAGAGTAGGTGACACCCGTGGAGGAGACGGCAGACGCTTCGCTGTTGGCCAGATCAGCTACAGCCAGAGAATCCAGCTGCGGGTACAAACTCTCCATCTCCGGCTCCTCAGAGAGGTTGCCTTCGCTCTCCACCAAGCTTTGCTTTTCAGCTTCGCTGTCTGCCCAGCTCTCTACCACCGTCAGGGCCACAGCGTCATGATCACGCAGGACCTCTGCCGACCTCTCGCCCACGGGCACAAAGTCCGCGCTTCCACCGGTGGGAAATTCGCCTTCCAGGGTGTCCTGGCCCTGCAGCTTCTCCTCTCGCTGGGCACCGTCCGGGTTTTGCGGGGCCGGCACGTCGGACCCACCAGCCTTTCCCTGAGAGCTGGCCGAGGATTTGTTGGTTTCCAGGGCGCTGTCCTCATTGCTAAAGCTGCGCTCGGAAAATCCCGAAGCGATGGAGAAGTTCTGGGAAGAGGGGTGGCCAGAATCGGGGGAACACGTGCCGTTGGGAACCGTCCCGTTAGGGATCTTGCTGGGTTTGCCGTCTTCCAGCTGAGCGTCCGCTTCAGTCTGTTCCACTTCATCAACAGATTCAAACACCTGCACGGCACAAGGGGAGAACCACGTGAGAGCGAGCAAACCCTTTGGCGTTCACCAAACCGTTGGGAACATGGGCATTATGTCCCCAAGAGCTGCATTCAGCAGTTTCACTGCTGAATGCAGCTCTTGGGGACATAATGCCCATGTTCCCAACGGTGGGGAGAGAAGAAGATCTGCTCTATACGTGCAGGGTTCATCCAAGCAACCAGTGGAAGAAAGCTCAGAGGACTTGAGGGCATTTTAACTTACTAGCGTCGTGCCTGGCTGGGGCTCCGCGTCTTCGCACGTAACGAGGGACAACTTCAGCCTGAGCATCTAGCTCTCCGTCCCATTTTAACCAGGCTCTGGGAGGAATTTCTGGGGCACGGCCTTCAGCCTTTAGCTTCCCCTGCCTGGATTCGGCAGGTCAGCGTTTGCACAACTCGGGAGCCCACAGGCCCGGCTCCAAAGGATTCCGCTTTACTCAGCGTAATATATGGGGCAGAACGTCATTTAAACGGGTCGGTTAAACACGCGGTTACTAACATACGGAGCAGCCAAGAGCCCTCAAGTGTGAAGGCCACACGGGGGGCTGGTCCTTCGAGCCTGGGCAGAGCAGGCTGGTAATATTAAACATCGCCAAGCAGAGCGCGGTTCTGACCTTAGTGGCTCCAGAGGCAGGTTTGCGAGTCATTTACCTCCTCCAACTACCGTTTGCCAGAAATCACGACTGTTATCAACTAGCGACCGGCCCGAGCTGGGACGGAGAGCCGTATGCTGTCGGGTGGCCGGTCTCTGAATGAGCAAGAGGGGACAAGGCGCCGCCGCTCACCTGCGTGCTGGAGCTGGAGTCGCTCTGCAGCCGGGCATGATTCTGTCGGCCGGAGCTGCAGCTCTGAGAAGACTGCAAGAGAAAGGGGAAAAAAAAAAGGTCAGTGAAAAGGCAAAAAGCGTGGTGTCTGGAGCGGGGGGAGACTCAAGCCACGCTATCAGAGGTGGGCACATCTGCACGTAAAGAACAAGCAGAAAACGCATCTCAATAAATTCTCGTGTTTTACCCACGAAAGACCTTCACATCACATCAACTCTGCCGTGCAGATTTGCCACACGGCGCGGCACCCTGCCTCAGCCCGCCACTGACGTTTACTGCTGGAGAAGATGACAAAAAACAAGGTCCCGAGCCAATCCAGTTGTTCAAACACTGTATGTTTGGGTCTGAAAGGAATTGCTTTTTTTCTGGCCTTCAGAGAGGTCACACGGTCTCCCTGGAGTGCAAATTTCTACAAATCTCTGTCCTAATTTGGCAGCAATGTGGCTCACCCCATCTTCGTTTACATAAACGATGAAGTCACAGGCTATAAAACAATCCCTCCAAGCATATTAATGCTTTTTCCTTTTCTTAAAGGACAAATATTGACGTTTTAAGCCAGACTCCGTCAAGGCAGCCCCTCTAAAAGTCAACAGCACCCTTTTCTGGCTTCCAGCTGAAGTACACAAGGAAGCGTCGGGCTTTGCATCCAGCAGTTCAGTGCTCTGCCTGCTGGATTCCCTCCCAGCAACGAGCCTTTACTGAAGAGCGAGCCCTCCCCGTTATCCGAGCCGTCCCTGCGCCAGGCTTAGCGTAGGGCCGGAGCCAGCAGCGGCTCGCGCTGCACGGGAGCCGGGACGCAGAGAGCATCGCAACGACGGCACACACAAACAATAGGGTTTTAAGAAAACACGGCACTTTCGGAACGGCAGCAGGAGTTGTCCCCACCCTAGTATTGTGGGGGTTTGCTGGGCAGGGCTCTGATGGAGAGAGGAAGGGCGATAGTTTTCCTCCATTACCATGGGAGCATTTTACAACAGGAAATCTCAGGTTGAGATGGGAAAAGGGTGAACCTTTGCATGTATTAGCTCTGCCAGCTCCCCTCCCAGCCCGTGTTCCCAGAGCAGGCAGACGCGGACACAAAAGAACCACGAAGGCGCAGATGCCGTGGGGATGGGAACGATTCACGGGGCTTCGGCAGCACCGACCGTGCAGCCGCCCTCTGCTCCCCTGCGAGCGCGGTGTCACCCAGCTCCTGCACACAGACCCCGCTTCGCACTCGCCTTCCCCGCAGCTCTCGTAGCCCACATGGTTGGGGCTGAGCTCATCTCCTTCCAAAAGCATCCACTCTGTTTCCCCCGAGGAAACCAGGCGATGTCTCTAGCGCTGCACCTGCTGGGCCCTTTTCGGCTTGGCCTCCGTTCTCCTCCGGTACGGCAGCGTGAGGTAGATAATCCAGCACCGCTCGCTCTGCTGTGCCGGGCTGTTCTCCTCCAAAACCCACACGGAAACATTCCCCAGACTCTGTTCCCAGGACTGCCTTTCCTTTAACAGGCTTTTCCCTCCACACCCTTTGGATCTAACTCCTCACTGCACCGCTGAAAGCCAGTCCCATGGAGCCGGGTGCTGGGACACGGTGCACCGAGGCTGCCCCAAGCCCCACAGGCTCCTTCGCAGCCTGTCCCAGAGCCACCCCACTCCTCCTGCCCACAGGCAGCGGCCCAGGCTTCTTCTGTGCTGAGCAGCTGATGGAAGAGGGAGCCAAGAAGCCCACTGACATGTTTCACAGCCCCTCAGTGCCAAAAACATGGTCTTCCTCTCTCCCCCTACTTCAACACTGACTTCCAGGGAGCTAATCCTGATGTGCACCAGGAGTGCAAACTGGGTTACGGAAATGAATATCTCTTGTTCTCTAGAAGTACCCACAACGAACGTTTCACAGGACTGGTGAGAGTGTCTCGATTTGGACACGCCGTTCCACAAACAAGCTCTGGGGTCCTGGTTGACCCATGTCCCTCTGCCAAGACCCCCTGCCCTCTCCCTGCCGTTCAGGCTCTCTGTACCCAGCACCCTCACCCGGGGTCACAGATGCAGAGCTGTACAGCGCCGCTGCGGATACTGCGGCTGCAAGAACCAAAGCAAATTTGTTAGACCTTCAATACATCACTCAGGCTGCAGAGCAAGACCTCTTGGTCAGTGCAGTACCACACAGTATGGAAACTGGGGTCATACCGCAGGAGATACCCGCTCCTGCTGCTAAACACTCCAGAAAAGCAGGCAAGAAAGCTCCAATCCTAACTTGCAGTGATTACAGCGAGTAACGAAGCACAGAGGCAGGCAGAGGCAAGGGGAGGAGGGTGAACAAGAACTGGGCCTCCATCCCTCCCTGTAGCACAAGCCAACAGGGAGCCCGCCCGGGTGGGCACAGCCCTTGCCGAGCCCCCGTGCCCTCACCTCATTGCTGATCGTCGAGTCCCTGTGCATCATCCTCTGAATGTGGGAATCCAGACTGGCCCCGGAGGAGCATTTGGCCAGAGCTGCCGCGTGCGACTCCTTCTCCCGCTGCCGGACAATGGCCTCGCAGCCCAGCCACTCCGCCATGGTGTGCTCGTAGCAGGTACGGATCTGATCATCAGCCTGCAGCGTTTGGAGGGACAGAGAGAGGGTCTTTGAGCGGATGCCCATGGAACAGCTCAGAAACCGGTGCCTCCTCCATCCCCCAAACAGCCCTGCACAGACAAGTTAAGTGCATGCTGGCGTCAGCTGTGGCTAGATGTGACATAAAGTCACCCATCTCCGGCACAGTGACAGCCAGAGCGTGACCCACAAAACCTCGCAAAAATTGGGACAGAAAAATGACCATCCACCTCCTCCCTGCCTTCCAGAGGTGCACAGGGCGCCAAACGTGAACAACCAACAGCTTGGTCCTATCAATTCCTGCTTATCTGAGTCTTTCTCCCACCTCCTATCTACAGCCACAATACGAAGGGGACACAACGCCCAGTGGGTTCACAGGGTGGACTCTGGCATAGACCCTTCAAGGTGTGAAATACCCAGGGCACACCAAAGCAATACACCGGGCTGCTGAGCTGGCAAGCGCACCCATACCAACCTCCTTCCTTTCTGCCTCCGTCATCCCAAACTGATAATGGCCCAAAAGGAAGGGCCAGACGGCCTTCCTGATCTCGTGCTGGATCCCGCCATAGTAGATCAGCCGCAGCAGCTCCTGGTCCTCGTAAGTCTGTGGGAAGAGCTCCAAGTCAGCGCAGAGACGCAGCCAGGGCCAGAGCCCATCAGCTGGCAGATACAAGAGCAACCCTAGCCTGGCCGTGCCGCCTTTTAGCGCCCAGAGTGCTGCCCAGACACTGACCACCCGCAAACTCGCCGCCCATCCGTTGCAGATGATCTCTCAGGTCTCTGCTTGGGCTTAAGTAGAGCCAGAGACCCCTGCGGGTGGACACTTTGGGAAACACTGGCTCACCACAGCCAGAAAGCAGCCCACCAAAGTCACTCAAGGTCACTGCTGTGCCTCTGAGCACCAGCAGCATGTCAGGATTGTGGCACTGGTCACAGCTCTACAGCTATCCTGCCGTAACGACGTGGTGGGACCACCCTCAAGACCCCAGTACTGAGGGTGACAAGACGCTGCTGCAGACAGGCTCTGAACAGAAGCATGTTAAGGAGAGCAGCCTTCGTGCCCTGGCTTCCATATGTTGAAGATGAGGAGCCCTGGGCTCTGTGCAGCCTGGAGCGGGGTCTCTGACTTCTCTTCTCAGGGAACTTCTCAATGTGCATTACCTTATCATGCCACAACTGCTTAAGTGACATTGCCCTGGACATCACAAGCCCACCACAACCGGCATCTCCCAAGAGTACGAGCCCTACCGTGCTGTCCTGCAGGTATCTCTGCCATATGTCCACAGTCAGTCCCGAGCTGGCGTTGCAGGGCACGTCAGGAGACACGATGTTGTGGTTAACCAGCGCAGACAGGTGGGTTCGCACCGTGGAGAGATGTCTGCAATAGGCCAGCCCTGCATCAGGCAGAAGCAAACATTCAGCTGGGGAATTCAGGGAGCCATGAGGATGAAGTGCAGGAGAAAGCTCTCATGACTCTGGTCCCTGAAGAAGATCCTCTGAAGCCACACTCAGCCTGAGCAGCAAAGCAGGGAGTCTACTGGGACAGGTCAGTATCTCATCGTCTTGTACCACCAGCTCTGCTGCTGAAGTCCAAGGGTCAGGGTTCAAACGTTTGCTGCCAATCTGAGCATGTGTACATAGGGCCCTGCACGCAACAAACTGGTCCCAGCACCCTTGGCCACTGCCCTGCTGCCTCAGCACCACTGCTAGCCCGGAGCCCAGGACCTTATCCCTTGCCCTCACACATATCAAGACATCGTGGATGTGACAAGTACTCACAGCCATAGAAGGCCCGGGAGAGGATCTGGTACTTCATATTGTCGCACAGGAGCTTCAGCGGAGCTCTGCGAATAAAAACGTACTGGATGTGAGGACGGGAAACGCTCCCATGAGTGCCCTCAGCCCCTGCTTTGATTTGACCATTCCAGCTTTGCCTTCAGAGGGGCACCACAGGACCTCTGGTCAGGACATGGACACAGAGCAGCTGAGATGTCCCGGATGAGGGGGACAAGCCTCACTTCAGCCCACTGGCACCTGCAAATGGTCCCTGGACAACCTAGCTCTAGTTCAGCCATCCACCTGTAACCCTTGTTTTACTTCACCTGCATTTCTCAAAGCAAGCAGCAGCAGAGCCGTCGTACCTTTCATGGCTGCAGCCGTTGGATGGCCCACCGTCGGAGGAGCCACTCTGAGAGCAGGAGGAGCAGGAGGACTTGCGGGTGCTGGGCTGCCACATGGGAGGCAGGCCAGCACCAGACGTGTCCATCAGGTCCTGGGGCACTGTGAGAGGACAGAAAGGGGAGCATCAGCTCAGGCTGGCACTGCCCAGCATCAGGTGAGCCACGGGAGGTCAACAGAGAGGTAAGTTTTGATTAACAAACACAGCATCCCACGCTCTTCCCAAGGAGACTCCAGCAACCAGGTAGGACCCACACCGGGTAATCACAGCACCAGCACTGGTGAGCTCAGGAGAAAGGAAAGGAAACAAAGAGCACTGATGAGAGAGAGCGAGAACCATCTGCTAATTAACTACAGCGCCTTCAACAAGGTAATCTTAAACTGCTGAGTACCCGCCAAGGCAGAAAAACACCCAACCCAGAGAGACTCGAGAGAAGGGGCTGCAACAGACTGTCACACAGATGAGAAAAAACATGACTGAAATCAACCGTTGTCCGAGGAAGAGTGGATCACTGAAAGGGAAAAGCCCCCATCCGTCAAACATTAGGATCCCATCCAAGATTCAGGGAAAGACAGAAGATAAAGGCTTTGATGAAGAAGTTGAGAAGGACAGCAGGAGCAAGTAGCTCTTCATGTTGTCACTTGCTAAATCCCTGCTTAAACTCAGCAGTGCTATCGCGAGGGCCTCGGATCCTGCTCAGGTATCCCCTCGCAGAGGCAGCGCGAGGGGAGCGTGCAGCCCCGAGAGCCGAGACACCCCCACCCTGAGCAGCTCGGCTGATGTCCTGGCCTGGAACAGGCCATCGTGATGAAGGTGAAGGACGTGGACAAAGATTAATGAAGAATAATCCTATTTGCTCCTCCTCGGAAATTAAATCGTGGTAGAAATTCCAGCTTCCAGCTGGGCCAGGGCTTCCTCACTTACCCTTGGACTCTTCCTGCTTGTGATATTGAATAACTAGCAAAAAAAGTTGAAATATTCCTATTTCCTTCACATTGAGCAGGTGCTGATGGATCAGTGATGGTCAGCAGTGACAGGGGACACCTCTGCAGGAATTGTCAAGTGACAACACAGGCAAGCAGCGGTACCAGACACAAACGACAGCCGCATTACACTGATGCCGAGTGGCCCCCAGAGCAGCAAGGGGAGGTCGGGACGTGATGGGGAGACTCATAAACCATTTAGGGATCACCACTATCTTGCTTGCAGCTGGAGTCCTCGCCATCTTCCCTCTCACAGCAGTGATGGAGATCACAGTCGGAAGGAACGGATGAAAATTACCATTAATGGTAACTAGGGACACAGAGAGAGGACAAGGGCACAAATGAAAGGGGAGAAAGGAAGAATCTGCAGAGAAGAACGAACTGATGCAGTTCCACCCCCCTCTGGGAAGGTCCACAGGAACCGCAGACTTTGGTGATGCCAGCTAAGGAGATTGCAGCAATTCATTTCACAGAAAATATGGCCCCCAGCATGGAATTTTAAGGGGTAGATCAAAAGCAAGCTACAGAAAAGAGCATCTCTATCTGCTATTTTAGCCTCAATCAGATTTTTATCTGACTCACCGAATTGTGTTAGTCAGCTAAAGGCAGGGAGAACTAAGTATAATCTTCACTGATGTTACAGAGGAATCACAGGAGATTCTGCGATTGCCCCCTTCCAGCCTCAAAAATACAGAAACAAGTTTTTGATCAAATTTCACAGCTTTTTAAAAGCACTCCACAAGTCTTCTACTGCATTCTCAGTTTTCCCCCTTATAAAGTCATCTACGATGCTCCCAGAGATCAAAAATTTGTTCTTAGTATCCCACAGAAGAGTGAGGACAAATGTACGGTCACTTCAGCCAACCACAGCGTTCAGATAATTCACAACCAGACATTAAGAGAGATTTCTGGTCCGGTGAATCCAGCAGCGTCCTCTCCCTCGCCCTGTGAGCTATGGAGCGAAGACACATGGGTCAAGCCTGGCAGCACATGGAGAAGGGTGCTGTAACCTCCCCTTTGCGCTGCAGAGGCATCGCTGAGGAACACAGCTGGATTTAACGCAGCACTTGCTGAGTTGGCCTGGTCATAGCAAGAGAAGAATCCAGGCTTGTGGTAGCGAAAAGTGACCCCCAAGGAACATGACCAAAGCGAACCTTGTGTGCAAGAATATTTTTTTTCAACTATTCAGGCAGTCGTGGTCTGTTGTGTAACTGCAGAAATGGAGGATTCAGTAGCAAGTGAAAGGTTAAAACAAAAAAACATAAAACCCCCAATCCATACACGAAAGTTGAATAAAAGGTAGTACAAGCAAAGCTCATTTCTCTGGAACCATTCGCTGGCGCAAATTGCAACGTGCCCGTCAGTGCTGCGTCTCTGGCTGCTCATACACCCCGATATAACCCACCCCAAACGCTCCCTGCCAACGCACTCACCGAATTCAGACTGCGTCCCTGGGTAGATTATTCTGAAAACGTAATCTGTGGCTTCGTCGTCTTCCTTGTCGGACGCAGACTCGGAGGAGCCCTGGGGACTTCGCTTCCTCAGCTTGGGAAACACCTTCCCCTAGATGAACAAAACCTGCTCTTCACAAGCCGCCCCACCACGCCGGCCAGCACGGTGGCCGCCCCGCTTGCCGAACTCCTGCCCAACAAGAGCACGTGTTTTGTCAACCCGAACAACATTTGCAGCTTCCCTTTGGAAGCCTTTGGATTAAGCAGTGAACACATAACCCTGTTTGTGCATAGGGTATGTAATTATCAACGCAGCACGGCCAGGTCCGTGAGAACCAAACCCACCACGGCTCACGGGCAGCACCCCTGTACTACATCCCTTCTGACTTGCCCAAAAGGGTCTCTTTATCTGGTGAAGGCCATGAACTAAACCAAACTGCTGTATTTCGAGCCCACCTTCCTTCACGGTTTCGGAAGGTGGATAGTTTAAAATGCAGCAGCCACTGACGCCGAGCAGAGGGTCCTCCCCATCAGCGCTGCTCTGAGACACTCCAGCAAGAACCCGCAGTGCCGTGGGCTCAGGAACAAGCCCAGTTTCAGGGCGCCTACCTTTCCCCGCTGCGACCAGAGGGGTGGATCCAGCTGCCCGTGGGGCAGGAGGCCGTTCTCCAGGCAGGACAGGAACTGCAGTAAGTGCCCTCCTCTGGGGAAGCGCAGCGGGGGCCTCTGAATCCCATCCTGGCTCACCAAGACAACCGTTCCACCGCTGTCTACTGTTAGCAACAGTTACAGCAGAGAGAAGACACACACATGAATGAGGGAAACATTACCAGTCAAAAACGTGGAGGACGGGCAAGAAAGTCCAGGGAATTGTCTTTCTGGTGTGCAAAACAAAGAATTTCGTCCTTGTTTGGATTCTTCCCTAAGTCCATTACAATTCTGGGGCCCTGGCGAAGGCCTGCCTGGGAGATAGCACCCTGGAAAACCACAGAGCGTTGCTCTGCAGGGAGCACTGCCCAGCCAGGCACCACAGCCAGGAGCTGGTTTAAAGTTTTTCCTAGAAGTATTTACATAGGAGTGACCACCCAGAGCTCTGGACATCTGCCCTGGAGCTGAATCAAAACATCCCCACATAGGGACTTCCCAAAGATCTAACGCAGCAAACGTCAGGGTGGTAACACCCTCCGGCAGCCCCCGACCCTGGTCTTACCTTGCTGGTGACAGTGCAAATAAACGATCTCCTCCAGGCGAATAGTCATGGCATAGTCCCAGTACACGCTGGAACAGAGAAAGAGAGGAAGTCGTGAGCTTCAGGGATGCAAGAGGCTCTGCTGCTGTTCACATCGGCTCCAGATCCTGACTCCAGCTATTCTGGTGCCAGAGGAAGCTACAAAAAGGATGAGGTCCCAGCAAGCAATGCGACTGCCATGAAGCCAGCCCGAGTAAGTGACAACATCCCTCCCAAACCAGTTACTGTCCCTGCTACTACAGCTCCACCAGGGCAAGTCCAGTCCCATCTGCCCTGGGCTGTTTCTCTGCCCTCATGTCATTCCCAGGCATGGACAACGTGGCCACGGATCCTAGAAATTGCAGGGAGGAACGTGGAGCCCTGTGGAGCTGAGGTCTCTCCTCCGGGCACCCCGGAAAGGACTCCTCGCCCTGCTGCGGTGCTGGGAGAACCCCAGGAAACTGGTAGGAGCAGCCCCGGAGCCCCAAGGGAATGTGCAGTGCAGTCCGAGCCTGGGCTGCTGCTTTGCTGAGCTCCTGTCAAGGGAGGCAAAAATAAAGCCTTGCAATTTATGGATTTTTTCAATGCTGAAAATAGATTTGGTCCCAGCTGCTTCTGCTGGAGAGCTGCGTTCACTGAGCACAGGCACCTCGAGGTGACTGAGCAAATGGAGGAAATGCTGGGGAGCTGCTGGTCACGGGGTAGGACACAGGGGCAGAGAGACGCCAGGAGGAAGCCAGGGAAGGGGGTCTCGCCAGGAGACACATGGCCTCCCACAAGGTTTCATTTCTGTGGAGAGCCTAGCAAGAGCTCTGTGAGGGTGTCAGCGTTTAATAACATCCTACTTCTTTGCAACAAAGAAGTGTGTTGCAAAGAAGGAGGATGTTGTGTGGGTGTCAGGAGGATGGGGCCAGGCTCTTTTCAGTGGTGCCCGGGGACAGGACAAGAGGTAACGGGCACAAACTTGAGCATAGGAAGTTCCACCTAAACATGAGGAGGAACTTCTTTACCCTGAGGGTGGCAGAGCCCTGGCACAGGCTGCCCAGAGAGGTGGTGGAGTCTCCGTCTCTGGAGACATTCCAAACCCGCCTGGACGCGTTCCTGTGCCACCTGCTCTGGGTGACCCTGCTCTGGCAGGGGGTTGGACTAGGTGATCTCCAGAGGTCCCTTCCCACCCTATGGTTCTGTGATTCTATGGTTCTATGAAAGCAATTTCCAGATTCTGAGCAGCATTATGTGTCACTTTACAAAAATGGTGCTTAAAATAAAGGCTCATAAAGACAGTTAAGGATGGGAAGGGGTGTGTAAGAATCATTCCTTGTAGATTCATACTTACTTTGTCATCTGACTCCTCTCTTCCTTGGTCATGTCTTGACACTGGGAAGTTTTAGAGCTTAGGCTGATGCCCAAGTCAAGAACTCAGAAAAGTAGTGTAGAGATGAAAACAGCATTTTAGGGGGAGAGTACCAGGCATAATGGAACGGCCCAGGGGCCAAGAAGAAAGGGGAGATGTAAAGAACACAGATAAACAAAACCCAAAAAACTACAATTGATAATAAACAAAACTGAGAACAAGTTTTGCTGAAGACGACCTTCACCCCACGTCAAAGAATCGGTGTCCTAAACATCCCAGCTTTCCTGAAGTGTTTGCTGGTGGAAAGGGATATTTTTTTTTTCCTTTGTTTCATTTTTCAGGCAAATTGGGACCTGGCATGATTCTGTAGGTTGTTAAAGTGACTGCAGCTCTCACGAGAAACGCCAGCAGCCCGTAAGGCAATCCCAGGCAAAAGGGCACGGCAATACACCCGAGCAAACTAAGCAGACTCTGGGTCCCCTGGAGAAACAAGCTCCAGGGATTCCGTTAAATCCAAGGGACTTTGAATACCCACACGGAGGATCAGCAGCAGACTGCACTGAAACAGCACTACAAAATGGTACACACTCTTTTACCAAGGTGTGATTAATTGGGAACCGCTCCTGTCCCCCCTCTCTGCAGATACTCTTCCCCTGTTGATGAGCTCCGCAGTTCCCCAGATTAAAATAACCACAATAAACCTGCAAGCACTGCCTCGTGTGCAGAGAGGGCATTCTCCCGAGGAAATCCCCGAGGGCAACGAAGGAAACCACGTTGCGTCTTTCAGAACAAGCACCCTCCAGTTCCCTTGCTGAACACTTCCCGGCAACACTACAGCATCTCACCCCACCTCCTGCAGCCCACCTCAGGCCTCCTCCCTCTCCCTTCTCCTCTTAGAGACTCAAGGACGACTGCTTTGCTCTGCAGTCAGTGGGAAAACTCATTGATGGCCTTGGACACCAGATCCAAACTCTGAACCCGAGGAACATTTTGCTCCCCTCTGCCCCACGTCAGGGTGCACTCGGAGACAGTCACCTCTTCTCATAGTCCAGATCCCCCACGGAGCCGTTCATCAGCTGGTTGGGAGTCCACTTCAGCGCCATAATGTCGGCAGTCTGGTGAAGGGACAGATATCCCGGGATTGCCTCCATGTCGTCTCGCTTGAGAAGAGAAACACAGGGAGAGAGTGAGCCGGTGAGAGCAGGCTGGAAGACGCCAGAAGCATGAAGCACCACCTCAGGCTACCTGAAGCTGAGCCATGCCCTGGAGCACAGCCCTGGACCGCAGCACAGCCCTGCCTGCTGCCCCCGAGCCCATCCGCTCACCAACAGTGAGAAATCCACAGTGGCCCTGCAAAACCTGCCAGCAGAGACAACAGGACACCTCACCAGCTTGGAAAAGGGCCGAGAGCAGCTGCCCAGCTGAGGCAAACTTAAGAACTCCACTTAAGCAGCTTGCACTTCATTTAATTGACTACAATAAGCAGGAAGGGACAGGAGGAGGCGTTTTGTGGCCTCTGGTCAAGAAAGGAGCCTATTTCTACTCAGACAGAGAAGTCTTCCATTCGATTGGGAGGATCCATCACCAGGACCTCAGCAAACACAGCACAGTCACTGCCTTCCCAAAGTCGAAATAAGCCTGTGCTTTTCTCCATCAAAGAGCAACTTGGGATAGAATCACCTGGCGGGGAGCAGAGCAGTAGTGCAAAAGCCAGATGTCCCAGCAGGTACTTACTGGCTGCACCAGGACGTTGTTCTTGCCGTAGAGGAGCGTGGCTCGGGAATTCTGGTGCAGCGACTCCACGTAGTCCCTGGCAGACAGTGAAGGCCGGTCATCCATGCTGCCACTTGAATGCCTTTTCTGAATCTGGAAGAGATCCACCTACAAACGTGAGGTCAGCACAGACGCCTCTTGCTTTCAAAAAGCTTCTCCTGAAACCTCATTCCCTCCTCGCTTATACACTTAAGAAAGACCTTACTAGAAATCCTTCCCTTTGTGTCCTCTAAGAGGATTCCTGGCTCTGGCCAAGCTTGATTCTGTACTTAGAGAAGCCCCAGGAGTGCGCTTTGTTTGCAATAAACAGAGCAGACTTCAGCTGCCTTTGCTTTTCGATCACACGTGCTGTTCCCAAAGGGTGGAAACCCCACGATGCAGCGCTGCGTTGGTCCAGCACACCTGCAGTCTCCACGGCCCACATTCCCGGCACTTCTGGCTTGAAGACTTCAAGTAACTGCACTTTTCTACACTCTCTCATCAGAGGGTTTCACAGCCCTTTTGAAGCAGATGGAACCTCAAGTGCTGCCTGCGCACCCCAGGAGAAGCGCTGCCAGGGGCTGTCCCTCCCAGCCTGGCCGCCCCCGACTCACGCAGAGCGCCGGGCGCTTGGTGGGCGAGTCCTGGCGACAGTGGGAGCTGTGGATCCGGTGCCTCTGAACCAGCTCGTCAGCCGAGGGGTCTGTCCAGAAGTGGTCAGCCGTCTTCATCTTCGTGTACTCCAGCGCACAGGGCCCCACTGCACAGAGATGAAAATCGCAAACATAAGGAAATCATCGGTGTTCTTCCGAAGACTGTGGCCTCTTCTCAGATCCCCGGAGCCCAGAGTCTCGGAGCAGGGCTGGTGGGACAGCAGGCAACAAGCAGCAGGCTTAGCACACATTGCTGCTGCGCCGTGTAACAGCAGGGAAGAATTCGGAGGGGTCAGCCAGCCCTGGCAGTGAGCAGTAACCCGCTGCCTGCCTGGTGCTGTGCCTGCCGAGCCCTGCGCTGCAGCACCATGCTGCTTCCCAGACCCCGGCCTCAGACCTGGTTCATGCCCGTCGGTATCACTGAACCCTGTGCAAGAAAAGGAAACCCCAAGCTCAGCCTCGACACCCTCCATCTCTATTCACTGCTCAGCAGCTGGGCATCGTGGGGTCTTTAGAAGCACTCCTCGGGGCTACCTGTCCAGGGCTATTAAGTTTTCTGAAGTTCTTACTAGAAAACCTTTGCATTTCACATCCCAGATCACAGAACTGAGAACAGAGGTCTGGAAAGCAAGCGATCGAAGTAAGGCAAGAGGAAAGCGTTACCCAATAAAGATGCAAGAATTGGCCCGTCCACGGGATCCATCAGGAGAGCTTCTTTCTCATAGTACTTACTAGAAGAAATAAAAGAGAGCAGAATGCTGTAGCATTTCAGCCCCCTGGGACTGCAAAATGACAGAGACAGTAGTTTTAAATCACTGTAAGGCCCTTCTCTTTCTGTATCACTCCTTGATGGTGAGAGGGCAAGAAGCCCTGAACAGCCTGTTTCTGCTAGCTGTGAAATTCCTGGGGAACAGATGCCATCCTGCAGCACACTGCAAGCATCACCATCTCCTAACAAAACATCCCGAAGACTGGAGATGATGCCTCCCCCAGGACAGGACACCACAGCACGCGGTTTTCAGAAGACAAGGACGATGCGGTCCCCAACACCCAGCTGTCAGCAGAGCAAGGGTGGCCTGTCTTTATTTTAGGGAGTGTACGGTGGCCACCAGCAGCAGGGAATCGCTCAGAGTCCCCATGCTGGGCACAGAGCAACACAACCAGCCTGTCCCACCCAGGGACTTCCCTGGCCCACCTGGACACAGCTCAGCCAGCAAAGCCTCCAGGACCATCGGAAGGGGCAGATGCTGGTATTGAGTTCGGAGGGGCAAATGGTTGGCCTGTGCCAGCACTCACCTGCTGTTTTCTACCAAGTAATGCACGATTTTATCCAAGACCTTCTCAAAGAGGGCTGTGCGGATCCAGAGGTGCTTGATGGCTTGAGGAGACAGGTTGGGAAGCTTCGGCATCTTGCGCACATTCTCCGGGATGCCCTGGACTTGATTTCGCCTTTAGAGATAGAAGGCAAAAGACAACAACATCTCATCACTGAGCACTGCGGGAGCCCAGGGCACTTACAACACCTTGTGGGGCACGAGGCCGGGGTTTCAGCGGTGCTGACTGTGGTGGCTGGGGGATGCCCAGGGAACCGTGTGGGGACAGGGCTCTGGAGACTGCTCCCTTCATCTATTCCACCCCTAGGCCAGAAGGCCCACGTCTGTATTTGAAAACTGACTTCTGTAAATAGGTTTCCCACTGTAAACGCACCCTGCAACAAGCCTGTGCCTCAGCAGAGTCCTCCAACCCACACACCTTTCCCAGCGGTGCCTGAGGACAGCAGTTCACAAGCGCAGCGTAAAGATTCCTGCCCCCAGGTAGCTGCACCATCCATCTCCCTGGTTCCTGTCCAAGGATGAGTAAGCCACTCTCAAGCAGAAGCTGAATTACTGCAGGTTCAAGCCCTGCACGTTGAGGCAGACCAAATTCGGTGCCAGTTGGCTTAGTGCACCGGTCCATAAGCTGTGACAGGGCAGGAGCAAACTTGCTTAGCTGTTCCTAAGCATGAGACAAGGTGCAAAGTAAGACCTTGTCCATCCTAGCTTAAATCACAACTGTAACTCACAGCGTCCTAGAAAAACAACCAGTTCAAAGATACCAAAAGCACAAGACAGGACTCTGCTCCACAGAAAGAACAATTCCTCCTGCAGAGGCTCAAGTTGGACATCGCGATCCACAGCCATACCCAAACTACACACCACAGCAAAACACAAGCAACCTGTGGGATAACAGCAATGCTGGTGCCTTACGCGTTCTCAATGAGCTGCTCCAGGTCTTGCACCTTCTTGCAAAGCTCTTCTGCCAGAGGAAAGCTCTTGCCCACCTTCATAAACAGAGCTGCTATCTTGTTGCTGCGCAGGAATCCTGCCGCCCTCCGCTTCAAGCCGTACAAGACACAGGCTTCCACAGCAGCTGCAACAGAGCAAAGTCATTAGTGAAGCGGCAGGAGAACTCGGAGCCCACGTCACAACAGCCAGTCTCCTGCCGCGTCCATGACCTTACTCCACAGCAGAAATGTCTCCCAAGAGGAAACCGGTGCCATGTTCTATTCCTGCCTGAGCAGACAGGAGATTAGGGAACCCAGGTGTCTTCTGACCCAAAGCAGCAGACAGTGGTACAGCTTTTCTGCCCGCAGAGTCATCAGTTCTGCTGACTATACAGAGGCACAATTTCAGTTTTGCAAAACAGAAAAATTGAGGTTGGTGACGTCTATGAGAAGCTTGGCCAATCTGGACAAAAGGGCTAGCTTCATGGACGTAAACATGAATCATGGGTGTGCAAAGATGTACGTACTTCAACGAAGACTTAACTTGTGCCTGTTAAAGTAGATCCAGGGTCTTCCTGAAATCACCTGAGATAGTCAGGCAGCCTAACCTGTCTTGGACTCACTTCTCTGACCAACCAACAGCCTACAGAGACCTTACTAGACTGGTGATGAAATGGGAACGTGCAGCTTTCGGACCACAGAGGTGGTATCCCTGTGCCACCAACAGCGAGCGGTCTGCGCTGACGTGCCAAGCTAGCAGTCTGGATTAGGATTTCTCAGAGTGCTTTGTTCATTCATAAAGCAGAGAGGGAGAACGGACTTGGATCACTGTGCCTCGCAGCCCTTTGTTCTGAAAATGCCAGGATCCGGCTCCCCTCCGCGATATGCTGAATGCAAACAAATCGATGCTAACGCTGGGAAATCTCAGCATGCACAGAGGTTGCATCCTGCTTCCAGGTCCGCACCGGCATGATCAGTGCTACCAGAGCAGTGATTTTCCCAGCAGAGGAGCCACCGGCTCACGGTGCGGCAGTAATCGCACGGATCAGGAGGTGCCAAGGGCCAGCGCACACAGAGTCACTCAGGTTAAGCCTGTGGGAGTAAACAGTTTATCTGTGATTTAGCAGCTTGACACTAAGTGTAGCTGTGCACCGCACAGTGACGCATCTGCCTCCGCTCCCCTGGCTAAAGGGGTCTGAAACCATTGCAGGGGACCAGTTTTGCCTACGGGGCCAGCAGCCCCAGCCAAGCCTGGGACAGAGGGCAGGTTTTTGCAGTGGCGTTGGGGAGGGCACTGCCAACAGCACACCAGACTTGGGGTCCCTCTGCAAGCTCAGCGCACGAGTCCCTCTCCCTTCTCTCCAGTGTGCTCATCAGCCCAGCCACCACCATTAATCAATGGGCTAGACGGAAGGATAGGGTGTAAAACTCCTCAGACGATATATTTTAAGGCAGAGAACACCCCCACCTGGCCTTCAGGAAAACGTCCTTGTCAGACATGAGACAACTAACAAGCAAGCGCACGGCATCTTCTCCAGGTAGGATAATTGCTTTGCAATGCAGACAAACAGGCTGGCATTCTCCTCCCAGGTTTCTTGAAGACTGTAGAGAAACCAAACAACTCGCTGAAGTTTTCCCTCCGGCCCAGTCTGAGGGATGGGTAAGGCTGGAACAGGAGATTTCGCCCCCTGGCCCCCTGTGCTGGGATGATCCAAGTGAGAAGGAGAAAGCTTGTGAGCGAGAGACGGGCACACTGAGGATTTCTAAAGCAGCAGAGGAAACGGGGCAATTTTTTTTCACAAAAAAATCTCAGTGTTCACATGAAACATTTTCCAAAAAAAAAAAAAAAAAAAAAAAAAACCAAAAACTAAAGGCAGTCGAGAACCTGGGGATAAACCAACCACAGTCAACGCCAGCAGCTCAGTCTGGCTTGGGAGATCCTCCCAGCTCGGTGGTGGCTCCTCGCAGCTGGTACTCGGCAGTGAAGTCCCCATGCAAGGCTGTGCCTAACTCCCTGCGTTGGGCTCTGCCGAAAGGCAGCCTCAGGCACTCACCAGACCACAGCCAGTGCCCAGAAAGCACCGGCCACTTGCCCTCTCCTGCCGGGCTCCCTGCCCGCTCCCGCAGCGAGCAGGGAGCAGGCTCTGCCGGCGATGACTCCACAGAAAGACACGCACATGTACAGGCTCCACCGGCAATCTGTTTGCCGGAGTCTCCTGGGAGGGCTCAGGATGGATGTCTAGTGTCAAACACAGACTTATTAAACAGGCTGATCAAAGCGCTGGAAAATTACACAGACCCACAGTTCTGCAGGCTATCGATCTGGGTCTGACAACAAGCTTTCTGGCACCCCGGCACCCCTCCTTCCCCAGGAACCCGACGCTGCAGAGCCAGCCACGCCGAGCCTTCCCCGCAGCCGCCCAGCAGACGCTGATTCGCCTCTCGCTTGGAAAGGCTTTTTTTTTTTCCCCTACAGCTGAACAACTCTGTGGAGACATTTAAAAAGACATTTCATGCAGACCCATCAACGGCAGCTCCTAGGGCTGAGAGATGCTCTCATTATCTCTGCCCTGCTTAGTGCCATGCCCGAGTTCACCGCCGAGCAGGCAGGGCAGGCGTGCGGCATCTCAGGTGCTGCGAGACGCAGCCTGTGATGACAGCAGAAACGCAACACATTTGGGCCAGCCAAGTCCTGCCCACCCAAAACCAGCCATTCAGAGCCACTGGATGGATACCTAGTTTTTAACTAAAGCCCTGCAGAAACCCTCCTGAAGCCCAGACATGCTACAAACAGCACAGCCCATGCATGAATCAGTCTTCCTACCTGTCCCTGAGGACAATTTGCAGCTGCAAAGTAAGACCAGGCTGCTTCGTGGCTTTGGGACCAAATGCAAGAAGACTCACCTCTCCCTCACACAGGCTGAAATCACCCCACATCCCTGCGTTCATTTGTTCTGCGCTCCAAGGCTGAAACACAAGTGACAGACACAAACAACCCTACGTGGCTGAGACTGCACCCGGTCATGCCCATTTTAGAGCACCCAGCCATGGAGCAGCCATCTCCTAAAAGCTCGGGCAGGTCTCTTCTGCTACCCTCCCACGGCGGAGCAGCAGTCACCAACCCCGGTCAAGTGAGTTCAGGAGCCAGCTGGAAGTGGAATTGCAAGCAGAAAAGCCACAGCTTTGTTTTTGGAATGTAAGGTTATGCTGACATACAGCAAATCACAGCAGCACCTTCAAAACCTGGGGTGGTTTCCCCTCTCCATCGAGACTGAACCGAGCGTGAAGTCTCTGTGGGACCACCCTGATGGAGCTGGGCTTCAGCCCCGGTGTCTGCTGCCAGAACTGGGCCAGGCACCATTACCCCCTCCTCCAATTTGTGTTTTTGGGGATTTTCCTGTTCTCAAGCAGACATCTCCAGCTCTTCGGAGGTGGTCTCAGCCTCCGCAGCAAACACCAGCCTGGCTGGGCTCCCGCGCTCACCCGGTGCAGCTGGGCACCGGAGCTGCCGGACACACTGCAATGTGCCATCAGTTCCACTCCGAATTTCCAGCAGAAGAGCGAGAGCACTCACGCTCGCTCAGGAGAGCGGCAAACTGCTCTGCTCACCTTACAGCCACGGCATGGACACCCCCCTGCCAGCCAGGGAGCAGCACACGGGAGAAAACCCAGACTGGTGAAAAGCCTTCCAGCATGCTCCAGCGAGACAAAGCCATCATCAGCATCTGTCCTCAACGCCGTAGCCTGAACCTTTCCAAAACACTACTTCTGCTGGCAAAAATACATGCAAATGTGCAGTCTCCATAGGAAAACCTCCCCGTGCTCTCCCAAGGGCTCAGAGGTTTGAGCACACAAACTAAGAGCACCCTGTCCGTGCTAAATGCAGGGGTAACAGTAGGTTCTTTTTTAACCTTATGATTTTTGAGCCCAGGTCATACTTTACTTACTGTCACTGCTGCAAACAGACACTGTGTAGAGATTCTCCCCATCCCTAAGGATATAACCTACAGCAGAGACACACAGTGCAGGGGCTCCGTGCAGCTGCAGCCAGGTAAGGTGGGAGTTTTGATCCTTGGCAAAAGACTGAAGATATTTCTGAGATCCTGAGAGTGGTCTGGCACGAATCAAACCACTCGGGGGTTGAGCATAAAGGCAGTCTTAGCGCTGATGTGGACAACAAACCCCTTGGTTCACGCAGGCCCCCAGCCCCGCTGCCGGCTCTCCATCAGCCTCCCAGGGCAGCGTGAACGTGACAGATGCCAACTCGTGTTTGTCTGCTTCAAACCCTCCCCTTGCAGGCAAAACAGGGCAGCTGCCCTTTCCTGCCAGACCACTGGTTTCATCAGAAGGGGTGTGCAGTACACTGGCTGCGTGGAGGATGAGGAGGGCTCGGTGAGGAGGGCGGCTCTCCCCAAAGAGAAGGGCAGCTCTGCCTACCCAGAGCCAGCCTTGCAGCACGCTCTGCTTGTCAGGGAAAGAGGTTATTAGTAAGCTCAGCCGGCTCATGGAGAGCCCCACCACCACGGAAGGTGCACATACCATTGGAATGAGAGGGCAACAGCAGACAGACCAGAAGGTGTAGACAGCAGAAGCCAGGGAAAGAAGCCATTAAGAAGCCAGAAGGAACCAACGAGCCCTTCGTGCCTGGATGCCTCGGCTCCATGTCGCAGGAGGCTATAAATAATTCCAGGCTGCGAAGCCTCGTGCTGCACAGAAAAGCAGAGAATGAGTCACGTCTTGAAGTCTGTTCTGCTCTTTCGATGCCATTGGGTCGACAGCATGCAAAGGCACACAGGCCCAGAACAAGCATCTGCATGTATTTCACGCGAGGGCCCAGGAGTAAAGGAAGAAGGCAGCCTATTTGCTCTCCAGAGCAGAAAAGAAGACCCCACAGCTCCCTTCTCTTTCCTTTTTGTGCCTGTCTGTGGATGCTACAGTCTTACTCAACGGCGACAGTGTTGCACGAGCCTTCTCGGAGCAACTTCTCCAAAAGCCAGTTGTCATCACTTCTGTCATTTTCTTCCCAGCCTCCAAATTAGCAAGCTGCCCTTCAGCTATTTGTAAATGGAGGAGTGCTGCTTCCCCTCCTGCAGGCTGCCTGCAGCGTCTGCTCAGCGGCAGCCGCGGCCCCAGCCTGGGCGCGCTGGAAGCGCAGCTGACTGTAACTCAGCGAACACCTCTGCTGAGAGCCGCGGGCAGAGCCAGCAGATCGGGCTCCAAAGGGGCACAGGCTGCCACCCCCTTACCTGGAAGCCGGGGCTCGTGGTGTCGGAGCAAAGAGGTTCCCTGGCAGCTTCAGTCCCAGGGCTGAGCCGCAGGATGACAGAGGAGTTTACTGCACTGCCCTTTAAAGAAACTCGCTCAGCCAAGGACCCTGCGAGGTCCACGTCCCCACAAAGCCCTGGCCATAGCAATGCCGAGCAGACACCCCACGCTTGCCCAGGGCTCCTCAGTTCGCAGGAGCAATGCCTCCCCTTGCAGCCATGCTGCGCTTCGAGCAGGGACCGCAGGGCTGGCTGGCTGTCACCTGGGGAGGAGAGGTGACAGCAAACAGCAAGCCACAGATAAAACCCACACATAGCTTTCCCGGCAGCTGGTAGCAATCTCTCCTTAGGCCCTTTCAGCCATATCGTTTGCAGGGTACAACCAGCCCCCCCCCGCCAAAAACTGCTTCTTTGCAGAAAGCAGGGAAGGTTTGTCAGCAGCTCTGTGCCCTGCAGAAAGGAATACGGGTTGTTTCTGCCATCCACGTGCTTTGCAGAGGCAACTGCAAGGCTCCTGGTCTCAGGCGTTCAACCACAGCATGGCAACAAG
The DNA here is from genome assembly GCA_008658365.1 of Alca torda. Lineage (NCBI taxonomy): Eukaryota > Metazoa > Chordata > Aves > Charadriiformes > Alcidae > Alca > Alca torda. The sequence goes on along the minus strand of CM018088.1, from coordinate 30,991,477 downwards.
GGCCAAGGAGGTGCCTGAGATCTGCTCCAGACAAGACATCCTGCCCTGGAAGTCAGCAGCAGAGGGAACTCTAATCACTTCCATCACGAGTCCAGCGTAGGAACTTGCAAAAGTCAGGGAGCATCCCCCAGAGGGCAATTCCAACGATTTTAGTGGATGGAGCCTCATCTCACACACACAAGCGGGGAAGCACAACAGGGTGAGACACTCAGCACAATCACTAGCCCTCTGCAAGCCACCTTCAGCAAACTACCTCCACCATTTGCCCAGTGTTGTCTGTGACCAACAGCAACTGCTTTTGCATCTACGCGGCCCCAAGAGCATCACCGGGAGGGAGAACCACCGTGTCTGGCAGGAGTCTGTCAGAAGGGTCCGTTGCAATGCCGGCTGCTGCTCTACGTAACACCGCCAAGGGAAGAGACTATGAACAGATTCAAAAACAACAGCACCTGGGAGAACCACCATGGTGCAAGCCCACCGCTAATCTGGAGGACAGCAGGGGACTTGCTCTTCTTCCACAGCGGTCACTGGTATCTCCCAAAACCAGTATCCATCTCTCAGACAGCTGCTAGTGAGGAGACAGAGGCAGATGGAGGCCACCCGGCGCCATGCCAAAGCACGCTCTCGAGCTCTGGGTGAGTGGGTAAACACTTGACACTGACAGAGCTGCCGAGGCACAGAAACCACAGCTCCCATGTCTGATTAATGCTGTGCCTTTGTTTCCTTGAAGCCCCCCCCCCGCCTCATTTGGCTCCAGCTCCATCCCACCTGCACCCACAAGGGGCTGAGAAATTTCCTGCTCCATGCAGCACCCAGCATGGCCAGGGCTCTTGGGCTACAACCACCTCACTCATCCGATAGCCTGAAGTGCCTGCCCGGCTACCAACAGACTGATTGGCTTCTGCCTAGGTTTCAAATTCAAACAACCCCCCAGTCCACCAGCCAGGTCTCCCCACTTTTGCAAATGCTCGCCCTGGCAGCACTTGGCAGACTGGACAACTCAAGCTGCTGAAGAAACTGCTTTACCTGAGGCAGACACTTAAATTCTCCAGTCCGAATGGGCGAACAAAGCTGCGTAGAAGGGTCAAAACAACAGAAAAATCTAATTTTGCCACCCTGATTGCAAAGTCTCCTCTGACGATCAGCAGTGATCTTATTAAAGGGTGAAATTATGTCTTCATTTGTCGGAGAAGAGATGGGGAGCCAATGTGCTGGGCCATTAGCACTGCTCTGTGGGCTGGTCAAGCCCCCAGGAGCCTTCTCCAGCCCCCAGGAGCCTTCTCCAGCGCAGAGCCGCTGCCGAGGAGCCTGGGCCCCGCTGCCAAGCGAGCTCACCAGCCACGCCGTGCGTTACCGCATCGCAGTCGCAGTTTGGGCTGCCACAAACCGTGCCGCTCCACAGGAGCTGGCAGGCTGCTCCAAACGCTCCTCCCGGCGATGCGCTGGCTGCTGAGCTCTGCGCCAGGCAGGGTGCTGAGACCTGGCCTCAAACTCCTGACATGTGCCACCAGGAAGAAGGATGCTCTCTCCTGCTCCACACTACCTTTGGGATACAAATACTCCTCCTCTCCTGCTCCGCAGTCCGTGCCCAGAGCACACCCGGCACGTATCGCAGACAGAAGCCAACTGCTCTTCAGGGAGGTTTTTAAAAAACACTTTGCTGAGATTATGATGAATCCATTCTGAAACACTTCCACGTTTACAAAATTGTCACACCAGCAGAAAAAAAAAATAGGTGAAAAAAGCAGGCTAAGTGAAGAGTACAGCTGCCAGAAAACAAGCCCAAAACCAGCGCAATATCAGAGCAGAGCTTCCACAAACTCCACTTAAAGTTCTTTAGCAGCCTCCAGCCTCTCTGCTCCTCCACTTATGCAGACTAAAGGCTCCTTTCCATAAATTCGTATTCCATAATAGCAAAGAAGTATTTGGACTTAAGGCTTTCTGTTGAATCAGTTCTCAAGGGAATGTAAAAAAAATAATAAATTATTTCTAGTATTTCTTAAGTGACCGTATACACTGCCAACATCCCCCCCTCTTTTGACACTTCTCAATATATTTTAAGCACAGAGCGATGGCCCCAGGGACTCAGACTGCTGCCAGAACAACTCATCCTCTGGCATTAACCACCTTCCAAGCCCCAGCACAAGGCCCCAGAGCTGGAGCGTGCTCCCAGGAACCACACGTACCGCAGCCCCGGTGCCAGGCAGGGAAAGCCCGGCATGAAGAGGGTGCTCCAGCCCCCAGTTCACACCAACATCCAGAGACTCACCACAGAAGGAGATGATGTGGCTGCTGTCCTCATGCACAAACTTCCTCGTCACCGCCTCCTCCATGATCTGCTTCACCTGGTGATCAGAGGCGAGAAAACATTGAATTTCAGCCATAAAGCAGAGCGAGGAGACCTGCGGTGGAGTGGGCACGAGATGCTCTGCTTGCTTCGTGCCTATAAGGAAACCTCCTCTGCCCTCTGACTTCTCTAATCGCCCCTAATGGCACAAGAGGTCTCATGGAGCATCACCGCATCTTTGCTTCCTGAGCATCACCAGCTATTTCAAAAAGCCAGGTAAAAAAAAAAAAAAAAAAAAAAAAAAGGGGATGTTTTAATTTTGAGAAACTTCCAAGTAGGAAAATTATGAGCAGAGAATTAACTGGAGGAATCAAGCATCATTTAGATAAACGACATCTTAACAGAGGTAACCAAAACTCTCATTCAACACCTTTACAGTATTGTTATGTTCTTTCATTTTATGGGGATTTGACAAACTTCATGTGACATAGCTACCCCAAATGACTGTAACGATCTGTCAATGCCAAAGTCAATGATCACCTGGCACCAAATGTGACCAGAAACGCTATCGCAATGCAATCAGCGCTGCCCTCCGACTGACCGAGGCTGTACCACTCGTGACACCTTACTGGCGCTCATTTCGGTGCAGTTAATCAAAAGGAAGCTATCGTGTAGGTTGCGCATCAGGGGCTCAATTATGGGAGGAAAATAAATAGGAACCCACATAAATTAGAAGCATAATTGCTTTGCAGATGCAAGATGGGAGGTCAGACCTGCTAGGTGAGCAGGCTGCAGAGGACAGAGCAGCCTCGGAGAAGCTCCCAGGGCTGCATGGCTACTCCATCCACAGCAGTAGCTCAGAGAAGTGTGAAGAGTCAAGGACTATCAGAGCAAGAAATCCAAGCACCCCAGCACTGCCGCTCTTCCTCTAGTACCTGTCCCCACCAGCACTGACACGGCCCAGCTCTCCCCCTCCCACTGAGGGCATCGCTTTTGTAGAATACGGACCCCTCGGACCTGTTCTAGAGATACGGCCAGGTCACCCTGTAGGTGCTAATGAACTCGTTGTGCATTAAAGCTGTCCGTTACGCATCCCCTCGGAGCCAGCAGGTACAACGCGCTGCTGTGGGACTGGCTCCTCGTGGCTGAGCTTCAGCAGCTCCAACAGAAGAGGATTATCCTGCAGGGCTCGCCCTCGCCCTTCCGACGCAGAACAATTCCCATGGCGCCAGCAGCTTCAACAGCCGTCCCTGAGCCAGCCTCAGCTCCCCAGCCCACTCTCCTGTGCAGCCTGTGATGTTTCCTTCGTTTTTTGGAGCTAGAAAACTGGGCTAGACCAAGCTTTGTTCCAACCCCACCCAGCAACTGCAGGTTACAAACCTGAGTCGCTATCAAAGGAGATTTTTTAAAGTGCCTTGACTTCTTTTTTCCAAACGCAGGTTGCCAGCATAATGTCTCCTGTTGGAAGCATGTTGTCCTCCCTCCGTGTCTCCCACTGCTCCTGGGAGCTACCTTGCCGATGTGCTGAACTCCGCTATTCTCTACCAGAAGGACATCGAAGGAAACACCAAAACACACGCTGCTGCTTAACGGTTCTGGGCACCCCAAGCAACCTCGCACCCTCAACAGAAATGACTTCTCCCAGTGCCCACAGGCTGGGGGAATACTGCTGGGGGTGCTCTGATTTTCAGGGTGGGATTCCAGGCGAAACGCCCTTAAAGCTGGATGGCGTGGGGGAATACGGTCCTGCCAAAGCACTGCCAGGAGAACACAGAGCATCTCTGAGAGCTGCCCCGGCTCTCAGGCAACATCATCTCCATTTGCCCCCACACCTCCATAGGACACCGGAGCTGCACGCGAGAGATGTGGAGTTTAGTGCTCAGGGAGGTTTGAGCCTGGCTCAGAAAGCGCTGCAGAAGGAGGTGCTATTAATGAAGGAGGTGCTATTAATGAAGGGGGCGGCCCCAGACTGATGGCCCCATGAACTGCCCTAGCTCTGCCAGCCGCCCTCCTCCCTCCAGACTGCTTCCTCGACACCGTGCCCACCGCAGCCTTGCCAGCTAAAACGAGACCACCACAGGGTCTGCCATCACTCTGCCTGTCCCCCCATCGCCCCCGCAGCCCTGGCGCAAACACCTTCCCAGGCAGACCCCGTCTGTCCTGCTCCCGAGGTGCCATGCCTTATGCAGCCAGCCTGTCCTACCCTGCTCGGAGCGGTGGTGACATCCATCCCCAGCTGTCACCCCCCCTAATCCTGCTGACATCAGCGAAAGTCCAGCTGAATGTTTGGTCTTTAAATGTTCAGTTCCTAACGGTTTTGTCTTTTAAATACAAAGCTGCCAGCATGCCCAGGTCTCATCTTCTAGTGCCTCTATAATATCTTGCTTTTCACTCTTTGGTTTCAGAAAATGCAGGGGAAAGGGTTCACGGTGCAGAGATGTGGGCATAAGAGAGGCTCTGCTTATCAAGATGTTCCCTCTGAAGGCACAGGGAAGAGGAAAAAACAGCAGGTCAAGACTTGGCCAAGCAAACCTTGCATGTATGAGAGACCTTTAATGGCATCATTTGGGGAATTAGAACTCCTTTGCATGATAAAATCAAGGTCAGCTATGCACAGCTGACAGCTCAATAAAGGAAATCCTTTTACGAACATGAATTAAGCAAAAAGTCGTATCTCAAGCCAAAAGCATTTCTCTGCATGTCAAAGCAAGCGGGTCAGGTCCCTGTGCCGCTCTGCTGGAGGTGCTGGGTGACAGAGCCTGCTCCTGAGCCCAGTGATTTCACCTGCATCCTGGCAGCTCGGATGAGCTGACGGTGAGTCAGGGACTCGCAGCGGGGAATGTCACCGAGATGTGGACCTGGGGACTGGAGGTGGCTCAGAGCACTGGGAAATTCCCCTGGGCACAGCACGATAGAGCTCCTGCAACTCCCGCATCCCAACCGCGCTCAGAGCAGCGACTCCAGCGGCAGGAACACCCCGGGAACGGAGGGCTCCAATTTCAGAGACCCGCGCAGAAGCTCCCTCTACCTCAGGGCTTTATTGTGGCAAGTGGCCAAAAACTGCAGCTGTCCCTTGTCAGGGCAGGTGAGGTTAGCAAGCCCGTATTTTCATTATGCCCGACGTACAGTTTTGCATCCCGAGCGCCACAGAAGGGGAAAGCCGCAATCCTCACTCGGGCTTCACGGCTCCAGCGGTGTTTTATTTTAAACTTCAACAACAGAAGGAACAGTGTGAAACAGAAATGGGGACAAGAGCAAGTCCCAGCAACAGGAAAGGAGTCCCTCTCTGCTGCATTACAGCGAGACATATCCCTTGACCTTGGCTGCGGTGGCGAGTTGGAGATGGGAAGCAGCAGCACACCAAAACGGGGTTCCCTCCTCCTCCTCCACCTGACATTACAAGTGCCCAATAAAGACATGCCAACTCCTTTAGAAACCCTGATCAGCCCAAGAACCACTACTGACCACCCCCTCATCGCCTCGGGGCGCTCAGGGATTCCCCAAAATTAGGCTCTCCCTGCAGGTCGAGCTGCCTTCACCCAGATGGCTCATGGCCCTCACCTGGCCGGGCTGAGCCTCCTCTGGCAGCGGGTCACGGGCACTTCTCCCTCACATATCCACCTGATCTACTAGAAAACAATGAGAAGACAGATATAAAATGTACCCTCATGGCCATAGTGGTCTGCTCATGGTCCCGGGGACTTGTTCCTGCCTCCCTGCTCCTCCCAGCAGCTGAAGGGATAGGACTGCTCGTGGGGCCATGCTGCTAACCACGGCAGATTTTGCTTAAAAAAAAAAAAAAAATAATAATAATTGGGGATTTTAAGACTCCAGTCAGGTCAGCAGTTCTCAGGATCTGAAATTTCTTCTGCAACACTGTGATCAGGAACCACCAGGGACTCAACCTCTCCATGAATCACCCAAAAGCGTAAACCGAGGATCCGTATTTTAAACCCCCTCAAATACGCTTGGGAATCAACGCACGCAGTTCGTTACCGGCTTCCGATTAAAATGAGGAGCACGTTCAAATTACAACAGTATATTCAAATATTTGTCAGCCACCTTTGGCGCGAGCCGTCGTCTCGCTGCTCTGACGGTCGCACCTACGGCAGGGCTGCCATCCGTGGGGCAGGGACCATCTGGTCACCCAGTGCCCGTGGAGCAACCGGCACAGCGGGATCCGGCTCCGACCCGGCATCTTGGTGCCAACACAGCGCAACCTGCACTCTCAAGGCACACAACAAAAAAAAAACCACCCTTCCAAGAGACGCAGTTTAGTGGAAAATTACTCATTAAAAGAAAAAAAAAAAAAAGCACCGTATTGACTGAGGTTATCGCACGAAACAAAATAAATCAAAGATATCTAAAGAAATGGAAGCGGAAAGGGTGTTGCAACAAGGGCACTCACCCGACAGGAAGGGCTACAGCAGAACGAGAGCTGCTATACGATAAATAGAAAGCCCCAAGAGGTAGGGGCCGGACAGATAGATACGGTCTCCTAGCAGAAAACAAGTGTTATACCGAGAAAGTTTTCAAACAAAACCATTTTACATTTGCCCAGAAATGGACACAGCTGGCACCTGTGGCACAGCTCCAACCCAGAGAACCCCAAAACTCCTGACGGGTCTCCTCTGCTGTAGTCTGCAGATCCCAAAGGTCTCTCCCACCCGGACCCCAGCCCCTCCACAGCCAGCTGGGACCACAAACCCCACCGGAGCCATCTGCCGCGCTGCTCCCGGATCCTCTCCGGGAAGCCAAGCGGGTTTGTGACACCGCGGGGATGAAGAACGCCAGCTAACCCACGTTTGGCTTGCTCCATAGAGAAGATCTGAACAGCCTCTAAATATGCTGCACTCCAGCATTTTAATGCTAATTCTCACATTGTAGCCAGAACAATCTCAACAAATGAAGCTGCCCGCTCTTTATCTGAAGCCAGTCTAAGGAAAATGAGATGTTTGCTCCTCTTTTATTAGAAAGGAAATTAAAACAGCAACTAATAATTTAGCTGTAGGTAAACTTGAGAGGAATATCACAAAGTATTCCACAGCAATGAAGCCCTTCTCCTGGCTCCAGCTGTGAGCCCAGGACGAGTCACCCCCTGCTCTGGCAGAGCAGGGTCACAGGGACACCCCACAACAAGGTGCACACACAAACTCAACAGCATTAACTGCAGTTCCAAAAATACAGCAGAAGACAGGCTAGTTATTATTATAAACATTACCATCTGAATCACCGACTCGTGCGTGAACAAGTGAGCTAGCTCTTTGCTTCATACGCATGTCTCAATTACAAGGAAAACAATTCTTTTTTCCTCCTTGCCCTGTCTCCAAAGCTGGATCCAAGAGCCACAGGCATGGAGAAGGGTCCTTGGGTTATGGCATTCATCAGGGGCATCAGGAACCCCAGCAATCCCAGCACACCCAATTCAGACCAGGGGTTTGAGCTTGCACCCCCACACTTCCAGCAAGGCTCCTGACCCCGGCGGTCTCTGTCTCTCCTTTGGTTCCCCTGGGCTTGGCCAGCTCCATCGCAGCTGAAACACTGCTATTAAAATTCTGTTTCACAAACTGCTTTTTTTTTTTCAAAATAAATGAAAAACAGAGCGTTACCTACCCAACCGCCCCCAGAGCCCAATGAGGGATGCGGGCTTAGACCTCTCTGCTACAAAATTCCCAGGGTTACGCTTCATCTCAAGGTCCAATTTTCCCGTAAAAGAGCTTCACAACCGTACCCAGCCCCAGCTGCCATTTACATTGGTGGAGCAAGCCAAACATTACAGCAGTTACAATAACCACCGAGGCACAGAGATCAGGAGCCAACCAATAACTCTGGGTTTAATTAGTCTAAGGCAATATTGACTCACAGCTCTGCTTTACCTGGTCGGACTTTTCCAGGCAAGTCACCATACAACCTGTACTCTAGACTATCCGGTGATGTTTACAGTCACAATTTTCCCTGCCACGCTTCTCGCAAAGCCTTTCGCTGATTATTAAGGCGTTTGTATTGAAGCACAGCATCTCCCATGTATCTGGCCCTGCTTGTAACTCCGTGGAACCGTTTATAGCAAGCCAGATGCAGAGTCCCCAGCTTGATCCTCTTCCCAGTCCTGTTTTGAGGTGAAGCTCGGTCACTTTGCCAAAAGGGCTGCGGAATCTGTGCAGTACGGCCGCCGTGATGCTCATGGGCATGGGCTGCTTGCTAGACCCAGCCTCAGGGGTCCCAGAGACAGGACCCTGGATGATGGCCTCTGGCAGGGAGACACATGGTAACTGAGCAGCGAGGCCAACAGCCGGGTGCTCCGAGTCCTTTGTCACCCTCCAGAAGGACAAAGCAGCCAGACACTGAAGCACGTACAGCCAGGGCAACGGGAGACCAGAACCACGTCTGATTTCAGCCCCTGTAGCGGGACTTTCCAACAAAGACAGTCACTTCATATAACTAAAAGTTACAGTAAAATAAATGCCTCCAGTGATTGAGCTGGTCTTCGCAGAAGTACGTTTTTAGAAAAAACTGCTGTGGAGCTGGTTTGCTCAGGAACAGTAAGGCCTTCTGCTGAATGTTCGTCCTGAAAACAAAAGATTTACAGTAAAAAATATAGTGGAAATTAAGATGGCTTCTGCTACCTCTGAATGTCCATCTCTGCACGGGATATCAAGGATTTGGGTGGGATGAGATGATGCAAGACCAGCGCTGCACTGCCTGGATTGTCTTAGAGTCCACCTTGCCTAGGAGGGCTACCAAGCACCGACTGTTACGATCCCAGACAAAACTTGTCTAATCACAGCAGCGCTGCAATGGCTCTGAGACCCATGCAGACACAGGACCAGCCTTGGAAATCCCTCCTCCTTCCCATCTCTTTTTAACAGACTGCAGGAAGATGACTCCTATCCCAAGGAAATACGCAGGGAATCGGAAAGGGCATCCCAATGGACACCCAGCACAGACAAGCGCTGCCTTCAAGATCTACAATTGCCACGTGTTGTTCAAGTCTCCTCACTAAATCTCAGTGCATTTCCTTTCCATGGACTTGTTTAATCTCCTCTTCTAGGTCTTAAAAAAACCCCAAAACTAAACCAAAAAAAAACCAACAAAAACCCCTCCGCATTGACAACACAGGATTTAAACTTGGTTTGCTTTTCTACGTTTGCTTTTCAAATTCTTTAATGGAGCTGGTGTTTTCTCATTCTCACTGCAGCCTTTAAGTGCTGCTTTGATTATCTATTTGGAAGTTAATTCTAGCACTTAAAAATCCTATTTTCATCTAAGTTTTGGTGCAACAAGTCCATGTGGGCACTCTGAGCATTTCTTTAATTGCTTCTCCGAACCAAGGTCTCTTTCCAGGAACAAGCTCTGGTTAAGCTCAACAGGGAACGATTTCCCATACCCTGTGTAAGGCTTGTCCATGTAGGTCTATGGTATTATCACTTCTCAGGTATTATAAAATGCTAAAGGACCACTTAGCGAAGCAGATGCAATATTAGGACAATCCTAGGCATGTTTGTATTCGCAAGGACAAACACAATTCACCTGCGCGGCAGCTCCAGCGGTCACACTGCAGGGCTTTGTCACCAGGTCACCCAGCTAACATTTCCTGGCGAGGCTGGTTTTCGCCCCTGGCTCGTAGGTTGGCTTGTACCAAAGGTGGCTCAGCGTCCACAAAGGACACCAAGGACATTAAGGACACAAAGACATTACCCCAAACCCCAAGTCCTCTACTTCTGGACTGTCCACGCCGGGGTGCCCACAGACGTCTCTGTGGGGCACAGCGTGCTGGGGACGGTGGACAGAAACACCACTATATCCAATCGCACCACCTGCACTGCAGCTAAAAGTCACCTTTTTAGCTAAAGCAGAACTTCTCAGCCCAATACCTCTCACAAACCAGATTTATCTTCTCACGTGAAAACGAAATGTCTGCCTACTGCCTTTTTGCTTTAGCCGACAAAGCTACAACATCACTTTTAGCTATATGTTTATAAAATTCACATTATCAAACTCAGCGTTGCAAGATGCAGTTTCTTAACCTTTCCAGCAACAAACACTTTGATTATTCCAGGTGCCAGACAGACTTTTCCAGCACCATCACAAGTTGCAGCCAAGCTCTGCCACTTATCTAAGAGTTCACTAGCTGACCATTAAATAATTCCCATTAATTGTGCTCCAATCAGTTAAAAGATTAGCTTCAGAGCACGTGCGCTGTTTACACCTAGAGACTTCAGGGACTCTTACCAGCCATTTCCATGGACCAAGGGAGAGCACAGTCCCCTTGCACCGCCGGAGGACAGCACGGGGACAGCTCGAATGGCACCAGACCCTTCACACGCACTTGCCTTTACAGCCGTTTGGCAGCTCCACATTCTTGCTGCCACAGAAACCTACCAGCTGAGACCTCTGGCTTTTAGAAAAATCTTACTTAATTATCACCGCTTACTAAATAAAACATAGCACCTCCTGCAGCTGGGGCATCATCCGTGTGACACACGTGGGATCTTCAGGCCAGCCAGCAGACCTTCCCCAGGAACCACGTGTGCTCACGGCTGGGAACTGGGCTGACTTTCCTTGGGGGGTAAGGAGGGAGAAGGTGTTAATGCATATAAACTCTGACTAATTGGACAGTTTGCTGGAAAAGCAATCAAAAAGACATTAAAGGGAAGGGTCCATAATGCAGCATCGTACCCTGGGGGAAACAGGAATGATCCCAGTGATGTATATTTGCTGACAGTATTTTGCACCACTTTTCCTCATAGGGCAGCAAGTTTTGGCCAAGAATCCACACATGCAACACTAATTTAAGATCACTTAAGATCATGTTATAGCTGGTTCTATTCCTGTTGTGCTTGTCAAATGCAAATTTCCATGCCATCTGTTGGCACTGCTGGTACTGTTAGCTGTAAGATGCTCAATAAAGACGCTGCAACATTTTGGGAAAAACTTTAGTCATTTCTCTGTTTTCAATGCCTGATGTCAAAGCTTTACCCTGTTCTGTTCTGCGCCCATCACACCACAGAGCTTCTGTTTTCCGAAGCGCTAAATGTTACGCTGACAAACGTTTCGGATTCAATTAGCAAACATGGCAAAGACTGACAGGATTTGCGCTGAGACCAGGTGCAACTTCCAGCCCCGAATTGCTTTGAAGTCCTGAGTCTGTGCAAAACCAGTTATTTCCATGGCAACAGCCAGGACGCCACAAGGAGAGGAGGATGACATTTTGGCAGCAGAGAGGAGAGGCCGGGTGGGGAGGAGGGAGGCTCCTCTGCCATACAGATCTCGTCTCCCTGAACGCGGAGAAGGAAGACGAAGGAAGGAAGAAAGCGGCACGAAACCTGTTCTGGGTATGAAAGATCCAGCCAGGCGTTTCAGGAGTATGAGAGCTCTTCTGCACACCACCGCTTTTATCTTCAAAAGGAGAGAAAATGATCCCCAGCGATTAGCAATACTCTTTTCAGAAGAGATCGATGCAGGCAATCGAGAAATGCTGTATTAAAGCCATCTGTTTACTTTTGATATAGGAACATTTGAAAAAGGCTGACCTGGGTGCTTGAGAGACATCAGAAGGTCCCTCTGCAAACAGCAGCTTTCATCACAAACCTGCAGCTTATCATCCTCATCTTCATTTTGCCTGAACAGTTTTGACAGCTACACAAAGGCTCTTTTTTTTTTTTTTTTAATTGGCCTTGAGAACATTTAAAGCTATCAACATTAATTTTTCAACTCCTAATAACGTTAAATTAATTTACAATTTTCTACCAATCCAGAATGAAATCGCTGGCATCGACACCCGCAATCTGATATTTTGGAACCGCAGGCACACGTACACGCTCCAGAAAAACAAACCCAAGCTGCAAAAAATATTGCTCTTACCAGTCCCTCTGTGTTACTTAGCCACGAACGAGCCAACATGGCTGCGTAGCGGGGGCACTTCATTTAAAGGGTGGGAGGAAGAGAGACTGACTGTTGTCCCTATGATACAAGATGATGGAATTAGTCAACAGATACACAGTGACAGCCATTCAAGCTATTAAAAAATAAACAATATACCCAATAGAAAACTGCAGGACATCAGCAAGCACGCAGGCTGTGGTCAATCAATACCGGTTTTAAAAAAAATTCTAAGAAGAGGCAGCAAAACGTTCAATACAGGCACAGCAGTTACTGAGGAGTAAAAGACTTCAAGCTACTTGCTGAGAGGCAAGTTAAATATAAACTAAGTTGCTGCAGAAGAATAAGCAAGACGACTGTTTACTTTCATATTCCATTCAGCTTTTCACACACCTCATTATCCAGGCACGGTGTGGTATACAGCCTGGATTTCACGGGGAACACCTGCTTTTTGTGTGCAGGTGCATACACCTGGAGGTAGTCAAAAACATACTACAGGATTCTCTGCCATTAAAAATGAAACTCGCAAAAGAAGGGGAGGAGCATGGGTTGCAAGAAGAATATTGTTAGTTGAGAATCCAGCACCCTTATAAACCTGGGTATTTCAGGCTCTGAGTTTTTTAAAAAAAGCCTCATTCCACGTGATAAAAGCTCAAAAAAAAAAAAAAATCAGAGAGGATTTGGTTATGCTTCTTATCCTGCATAACAGGAAACAGGATTCCTCAGAAAGTCATGTTTCCACTCCTCCCCTGCAGTCTGCTGACAAACAGTCAATTTTGCAGCTTGCAGGACGAGTTTGATTTATTATAACCATATGGGGCGGAAGACAGCGATCGCACAACTCATTTCAACCTGCAAATCTTATTAAAAATAAAAATGCATTAACAATGGCAACAACCAAATATCGAAGTCCATTTGCTCGTTGTGGTGCTTTAGGTAATTTTGGTTTACTGTTTATCTACCTTGTCTACTTAGACCTTGCCTTCACGATATTTTATTCCTCTAGGATGACAGATGTTGTGTGACTTCCCGAGCACGATCCATGGCTGTCCCCAGTCCCAGTGGAGCTCACCTGCACTCGAGGACCTCAGCAGATCACACACAGCCATGGCTGAAGCAAAAGCAGGCATGGTCTAATAAAATAAGAATATGGAGTTTTGTGAAAGGTAGAAATTCCAGAAGTGGGGGGAAAGAAGAAAAAAAAAAAAGGCGATTTCTACAGTTGGCCCTTTCTGCTACTCCTTGGAATATGCACAAGCTCCTGACATCCTGAAGTCAGTCTAGGAGAGGAAGAAAAAACAAAAGGAAAACAGACCTAATGAGCAGGGAGCACCGAGCAGAAGAATGCCCCACCAGTTCCCAATTTCAGGGACATCCCTAAATAATGAACTACATCACCTATGGGCTCATGTTTCCCCAGGTGTTTTTAAATCCTAACAGAGCAAAACACAGGTGGAGAGAGCGCAGAGCAGGGCTCTGACGTGGAATTCACCCACCTGTGTGGCTGCGTACAAACACCCCACCTCGCTGGACCAAAGCCCTGGCCAGGTCTCACTGCTTCCAGCAGGCACGGAGCTGCGAGAATCCCAAAGGGAAGTGCAACCACCCGGTGCCTGCGTGGGCAAAGAACCCACATCCACACCGACGTCCCGAGCAACGAGACCACCAGAAAAAAAAAAAATCTCTGCTCTGCGTCAGCACTGCCCTTGCTAAAGGGCTGCTGGAGAGATACCAGACTGTGTCAAACACCCACGTCACGGCACCGTGATGCACCGGCTGGTGGCACTTCACCAGGGCAGAAGGGCTTTCCCCATACATCGCCTCTCTCCTTCAACCTTTACTTGCATTCACCAAACCCTCGTACAGTATGTTTATTTGACCAAAAGCCAGCAAAAGGGCATGTCACAGCCCTCAGCTCTCTTCCCCTAGGCATAAGCTGCGCTTTCCTCCAGCAGGCAGCCCCTGGAGGAAGAGCAAAGGGAGAGAAGCCCGGTACTGGATACCAGGGTGGAAGATGCTCATGTGCAGTGACAGCGTGCGGAGGTCACAGCGGTCTCCAGAAGGAAGCTCCCATCCGCCAGCCGACTGGTTTAACCGGCACACCGATGGGCAATCCTCGCCTCCCATCCCTGTTGATGCGCAGTCTGCTGTTTTGTCTCTCTCCACTCAGGAGTCCTCACAGACAGACGGTAATAACGAGATGTCAGCTTTATCCAGGATGCTATATAAATGTCATACCCTTTTTCTGGTTTAATAGCTGTTGCCAAGGCAACAAGTAGTATTCCTTACCACCACACCCGGCACAGGATTAAAGGTGGGAAGCGGTCTGGATGAACAGCCAAACACACTGCGCTGTCACCCTCTCCAGACCTACCACCCACGGGTCTTGGTCACCTTACTCCGGGCAGTGTTCCCAGCAGGAACATTCCACTTGCCAGAACCCAAAAGCTGGTTATCAAGATGCTTGTAAGACCAAAAACAAAACGTCACACATCACACCCTCCAAAGTCCCAGGAGAGGTGACCTGTGGGGACAGACCACAGGCAGGAGATGACAACAGCGATCCAGCGCTCCACCACACGGCAGAGCAAGTCCAGGATCCCCAGGAGTGGGTCCCACAACATTTAGCCACTTAAGACTCCGTAGCCACGGATGAGTGGCCCGGATGGCGCCGCTGGCCCATGCCGCCCACCTCCACGCACAAGCGACACACGGACGACGTGGCAGAGCCGTGGGACTCTCAGCTCCCCGTCTACACCCACCACCAGCTCACTGCGTTAACGCCACGCGCATTATAAACGCTAAACTCCGCACAGGTAGAAGGAGCTTGAGGCAGCTCAGCATAAAACGCAGCATAAACTGACAGAGAGTTAAAGATGCCCGAGGAGAGGGACCAGAGCAGGCAGACGTAAACCGCCACCGCTTGGCACTGGCCACACAAACACACATGTGCACGTTCCCCATTTTCTTGGCCGGCTGCCGGGCTCCCCAGCCGCCGGTGAACCAACGGGGGCTTTGCTGCAACGAGGGGCCCGTCCCACCCCCGCTCCCACGGCGAGCGGCGCCCCGAGTCACCCCTTTTCCCCTGCGGAAAATCCCAACTCGTGAGGGCAGCTCTGCCCAACACGAAAGGCAATTTGCAAAAGATGCAGGACACTGGGGTGACAAAATCCGCCGGTGCTGCGGGGACGATGCTCCTCCACCGACCCAGGAATGGGGGGCAGCCGGAGCCCACCGGAGCGTGCTGGGCTCACGCTACCACCCGCTGCCCTGCTCGGGGTTGGGTTTTTTTTTTTCTTGGGGGGGAACTGTTAAATTCTCTGCAGCGGCACCGGCAGCGGGATGCTGCGGGCAGGCGAGCCCGGGGCTCCCCGCTGGGGAGGGTCCCGCCGCCCATCACCGGGGGTCACCGAGCCGTGACAGGGGCCGGGGGCTTCTCCCGAGGGGGGCCGACGACGACGACCCGCACCCACCTCCTTCTTGACGGTGCGCAGCAATCGCTGCCGGGTCTCCGCCTCTGTGGGGAGAAGGGGGAGAGGCCCGTTAGTGCGGCCCCGGCCCCGCCGCCCCCGCCCGCACCCCCGGCCTCGCCGCCCTCCGTCCCTCCCTCCCTCCCTACCCGCCGGTGCCGCCGCCATGGCCGCTCCTCCGCTCCGCAGCGCCGGCAGACTGGCGGCAAGGCCGCCCGGCGGGGCCGGGCCGGGCCGGGCCGAACGGGCCGCACCGCCCAACCGCGCCCGCCGGGGCGGGGCCGCCGCCGCCGCCGCCAATCCGAGCCCGGAGCCGGGGGGGACGGGCCACCGGCAGCCCCGGCAACCGACGGGCCTCGGGGGCTGACCCCCAACCGGGCCCCGGCCACCAAGGGGGGACCCTGGCGGGGCACGGACCCTCGGTGGGGGGACCCCAACCGGGCACGAACCCTCGGGGGGCGACCCCAACCGGGCCCCGGCCATCAAGGGGGGCGTCAACCGGGCACAGGCCCTCGGGGGGGGGACCCCAACCGGGCACGAACCCTCGGGGGGCGACCCCAACCGCGCCCCGGCCATCAAGGGGGACCCCAACCGGGCACGGACCCCCTGGTTAGGGGACACCAGCCAGGCCCCAGCCACCAAGGGGGGACCCCAACGAGGCACAGACCCTCGGGGGGGCCTGAACCACGCCCCAACCCCCAAGGGGGGGCCTCGACCGGGCCCCAGCCATCAAAAGGGGATCCCAACTGGGCACAGACCCTCGGGGGGGACCCCAGCCGGCCATGGCCATGAAGGTGGAGCTGAACCGGGCCAAACCTCTCAGTGGGGGGACCCCAACTAGGCCCGGTCCCCCAGTGGGGACCACAACCGGGGCTCCCCACCACCAGGCACCCCCCAACTGGGACACACGCACCCGCCCTTCCCAGCCAGGCCCCAGCACCCCCCGACCCCCCGAGGTACCGGGGGGATGGTGACCCGTGGGGTGGGTGACACGGGGACGGGGCTGCAGCCCTCGCTGTGCCCCCGCATGCGGGGCCGCTTTGGGGAGGGCACAGTGTCGGGTGCCGTATGGGGGTTTGGCAGCTCCGTGAGGTGCGAAGTGACAATGTCCTGGCAGCCACGCGCCATCCCGGCACGCTCCCGTGGGCTCTCCCACGCCGGGAAGGCAATAATGAGCTGAGAAGGCTTATTGACAGGAGACGTTCCCTATCGAAATCACAGCCCCTTCAGAGAAAGCCCTGCCTAGCAGCACCCATTAACGTGTCTTCTGTTTGTCTCTTCCCTCCTTCGCTGTTCCAGGACATTTCCATAGAAACAGGATGCTGGCTCCTTCGCAGTCCAGTTTCCAATAACTACAAACCACATTAGTGGCGCCTGGCCACGCTGCACGCCAGCACGTGGCTGCCGGCCACCGGCATGGCCGCAGCTGGTCCTCGCTGCCATCGCTTGGGAAGGGGCCCAGTCCCAGCACAGTGAGCAGGGAAGGTCCCGGCATCTTGCACGTCCCCAGTCCCACCAGCCCCGCATCCCTGGGCACCGCTCCACCACCGCACGGGGAGCTGGGCTGCCTCCTCCACCCCCGAGCTCCATGCTGGCCCTGAAGACAGCAGGAACCATCCATCGCAATGGCTGCCCTCTGACAGCCGTGCTGGGCATCCGTCTGCCAGGAGAACAGGAGGGAGCTCTGGACTTGGGATTAATCAGAATTTGGCCCCTTCTGTACTTTGCCGCTGGCACAGGGGCCAGGAGAATACCCGTGCCATATCCGCTGTAGAGAAAACCTATTTCCTTGTACGCTATTTGCTTTTCGCTGTTTATTTGCTTGCTAAATACCCTGTTAACAGAGGTGGTGGCAGAGTAAATGTTACTGAACTGCAGCAACAGGGCTGGTTTGCTTGGATATATATGATCCCTGATCCAGATGGATCCCAGAAAGACTCTGGGATCCGTGGGAATCCAGCCTGGGCAGCTCTGGGTGCTGCTGGTGGGGGTCACAACTCCCGCCTGCAGTCACTGAGTGTTGGCTCGACCCTTGGGATGCCGATCTCAGCCCAGGGAGTGACCCCTGGCCTCAGGTTGGGCCCCCTGCGAGTGACACAGGACTTGGCGTGCCGCGTCTCGCACCTGGTTTGTCCCTGCTCCGCTCCCTGCGACCACCGGCTGCAGACCCCCGAGGCAGCGAGCCCGGCTGCCCGGTCTCACCAGGTGGCACCATTGCATCTCTTCTGCCCTGCAGCCCGCGCCGGGGTCTGTTCGTGGACAGCCCTGCGGATGGGGTCCCAAACCGGGTGCGGGAGGAGAAGGACCGAAGGTGCCAAGAGGCAGGAGCCCAGGGTTTTCCAGGTCTGACCGGAGACCCCCACAGGCGGCCAGGACTCGGGCTGTGCTCGTGGACAGCCCTGCGGATGGGGTCCCAAACAGGGTGCGGGAGGAGAAGGACCGAAGGTGCCAAGAGGCAGGAGCCCAGGGCTTTCCAGGTCTGACCCAAGACCCCCACAGCTGGCCAGGACTCGGGCTGTGCTCGTGGACAGCCCTGCAGATGGGGTCCCAAACCGGGTGCGGGAGGAGAAGGACCGAAGGTGCCAAGAGGCAGGAGCCCAGGGCTTTCCAGGTCTGACCCGAGACCCCCACAGCCGGCCAGGACTCGGGCTGTGCTCGTGGACAGCCCTGCGGATGGGGTCCCAAACAGGGTGCGGGAGGAGAAGGACCGAAGGTGCCAAGAGGCAGGAGCCCAGGGCTTTCCAGGTCTGACCCGAGACCCCCACAGCCGGCCAGGACTCGGGCTGTGCTCACAGTCAGCCCGCTCGGCTCCTACCGAGCTCTGCTGCTCTGCCACCCCGCCTGCCATTTATTGGTGACCTCAGGTCCTACAGTCTTGAACAGTCATTTAAAACAGGCTAATAAACACTCATAATGAAGGCATCATGGCCTCATAAAACGCCATGTAGGAGCACCACCGGCTATAAGCAGTGAACCAAATTACCAAGGGCAGAGACAGCCTACTCGCTCCCCTGACCCTGAGCCATCGCTGGAAGCACGTAGAGCCACGGCTTGCCGTACGTAGGGATGCTGAAACGGAAAAGGTGCCAGGTTTCCGAGGAGCCAGGGCACAGCGTGGAGGTGTCACGCACAGCACCTTGCACGGCTCTGGGCTCTGTAAAGCTGCTGCAGCCCGGGATGAGACTGTCTGACTTTAACCAACAGCATCCGCCAGCCAGGAGAGCCTGGGCCGCCTGACAAAGCTTTGAACTTGGCCTCGGACAGGCAGGTGAGTTTGTCCTGCCTGTTTCTCACTTTTCCTATGGTGAAAATGGTGTTGGAGACATTGAACTGCCTCTTGACTGGCAGATGGCATCAGGAATTGTTCGGTTTAGCATCTCAATCAGGGTCTGCCCAAGCTGAGCCAAAACACCTCTTTTAGGGCTTTTCCCAACAAACAAACCAACCCCACTTATTTTAAGGGCAGAGATGAACCTAAGCAGCTTTTACAGCACCCAGAACACCTTGGCAGCTCTGCCGTAGTGTTCATGCTCTGATAAATGCTGCCTGGTCCCCCCCCGTGCCCATGCGGGCAGGATGCGGCCGCGGGGTGATGCTGAGGGGACCCACACTCCTCCTGGAGCTCGGGAGAGCGGTGACCCCCTGCTGAGCCCGACACGAATGCACAGCGCCGGCAGAGGGAAGCCCAGAGGAGCAAGAAGATCATTTTCATTCCTGTTAATGAACCGTGCTGGTTTTGTACAATCTTCACTCCTGTCAATCTCCGCGATACTCCAGGCTAACACGGGCTTGGTGGTGCCGGCACTTCTGTGGGACCGTGTACCAAGTGAGGACACGCTTAGGCCATTTGAGAGGGACAACAAGTGATTTCCTTGTCTTCCTCCTCCCCAGGAACACCGGTGCTATACAGGGAGTGGGAGCTATTACTAATATATTACCTTCGTTTGGGGAAAAATTAGCTTAAACAAGCACAGGGGGGACAAGCTCTCCGTAAGCCTTGTTGGTTCCTTTTCCTTGGAAAATTCTGCTTCTTCCTGGGTTAAAGATGGGTGGGAGATGATTGGGGCCTGTTTTCTGAAGTCTGGCGAGCTTAAATGAGAGCACGTTGATCTATACTTAATGTGATTAAGTTACATCTCTGAGTATCATGCTAATTAAATTAAACTTCCCACTGCTGCCTCTGCGGCTTAAACAGGATAGTTGTTTTAACACCGCAATTCACTCCTCTGCATTTCATTGCATGGATGAGCAGGTAGGATAAAAGCAATCTGCTAATCAAATAATCACACTCTTTAGAAATAACTTCTGTCTCGATGGAAATTCAAATTTCAGCCCGATTTGAGCTGGTTTTAAACTCTACGTTTCAAACCTAGAGCGATTTGTGCTTTGAGTAAGGAAAATAACAGGAGAAAGGGAAAGTAAACTGATGAAGGGAGCGCACAGAGTATGTCTGACTGTGATGTTGCAGGTATTTTAGAGAGCACGATGGGGGATGCGCAGGGGACCAGCCGGCTCTCAGAGCATCAGCTGCAGTAAAGAAAAGGCAGAGACCCCCATCGTAGCTGCCCGACGGCTCCCCCTTCCTTTTCATGTCCCAAAGTGAACGCTCGGATCCAGCATCCCTGACTTCAGCTGTGTATTATTCCAAACGCCACGTAACCTCCATAGCCTCCTCTCTGAAATGCTTCTAATTGAATGCCAGATGATGGACAAAAATATTTGGCTATAATTGGCAAAATAACAACATTTTACCCAGCAAACTCCCCCATCTGGTGTCACTGATGAGTGCACCGAGCCTCATGCCGGGCTGGAGCAACACAGCCAGCTCCTCACACCGGCGCTGGGAAGCTGTGACCAGAATAAACAAAACTCTGGGGAAAACTCGTCTCTCCAGTGAGTCGCAGAGCCAGGATCCCGCTGGGAGCTCGGTGCTCGCAGGACCCCAGAACGCTGGAGCTGAGCCTGGGGAGCACAACTCCTCGCAATGAAAACCGTCTCCCAAAGACACCTCTCCCCCTGCCCTCCTCCCACCTCCAGCAGCCCTGAGAACTTCCAAACTTCCAATGGTTTTTCCAGCTTGCAGCTTCTAAAAAAAAAAAAAAAAAAATGGGTATTTCAAAGCTCTCTCTTCATTGACTTGACAGCGGCAGCCTTGACCCGATGCTGGAGAAGAGGCAGCCGCATCGGTGGGTTGGTGCGGAGAGGCAGCGGCACGGGTGGGCGATCGGGGCCCCGAGGAGAAGGTGGGAGCTGGGGGAGCGGGAGGGGAGCGCCGGGTGCGTTCGCGGCTCATTCACCAGCGAGGACCCCGGGGGGATCTGTCAGGGATGGAGGATGCTGGAACGGCAACAGGGGCATCGAACCGAGAGCGCGGCACATCGGCTGGGCTGGAGCGGAGCAGCACTGGCATGCTGGGAAACTGATACCGGTGGGTGCCTCGGCGCAGGGAGCTTTTTAGACAGGAACGTGCAGGCTGCACGTCCCTGCGTTGCAAAACCACCGTGCAGCCCTGGCTTGGAGCTGTTGTGGGCACGGCTACAGCCGTGCCTGGCTGGTGCCACCTTCTGCATGCCCAGCTCAGCCCAAGGTGGGAGTACAAAGCCCACCTCGTACGATTTAAAAGATCAATGCGGAGAAAACCAGGGGCTCTTCAGGAGAGCAAGTAGCTTAGTTTTAAAAAGATGCCGGTGTTTGAACGGCTGCTGCTTTGCACCCAGAAAGTGGCCTTGGCCCGGTGTCCCACGCTGAGGGATGCTGTGGGGGGACCTGCTCCCCATGGACCACTGCAGGCCATCCCTCACACCCCCCGCCAGCGCAGCCAGCTCCTCCCGCCGGGACTGGGAGTGACTCCGAGCCCGTCTGCGGAGGCTTCCTCAGCAGGACGCGGGTGCAGGAGGGTCTCCGCACTCGGCACACCGAGCCATTGCATGTAAACCATGTAAACCACCCGGAGAAAAGAAGGGTCAGCTACAGAGAAAGAGCTATTATTTTTTTACAGTTGCTATGGCACCGGCTGTCTCTCTTCTGGCATTTATACCCTTAAGATGGTCCTTGGTGGGGGGGGATTAAACCTTGCTCCCCCCCAGCACGCTCCTCAGACAGATCGCACTCACAGCGGGGATTTCTCACCTTCATCCCTAAGAAGGGACCAACCGCAGCCCCTCTGCCAGCCCCCCCCGGCCCCAGCAGCTGAGTACGGCCTTGCCTTTAATGTCCGACGGCTGCACCCACAGCCGCGGTGTAATTAATGACTGCGATGGAAATTCACGGCTTTGCGAAGTCCCAGGAGTGACACCAATCCCGTATAAACCCTCAGGAGATTAATTGTCCCTCACCTGCGTGCTGGGTCTCAGCTCGGGGGAGGTCCGCACCAGCAAAGCCACGGAGCTCACGGAGGGGGGGGCTCTGCCTGGCCACAACGAGACCCCCCCCGACCTCCACTCGCTGCCCACCCAGCGCAGGGACCAGCGCGTGGGACCAGCCTCCAGGTAAACCCCTTCCCTGGGAGAAAAGAGCTGGTACCAGCCACTCCTCGAAAACGCACGTGCAGAAAATCGTTGCGTTTTCAAAGGAGAGAGGTGTTAAAAGGAACAATAGTTTCCCAAGCAGAGAGGGAGAAGCCATGCCGAGCACAGCTCGGGGGGATCGACAGCAGGGCAGGGACCCACCGCCCATCACTGGGAGGGGGCAGCTCAGGGCTGGGCACCCCAGTTCGGCCACCCACTGCTGAGGTCCCCACTGCGGGTCAGGGGACACCTGGGGACACACGGCGAAGTGATGGGGGCAGCCAAATGCAGGAGGGGTAACTGGTTAGGACAAAAAAACCTCCCTTTCCCAGGACTGTTGTGCTCAGGCTGTGAGGGTGAGGAGCCGGTGGGGTGATGCCCACCGGCAGAGCCGCGTCCCTGCCCCAGGGTGACTGTGCCACCGCAGCTGGACTAAACCCACCAAGGCACAGCCTGTCCTGCCCTCCTCACTGCAGCCACGCAGAGCACCGGGGTGGCCACCCGGGGACCAGCATCGGCCCCCCGAGCTGCGCCGGTCCAGCAGCCCCGGCAGCCAGCGCCGGACATACCCGCCAAAAAAAAAAAAAAAAAAAAAAAGTGTTTTTAACTTGACGTTTCTAATGGGTCTCCATGCATATTCCTGAAGGATTAACAGTGTCCAGAGGTTTCCCGTGCCGGGGAGACGCCGGGCGACTGGCGTCACGTCGTCACAGCAACCCACTCACCGCGGCCCTAAGAACCGCAGATCCCGGTTTGATGTCTTCTGTAGTTTCTTGTAATAAGAGATGAGGCGCCTGGAAAAGCCGGTGGCGGAGCACCCTGGAGCCCTGGGAACAGCGGGTGGCCATGGGCAAGGGCTCGCTCGGCACCGGCCCCCGTGTTGTGGCCGGTGGCGAGACGCAGGGACTTGCCTGCACACACACATTTCACTTGCAACAAAATTTGCGGCTAAACTGTCAAACCGAGGAGAGCAATGGCTTTGGGTACGCTGACGTCCCCTCCCTGATCGCGGCCGCGGAAGTTATTTCACTTCCAAGCGGTTTATTCGCCACAACTCGCGCCCCCGGGGCTACGGAAGGACCCAGCAGGTCCGCGAGGACAGAAGGGGAGATGCGGGATGGCTCCAGCCGGGCAGCTCTGCGCGGGGGCTGCTGGCTCCCGGCAGCACACGGAGGTGCCCCCAGCCCACGGGGGTCCGGGGTGCCCACGGCGAGCACTGGTCGAGTACGTGCCCTGCACTTGCCTCCTGGCCAGAGGGTATTTCCAGGCCCCACTCGCTCCGCAGTTTTTCCTCTGCAAGAATGAGCCATCGCCTCCTTGGGTGGGTCTGGTGTCATCATTCGCAGAGCGGTAATCACAAAATACACCAAGGAGAAAGAAATAACTACGTCAGGAGGAAGGAGCAGCACCTCTGTGTGCAAATACAGTTCTGTTTCACCAACCCCAGCCCCAAAACGCACCCTCTGGGGGAGCAGAGGGGACAGAAACCCGCGCGGTGAGGCTGGTCCCCGCGCCTCAGCCCTGCGCTCGGAAAACCGCTCTCCCGCCTCCTGCCTTTGATCAGAGGATGGGTTTCTCTGCCGGCTGCTCTCGGTGCTGTGGGTTTCCAGCGGGAGGTGGGGAAGCGCAGTCAGCCTGACCCTCCCCTCCTCGGATCTGTCATCAGCAACAGAAAAATACTTCCCGTCCCCCAAGTTACTCAGCCTGAATCCTGCAGGATCTGCCGGGGCGGCAGGATGGCAGAGCAGCCCTGCCCGCCGCCCGCCGCCCGCCCTCCCCGGCAGGACACTGTCCCCCAGATGGGTCCCACGGCCGGCCCCGCACCCCCGGGACCCCAAACCCACCCCAGGGACAAGTGGAGCAAAAAAATGGATTTCCTCCTCTCGGTCATCGGATTTGCTGTGGATCTGGGCAATGTCTGGAGGTTCCCTTACATCTGCTACCAAAACGGAGGGGGTAAGGACAACGCTGGGATTATTTAAGTCTTCTCTTGGAGAAAAGAAATCTGTTTTTCACCTTTCCGATGATGAAAAACTCGCTGTTTCTTTTCTTTCTTTGTCTCTGGCTGCTCCTCTCCAGTCAGGGCAGTTTAGAGACCAACCCAACTTCTCCTGACATCTGTCTCTTTTCTCTTTTGTGTCTTTCTTCATTCAAAATCCTCCTCCATTCACTCCTTCCCCGGTGTCATTCACTCCTTCCCTGGCGTGGTAGCAGCTCTAGGATCACAAAGGGGAAAGTCGCACGGTCCAAACTGCATAAAAGGATTAAAAATCGGTGAATTTGGGGTGGGCGGTTTGTACCTTTTGTGATCTTGTGACTTTGTGAAAGCGACCTTTTCCGATGGCTCGCTTTTTAAAATAATCCTCCCAAGCATCCCGGCCGCTTGCCGCAGATCCCGGCCATGCAGCCGGCAGTGCTGGACCCCGCGGAGCAGCCCCGGTCCCCGGGACCGTGTGTCCCCGCACCGCAGGGGGCTGGGGGTGTCCCCCTCCGGTGAGAGGTCCACAGCAAGTTAAGATACAAAAGCTCCGTGAAGAGAAAAAAAAAAAAAAAAAAAAAAAGAAAAATAAATTGAGTAAATGACATGGAAATAAATTGCTTTAAATAGAGCAGAGCAGAAAAACCCCTGGCGTGGAAATTAAAAATGAGGAATGAAAATTTTGTGCTGTTTGCCAAAGCACAGTGGATTTAATTGTGAAAGTCGGTGTTCGGGTAACGTCCTCTACTGCTTGGGAAAATTAGAAGGAGATAATTAGTACCATACTCAAGGCTAAAACGCGGATCCCAGGTGCCCACACTGAAGCACAGTTATTTGTGATTTGCTCCCGCGGGACCAGGAGCAAACTTTCCCCACTCTTCCTGGATGTGGTTCAGGCAGACGCTTTCCTCGCCCGCCCCACGCGCGCGGCAGGGCGAGAAGTTCAAACAGCAGCTCTGGGAAAGGCCAGCCATGGGCCACGCAGAGCGGGAGCACTGATCCAGGCCGGTGGTGGGCTCACCCAGCAGCTGGAGATGTTCCTAGAAGAGAAACCCTTGAGGGGTTGATGGTGGAGAGCCCTCGGAGAGAGGAGCCGTGGGGGTTAAATTAACTAATGCCAACAGGGATATTCTGACGAGCGCAGAGACCAGTTCCAGTTCCAAAAGCTCCATGGGGTACAAGTGTAGCCCTGGTAAAGATGCCATTGTTATGAATAATGCAGATTACAGCGTTAATTACTTGTGTCTTGGGGTGACCATGCATATTCAGTGAGATTTTCTCCAAAACTCTTCTAGACCTGAGAGGTGCTCGGTGTCCCATCCCCTGCACCCTGATGGTTTCTGTTGCTCTTTGCACTGTCCCGGACAAACGATCCCTCCCCGGCGAAGGCTGGGACGCCGGTGGGGACTGACACAAGAGCCCAGGTGGGGCACCGAGCAGGGTCCTCACATCTCCGGACCCCTCTGAACAGACAATTTGTAAAGCATCTTACAAACGCGCGCCCCAACCCCTCGCCCACGCTCCCCCGTGACACATCCCCGCAGCGCTGGGAGGGGTGGCAGCGGCAGCCCTCCATCCGCAGCCTGCCTGCGCTCACCGGCCAGCCTGGGGGCCGCAGTGGT
Organism: Alca torda; assembly: GCA_008658365.1. Lineage (NCBI taxonomy): Eukaryota > Metazoa > Chordata > Aves > Charadriiformes > Alcidae > Alca > Alca torda. Next base: position 30,965,735 of record CM018088.1, on the reverse strand, counting down.
CACCGCCGCTCTGCTCCTCGCCCCGCAGGAGCCTTTCTCATCCCATACACGCTGATGGCTGTTTTCGGAGGGGTGCCTCTCTTCTACATGGAGCTGGCCCTGGGGCAGTTCCACAGAACGGGCGCCATCCCCATCTGGAAGCGCATCTGCCCCATCTTTAAAGGTAAGAGACCTCCAGACCACCACCGCGGGCTTGGGGACCACGCGGTGTTGGTGAGTGGGGCTGTGCAGGTCCCCACAGCCGGCACAGCCCCACAGCCGTGTCCCATGGGACAGGGAGAGGGCTGGACATGTGCAGGCTGCTGAGTCCGCCCGTCTCTTTCCCCAGGCATCGGCTTTGCCATCTGCATCATCGGCCTGTATGTCTCCTTCTACTACAACACCATCATCGCCTGGGCTCTCTATTACTTCTGCTCATCCTTCTCGGGCACCCTGCCCTGGGCGAGCTGCGACAACCCCTGGAACACGCCCGACTGCACCAACTACTTCGGGAGGAGCAACGTGACCTGGACCAACTTCTCCAGGTCCCCCGCCGAAGAGTTTTATACGTAAGTGCACATACGTGGATGATGTGTTTAAGCTGGGGCACATCCCCCTGGAGGCACTCGGGTTTGCTGCGCGGGGAGCAGGACCAGGGGGCCTGGGAGGAGGTACGCTACTGCCCATGGCCATCATGTGGGGGTGCTCTTGGGGGGCTCATGGCCACCATGCCCTGTGCTCCAGGGGAGAGGTGAGCACAGAACTGCCTGCCCAGGGCTGAGCCCGCTCCCCGGCTGCCTGCCAGGGCAGAGCCAGCAGCACCGCGCTGGGTTGAGACCCCCTCCCCGGCCATGGGGATCCCTGTCTGCAGGAGGAAGGTCCTGGAGATCCAAAAGTCCGGGGGGCTGTACGACATTGGGGGGATCCACTGGCAGCTGCTCCTCTGCCTCTTCCTCATCTTCACCATCGTCTACTTCAGCCTGTGGAAAGGGGTGAAAACCTCCGGGAAGGTAAGAAAGAGATGTCCAGCGCCAGCCCTGCCCGGTATGGACATGCTGGAGCCCTGGGCACATGTCGGGGCTCGCAGCCCGGCACGCAGCGTCCCCTCCACGGCCAGGGCCAGGCAGGAGGGACCGAGCCCTGGTGGGGTCTTGCAGCTCACCTGGCTGCTTAAACACGGGTATCGCCTCCTCCCCGCGCCCCTGGGCCACCTGGGCAGCCACCGGCGAGCCGGCCATGGCCGGCACAGGTGGTTTGGGTGCTCGGTGGAGCAGTTCTGCCGGTGCCGGGGGCTGAGGGCTGCCTCTCTCCAGGTGGTGTGGGTGACCGCCACGCTGCCCTACGTCGTCCTCCTCGTCCTGCTGGTCCGGGGGGCCACCCTGCCCGGCGCCTGGAGAGGGGTTGTCTTCTACCTGCGCCCGGACTGGGGCAAGCTCCTGAGCACCGCGGTGAGTGTGCGGTGGGACATGTCCCCCCGGCTCTGGCTGCACCCAGACCCCCTCTCCCCCGCGGACACCCACCCCTGCCCAGGGTCTAGCCCCACGGCAGGCCATGGGGCCCCTGTTCCTACAGAAACAAGATGCCCTGGACAGGCTCTTGGAAATGTAAATCTATAATTGAATCACCCATCTCATTGCCGCTGGGTTTTGTTTGTGCTGTGTTCTCTCCCCCGGCCTGACAATGGGCTTCATGTGGGTAATTACCAGGCGGTACTTGAGAATTCTCATTAAAGGTAATCAGGCCCTCACTGCCGTGATGAACCTTCCCAGGCAGGAGTGGGGACGGGGGTCTTCGACTTTGTCCCCCCTCCAGGCCTGGGGGAGCACAGACGCCATTGCTTAATTCTGCTACTGCAGGACCCCAGGGGGGAAACGAGCTCGCTCTGTCCCACGGCAGGTCCCCTGCCCTGGGGACATCTCATGGGGGGACGAGGCAGGCAAGAGAGATGGTTTGGTGGCATGTACCAATAAGGACCCCGTCCCTGTGCCATGGGGTGGGCACACCACGGAGTGGGCACACCGTGGGGCACCTCCCGACCCCGTCCCGGCCCCGGGAACCCCCTGCCTGTTCTCCAGCCTGCCTGTTGCTTCTCCTGCCAGGTTTGGGTTGATGCTGCTGCACAGATTTTCTTCTCCTTGGGCCCTGGATTCGGTGTCCTCCTTGCTCTGGCCAGTTACAACCATTTCCACAACAACTGCTACCGGTGAGCTCCCACAGCCGTGGGTCCCCGCGGGCACGGGGGCTGCGCCGGCCACGGCTGTACTGGAGCCACATCCCTGTGCCCCGTGGCCGCAGGCTGAGCATCTTTCCCCATTTTACTGGTGGTTTTGGTGCACGGGGCCAGGCGAGGGAACTGGTGCGGGTGCAGGCGACCAGAGCAGTTGAGTCGGGGTGAGAGCTGCACTGGAGGGGGGGCCGGTTCTGGCGCAGGACACGTCTCCCTGCTTTCTGCCTTCCAGGGACGCGCTCGTCACCAGCGCGGTGAACTGCCTCACCAGCTTCCTCTCGGGCTTCGTCATCTTCACCGTGCTGGGCTACATGGCTGAGATGAGGGACGTGGAGGTGGAGGATGTCGCGAGAGATAAAGGTTCGTCTCCCTCCAGTGTCACTGCCCCGTCCTGGCCCTGCGGTGTCCCGCTGCCCCAGGGCTCTGTGTCCCCGCGGTGGGTGGTGGCTGGTCCTGGGGTCTGCCGGGGCACGGGGGCTTGTGCCTGGCAGCGGTTCCCAAGAGCGGAGGGCAATGAGATGTCCGGTCCCTGTACCTCATCCGGGGCCAGGCACGGCCACTCTGCCTTTGGGGCATCTTCCTCGAGCACGTTCCCACCAGCACCCAGGGAACAGCAAACCAAACCCGTGTCCCCTCCTAGGGCCGAGCCTCCTTTTTATCACCTACCCTGAAGCAATTGCCAACATGGTGGGATCCACTTTCTTTGCCATCATATTCTTCCTGATGATGATAACACTGGGACTGGACAGCACGGTAGGTGCCTCTGCGGAGCCCGGCAGCACAGATCTGCAGCCTGGGGCCATGTCCTCAGTGGGGACCGGGGATGGCCATGTCCCATGGCTAATAGCGGGGTGACAAGGGGAATTACGGCCTCAGGAAGGAGGGCTCCAAGATGGGGATGGAGGGCTTCCAGCCCTCCAAGCACGGGAATGGAGGGAGCACCGCACCATCGTCTCCAGTGGGTCTGAGCTGGCCTGCCCCAAAGCCCATTGGAGGGGACGGTCACCCCGGAGGGACGGAACAGGATGGGACGCCCCCGCTCTGCTCACGGGCAGAAGGGGCCTTGGGGGGAGCAGGTTTTCTCTAAGAGCGTGACTGTCCCCACGTCTCATTTCTCCACCCCACGCTGGCGTTTCCTCTGCAGTTTGGGGGCTTGGAGGCCGTGATCACGGCCGTGATGGACGAGTACCCCCAGGTGCTGGCCGGGCGACGGGAGCTCTTCGTCCTTGGCCTCATCACAGTCTGTTTCCTGGGCTCCCTGAGCACCCTCACCTACGTGAGTACCACCGGGCACCGCTCCCGTCCCCCCCACACACCCACTCGTTCCTCCAACAACCCCCTGGTGCGGGACTTTGCCAAAGACGTTCTCCGCATGCCCGCGGGGTCTGCAGCCGCCCTCCCCTCCCGTGTGCTCTTCCAGGGGGGAGCCTACGTGGTGAAGCTGCTGGAGGAGTTCGGTGCCGGCTGCTCAATCCTGGCAGTGGTGCTACTGGAAACGATAGCTGTCTCCTGGTTTTACGGTAACAAGCTGCCTCTGTTATGAAAAACATCCTGTATTTAACCTTATGTGTAAATGCCAGGGGGTTTGGGGGGAAAAAACACACGTGGCTCCTGAGGAGGCTGGGATGGGGTATGGAGGCGTCATGCCTGCATCCCTCTACCCATGTCCTCCGTGGGTCTCCGGGGCCGTGACGGCTTTCTCCTCCGGCAGGGATACAGAGGTTCTCCCACGACGTGAAAGCCATGCTCGGCTTCACCCCGGGGATGTTCTGGAAGGTGTGCTGGGTGGCCGTCAGCCCTGCCTTGTTAGCGGTGAGTATCTACAGCCCCAATTAAAGACCGGGTTCTCAACCCGGCTCTGAACGCCCCGCGGAGGAGCTGCTCTTCCCTCGCGGCTGCTGCTGCTGCCCAGCTCCCGGAGCGCCCGCGCTGCTGATCGCTGCTCCCCTCTTGTTTGCCCGGGGTGAAGGAGCTGCCGGGAGGCCGGACCGGGCTCCTGGCCAGGGCTGTAGGAGCTGGTGCCAGCTGCTCTGGCCACGGGCAACGACAAGCTGCCCGCAGCCCCTGGGACAGCAAGTTTCACCAAGAAAAGGAGCTGGAAGTACATTTTCCAGCCTCTTCTGCAGCTCCGGGGCGAAGCTGGGAGCTGGATGCTCACACAAGCACAAGCGCAGCCTTGTTTCATCCCCCTGGTCCGCGGTGGCCTGCGCTCCTGCATGGGGACGGCACCGCGGCACCACGCGCCGGGCCGGATCTGGCCCCTTTGAAATGCCAGCTCCCCCGGCACTTCAAAGGCTGCCGTCTGCAGAGGCAGAGGGGTCTAATCTCGCCGGATCTGCAGGAGAAGAGGCCTTGTGAGGATTAATTACAGCTCTAAGCGCTTCGCCCAGGTTATTAAGAGAGAAGTATTATAATCAAAGCAGACAGCGAATGATTTCATTTCAGCACGGGGACGTGCAGCCTTTGCCGGCCACCGTCTCGGTGGGGTTTGTTAGACGAGGACCTCCCAGCCCAGACCTAGCGAGGGGTGGCAGTCTGGGAAATGTCACCGCAACGTCCAGGCTGGCCTTTCGCGGTTAGGAAAGCGGCGGTGGCAGCGGGACGCAGACGGCGTTAACCTACGGGATGAGTCGGCGTCTGGGGGGGATTTCACGGCTGGTCTGCTCCCCACGGGGAGCCGACGGGGCTGATCCACCGGGGATGCCACGAAAGAGCTTTCCTGGCTACCCGTGTCACATGCACGTGGGTTTTGGGGGCTGTACAGCCACCTGGCTACTGCCCTGTGCCTGCTGTGGCCCGCAGCGGGGCACGTCCTGCCGTGGTCCGGCCCCAGGAGCATCCTTCCCTGAGGGGCTCCGCTTCGTTCATTACAGTTCATAGTCATCAGCTCCCTCCTGGACCAGCCGCCTCTGGCGCTCTTCGACTATCAGTACCCCGAGTGGAGCATCTCGGTGGGGTACCTCATAGGAGCATCGTCCTTCATCTGCATCCCCTTCTACATGGTGTACAAGCTTGTCTGGACGCCGGGGTCTCTCAAGCAGGTCAGGAGTGCGACAGGCAGCCCTGGGACCCCCGTGCGGGCTGGGGGTGGGCAGGGACCCCCTCCTGGGGAGAGACGGAGACCGGCGAGCTGGGCAGATGGCTGACGTGTCCTCAGCATCTTCGTTCACGTGGCAATTAAATCACGCCTTGGGGAGCTGCTTGGAATAGGGCTGAGAGGAGCATGGCTCGATGGCCTGATCGTTTTCAGTCATATTTCTGAGGCTGGGATTTTGGCTGGGCCAGGAGGCGTCGGGGCTGCGTCAGCACGGCCCTGGAGGCAGGAGACCGTCCCCAGCTGTCACCCCTCCCCTCACCCCATTTTTGGGACACCCTCTGCCCGCTGCGGTCTGCTGCAGGCTGACACAGCCCCGGCCCCGCAGCCAGCAAGATCCTGGCGGGGACGGCTTCGGCACCCCGGTGCGGGAAGGAAAACCATTGCCTTTTTTTCTTTGCCTGCTCACACCCTGCAGCGCCTCGCCGTCTGCATTCGGCCGGAGAAGACCACACGAGACCCCCAGGCAGAGGCGGTGTGCATGTCACCCGTCCCGTAGCCCGGCGGCACATCCAGGGGACGCAGAGACTGCTTCGGCTTCCTGCTCCTGCCCCGACAAAGCAACGGGGCGGGCAGAGAGAAGCTGCCGTCACCTTCCTCACAGCAACCGGCCCCTCGCCTCTCCCCCGGCGGCCGCACGTGCTGGTGGCGGCTCCCCGGCCACCGGCTCCCGGCGTGTCCGAGCATCTCGGTGGAAGCGGCACGGCCGGCATGTGCTGGAGCCTGTTCTCGCTACGGGCTGGAAAATCCTCCGATCCACAGTGGGGAGAACGGGACCCGGTTCTCAGCCCCGAGAACTGAGTCCCGCCGGGCTGGAAGGCAAGGGCCAAACTCCTCCGTTTTGGAGGTGAGACCCCAGCTCCTGGTGCGGACGGCGGCGCAGCTGCGGAGGGATTGCCTCGGGGCGAGCAGTGCCCCCCTTTAGCTGTGCCGTGTAAAATAAAGCTGGGATCGGTTGCGAGGAGACCAGGCGAGGGAGAGGAGCCAGGGCTCGCCGGGCTGTGTTCGCTGCGGCGAGAGCACGAGGCTGGGCGGGGGGCGCTGGGGGGCTGCTGCTGTCACGATACACAAATCATACAACCACAGAATGGTTTGGGTTGGGAGGGACCTTAAAGATCATCTCATTTCACCCCCTGCCCTGGGCAGGGACACCTCCCACCAGCCCAGGTTGCTCCAAGCCCCGTCCAACCTGGCCTTGAACCCCTCCAGGGATGGGGCAGCCACAGCTTCTCTGGGCAACCTGGGCCAGGGGCTCACCGCCCTCACAGCCAAGAATTTCTTCCTCAGATCTCATCTAAATCTCCCCTCTTTCAGTTTAAAACTGCTACCCCTTGTCCTATCATTGCACTCCCAGATAAAGCCCCTCCCCATCTTTCCTGTAGACCCCCTTTAGGTACCACCTTCTGTTGCAAAGAGCAAAAGTCCGGTAGAGGAAAAAAAAAAGTCTGAGAAAAGCGGTGGCCTCCAGCACTTGAAGAAGACCCGAACAGATCTCATTTTAAAACCAAGTATGGGGGTCAGGGTAAAGCAGCCCCCGCGCTGGCGTCAACCAGCCACGTGCCGTCTGTCACGGCTCCCCAGTAATGTCACACCGCTTCCAGGGCAGCTCACCATTTCTCAGCAGTCATTAGGCCCATTAAGCACTTTCCAGCGCCACCACGTTCACCACCACGTTCACCACCACGGTGGAGGCAAAGCAGCAGCTCCCGGCCGGTGTCTCAGCCGTGTGCTGATCTACCGCCGTGACCCCTCACCGTCCCCTCCCGGCGGCTCCCGGCGCCCAGAGCTGGGGGTGGACACGGGGCTGGGGGAGCACATGGGGATGGGGGGGAAACATGGGGCTGGGGGGGGGACATATGGGGCTGAAGGGGGCATGGGGCTAGGGGGGACACAGGGCTGGGGGGGGACACATGGGGCTGAAGGGGACACGGGGATGGGGGAACACATGGGGATGGGCAGGAAACATGGGTCTGGGGGACACATGGGTCTGGGGGGGACACATGGGGCTGGGGGGGACACAGGGCTGGGGGGGAAACATGGGGCTGAAGGGGACACGGGGATGGGGGAGCACATGGGGATGGGCGGGAAACATGGGGCTGGAGGGGAAACATGGGGCTGGGGGGGACACATGGAGCTGGGGGGGACACATGGGGCTGGGGGGGACACATGGGGATGGGGGAACATAGAGCTTGGGGAGCACACGGGGCTGGGGGGGACACGGGGCTGAAGGGGACAGGGGGCTGGGGGAGCACATGGGGACGGGGGGGACACGTGTGGCTGGGGGAACATAGAGCTTGGGGAGCACACAGGGCTGGGGAGGGACACATGGGGCTGAAGGGGACACAGGGCTGGGGGGGAAACATGGAGCTGAAGGGCACATGGGGCTGGGGGAGCACATGGGGATGGGCGGGAAACATGGGGCTGGGGGGGAAACAGGGGGCTGGGGGACACACGGGGCTGAAGGGGACATGGGGCTGGGGAGCACATGGGACTGGGGGGACATGTGTGGCTGGGGGAACATAGAGCTTGGGGAGCACACGGGGCTGGGGGGGGACACACGGGGCTGGGGAAGCACATGGGGCTGAAGGGGACACGGGGCTGGGGGAACACATGGGGCTGGGGGGGAAACATGGGGCTGGGGGGGACATGGGGCTGGGGGAGGCACATGGGGCTGAAGGGGATACAGGGCTAGGGGAGCACATGGGGCTGGGGGGACATGGGGCTGGGGGGGACACAGGGCTGGGGGGACACACATGGGGCTGAAGGGGACACGGGGCTGGGGGAGCACATGGGGCTGGGGGGGACACGTGTGGCTGGGGGAACATAGAGCTTGGGGAGCACACAGGGCTGGGGAGGGACACATGGGGCTGGGGGGGACAACACATGGGGCTGGGGGGACATGGAGCTGGGGGAGGACACATGGGGCTGGGGAAGCACACGGGGCTGGCGGGGGACACATGGGGATGGGGGGGACAACACATGGGGCTGGGGGGACATGGAGCTGGGAGAGGACACATGGGGCTGGGGAAGCACACGGGGCTGGCGGGGGACACATGGGGATGGGGGAACATAGAGCTTGGGGAGCACACGGGGCTGGGGGGAGACACACGGGGCTGGGGAAGCACATGGGGCTGAAGGGGACACGGGACTAGGGGGGGGCACATGGGGCTGGGGGGAAACACGGGGCTAAAGGGGGAGCACGGGGCTGGGGGCGCGGCGGGGAGACCATGGGCACACGGGGGTGCGGGGACGAGCCGGGGCGAGCACCCGCGGCCGGCGGGTCCCGGCGGGCGCCGCCCACCCCCGGTCCCCCCAGTCCCCCCGTGGCCCCGGAAGGCCGGAGCGCGCCGGGGGCGGGGCAGGAAGGGGCCGGGCCGCGGCGGGCGCACAAAGGCCGGTGGCGGACGGGGCCGGGGGGGTGTGGGGCTGCCATGGCGCTGGCGGCGCTGCGGGGCTGGGCGATGGCGGCCGTGGCCCTGCTGGCCCCGGGCGCGGCGGAGCAGCGCAGCCGGCCCTACGCCGTGCTGCAGAAGCAGAACCTGGGTAAGGAGCGGCGGGACGCGGACGGGTTACGCATCTTGGGCGCCTTTCTGCTTTGTTTTTCCTTTTTTTTTTTTTAAAAAAATTATTTTTAATTATTTTGTTTTAAAGCTAATTTTGGGGAATGCCTTGGCGGGGGCGGGGGGGTGGGTGCATTCAAACCCTAACCTGTGCTCCTCCCGCAGTGCTGCTGGGCAGCATCCTCAGCGCCCTGCTCCTCACCATCATCCTCATGGCCGTCTGCGTCTACAAGCCCGTACGGCGGCGGTAGCGGAGCGGGACCCGGCGGCGTGGGGGGGAGATGGAGGGGGGAAGAAGCGCTGCCGGTCCCTGCCGGCCCCCCGAGCCCTCCCGTCCCGTCCCGCCGCCTCCTGCCAGCGGCGGGGGATGCCCCGGTGTCGTGTGTGTGGCTCCATCGTGACGTCGCTTTCAAGGACAGTGTGGCTGGGGGCTGGAAATCAGCCCCCGGGCCTCGGCGAACTGGCTCCCGGGAGCCGCCGCTGCCGCAAGCCCGGGTGGGTGCGAGCAGGGGCTGTTCCACGCACCTTCCTCCCAAAAGGCAGCGTTTTGGCGATGCTGATGTGATGCCGTGTGCCGGCGAGCATCGCCCCGGCGTGCCGGGACCACGACGCCAGTTCCCATCAGTGCCAGGAGCCATCCTGGGTTGGCACAAGGACGCAGCCAGACTAACGCCACCCCTGTCTGTCCGGCCAGCACGTGCACTTGATTACACCACCATCTAGTTTTGCTTTCTGGTTAATTCAGTCCCATGCACGCTTGAGCAGACTTTAAAAATAGTCCGAAGGCGAAAGCAGAGCCGTGGGGGTCCGGTACGTGCAGAAATACCGAAGCGTGAGCAGACCCCAGTGCAGCCGTGCAGGGACAGGCTTGTCATTCCTGACGTTATTTGCTTTAACTCGTAGCCAAACAGCCACAAACTCGCACCCGAACAGCCGCGCTGAACCCGTTACCTACCGGGTCGCAGGTGAGAGTTTCCCGTTTGCGCTGAACCCTCATCTCACGGGTGGATTTGTGCTCCCAAACAGGCTACTGCCCACCTGGGAACGGGAGCCTCCCAAAGCCCACAAGCCAGGCAGGCGCCTGGGACTGCTGGGCTGGGGCTGTCTGGAAGCACCCCACGTTTCGGCTCCGGACGGACCAGTTCCGTGCATTTTCAGTAACAAAAATTCAAGTGTTTACACTGAAATCACACTTGCGTATGAATGCTGCTATTTTCGTTTTGCACTGCTGAGTAGTAACTGGATTTTGCTTATTAAGTATTGCTCTGGTATTTAACATAGGAAACATAGTAATTTATTTAGTATTTTAAAACTTAACTTCCAGAACAATTGTGTTGACTGGTTCTCTAAAGCTTTGTGCCGCATCCGATGCGTTTTCTGTTCAGTTTGTGTCCGAGGACGCCGACCGCTCTCTGTGAGGGGGGATTTTCTTTGCTGCTCTGTTAGTACCGTGACAGCAGGGGGCTGGCCTGGGACAGATCTAGTTACTAATCGAAGTGAAACGCGAGTGAGGAAGCAAGGTGACACCCTTCTGTTGCTTTCTGAGCCTTCTTTTTGATCACCAAGTCCTGTATCACTGATTTTTCTCGGTCCTTCTGGTGTAGAACTTGAGCCTGTGCTGTTCGGGGAGGCGGGTGGGGGGGGGTGGATGGTGTAGTTTGCAGCTCCAGCTCCGGGTTTCCCGGGAGCAGCGTTCCTGTTCGCGTTCATTCTTTGCTCCCTGCTCTGTCTCTTTGTACAAATAAAAAGCTAAGTAAACAACCCAGCACTCTTTTTATTTATTCGTGGATGTTCTGTTTGTTATTAACTCGGCTGTAGCCGTATGATGGGATGAGGCGCTCCCCTTTTCCCACCTCTCATCATCCTGCAGTTCTCGCCCCCGTTCCAAGGGTGAGGGGCAGGACAGTGATGCCAACAGCTGGGTGAAGCCCCCGTTTTCACGGATGGCTGTTAGTTAACAGTAAACCGAAGCTGTAAGCTCACCCTGCACCCCTAGTGCAGCCCCCCCGCAGACATTAACAGGTCAAGCCCAGCGACGCAGACTATTTTGACGCAAAAGTCAGCCAGCGTAAGGATTTCCAAGTTAACCACATCAGGAATTATCCTTGCACGTTGAAACACCAGTCCAAAAGCACAAGCAAGTACGTACTCGGTCTGACTTTCAGGAACGGATACAAACAGCCCTGTGGAAACAGCATCAATTTAAAGAACTTTCAAACCTAGTTGTGGTTTTAGAACAACCCTCCAAGTATTCGTAATTCTTGAGCTTCCGCTTTCCTTTGTAAGCCTCAAGCTTCCACGGAAAGAGAAGCTGGGACTCGGCTTTTATCCAGAAGCCTCAGCATTAGTACCAAAGATACTCTGCAACCCTCTGCTGATCTTATCGCTATTGCTCACAAAAAGGTAGATACAGAAACTAATCCGGGGGGGCGAGTCCTGCCCCCACCTTGCCTTTCACTGCCTTGGAACAGTCTGCGTGGTCCTGACCCCTCCTCGCCAAACAGGGCGACTCACAGGTCACCTGAAAACGTCAGAAAAGCGTTTCCAGGGATTAGGCGTCTGTTTCAGACTAAACCAGAACTATCCTTGATACGTTCATAGACGATAACGTCACCTTTAATGTACAAAGAGGCAGATAAGGAGAATTATTAAAAAAGACTCCAGTTACCACGTTAGAAAAAAATACTGACGGGCGTAGTGTAACATCCCGCAGCATCTTTGGTTTTCCTTCCAGCACACGCAGAGCAGAAGATACTTTTTACCCACTTTTGTAGTGTAAGATGTAAGCCAGGGTTTAAGAAAAGCAGTAGCTGTTCCAGGGAAGCAGGGCCTTCCAGTTTAGATGGAATGACGGAAGTGTCACAGAAAGCAAAAATAAAACACCCCAAACCACCCAAATTTTATTTTTTTTTTTTTACAGTCCCAGACCAAGAATCAGGAGCGCAACAGAAGTTGAACCGAAACTGCTCGATATCCTTTAGTTAATAAAAACCAGAAAAAGGCAGCCTGAAAAAAAAAAAAAAGTTATTTCCCCAGCCCTTGTAACTTTGGAAATGCTTCATAGAAAAAAAAAAAAAATAATCAGCATCAGACAGCTGGTTTTATAAAGGCAACAGCACTCTTTATTTCCACTGGAGGAAAAAACCACAGTTTCATCTCCTACCTCACGACTTTGTCAAGAGCTCAATGCAAAGCTTATTCCCTTTTTTTTTTCAACTGCGGAAGTCGCAGTAATCCCCTTTGCAAGGAAAGATGCAGTTCCAACATAGACCACTGCCACTGTGCAAGAAAGTCACCATTCCTGCAGACACCACGTAAGCTAATTTAGGGATGCAAGCTGTATCCTTACAGAAAAACGGTGCAGATCTACCAGTTCTAGTGTACACTGAAGGAATTTTAATCATTTGCTATGTAAAACAATGGATTATTGGTTTAAAATAGGGTTCCGAGCTACCAACTATCTCACTGGTTATGATCAAGTCCATTTTGTCATTATTTTTATACTGGTTAATAGTTGGTCACGCAGAACCGCCCTGTTTCGCCCAAGGAACAAGTGCAGGATTAGGTAGCAAGGTCAGACCATGTGTACCATAGATTTTTTTCACACTTCTGCCAGCCAGAACCGAGGAATATTGCTCACATTTAACTACTATAAGGCTTTCCCGTGGATGTACGTTGTGTACCTGTGGAGTGCACTTGAGAGTCACAGTGTAAGTACTGTAAACACTGACAGAAGTGCAGATAAAATAGCTACAAATATATCGTATGACGAAAGACCTGAGGAAAGCTGGTTAAAACATACTTGTGATCTGTTACAATACCATTTTTATGAGCGTAGTCATACTGGCTTGTTTTAAAATCAATAAAAATACTCAGATAAAAAAATATATGCATTCACATGAAGGATGAGCATTTGAATTTTAAAAAGCAACACACGTTTCCCTTTCAGATGACAGAATTAAAACTCACCTTCCAATAAGTATACATTAAAATTTCACCTGAATTCTTTTCTATTTGAATTTAGCACCCACACACAGGCACGCAACTCATGCACACACACCGAGTGATCGCGAAGAAGCACCTGTATCTATCGCTTGTTTTCTTGCTGCCCTCTGGCTACGGGAACTAGCTGGTTTTGAATCGCTGCAGAAACTGCTACTTTACTGGACAGATGGTCCCATTTTAGGATCTAAAATTTTACTGGCTACGTGTTTCGTCCTTTTTCAAAAAGCACTAGTTTAATCTTGACTTGGATTAGCTGTTCAAGTAGGAAATTATCCCTCTCAAGCAGGAGCACGTGATAAAATCTCAGTAACTAGAGAAGAGATAATCACATATAAAAAAAACTAACAGAAGACATCTGTCAGCATGGTACTGTCAGCACGAAGAACTACCGTGTGTGTGTATATGCATATAGATACTCTTCCACGTAACAACTGGAAGAAACAAACAATGGCTTTGAATTATTCAGAAATGACTAAGCAGATGAGTATTTCTTTGGTAAGTTAATGAAGTTTCCCTCCTGAACTCCCCCATAAATCAGGTTTTCAGGCTTTACTGCAATCCTATGTCCCGATGCTAAGCAAAATTTCCATCTGCTCTTCAATAAATACGTTTAGGTAAAAACCTTTCCTTCAAAGCTGAGACCGCACGACCGGGGAGCCAAACGCAGAGTCCCATGATCTGAAACTCCCTCAAACAAAAATAAATCAGCTTTTTTTTGTAGCTGATGATGCCAACTTAGAAGGCAGGTGAAATGTTTACTTAAGCAATCCAGGAGTGATCTTCAGACTGATAGCTCTGAAAGCCTTCAGTTTTATGCAGATTTGGTCAACCTCATTTCAGGAGATCGCTAAGGAGTTATTTTTCCACAAGAGAAAGCTGTAAAACTTGCTGAAGCTCTGCGTCTTCCTCTTCACGACGTTGCTTCTCCCGTTCCTCCTGCTCTCGGACTGACAACTCCATGGCAAGCTGTAAGTCCTTTTCAAAACTGGAAGGTTCACTGGGGGTGCTGCCGTGTGAGTTACCCGAGCTTGTGAGATAGCTCTCCTGCAGTGCCCTGAAGGAGAAAAAGAACTTCAAGAAGCAAGAGAGACAGAGCCCATTTTACATTTCCTGCAACGACCCTTCCTAGCAGCTGTTTTCTAACTGCAAACCTGAAAATCGCCTCCTAGAGGGCAGCAAGCAGTTTTCAGGATAAGGGACAAGTTGTTCTAACAGTCGTAAAATTCCCAACGTAAAACCTCTTGTTTGAAGGTTCCTCTGAATCTTTCATACATGCTAACACAATTAAATTTTCAATGGGCTTCTAAAACCATTCTCACCTAGTTTAAAGGTAACACCATTTCCAAGTACAAAAAAGCCAAGAGGATGTATTTCTTCGCATGCACAAAGATTTCTCTGCACTGAAGTGCAGGAACACACCACAGATAACAGACCATATTCTCAAGGGTCCATTAAATATATGCCGCTAAATTTTTTAAGGATGACATAATGATTTTGAAAAGAAGGAAGAGTTACCCTGAAGCGTGCAGCATCTCATAAACAAACATTCAACCCAGAGGAACCAAATTCACAGTTTAAGAGCAGAAGGACTGTGTTTATTTGTTGGGTAAAGAATCTGTTACGTGCGCAGACCAGTCCCACAGCTGAGCTAAAGAGCTACACTGATTTGGGGTAAGATGCCCAGTTTAGAGTCCTTATTTCTTGGAAAAGTAAAAGTTAGAAGCAGCACAATTACTTCGCGCTACTCGTGGATGTATTTTTGCTCTGTCACTGCATGTCTTGACGTGAAAAAAATTAGTTACCTCTGATACTGTATATTGAAGTCCTGTGAATAGGCAACTGCTCCATTGGAATGCACCCCCACTTCCTAGAAATGGGGAAAGACAAGACAATTCCACAACGGTTAACAGATGCGCAGTGCAACTCACTGAAAGGTAACTCTCAAATAACTCTTATTTCTTCTTTGAAATACATTACTGTATTTTTCTATTCTGGGGTTGCTGGAAAAATAGGTCCTACATCGGTTTAATTCAGAGATGCAGCTATCGCTGCATAGTCCTTGTCAAAACTGTCGGATCTGCACTGCACGTTTTACAGCACACTTACTTTATTTCCACCGGATTCCAACAAACTCTGCTGAATGGCAAACTGCATGATCTCGTTATCCTCATCCTGCACATGTATGTTCCTACCGTCATCTTGGATGTGGTAAGATTTGGGGATCTCAAACACCGACTGGTCAACCTCGAAATTCGCACCTACAGAAGACAAATATAGTTCCAAACATGGCACAGGGTATTTTTACAAGTTGTGACTTAAAAAGTTCTCATGAATGCTGATGCATGATTAAGTTAACTCCAAAAATTCAGCTAAACCACCTGGCTAGATATACCAACAGGCTTCGAAAGTCTTCTGCGGCAAACAAGCACAGCAGTAAGACAGAACGCAGAGTCTTCCTTTAGGATGCTGGCAAGTTATACAAATAAAACCAGCGTGCGGCAGAGCGCTAAGGTGGCTGAACTCTGACAAAACCAGATGGGGAAAAAATGGTTGCTAAAGATAAATGCCGCAGTGGCTCTTCTGAGGTTATTTCTGATGAATGGGTCTGTAATAGCTCACAGGACAGAGTATCACTGCGTATACGCAGTCATGAGCATCCTACTCAAACGCAATCCACTCTTTTCTGAAAGAGCATGCAGACTTCGCAGTCACAGCAATTCCGCTTCCCATAGCAATAGCTTGCACCAGAATTCAGACCTCAAAATACTTGGGGAAGCTTGCTAGAGCTCAGTTTAGTCAGCTTGGCAGGCACGGAATGGGCAGAATGGGTCGGTATGGTCAGTATCAGACACTCCACACCAGCTGTAACACACCGCAGCTCCCTCTCACCTGTGAATGTTTCATTCTCTGCAGTTAACCCATCTCTCTCTTCTGTGCATCCCACTGACAGAAATGTAAAAAGATGCTATCGCTGCATCTTCCACTCCTTACCTGAATCACACTGTGCACCTCCAACCATTTGTGACGTTGTCTTGTCGGCTGTCCTGCAGCCATTGACATTCTCAAATGTAATTCGGGCATTCAGCACATGAAATAAGGGAATTTCTGTAACAGAGAGTACAAGATTTCTATTAAAAATGTAACTCTTTCATGCACTTCCACACCTATAGCCACATCAAACCCTAACATATTTGTTGAATATATTCCACAAGCAGCATCCCGTAATGACAAAGTATATAGTAACTAATTTCACCAAGAAGTTGCCCTTAGTCATCCTCTCTCTCTAAATCTCCTATTCTATATTAAGATTTACCAAATCTAAGGCACCGAAGCTAAGAAGAAAGGGCTAGCAACAGCCCATCCTTACTGAAATGATACTGTCTCTGAAATTATACTTCTGTACAGGTCATTCAGAATTTGGATTCAATGACCCCAGATGCACAACACAATGTACATTTGGGTTCTCAGTTCTAGATACCGGTGAGATGACTAGTAAAAAACTAACATGACTTTTGTAAATATATGCTGCAAAACAATAGAAAGAATGGAAATGAAGAAGAAGCTACAATAAAAATTGCTAAACGTTACCAATTTTAACAGGAAATCCTGGTGGAAATTCCAGAGTGATGAAATCCCTAAGTCTGGCGAAATGAGCACTAGTTCTGGCCATCAGATCAATGATTGGAGTGACTTGTTCCATAAGAGACAAGGGGAACTCTTCACTCATCCACAAGGTTGCTTTAAATCTTAAAGAGAAAGTTGCATAAAAACATCCTAAGTTTACAGTTTAGGAACAGATGCAAAGCAAAATACATAACATTGTCACCTGCTTCGTACATTTCAGAGTCAGAACAGTTACTGCTCTGAGAAACCGAACCACGTTCCCGGACAGACTAAAGGCAAAGCACAGGAGGTTACTAACAAGACACAGCACTAGTCCAAACGTTTTCTTTGACTTAGTGGAAGAAAAATTACTCTATAGATAAATAATTCAAGATCTCTCTTTTGAATAATTCTGGAAGCTGGGGGAAAACCACACTGGATATCTGTAAAAAGGGTTTCCAGAGGTTAGATGACTGGGAAGAGACAAATTAGAAATAGTTAAAATTTTATTTCTCACTTCTGCGTTCGAATGGTGACTTCCTTCGGTCTTCCTATGTCTCTACCTTTCAAATCAAATTCTGGGTCAAAGTATTCTTCCAGAGTAATAGCAGTAGGATTATTACTTGTGGCATACTCTGTTGTCTTGGTCGTACTCTATAACGAAAAACAACATAAAAAAACCCCAAAAACCAACACAAAAGTACAGAACAAACAGACAGTGGCTACTATAAGAAACTTTTAAGCTACCTCCTGTGATGTAAGACATTCTCTATTTTAGACACCAGTGAGACATAGCCATTAATACAAGGGCACATGTTTAGACTGCTTTCTATTGAGGTTAAAAATCTCCAAGCATTTTAGACACAGGAAAATCTACTTAAATACTTTAAAGCTAGAAACCGACCGGCGATGTAAACATAAGCTACAGCATTTCTAGGCTCCAAATCCTTTATTAAAGGCAAAATTTTGATGGGGTATTTTAAAGAAAAATCTCTAGATCTGTGTAAGACCTGCAATGCCATCCTGATACACAGCCAGCAGCTGGTGAATCTATTATCTACCTTTCTTAATGCAGATGCAAGGCAGTTGCTAAATCTGTATCAAAATCATTATCAACGAGTTTCAGAACAGCGGAGGATAGATGGCTTTTCCCCGAGCTGCTGAAGAGGAGTGTGCTAACACGTCTCTTCACCCTCTTATCATTTCTTTGTCTGGTCATCACCATGCTAGGACTGTCTCCCACCCGCGGCTCCTGCAGGTCCATGGACAAGTCTTCCCAGATTACTGGCAGGTTGCCGCTAAGATCTACGCTTGCTCACATTTATTGCCACTGCTCACATCCCAGCTCTCGCTGTACTAACGGATTCTACGTTCTTTTTCATAAGAGCGTTCAGAAGGAGGTACCTGCTACTCATACAGAGCATTTGAGGGCTTAAAACAAACAAAAACATCCTCAGGGAAAATTTAAATCTCATAATCAAAATTGCTGCCAAACTAAGGAAACAACAGGCAATTCCACACACCTGCAATTCCTATCGGCACAGACCTCTGCACTGCAGTGACCTGTTTTGACACCAAAGACACTCACCTGAGCACCATACTCGTGCTCTACCGTACCCAGAAATGATTCCAGGGGGTTCCTGTCAGCTTCAGGTAACAGGAGAGAAAAAACAAAAAATCTATTACTATTAATTAGCAGTAAAATTTACCTACACACTGGGCTAACAAGCAAGGCTTCTAACCCAAAGTGAAATAAGCCATTCACGTTTCCTGTAAGCTTTATCAGACAAACCCAGGGCCTAAAGCTGACAGTATAAAATGGGTACAATACACAGAACAGAGGCAAAGATTTTTTAGTCGTTTCTATCATGAGCAGACAGCTGTATTATTCACCGTGCCTCCTCTCCTGGGCAAGGCAGGCCAACGAAGGGCAGTGTTTCCATAAAAAGCTACTGTCTGGTCACCCTTTACTCTAGTTTAAATACTAGAAGAAATCAGTGGACCAAAACAAAACGTCCAACCAAACAAAGCCTACATGAATCTTGTAATCATGGCCAAAGCAAGGAAAACACATGAATACATTCCAGAGCAGGAAACAGCATGGAAACATGCAGCTTTTTAAAGCTTTCAATAAACTTTCAACAGTTTTGAAGGGTGGTTCTTCCCTCCAAATACAGCTAGGACAAATACTGATTCCTCTGTGGGCTAGGAGTCAAGTAATGAGCTACCTCAGACACACAACAGGTGAAAGTAAAGCAGGGCAAAGTCAGCAAGAAAAGTGTTTCCCTTGTCTATCTGTCCAGTTCTGCACTCACACAGATGAGGTATCAGAGAGCCAAAAGGTTCTACTTATTTCCACTTATCCTATAGGAAAACTACCTTTATATCTTTTCTTCTCCTCTTCTGTTAAATGTTCTGTTCGTATTTTTGTGACCACATTCACATTGTTTGCAATGTATACCTTTAAAAAAAGAAAAAAGGTATAAGGACAAAACCCCAAAAGCATCATAGGTTAAAAAAAGAGAGTTCTCTCTAGTAAAACACCATGTACACAAATCTAAAGACAGGATAAAGCAGCATACATCTGCCTCTCATTGACAAAGATTTAATCTTCAACATACTGGTGATGAACAGGAAATTCTGCACTTTGATTTTTCTATTTGCTTTGGTATAACGGAAATCCTACATAATATATTCTTGACAGATCTATGACAAGGCTGAAACTAGATACCACCTGCTGGGCAAGCTGACAAAATAAGAAACCCTGCAAATCATACACCAGAGTATCTCCACACAGCATTAATCTTGCCGGCATCCTCTGCCAAAAGAATAGCAAAGGAGTTTGGTCATCAACTTGGACGGCAACAGAAGTCAGCCTTTCAACCAAGTTCCTGGAAAGCACATTTACACACTTGTAAATATGCTTTTCTAACTAACTAAACCAACCTCAAAACTAGACGGGCATTTTCAAGCTTGCTGGAAAGAATCCCCACCTGGGCAGAGATTTTAAGAGAGAACAGGGAAGGAAAGTCAGATAACACTATTTCTAAACAGAGGTCACTCGTAAGACCTTCCAAATTAAATTTCGTGATAGTTTAATTCTGCAGGAACATTAATGAATCCCAATGTCCAACTGAATAGTCCTGCAGTTTTATGAGAAAAACCTTCATATAAATGTAGAAAGCTATTCAGCATTTATTCTTCTGTTAAATGAAATCATAAAACATGGTTTACTGCACAAATTCCAAAACCCAGAGTAAACACAGACTCACGAATCAGGGAAGTTAATTTTTATGACTCTTAACTTAAACTCCTAAACCAGCAAGGCTGTAAAGGCATCTTCAAAAAGATTTCGCTAAAGTGAAATGGAAGACAAAACCAGTGTGACATGGAACAAATCTAAGCAACTGTATAACTCATGAGCATGGTCAGGGTCTTTAATTTACCAGCAGTCTTTTATTACTCGAATTCACGATGCGACTCGTGGCAGCAGAAGCCTGTTATTTCCTTGCAATACTGTTACGAGAGAGTGCTCAAGGCACTTCACCAGTGGGCTCCTCGTCTTTTAAGCACGAATTAATTCAGTTCCAGTTTTCAGATGGAATGGAGTTCTAGCAGTTATGCTAAATCTTTTGCCCCTCTTCTCCTGAAATGCTTTGATCATCCCTCTCCCCTAAAGCCCCCGCTGACGTTCCTGCACAAGCTTGGCAGCCTTGAACTTCCTCTCAACTGCCCAGTTCTGCTGGCAACACAATAAAGCTCTTGATGGGAAGTTTAGAACCTGAAATGTTCAGGAAATAAAGGCAAAACACAGTCACACTTCAGTTAGCTATAACACTTCTTAATTATATAGAACAGGCTTTACCTTTGCTTCATAACCATTTACGCCTTCTGCTTTTTCTGTCCTCCATACCCAGAATCCAGATGTGGTTCTGACAAAAAGTGAACACCACAAGCGTCGATACAGTTGTATTTCTATGCAATCCCCAGCCCATTTTTCTAAAGCTGTTTTTGAACATTTGATAGGTTATTTGATTTTAACCCCAGCCAAAAGCACAGGTCAATCTGTCCTCACACACACCTACCACAAGAGGGCTGAGGAAGTCATGCTGTTTCTGTTCTTATGCAGTCCATGGCCAGAGCCCAGAGGCTCAGACAGAGATTTTAGATTAAGATGTGGATACCTGAGCCACAGGGGAGGATGACAGCCTAAAAACCTACCCAATTAGTTTGTCTGACAGCCTGGGCATGGCAGCTCTTAACATACAGCTTAATTTCAGAAGTAACCTGTCACTGCAGTTTGGGGAACTGGATGATAGGAATACTTCTGTCTAGGAAATCTTAGTTTCTGGACCCGTAGATGCTGCGGTTACTAAGGCTCAGTGAACATCACAGGGACCGTGATTCTGGGCAGCTTTGAAAGGGTACAAAATATTCAGGAGGAAGATGCTGGAATTATACATCTCACTTTGAAAAGACTTGTTTTGTACCATCATGGGGGTTGTTTACTGCATCACAGAGCACTCCAAAAGGAGCTTCATAAAAAGGATTGACTAAGCTGACAGATACCTGCATAAACACGTGTAGTAAACAAGGAAGACAAATATGCGTCTGTGGAAAGACACACTATACACGTATTTTTATTTAAAGTATTAACGTGAGATTTGACTGACTGAGCTACAAGATGCAAGTTCTTGCCCATTAGTTTCGGCACTACACACATGGATTTGGGTGAAACGCGGGCTTGTAATGAGACATTAATATTGATCTCACTAATATGATAAGCCAGAAGCTTTCTGCAAATCAGTTCTTTCAACTGGAAACTTTTTGCCAAGCAATAGTGGCAAGCTGACCAAGCCAAGTTTCTTTGTCTAATGGTATGTGAAGTTCAAAGTAATTTCAGATGTAGCTTTAAAAGTTTTTATTACCAGGGTTTTTGAGAGTTTTTCTTTAAAGTGTTATTGCAAGTATGACCATGTATAATCTTGAAGTGTTTATTTGTTACGAGAATCTTTGTATCTTACCTTTCAAAAGCAATATTTTTTGTATCAAGGCACGTATTAATAATTGGAGAGGTAAGGCGTCTTTCCACATCTTTTCTTTTTGGTGTCATAGATCCCAATGTCAAACGCTTCATGTGTTGGGAAATCTCAAAACGCTCCGTTGTAACAAACTTATCATCATGATTTATCTCAATTAGTTCTGCCCAGCCTCCAGTATCTGTTGGAAATGGTACATCTCAATCTAAAAAAACTTAGCGACAGTTTTCCAGAATGAAAAACTATGTTCAAGTCAAATTTTAGTCTCGTTACCGAATTTTGACCTCAGATTTACTCAAAGGAAAGAAATTAAGCCATTATGTTAAACCACAAAACAGTATCTCTATGAGACACTCACAGAATATAAGTAGAAAACTTTTTTAAAATTCAGTACTCAGCCTTAACAGGTCTTTTTGAACAAAATTGGGATTTCTCACTGTGGTTGACATAGTATTTGGTCATCAGTGGTGGAGACATGCCAAAATATTTACCTTCTCCTTTGAAAATTAAACTACGCCTTCCTCTCTCCCAGCTCATATTTTCAAAGCCCAGTAAAGTGATATCGACACGCAGCTTGGCACCACTTTTCCAGATGCGGCAGACGTCGCTCGGACAAACTCTAGAAACCAGTGGGACTGCAAAAGAAAATGAGAAAAATGTAAGTACAAAATATTCAGAAGACTAAGCTCACGGGAAATCTGAACTCAAGCAGAAGCTATATCCCTGATACAGGATTGCTCAGTACTATGATCATTATTCCAGAGGAGGCGAGATACTGATCCTCTTTAACTTTAAGAGCAATCAGCTTAGGGACAAAACCCACCAATTTAATTTAAAGGTGAACACAAAAAGGAAAACATATTAGTTCAGAATAAAAGATGTGATGGCATAAACCCCATCTCCTAGCAGTCTTAATAGTTAGCTGTTTGGAAAATTAAGTCAACTGTAAGGCCTAGCGTTCACTCCTTTAAAAGAAAAGCAGATACTTCCCAAGTAGTCTGTGCATCTATATATGAGATACGTATCACTGTCTTAATCATTGATAGTCAGAGACTGGTATACAAAACCCCGAGAAAAGTCTTCAGCAATGCTAGCAATAGCTGAAGTCTCCATTAAAAAAAAAAAAAACAACAAAAAACACCAAAAAACCCCCCCAAAAATACCAACCAAAAACCCAACAAACCAACCAAATAAACAGGAAACAGAGTAATTGTGCAACAAAAATATAAGAGGTTACTTTGACAGGTGAAAAGATAAGTATTGTGTGGAGCAGATATTTCTCTGCATATCTTTTGACATATTTGTACATAAGCAAGTCCCTTTTGTCCAGAGTTTAGAGGAGGTAACCATGACCAGGTTTCTTACCCCAGCTAGTGAACTCCCATTTCATTTCCACATAAAAGTCAGGAGTCTGGAAAAGGAAAATACTTTATGACTAACATTCAGTACAGCATTTCTCATGAACATTTTAGATAAAGGAAAACAAAAAGAACAGACCTTGAGACATGATAAATGAACATTAAAAAAAAGAAACTGAAACTAACATACATAAAAACATTGGCCTACCACTGCTGCTTTCTGATGAGCTATTCTTCCTTATGCTACTATAGCAGCAGTTACACCTTCAAAATTCAGCCTCCAATGCTGGGAGGTCATGACTATGGATTTCAAAGTAAGTCAAGGAAAAAGTCTCCACCTCCCACAGCGCTATGGAATACGCAAGTTGAAACAAAGAATACAATTGCCCATCTGATTTCAGTTTACTTAACTGAACTACTTGAATGAGAATTACAGTCTGGAGTAAGAGGTTTGAACTAAATAATTACCTCATTAATTTTTTGGAGTAATTCAGGAACTCCTCCAAGTGTCATAGAAGTCTGCTGGTAGTCCCGATGCTGCAGAATCATTTGTACCATCTCTGGATCTCCTGTACTGACAGCCTCATGCAAAACTGAAAGAAATCCAGACACAAGCTAGTTTCTGTTTGCTTTCTGATCAGAACACGCAACGTAAAAGCAGTCAAAATACATCATCTACAACTGAAAACTATTAACACGCAACTTCTGGTTTCCAAGTTACCTGTCCATCCCTGTGCATTCTCTTTAGTTACGTCTGCCTTGTGTTGAAGGAGGACTTTGGCAGATTCTATATAACCCAAGGAAACAGCAAGGTGCAACAAGGTCCGGCCTCGTGGATCACGTTGATCAACATCCTGTTGAGTATCCAAGAGAGAAGTAATGCTGAAACTGTCCTATCAAACGCATCTAACCTGTGCACACTGAGAAGAGTTTATATGAACAAAGCTTGTCAGTAGTAATCCGAGTCAATATTCCCTAGCTATTCCCACGTATCAGTCTGTGGTGCGCAGCCAACTCAGTCTTCCAACACTACTGTACTGCCCTTCCGCACCCCGTACAGTGCGATCTTACTTCCCCCCTGAAATAAAAAGAGAAGCAGAAGAGGGCCTATAAAACCGACATGGTAAGAACTGGTAGCACTGTAAGACAGGACTGAGTTCTTGCTGATGCTTCTCATTTCTTTTTCTGTAATTATTTCCCCTTCTGTCTCCCTTCAGAAGGGGGTCTCCTTCAGGAGACGACAGGAGTTCTAGTCTGTGTGCATTGCACCATGGACAGTCAACGGCCTGAGAGACCAATAGAGGGTTTAACATTACACAACATAATGAGGGAGAGGGAGGGGGAAAAAAAAAAAAGTAACAGGGCATACAACACCAATTTTGTATAGCACTTTTTGAAAGCATAGAAGCAAATGGTATTTTACAAAGCATCCACCTGACTGACACACACAGCACAATGAAGAGCAAGTGCACTTTGTACAAGTCACTAAAAAAAAAAAAAGAAAAAGAACTACACAGGCATAAATATCCAAAACATGCAAGCACAACATACTCATACCTTACATATTTTTCACTATTAGCTTAGAGATTTGAAACAGAAGAGCATCTATAACTAAAGGAAAAGGGGAAAGTCAATAGCAGAATAAGAAAGGAAAGTTATTATGCAAGTTAACGCGGTTATCCGACAGCATTAAGTTGGAAAGATCACACACAGAGTAGGGAAAGCTTCATTTTAAAGCATTCTCTTTTCACTTCTGTGGTGGAATACTAATTAACTTGCTTCCCCACTTCCTACAGCTCCAATACCTGCTGCACTGACAGGTAAAGGTCTCTAAGGCGTCCCTCCCAATTGTCTTTGCTGCTGTTAACCGGTAACCACACATTCTCCCCGATGTTTGCCATACCAAGTGCAGCTGGCAAGCGTCTTTTGATTCCCTCACACAACCCTCCAACAGCAAGAAGCTTATCCCAAGGAAGCAGGAGGAAACATATCTTTGGAATACTTTAAAAAAAAGAATTTATTTAAAAGCAGATAAAGGAAGTAAGAGACAGACACATCCCATCTTAACACATTGCTCATTTCTTACAGTATAAAGTACTTGAGGTAGGAAACAGCACTTCACAGGTGTGAACTGCAGTCTCAGACTTAACAAGAAGCAGAACGATCCTTATTTAATGGCAAACTTTCACAGGCGAGAACGTTACTGAAACAGAAATAAATACACAGAAGCAACGTGCCAGTAAGGTTAAAGATTTTGTTACGGAATAAGATCACATGAATTAGATAAAAAGTAACTGCATTCCAAAGATTCTCCTAAAAACAGGACAGGAGCATGCTCTAAGCAAGCATTAGTAAATTGTGGTGTACTGTTAGAATTGCAGATGATAGTCACTAGTCAGGAGGTGGCACAGCTGATCTTTGGCTCATATACTTGTGGTGTCAGGTTTAATGTAATTAATATCCTCTGCTTCTGCAAACTATACTCCACGCTAGTGAATGTCAAGAGCTTTTACACAGCATCTCAGCAAAAAGTATGTTTGCTGCTCCAGCTCTGCTGCAGCTTTTCAGGCCATTTCCTTACGTCATCACCATTTCTCGCTTAGCCGTCCCACAGAGGGAACACAGCTTTGTATTTTTCTACTCTACAGCATGAAACAATTGATCCACTTTCTTTTTTTTTTTTACCAGAGATGCTGAAAACATTCCAGTCAGTATAAAAATGCTGTTCCCCCAGTCTCGGACAGCAATGAAGCCATAACTGCTGGTCCTCAGCAAGCTGGAGGCTGGTTTAATATTTGGCAGCAGCAGCCACCTTTGCTGCATGTTGACTTCCCATTAAGGTAAGCAATATTTACTGCTTTTCTGGCCCAGGAAAAAAAATTAATGTCCATCATATCTGCTCTTCCTGATCTGTTTCAATGACTTTCTAAAGAACACTTTCTATAGAGCTATTCTGCAACCTGCACTCAAACACCCTGAGCACAGCTTTACAGATAAGAAATCAACATTTAATATCTTACACAACAAAAAGTATACTCCTATACCTTCTTACATCACTCCCGCAACCACAAACAAACAGGTAAAGAGAAAGAAGCGCAGCAATCCCACAAGCCCGGCAGACAGACCATCAAGGTTACTTCTCCCTAGAAAGGCAGTAAGCGAGGGGCACCAAGCCCTGTGCCATGGCACAAGCTCTTCTGGGGCCACCAGCCCCATGGCAGCCCCCCTATCACCCGAGCATCCCGGTTACCTTGTCCTGCAGCTCCTCGTCCAGCCGCCTGTAGTCATTATTCCAGACCAGGACATGCAGGGGAAACGCGCTGCTGGCCCTGCCAGGGGAACTCATCATGCCACACACCTGCAGAAGCGGGGGAAGCAGGGTGCCTACCCTCACTGTTCCCCCACCTCTTTCTTTTAGAGACCCCAGATCACTCAAGCCCTCACCCCTTGAGCTTCTCCTCTCTCCTGGCACCCACCTGCCCCAGGTGTTGGGGGGAGAACACCGGGCCACAACACCCTACGAACTCCTCACCCTGCTCCGAGGGGTGCCCCATGCAAAATCACACTCCTGGGTGTTCCCTGCTCCTGGGCACAGCCCCCCCTCCTGGGCCCCACACTTTTGGGGGCCTCCCCTGCTCCTGGGAGTCCCTTACTCCCGGGCACCCCCCCACAGCCCCACACTTGAGGGGATCTCCCCTGCTCCTGGTGCCCCCACAGCCCCCCACTCCTGGGACTCCCCCGCAGCCTGGGATTCCCCTGCTCCTGGGCACCTCCTCACAGCCCCACACTGTCGGGAATCTTCCCTGCTCCTCCTGCCTCCCACAGCCCCACAGTCCCCCGCTCCCAGGCACACCCCTCCCCTCAGCCCCACACTCTCAGGCCCTCCCCTGCTCCTGGGCACCCCACACAGCTCCCTGCTCCTGAGGGCCTCCCCTGCTCCTGAGGGCCTCCCCACAGCCCCCCACTCCTGGGAGACCCCTGCTCCTGGGCACCCACCCCACAACCCCACACTCCCGAGGGCCTCTCCTGCTCCTAGGCTCCCCCAGCCCCACACACCCGCTCGCCCACCGCCTCACCCCCGCGCCTCTCCTTCCTGTCTCTCCAGGGCAGCGGCTGGGACGGACCACAACGCGGCGGGTGCGGGGGGGGGGTGTTTCTCCCCCTCGGTTCCCCTCCGCCTGCCGCCACCGGCGAGCCCACGGAAAGAGGAAGTTGCTGCTCCCCGCCCACTCTACCCCCCCCGCGGGCGGGCAGATGGAGCGTCCCGCCCGCGAGCTGCCCCATCGCACTCCGCGCCGGTGAGGGGGGGGGGGGGGGGGGTGCGGCGGGAGCGCGGCGTCGGGCCGGACGCGGCGCTTAGCGCTGGCTCCCCCCCGCCCCGCGCGTTGGTTTCGTCCGCCCGCCCTGCCGCCGCCATGCTGGGTGAGGGCAGGGCTTGATGGAGAGCAGCCTCTTCCGCCAGCCTGTGGGGCCCGGCTTCTGAAACTTTGTTTCATCCCAGCTCTGCCTTAGTCGGGAGGAGACGGGGAGCAGGCTGGTGTAGCCTGAGGCACTCAGCCTAGGCGAGGCGCGGCCGGCCACGTTTGTCCCTGGCAGGCTGACTAGTTTTGCCAGGAGCAAACATGGCGCTGGGGGGGGCTGGGCTCCCCTACGGCGCACAGCCCAGCGCTGGCGTACGCAGCTTGGTGAATAGTGCCGGCGGCGGAGCGGGCGGCGCTGCCGTGCGCCTGCGCGCTGCCGCCACGGCTGGGCCGCCTGGCGGGGGCTGGCGGCGGGGACCCGTTAGCGCGGCAGGAAGCGCCCGCCGCCGCCGCCCCGCACCATGTCGAAGCGCCTGAGGAGCAGCGAGGTCTGCGCCGACTGCAGCGCCCAGGGTAGGCACCGGCACCGGCCGCGAAGGCACCTCAGCGGCCGGGCGAGCCCATCCCCCGCTCCTCAGACCGGGCAGCGGCGCTTCCCCCCCTCCCCTTCCCCTCAGGCGCTGAGGGGGGCGCGGGCAGGTGGCGGCCCTGAGGGGCGGGAAGCGCGGGGATCCCCCGGGACCGGCGTTGGGGTGGAGGGGCTCCTGTCAGCGGGGCAGCCCTGGCTGCCCGGTCCTCGGGGCGGGGGGGAGCCCGGCGCCGCGTCCCGGGGGGGAAGGCCGTGCTCCCGGCGCTGTTCCGGGGGTGTCACCGCCATGTAGCGGCCCTTCCTCGGCGGGGAAGCCGCTTTTGCCGGGTTTGGAGGCGTTTTCCAGCGGTTTTGTCCGTATCGGGCTTTTTTTTTTTTTTTCCCCTGAAGGTGCCGTTCTCAGACCGAGCGACGGTGCGCTCAGCCCTCCCTTCAGTTTGCTGTCGTTGTAGTTTTAAAGCCAGTATCGTTGTAGTTTTAAAGCCCCCTCTCAGCTCTGGGGCCGGGTCCCCATGGACAGCATTCTGGTCGTACATAAATCTGGCTCCCCTCAGCCTCGAAAGGAGGAAGGTTGGGTTAAAGAGGTGGCCCAGCTGGTCCATTCTACCTTTTTAAAGTACATCCCAGCCACGGAGTGAAAAGGTGGGAGGAAGGCATAGGTCGTGTCACCGAAAGGGACGGTGGCCGTGTCCTTTGTGGGGGCGTTGTGAAGATGAAGATGGCTTTGGAGGCATCCCATGTTCTGAGGCTCAGGGAAAAGTAAAATTTAGACTTGTTAAGTGCATGACTCGCCCCACGGCCTGAGCTGAGGGTAGGGATCCCAGGCTTTCCAAAAAAAAAAAAAGGTTATTCTGAAGCGTCGGATAGGCTTGGATTGGAAATGCTTATTGAGCAACATAAGTTTGGTGTTGACATGCACGTTGTCTGTCTTACGCTGCAGATAAATTTGAGAATTTACTGAAACAAATGTTTTTAGAAGGTCAGTTATACCTCCTTTTCTGACCATCTGTAGTCGTGCTGATCTTGTATTTAAAACTGTCCATTTTAGGTGGGGTTTTTTTTGTTGTGCGTCTTTTTTTTTTTTTTTTTAAGCAACTGTGTATATTTGTTGTGTTTCCTTCTCAGAATGATGTAGTTTTCGTTGTTCATGTTTTGTGCTGGTTCTTCCCATATAGTTACTTGTGTACATACTGAAATGAATTAAAACGCTGTAATGTTGATAACATTTGCATGGCCAGAAGGTATGATGTGGGAGAGGGGATAACTTCTGTAAAATGGGACTTCTGTTAAAAAAAAAAAAAAGTAAAAATAATAAAAATCCAGATTAACTCCCAGCGAGTTACTTCTGTCTTCATAGAATTTTGTTTCCACAATAAATAGAGCTTGCATATCTTAAGGTAGGCAGTTGTCCCTATCTCATACAAAGTAGCATATCTGTGCTTTTAAACATCAGTGGTGTTATGATTCTTGAGACAAAGTTGTTTTACTGTGTTTGTATCCATTAAGCTTGTCAGGAGTGTGCAATGTATCAGGATCGCTATTAGGATAATCTTGTAAGCCAGCCTTTTATTTTGTTGTGTTGTGACACTATAGCATTGTCAGATATTTGCTTGATCTTGGTGAAGAAATCTGCTGGCTTATCCGTGTAAAGAAATCTTGATTTAATCCTTTCTTAAATTAAAAAAAAAATAAATAAATTCAAACCCTTCTTTTACTTAAATCAGACGGAGTTTGTCAGAGGGGTGTTTGGGAGCTGCGACGTGTGCAGTTGTCTGGAGACCTGGGGGTAGTGCAGCCTTTTCACCCAAATTAGGTGTAGCAAGTGCAGGATGCCTGAGTGCTGGGGTAATTAGTACTTGCTCCTTGAACTTCATCAATAGACACTTCATTTCTATGGCGAAGGATTAATAGTTTTCTTTTACGTGAGGTGATTTTTCATGTGCTTTTCTGGTACGCTCACTTCCGATTCTCAGGCAGGAGTTCACTGTTCACAGGGTTCAGACTTGTCTTCATCACACGCTTCCTGTTTTGAATCACTCTGAAAACAGATTTGACCTATCTTTCTAGCTTCTCCCCTGTCGTATTTTGGTATCAGCTTAAGCATATTTTGATTGTGTCCATAATGGGATCTCTTAAAAATGATTCAAATAAATTCCAGCACAGACACTTAATAATTAAATTTAAACCTGAAACATCAATTTTCCCATAACCTGACAGCATGCCTTCTCTATCTTCAGACTATCTAGCACCGTGTTGCTTCTCCCTTTCACATCCCCACCTGTTACTTGAGAACAATTAAATGGTACTATTAAAAAAGCTCCTTCAGTTAAACCAGTGTGACTCAGAAAACAGGTTGCAGTGCTTAGTGTCCCACCGCTTTTTGATCGGTCCGCTCTCCACCATGCACGCTGTTGAATCCGCTCTGCTCCCTAATGTTTATTCTTCTGAGCTGCTGTCAGTTGTCTCTCTGGCCTCCCCAACACTTAGTAGGAGCAAAGTGTTATCTTGGCCCACTGTGCTGAACTCTTCAGTTCCCTTGACAAATCTGTCTGTTGTCTTTTTCTTTTTTTTCTTTGTCACCTTTTTTTTTGCAACACACCGTTCACGTTTCCAATGGTGCCAGTTTTTGACAGATTCTACATAAACGTGGACTCTTTAATCAATGTGATTTCTTTTAAGTAGACTGTACAAGCTGAAATTACGAGCAAGGCCTCAGATTTTTTTCTTCAGAAGAATTTTAAAGCCCCATTTCTGCTATGAAATGACCCAATAAACAGCAGCTTACTTTGTCATGGCTAAATGGCTGTTGTTTGGGGCCTGTTAAGTTATTGAGATGGGTGTAAAGAAAAAATCCTGATGATGACTGTTAGTCAAAACAGTGGGGTTCGAAAGCAGCTGTAACTAGTGATTGAAACAAGAAACGTAATGGTTTTCAGAAAAATCCTATTAGTTTATAAATGAGTGTGTGATAAGGTTGTCTGTAATGAAAAGGGACTAGACTCATTAATCTGGAAGGCTGCCTCCAGTCTTAGGTTGTTAGGTTAGCACTAATGCATCTCATTTCATTGTTATTTTTTTCCTTCTTAGAAGTGAAAGTTGTTAAAATAATGGAATGATTTAATAAGGAGGTTGTGTGCTTGTTATTAATTTGTTTTTTAAATTAGGTTAGGTGTTTTTTTTTTCCAAAACCTATGCTTTAATTTGGCTCTGGGCTCTGATAGTTATCATCTGTGAATAGATGCTCCCATCCCTCATGGCCTGTGGTTCAAACAGGTTTGCCTACATTGCCTTCAGCACACACACAACATCAACTCCGCTTAAAAACCACAACTGTGATCAGATCTCATGTTTCAGGGATTCAGTAAATTTGTTGCATGGGTCAGAGGAGACTTTTTTACAATGCACAATTGCTTAGATGTATTGTGACAGGATGCAGATCTCTCATCAGATACCAGGTTTGTGTTGTACTCGCTTATTTAGCCTCAGACTCACCTCTGGATTTGAAATTAGGAAGAATTTTCCAAAATAGAAGAGATCTTGAATTCCTTTTTCATTCTCCTGGGATGCAGTAGATCTGAAGATCTGTCTTGCTACTCAGTTAATACAGAGTTTTTGGCATGTTGAGTTCCTCATCACTGACAGAAAACTGGAGTTTCTTCTGAAGACCAAGCTAAGAGCAGCAGAGGGATTCCAGTTTAATGTCCTGTGGTGCATATATTCAGTTTCAATCAGATGTAACATTCCTACTCGGTTTTATACTTTTTGATGTTTGAAGCTATATAATAGCTAGTATATGTTATTTACTAGTTTTACCTTCCATCGGCTGTCTTTCTGGCTTGCTTATAAGCGAATTCAATTTGGATCTGTTCAGAGTCGAAGTTAATTTGCTTGACAGTATTTGATTTTACTGAGCCTATAGCTTGACATGTGTGTATCTTGCGCCTTTTTTTTTTACTGTGACACTCTTGAGTGTTTTTATTATTTGATGCAGAAGTTTAAAAAACTTTGTAATAACATAGAACTGAAGACTGAGTAGTATGTGAAAAAGCATGACTACTATTACCGCTTTTTTTATTCATAGACTTTTGAGTTTTTCAAAAGACCAGGTAGGTACTATTGTTAGAAGTATTTCTGTAGGACTCAGCTAAATGACATGTAAGCCCTGAAAGAAGATAATAAATGTAGTGTCCTGTTACACTTACAAAGGAAAGTAGTCTATTTTCATAAGAAGAACGGCAAACAGTGGGGCTTTTTTCAGAGTTTCGACAGTGGTCTCCTTGCTGTCCTTGGACTCCTACGTCCCCAGTAAGTGCAGGGACTGTTATTTCCCCAGCATTCAGAGGCCCAGCATGGTTATAACGTTTACAAGCTCATACAATGGCTAAGCAGTAAAGCTAAGGTTAGAAGGCTGGGCTTCTCGGTTTAGACTCTGTGTTTGAAATAGAAAGTCATGTTGCCTTCTGTGTTGTAATTAATGTATTCTTTTTCAGATCCTTGTTGGGCATCTATAAACAGAGGGATTCTGATCTGTGACGAGTGCTGTAGCGTTCATCGAAGTTTGGGGCGTCATATCTCTCAAGTGAGACATCTCAAGCATACATCATGGCCTCCAACACTGCTGCAGGTAAAAAGTGAAACTGTGTCTTGCTTCATTAAAAATAGATATTATTTTTTTTTTTACATTTTTTAATGGAATTTAAATCGCTAAGCTTTTGTTTGAGAGAAGCTGGGCCTTTTAAGCATTCTTTTTTGAAGTTAGTCTCCCTTTATTTCTCTTGTTTTGCCATGGTGGACCACTAAAACCAGAATTGTCTATGCCTTTTTAATTTGATACCTTTGTTTTGGAAGGTCACCTTCAACTTTTCTTTCAGACTTTTGCGATGCATCTGCTTCAACCTAACTTTTCAGTATATAGCAAGCTTCCGTTTTCAGTAGAGCTGCTGTTGGGAAGAATAGAGAATTTTAAGGGGGTTCTTATTACATTGCACATAGTAACCTCTGAGGCATGTGCCTCGTTCTGATATCCCAGTAGGTTATGGATGCTGCCACACAGAATATGAATCTCTGTTGGCTTTCTGTCCACTTGAAAATAATTATAGCTATTTGATTAGTCAGTCTGTGCA
Organism: Alca torda; assembly: GCA_008658365.1. Classification (NCBI taxonomy): domain Eukaryota; kingdom Metazoa; phylum Chordata; class Aves; order Charadriiformes; family Alcidae; genus Alca; species Alca torda. The sequence goes on along the minus strand of CM018088.1, from coordinate 30,932,857 downwards.
ACTAGGTTTCTTTACTGCCTGTTTGTATACATTTTGGATTTCAGATGGTTGAAACACTGTATAACAATGGTGCTAACTCCATATGGGAACATTCATTGCTGGACCCCGCCTCTGTTATGAGTGGAAGGCGCAAAGCTAGCCCACAGGATAAAGTACAGTAAGTGGAAAATCACAGAATTTTTATTCTTGTAGAAGTGTGATTATTTTATTTATCAGTGACGGAGGCAGCAAGGTATCCATGGGGACCTGTGTATATTTTGTTCCTGGAAGAGAACAGGAGTAAACTAGTTATTTGTTCACTTTTTCTTTTTAAATTCCCAGTGATTAATGTTTTTTAAATTTATTCCACAAATGGAAATACATTGCTTGAATTCTCTGAACTATTGATTCCTGACCTCTAGCTTTGAATAGTGAGGACCTTTACTAGAACTTGAATCAAAAAACTTTTAATTCTCATGCTACGTGTTTCAGTTAACTCAATGCTGGTAATGAGATTTAGTTTTGTTGATGAATTAAAAAAAAAAAAATGAGAGAAGATTTCTGTCACTGAATATGGCGCTTTGTTTTAAAATGTAAATAACTGCATGTAGTAAGTATGGATCTTAAGGTGGCATAATTTGAAGTTCAGTGTTAACTTCTAAGAAATACACAATACCTCCTACAGTTTGCAGATATTTGTAAGCTTGTAACAAAAGTATGCTCTGTATAGTTACACAATCTGCAGTTTTTTTAACGAAAATCTTTTTCCATGTCTAACTTTGCTACTAGTAGCAAGTAAAGATCTAATGCAATCTTCACTTGTGAATTTTCCTTTTTCTAGAGCATCTGTATTATTGTGAAAGCACTAATATTTGTTTTCTTTCCCTTCTGTTGCTTGGATTTCTCTTTACAGTCCCAATAAAGCAGAATTCATTAGAGCTAAATATCAGATGTTAGCATTTGTTCATCGCTTGCCATGCCGTGAAGATGACAGTGTTACTGCCAAAGATCTTAGTAAGGTCAGTATGTTTCTTCTGGCAGTCTGCAGAAGCAACAACTTGTGTGTAACAGAACAGGGAAATCTGACTGAATTAAATTAATTGCATTTGGCTTGAGATAACTACTGCTGTTCTTCAGCACTATTACGTAAACAAAAACAGCTTGACTTCATCTTGAAGCCACTTTTTTTTGGTAATGTATATGGATACTGAGGTGTGGATTGTTGAGAGGCATCAATTTAGGTTAACTTTCAGAAAAACGTTTACACAAACCAGCTGTAGCAAGAATTCTTGCATACACATTTCTAAAAGCATGGCTGAAAAAACAAATGATGAATCAATAGTTATTGCTGCTGTATTAAGTACAATTCTGCTTCTTTTTCAGCAACTCCATTCCAGTGTAAGGACAGGGAATCTGGAGACGTGTTTGCGATTACTCTCCTTAGGAGCTCAAGCCAATTTCTTTCATCCTGTACGGACACTTTTTTCATTATTTTGATATACAGTCAGTTCTTAGAGTTTGTAATATTTATACTGATTTCAGCTGGTACACGTTATATTTCACACTTCTACTCAGACCTCTTGATTAAGTAGATATTTTTCTTAATAACTTGTAGGAGAAAGGAAACACCCCGCTCCATGTTGCTGCTAAGGCAGGACAGACTTTACAAGCAGAATTATTAGCGGTTTATGGCGCTGATCCTGGCACGCAAGATTCCAATGGAAAAACTCCAGTTGACTATGCAAGGTAGAATGCTGTGACATATGTGATGCTCTTATATATTAACTGGTGTTCATAAATCACATGATGAACCTGCTTAGATATGTTTCTGTCCTGAAAATAGTTTGATTCTTAAAATGCTATTAAGTACGTCTTCCAGAAAGAGCGAATGTATGAAGAGTATAAATAAGCATTTTCATCATTTCATAGCCTGTATTCTCCTGGATGCTTGAGACAACAGTTGTGATCCCAACGAAACAGGCTGTGTCAATCTAGCAGCTCACAGAAAAGTAATCCGAGGACAAGAGTTTCTGCAAGTTGAGTAGGCTCCAGGAGTGCAGATTAACTAGGGAATTCCTGTAGGGAAGGGCTGGACTGCACAGATGGGTGAGGGAGCAGGGCGTGCAACCAGGCTTTTTAGTGGCAGTGAATTGTTACGCACATCCAGTGACAGAACTGCACCTCAGGAAAGCCTGCCTTTAGAAAGGCTCTAGGCTTCCCAAGGGCAGAAAACACTCATGTCAAGAAAATTAAACATGAATATATCTGCTTATCAGTTGGGCAGTAATGAGGCACTGCAAGATTTGCAGCACAGCGTTGAAGATTTTTTTTGTGTTTGCATGCAAAATTGGACATTACTTATCAACCAGAAGCTGCACATTTGCGTAGACAAAAACATCCTCATTGCTGTGATTGCTTTTGAATTAAGGCCATATATGGAATCTGAAGACTGAATAAGTTCACTTGGTTGCAGAATACAATATGCCGGAATACTTCTCTTTCTTAGGACTGTTAATCAAATGTGAAGTTGGGCAAGTTTGCTGCATGAGCTCAGGAACTGTCTAGAAAATTGTAAAAAACATATTCAAAGTAGCCTATGTAATCCGGGTTTTTTCTACAGCAAATCAGATAGTAGGCAAATCAGTTTTCAGAGTTTTCAATGACTTGTTTTGGGAAGTTCATAAAAGTTTATCTATAGTTTTTTTTGCCCACTGGAACATACTGTTGGAAGTCCTGCTGTGAATCTGTGCTGCGTTGATACACTCAAACGTGTGCAGTGTTGAACAGTGGCTGGTACTAAATTTGTTTCTCTTTTTTATTTTTCTGTATGTCTTAAAATGAATAACTCGTCTATCTTTTGTGTGTGTGTAAACCAGACAAGGCGGGCATCATGAACTGGCAGAGCGCCTGGTGGAAATTCAGTATGAACTCACAGACAGGTTAGCTTTCTATCTCTGTGGCAGGAAACCAGGTAAGTAAAAAAACCTACACTCCCAAGATCTTTTAGTGTTAATTATAGAACAGTTCAAACTATGGTATATTTGTGTCAGTGTTACTACTCTTACATGCATTTCAAATATTCTAACATATAAATTATACAGGAAGAACTAAAGAAAGTGTAAGATGTAAGATTAGTGATAACGCATTTAAAGTTCAGATAAAACTATGGGATTTTAAGTATACCTAAATTAAAAATTAAGTTCCTTTCTGGTTTTCCACAAATACATGTTCTGTTCTATCAATAGAATAGCCCTGAATGTGGAGAAACCTACGTAGAAAATCAAATGAATACTGTTTAACTTCAAGTGAATTGCAGCGAAAATATGAATTTTGTGAATGTTGAATAGTCTGCAGGAGCTATTGTAGAACTCTTCTGAGTAGTTTCTTCTCATTGAAATGCAAAAGTAGGGGAGTATTCAATTAAGCTTGTACCTTTTGAACATAAGCACACTTAAAAATTTTTAGCCATTAGGTGCCGTAAAAGCGCTTATGTTAGAACTCTTTTTTTAAACGGAATTTTAATACAGTTGATAAGCCTTAATTAGAATCTTTGATAACAGTGGGAAATTGTGGTAGGAACCTTCTTTTAAGACTTGCTAGCTTCCTGTAATTGGAAATTGAGTAATTACATGCAAGATAAATTATTCTATGTTTGCCTGTTGCATATCATCTTGGGTTTCTCATTACTGTGTCTTTTAGTAAAACTGAATACCAGCTGTAGATTCTGACAACATTAAAAACTATAGTCCAGTAATAACCTATTAAAGTGCAATTTGTTTTCAACTCTAGAGCATAAAAACGGACAGCACTTTGTTATACCTCAGATGGCAGACAGGTAAGTTGCTGATTCCATGGCATGTCTGAAAACATTAAAATAAAAAATCCTAATAATAATGATAATAATAAAGTTTCTTTTCCTTTCTGAAACCACTTTTAAGCTTGTCATTCTAACTTCTTAATGTATGCCTGTATTGATCTTGGAAGCTTTTTTTATTCCTAGAAAAAATATTGGCATTTAAACAAAATCAGAAAATTATAGAAGTTGATGGTATCTGTTAAAATGCAGGGGGAAGGTGAGATAATTCTATTAAGGGAACACACATGGGGATTCCTGGGAAACAGATTTTGTAAATAATGTAAGGACCAATTGAGTTACTTTCCTGATACAGCATTTTGAAACTAATACTTGCAAGAAAAAGCTGCATTTTTCTCTGAAAATATTTATGCTTTGATCCAAGTGCTTTTAACTTTCGGTTATGATCAATGAAATTGTATTTGTATAAAACATATCAAGTATTAACCATAAGTTCCTATTTTTCTTTTATTGCTATGCAATTGGAAATAAGGCGGCTGTGAGTAAACTGTTGTTAAAGTTACTGCTTCCAAAATTTATATGAAAAACCGTAATAAAATAAAAATGATAGGGAGAAACTGTGTAATAGTTGGTAAAACACTTAGTGTTAACATTTGTAATTTTTTTTAGATATGCTGTGTTTAGCTATTTGATAAAGTACTGTGTGTTTTCGGTGCAAAGTATTTTGCAGAACAGAGTAAGTATCATTTGCCTAATTACACAGGGAAGGAAGTTGACATGCAGAGAAAATTACTTGTTCAAAGATGCTGCTCAGATTGCAGAGCCTGCAGTACAACCTGCCTGCCTTACCTCTCCGCCTGATGTCCTCCGCTGGTCTTTTTCTTTCTTTTTAATTTTTTTTTTTTTCCTGTCTAGGTGATTACCTACACAAACTCTGTGATGTCAGTTAATCATACAGAGGTTTTATTTGAGCCTTTCCATCCTTGTAGGTCAGGGGAGTCTTCCCCTGGGTGATATAAATATGGACTCAAAATTTGTCAACTTCCTGATCTGTGGCTTTTATGGTAAATTCTGTTGAACTGCACAATTTTCATCCTGTGCCTCATGTTCAAAGCTGGAAACTAGTAGAAGAGACTATTTACTGATCAGTACAAAATAATTTTAAGCGTGGCCCTATTGCTGTAGCCATTTGCCAGGCTGGTGGTCACCTACCTCCTGCAGAGTCCAGTGGAACAAATCCTGTGTGTTTTATGTGGACTCAGGTTTTGGTCAGAATGATCATATTGTTCAGATTCCTTACAGAAAGCATTTTGTTGCCCTACAACTTGACTGCTTCTTGAGCAGGTATTTATATTCCAAAGGATTTTTGGAATTCTTTTGTTTTAAATTTAAGATTGTTGTTTAGAAAAGCTTAAAAATATACTGATTTGTATATTAGCAATGTTAGTAAGATCAATGTGTTAAAACTACATTAAAAATACTAAAAGATAAGGGAGTTTCAAATAAAAGTGGAATTTAAATAATTGAATTATTGAAATGTATAATTTGTATTTAAACAAGCTATTAAATGCTGTAGATGTAATGATCACTTTCTGTTTTCATAGCAGTCTAGATTTATCAGAACTTGCAAAAGCAGCGAAGAAGAAGCTTCAGTCTGTAAGTAAAGCTTGCAGTGTGCTGTGGGACACATCTTTGGACATGGCAAACTGCACTTCATCTTTCAAGCTGGTTTCAGCAGCTATTAATTTCTGCATAAATAAATGTCAACTCTGTAGCAAGTTAAAAGACCGGAGAAAAACATGAAAATAGGCAGAAATGGAGAAGCAGAGATGATGACAAATCCCTGACAGAGAATGAATATCTGTTGGTCTTGTTTGGGGTAATATCTCTCAGTCTTTCTCCCCAGTTCAGAACTGTAAACTTTGTTACTTGTCTTGCTCTCATGTATTTTATATAAATCTGTATGTGAAATGTTACTATTTGCCTTTAACTTTCTGGAAAGCCGGAATAGTGCATTACTATCTGCTAATTAGTTGATACTAATGCCAGCTCACTAGTTTTTTTTATTGAAGTGTTGGTGACCAAGTCCTTGTACAAATTAGAGTGGGGATATGTTTTCCCTCTACTTCAAGCTTTTAGATGAAGCAAATGGTATCAAAGGATAAAAAATTTGCAGTTGGGGAAAAAACAATCCTGGTGATATTCTTCTATTCAACGATGTCTTTTTTTCTCTAAAGGTAATGCTAGTGGTCATAAAAATTCCAGCTAAGCAAACCAGTATGTGTAGAATTGGTATTCAAGTAGCAATTAATACAAACCAAATGCGAATCCTACTTTAGAACTGGCTTTCTGCTGTTAACGTGCTGTTAGTAACTACTTTAAATGCATCACTACCTAGAAGTAGATGGATTCTTGCATTGTATTTTTGCAAGTTGTGGTGGGTTGACCCTGGCCAGCAGCCCAGCACCAAAACAGTTCCCCCCAGCAGGATTGGGGAGAGCATAGGAAGAGCAAAAGCAAGAAAACTTATAGGTTGAGATAAAGGCAGTTTAATAGGTGAAGGGAAGAGAAAAGAAAAGCAAGTGAAGCAAATGAAATTGCTCAACGCCTCCTACAGGCAGACCGCTGCCCAGCTAGTCTCTGAACGGTCACCTTGGCAGCCCAAAACCAAACTACTTCTTCCTCCACCCCAGTTTTTATTGCTGAAGATGCCATGGTATGGTATGGAATGTCGCTTTGGCGGATTCACATCAGCTGTCCTGGCTGTGTCTCCTCCCAGCTTCCTGCTCACCCTGAGCCTACTTGCTGCTGGGTGGTGGGGTGGTCAGAGTCGGGGGAAAAAGGGGATGCCTTGACATTGGGCAAGCACTGTTCAGTAGTAGCCAGAACAAGCCAGTGTTATCAACACTGGTTTAGCCACAAATACACAGCAAGCGTCATATAGGCTCCTATGAAGAAAGTTAATTCCCTCCCAGCCAGACCCAGTACAGAAGTAGACATACTGGCTTTATCTGGGTTCAAGAATGATGGCAGTTGCTATTTGGTAAAGAACTCAAACTCTGGAAAAAGCAGGTCTGTTTTTTCTGTAAACAAAGATGAACCGTAAAAAAAGTGTTAGGTTTTTCACTCCTTTTAGTACAGTTCATCCCAGAGAAGGAAAATCAGCGTTGCTTACACTGTCAGTTAGTTACTGAGTCTGGTACCCATTACTGATGTTAATGCACTGTATGTCAATAAGTGAGACATCCACAAAGCCCTGTGACATTTAATTTCATGTCTGATCTTCCAACAGCTCACTTCTTCGTAACACAACTCTCTTTCTTGAACCATCTACTGTAGGAACACAGTTTGAAACGTGCAAGCATTTTATGAGTCTTCACTGTTCAGTTAAGTCCACATCTACAGTGGCATTTGGATACCAAATTCCCCAATAGGTCTACTTCACCCCAAATACACAAGGTCCTTTTGTGATCAGGTAGGACAGAAAAAAAAAATCCATTAACCAGTAAAGTGTAGAACAGTGTTGTCTCTGTATCTAGCAATCAGGTGGTGGTATATGTCTGCTTAATGGATTACTTTACTATGCAGGCTGAAAAACAGGCAATTATATAGGCTGAAAAACAGCCGAGCGAGATCAGAGTCGTGTTCTTGTATTTTCTGTGTTATAGAGGTCTTATTAAGTTTCATTTATTTTCAAGCTGTAATTATTCTCTTCTACCCTTAGCTGAGCAACCACTTATTTGAAGAACTTGCCATGGATGTGTATGATGAAGTTGACAGAAGGGAAACCGATGCAGGTGAATGAGGCTTTCTGGAATGTGTATAAGATAAATTTGAATTGTTACATTACATAAAAGATGCTAGTGCAAGCATATGTTCTGCTTAAAGTACTTTTGTATTCAGTAATTACTGATAATGGCAGTTTCTTTGTCTTGCATTGTCTGAAGGTGACGTTAATTGAAAAAATCTTGTGTTTTTACCAAGTAGAGAACCCTCTGGGGAAAAAAGCCTCCCTTTGAATTGATTGTGTTTGTGTTTGAAATTGTGGTCTTTTATTCTTTGACAAGAAACACTGTCAAATAGTACAGGAAGGTTATTCTATCTCTCCTTTTTTTTTTTTCTCTTCCCTGAGCAGTTTGGCTTGCTACTCAGAATCATAGTACGCTTGTGACAGAGACCACAGTCGTCCCTTTTCTTCCCGTAAATCCTGAATATTCCTCAACCAGGAATCAGGTATGGAGTTGTCTTAATACTGTAAAACTATTTTTATTTAATGGGCCTGGTATTCTAAGTAGTATTGCTTTACTGTACTTCATTACTGTAGAATAGTTGCATCTACTTGTAAAGCGGTTAAAATAGCTTCACATTTCCCCTGCCCTGGGGCGCGCAGCTGGATAATTTAAATCACACTTTTTGCAATAAGTGTAATTGAACAATCAACTCACTTTAGGTGCTATAGCCTTAGTTTTACCTGGGAACTCTGCTGTTCATCTAATACAAGATGTACTACTTTCTCTGCATTATTCTGTAATTCAGGGAAGACAGAAACTGGCTCGATTTAATGCCCATGAATTTGCTACGCTAGTTATAGATATTTTAAGTGATGCCAAACGAAGACAACAGGGGAATCCTCTCACTGGTTCAAAAGGTGAGTATGCTTCTGGTTGTCGGCTCTTCTATGTGTAATTCTTCAGCAGTTTAATCAATACCATAGCATCATTCAGGAGTACTGGATGAATGAAGAAAGATCTATACTGTTTTTAAAAAACGATGAGAACTAAATCATGTGGATGGCAGGCTATTGACAACCTGCATTAGGCCACCAAAATAATGCCCAAGTACAGGAGATTTGTCTCTAACGTTGGTATTTGTAATACAATCAAATCAAGTGGCATATGTGCAATTCAGGAACATCTTTTTTGTGATAATATCGTAAAACTTTCCAGAATACTGCTGTACAGTTTTAGAGCAATACTTCTTTTGATGGGCCGCTAAGATAACGTGTGTGTTTTAAATGCTGGCTTTCCTGGCTGCTCTATACATGCAGGACTTCGCTGTAATTTAGATGCTCTTGAGCTTATTGCTCATTTGCCTAAAAATGTTTACTTTCTGTATTTCTTGAGCATGATAGATATCAAGGAATACAAATACCTGTGCCAACAACCAGAGCGAGACATAGTTCTAGCCATGATGGAATGAAACAACATCTGAACACTAGTTCTCCCACTGGAGAGAAAATACAAAAAAATCTTTTCCAACTTTTAATTTTTGCCTGTATTTTTCATTTGAATGTTGACATCCATTTGTCCAGTGTAGTCTGTTTTGTTTTGGTTCTTTTCCTTATGTGTGTTTTGTTAATCTGCTAAAGCATGATTCCCACCCATTTAACTTGTCTAAACACTTACAAGAAATTATTATTTTTTTTAATTACTTTAAAGTACGCACTTCTGTTTCTTCTCCAAACTTACTAGTACATTTTTAAATGGTGTATGTTGATCTACAGAGAACGTGGAGCTAATACTCAAATCAATCAGCAATCAACATAGTAGTGAAAGTCAGGATAATGACCAGCCTGATTATGACAGTGTTGCTTCAGATGAAGATACAGATCTCGAAACAAATGCAGCTAAATCAAGCAGACAGAAGGTAGGTTTGAAATATTTATACACGCACCAAATTTTACTCATAAAGGTTATCTACAGTGACTCTTTCCCCTTGTGAGGGGATTTAACGTGCATAAATGACCAGAGAATGAATATCTTAATTCATTTTCAAATTTGTTTCAGAATCATGCCTCAGTCTGTGAACTTTATTAAGGTTAAGTGTTGTGACTTAAGGAATTTTTATTGTAAATAAAATGCTCCTCTAGAAAATAATGTGCACCACTGTGCACGTCTGGAGTTCAGATATAGATTTAACGGCACAGGTGAAATAATTGGATCTACCAGAACAGCCTTAATCAGTGATTTCATGGTATTTCAAAAACGTTTACTGAAGAAATATTTACAGCAGTCCAATAGTGACTGAGTGTTTTAAACCATTCCTGAAATAATGCAGCATGGTAAACAAGTGGCAGATTGGATATTTAGTAATCAGTCTTTTATGACTTTCCAGTTCTTTATTACGTATTTAAACAAAAAAAATCCCTACAAAAGAGTATTGCATCACAAAGGCTGAGACAAATGTTTTTGTGCATAGAGGAGCTAAGAGTTGATTGACATCAAATTTCTTTCATGTTGGACTAAAATTATTTGAATGAATTGATCTTATTAATTTGAACTTAATTTGAAACGTTTCCTTTAAAGTAAGTACATCAAAAGCTGTCAAAATCTCATTGTCTTGTTTTCTTTTTAATCTGTTCCCCAATGGTGTAAGTGTTGATCTCTTACTGTTTATAGAGCCTGGATTCAGACTTATCAGATGGACCAGTGACAGCCCAAGAATATATGCAAGTTAAAAATGCTTTGGTGGCTTCTGAGGTAAAGATTCAGCAGTTAATGAAAGTGAACATCAACCTGAGCGATGAGCTGAGAATCATGCAGAAAAAGGTAACAGGCACAATAGTGTAACTCCTTCATCTCTTGACGTATTTTAAGTTGACCAGAATAAAGCTGCTGAAACTGAAGATGCAATAGCCCGATATTAGGACAGTGAGAAAATTTATTTTAAAATGGAGCTGCTTCAGAATCAGATAGGAGACTATAAATGTACCTGTGCAGCACATGCTTTGAATGTTTTTTTTGCGGAGGTGATGATGATCTGCTTAGTGCACTTTGATTTAAGTTTTCCAAGTGACAAGACTGTTGTGTAAGTCTTGCATGTTTTTGCGGTCTTGCTTCAAGTTAAGCAGTTTTCAACAATGAGTAAGTAAGTTCTAACACACGTTTTACCTGTCTGCACATATCTATATAATGTACTTCCAACTTTTCCAGTAAATACGTAGTGTTTTTTCCATTAATAATCCTAGCTGGAATGAAGAGAAATGAAAATCCTAATGCAGTTTGGCAGTAGAAAATAATCTGAAAAGTGGCGATACAATATCAAGTTCTTGTGTACCAGGAGGCCAATATTTATTTGTTGCTTGCGTTTGAATCTGTGGGCAATAGCACTTAAAGGATATAGTGGTAAATGCAATTACTTCTTTAAACATTCAGTGTGGGGTTTGTCTTGACAAAGATAAAGTATAGGTATCTCATTTACAATATGAGTTACTATGTATAGATAGTCTTATACAGACAGAAAACTGAACATTTTTTGCTAAAATCCTGAGTTTAAAGCTCAAAAGACCCAGTTTGGAAGCCAGACCTTTTAATCCTTATGTGAACCAATCAATGTTTGCTGAATGTTTTGCCAGTGTTCTGGTAAACTGGGATTTTTGTGGGGTAAAGGAGAGTTCATATCTGTATTGAGTTCACTATCCTGTCTGTCATGCTAGCCTAGAAAGGGTTGACTGCTTCCTTAAATTAATTCTTTTACCTACTGTTAAAAATTCTGCTTTCCAAATAATTGCAATACTGCAAGGCTTTCAGTATGTGCTGCAGAAAGCTCTCTCCCTGTAGAGAAGGCTGTTCAATCTGTGCTCCTGCAGAGGGGAACCTGTGCCGAGAGCTCGTTTCCCTGTTGTTTTGGGGCAAAGAGGCTGATGCTTTGGAGAGTGGTGGGAACTGTTGAGCTCTTAGCATCTGAGGCCAAGCTTATTCAGCAGATTCAAATATCTTTGTCTGTTAATTGCTATCCTTCTGTTACAATTGTGTTCAGCTTTTCAGATCTCTTGGAAGGGTGAATACTGAGAGGAACCTAAAAGTCCTCAGGGTGTGTCCTTGGTCTTTTAACAGCTTGTACTGGTTTAGCATTTCTCTGCATCAATTGAATTACCTTTTTACTTATACTGAGTTTCTTTAAACAGATACAGTCTATTTAGGGTTAAAAAAATCATCTTTAGGGCCTACAAATGAAAGAGACTTTACTATATTTATGTGGCGTAGCAGAAGAGAGATCTTTGCTGTGCTTCAGTTGAACCTGTTTTGAAAGATGGCATAGCCGGGGCTCACTCACCTTGAAGATGAGTTGCCCTAATCTTGTGTCCTGATGATGTATGTAGCTATGGGGCTTCTTTAACTTAGTGTTTGGTGGCTCTGGGTCGGTGAAGAATTGATATAGCTGTGCGTGTGCAGAATGCAGGGTGGGAGGAAGGGGTAACAGCTGTCTTAGCTCTAAGGTACTGGGAACTTCAGTACAATATGGGAATTCTCTGCTGGGTTATTTGTGGCAAGACACCACTACATTTATACTACTTCAGCAATTCTAATGCAATAGATGTCATTCAAGAGTTTCTCTTTTTAATCATTTTTTTTCAGTGTTATTTTCTAAGCAAGGGCTTAGAAGGTCATAAACTAAAAAAAAAAATCTATCCCCTTTATGTATCACCTTATTAGCCAGCTGTGTATCTATAATCTTTTGCATGGCAATTACTAAGCAAAAGATGCTAATTAAAGAAGAGGCAAAGCTACAGCTGATGAATGCCACTTTAGAGTACGTTCTTCCTGAATAAAAATGAAAATAGTTCCGTTACTTTAATGGGCATTCTAATGGGAAAATATTTTTTTTTATTTTTTAGGTGCTTATAAGTGGTTAAGAGTTTGGTCTGAGTTTATATTAACTGTTGGCTAAAACTGCACCAAAAGCACGTTAATAAAATGTGGAAGAAGTTTGGAAGAAGGAGACTATAAAGTTGACCTATTTAATTGCCTTTAATATCAAACTTTGGCTCCTGGCTGATCCTCAAATCTTAAAACTTGATGCATCTTACTACAGAGCACACAGAAAGTGGGGAGAAAAAGCACAAATTATCTTGATAGAAGTCTGCACATTCGATTTAGAGTTCTGGGAAGTACTCTAGGCAAAATAGGAATTTATTTTGGACAGAGATAATGTACTTGAAGGTTCATATGATGCAAAGTAAATGCAAGTAGTAAATATGCAATTTCCTGTTTAAAAGGCCATCAGCTGTTTGAAATATACTCGGTTATTGTTAGAGAATTGCTGATACTGACTTTTTTTACATCTTTTCTTTATGATGTGTTAATATAGCAAACTTACTCTGAGTAACTCCACAAAAAAAAAAAAATCAGAATTGTTGCATTTTTACTGTCCATCAAATACATAATAATAAAAAGCTTTAAAATTATTTCTTGTTGGCTTCTTAGAAAGCAGTAGCTGATGCTTAATTTTCATAAGCTAAACTCTCTTCTTGCTTTGCAGAGCAAGCTCTAGTTTTCTTTGCGCTGCCTCTGGCATCTGTGCTATAGTTTTGGCATTTTCAGATTTCATAGGCCTTATGATAGGGTCCTCTTAAGCTCTTATATTGACTGCTGAAATGGATCACTTTGTTTGAAAAACCTCTGTTGGCAGTCCTTCCCCTCCCAACTTCGTTATCTTAGTACGATTCATGTGCCAGTACAGCCAGGCTGGAAGAAATGGATTGTGTGTTTTTTAACTGCAACAGCCGATTTTAAGATCTAATTTAGCTTGTATCCCAGCAAAAAGTGCTGAAAATCAGCACATAAGTACTTGCAGATCTGGAACATGGATGTTTCTATGCTTACAATTAAGCAAGTCAAGTAAATTTTGAAAAAGAAATCAAACCCCAGCTACTAGTAACTGGATTTACTAGTAAAGCTGACAAGCGTGTATTGTATAGTCAGTTTGCTTTTGACGCTTGCTATTAGAAAAACAAAGTCCCACTGCTAAACGTTTCTTTCAGCTTCAAACGCTACAGAGTGAAAATACCAACCTCAGAAGACAGGCCACAACCAATATATATCAGGTCCAAACTGGTTCTGAATACACAGACCCCACCAACAATTCTTCTTTAAAGCGGCGACCATCTGCACGGGGTAGCAGACCCATGTCCATGTATGAGACTGGATCAGGTCAGAAACCCTACCTCCCCATGGGAGAGGTCACATACCCAGAAGAAGGCATAACAAGACTGCAGCCTTTCCCTCCACATGTAAGTAAAACTGCTGATGCTTCTGCATTTCTTCTTATGTTCAGCTTTTCTGTCTATTCCAACTATGCTCATTTACCAAAGCTGCTCAACTGTCTGCTTCAGAGTGAATTTGAACTGTAAGAATTGTTAATGTTTGCTGTATTAACATGTCTGCAGGAGCTTGATGTTTTGAAAAGTAAAAGCTGTAACAATTCTGGAATATGTAAACTGGAGCTTTTGGCTTCTGCTCAGCTGTTTCTTTTAACCACAATATATATGCCAAATATCAATGTGTTGGCTGTTTGAAAACCAGGATGGGGGGGGGGGGAATAGTATTCCAAGAAGGTAGGTAAAGTTCATGGATTTCTTTCTTGAGATATACAGGCATGTGCCAGTTTGTGGAACTTCAGAGCCACCTTTCAGAAATAAAATAAAATTGAAGCTAACTTTTTCACTAGGCCACCGGTTTCTTATTCTGAGTTCGGAACTGGAGGCTGAAGATGGTTTAGATCTGTTAGTTGAACAAATTCTTCTAGTTTAGTATTTTCCTGTATGATGTGCTAACAGTGGAGAGGGAGTTCTGTATTAGCCACAAGGATTCTGCACTGACGTGTTCACACTTCAGATAAGTGACACAACACACACTAGTGCTTATTAAAGTTAATTTTTTGTGGCTTTTTTTTTATTGCCCTGTGGGCAGAAATATGGGACAATATTTTTTTAGGTGCGTGTTTAGCATCTGTGGATTTGTTTAAATGTGTTTCCCTGCTGGTAGCAGTATCTTGTATTTCCGGATAAACAATTAAGCCCTTTTAAAACATTTTTGGAAGTTAATGGGTTTTTTGCCTGGCATGAGGGAGGGCAAATGTTCCATACGCATTCCAAAGACGACAGTTGAGTGCACCAGGGAATCAGTGCAGAGATTTGTATGCTGGGGTTTTCCCTGTGTTCAGTTAAATTAATAAGAATTTTAAACTGTGAAATCTGGATCATCTTAAATGATATTGGCAAGTTGATATAAAGGCAGTTCTGGCAGCAAGAAATGTCAGAATTCTTTTTTATGTGGCAATGTTACTTTGTATAAGTCCTTTGGTTATTTGGATTGAAATTTGAATAGAAGTAGCGGTTCTGAAGCATTGATTTATGTGGAGTTAGTTAATTTGGTATTATGGTGAGTGTATTTTATTCTTGGTGGAATTTAGCACGTCTGGAATTTCAATATTAGAATTAACATGAAGTCAGTTATATTTTGAAAGAATTAAGTCCACTCAGGCTTAGCCAAATTCTCAATATCATTCTTGCTTTATGTCATCTCCATGGTTTTAAGAATGTTCCTTTATTTCATTTAAGAATTTATTTGTGTTTTGTTTTTGGTTTTCCCGAGTGTTTTTCTCTCTCCCATTTTTAGATCGGGAGGAGTGCGTTTGTGACCTCCTCTTCATCTCTACCTTCCTTCCCCTCCACGCTTTCCTGGTCAAGGGATGAAAGCACACGAAGGGTTAAGTACCTTCCCAATTGGTCTTTTACCTGGAGGAGGTGGCAATCTCCCTAGAAGCCATTATGCCTCTCTCTTCTCCCCTTTTATGCTGACTAGCCTTCATGCTTGCATGAAGTGGTATTTCATCACTTTCCGTTTCTTCTGCCACATGCTGTGGATACTTGCCTCTCTCTAACTTCACAACAGCTAAAATCTTTAGCATTTAACACCATGCACAGTTACTCCAGATCACTTGCTCAACTGCGTAACACTGAAAACAGCCAGAAGACAAGTTGGTTGCTGTTTGGAAAGTAATCTGGCAGGAGTTCACTGATACTTCATAAGCCAATATATAACTCTTCCTACTGACTAAAATGCACTGCATGAGGCATATGAAGCTCACTGGGTCCTAGCTTTAACGCCTGCTTTCTTTGAGGGCTGTCAGTTTGCACCAATCCAAACTGATACTGATTGACCGTTTATCTTACAGATATTCATTAGTTTGTTTGAAGTGAGTTCTTGAAGCATCCAAACAGATATCCGTTCATATTGCGCACTGATACATTTAGTGTCAACTAACCTGCTTTCTGCTGACCTTGATAGACAAAAGACTGAGGGGCCATGGGAATTGTTTTTGGCAAAACTCTTTTCAGGGCAAGATTAAAGACACTGAGAGTGTATAAAGGAAGCTTATAGTGGTGTTCCATCAGGATTTACAAAACTCTGTTCTTAGGATTTTTGTTAGCTACGGTACTAACTAGGAAAAAAAACCTGCAGTGTGACCAAGAAACATTAAATGCATTCTATAACCTTGTGTTATTCCAAAGACACTGTCTTTACCATGGCCTCATATGTGACCTAGTAGCTATTTGAACAAGCCTCATCCAGCTTCTTAAATTATTTTTTTTAAACACTGTTCTCTTTTTGCAGTGGCACACTTAAATCTAGTTTTACTTAAATTCGTTTGCTAGAAGGGAGCATAAAATGCTGCCTTGCAAAAGGACCCATTTAGCAAGGCAAACTGTTTGATAGACGAGTCTGTCCATGACAGCTTTTTAGGCTATGTTTTATTTGGGATCCTTGAACTAGTTGCAAGTTACATACTCAAAAGAAAGGAAAAGCACGTTGCATTTGCAGCTCTAGAATAACATCGATTTTTGGCTGTGAAGGGGCTGTGACTGAACTAATGGACCCTGAGCAGGTACCTCTTAACGTGTTACAGACTAACGAATGCTGAAGATGAACAACCTGTAGCTTTTATGCTGCTGTTTGACCAGCCTGAGCTACCAGCTTGCACTGCTTGCAGAAAGTACCCTTCATCATCAGAACGAGTTGATTACATTTCAAGATCTCACTCTGACTGTACCTCTAACTTTGAAGCAAATATCGATACAGGGTCCTTTGGGCTGTTTTTTAGATGTTTATGTCTCATTTCTTAGAAAATAATGAGTAGCTTATACCCATTTTGTTGTATTACGTGTTCAAGATTTAGGCTTTTCTTATTACTGTGCTAAAAAAAGGCTTTCCGAGAGCAAACTTGAAAGACAAGTATTTGTATTTCTTTGTAAGACTTAATTGACTGTGAAAAGATCTTTCAAGAAAAGTTCTCTCTTTTTCTCTGCTTTTTCTGTGTGGTTAATATAACGAAATCAGTACCGTCTCATTCTGTTTCTTGGGCAAGCATTGCAGAGTCTCTAATCGAATTTTACTATATAATACTAAATGCAAGAAAAACCAAGTTTGTGGGTTTTAGATGTTGAATGGTCATACTCTGGCCTATTCCTGCCAGGATAAAGAATCTTCTTTTTAAATTCTTGTGTCCCCATTTTATTTTGACTGTATAGCGTTTGGATGTATCAATTGAGAAAATAATAGATTTGTAAGATGATAAAACTTACAAGGGAATATCCTGCTCAGTCAAATGCAAATCTAGGTTTGGCTGCAGCTGATAACAGTACTGTGTAGTACTAGAAACTTGCAGAGGTTTTGTTTGTTTTTATTATACACTGATTCTGTGCTATATTACTGATTCCATGATATCCTATTCTTATAATTCATTGTTGTCATTTGCATTTCTGACCAGAGTGTAGAGCTTTGCCACTAATCGTATTGTTTTCTATATGTCTGGGAGAGAGGAAAGGTCAGACCCTATGTATAATAGTTTCATATCTTCAAAATATGTGTCACTTTTACCATTGATCTTTACTAGCTATCCTGAGAGGTGAGCATTCAAAAAATGCTTGTGTTTTCCTTCTGTGCAGAGTAACTTTAAAATGGATGGGAAGTGTTCATACTTTCCATCAGGTGCTTCAGAGTTAAGAGTCGTTGGTTTTAACATTAGATAAGTGCTTAACAAACTTACTGGATCTTAACCAATGAAAACCAATTCCTAGCCATGTTTTTGGTCTGTCCTCGAGGTAGAAGTATTATTTCCCTGTGTATGGATCAGGGATGCAAATTGAAGGGTGTCCCTTACAGTCTAACACTCAAGATTCCCTCATCTTGACTTCAGAGCTTCTGTAAAGCTCCAAGGCCGGTTCTTCCACGGAGATTGCAAAGGACCCAATTATGTGAGCAGTGTCTGTGACTAAGGCAGGAGCTGATGTGGAGCTGATGTGTATGTAGAGTGGCACTGATGGGGTGTGCGTGCAAATGGACGAGCTGCAGTAGGCGCTTCTGCTGAGCTTTGCAATTTTTAAGACTATAGTAGGCGGATGTGCGGGGCTCTGGCTGAGGAGGGGAGTGTGCCTCGGGGGTTTCAAACTGCAAATTCATGTGAACTGCAGAGATTGGCCTGACAGTAGGTATTCATAACAAAAACCTCCAGGATGTTGTACTGCCTGGGCATAAACTATCCAAGAAGGCTAAACCAGGTTAGAGAAGGGAGCCTAGCTCTCTGTCTGAGAATCTCTTGCTGACAGAGGGGGCTGTATGTTAGGATCTGCAGGGAGAGCACTCTTGAGCTGTCATAGTGCAAGTATGCTTATTTGGGGGGGGGGGGGGGTTGAAAAGGAGTTTAGGGGGAAAAAAAAAATGAGCATCATCCTAGGCCACGGATTGGATGCTTTACTGGGAGGTGCAGAACTGTTCTCTATGGGAGTAGGAAGTGGTGAGTGTTCTGCCGTCGCACCTAGGAGGAAGCAAATGTGCCCAGAGGCAGGGAATGGGTGGCACTCTGGTTCCCGGTGCGGATGGACACAGTCACTGTGTATCTCCCCAAGGAATGCCATATGAAGGGGAGAGTGGGAAAATACTGGGCCTCTGACTGTGTTCGTGGTTTCTACCGTCTGGAGCAGTATGCTGCAGCTGGGTCTTCCCACTCTCCATCCGACCTCAGCTCTCCAGTGGGCATCCACACTCGGTCTTGCCTCCCGCATTTGGTTCAGCCTCCAACTCTGGCCTTCCCTCTGCCATGGTCCTCCCACTCTAGTTTGACCTCACCTTCCTTGTGTGCTTCCCAGTCTAGGTTTGGCCTCCATTCTGAGGTCAGAGTCACAGGTTCAGTTCACCCTCCACTCCACTGTGTGCCTCCCACTCAGCTATCAGCCTTCGCTCTTGGTTCAGCCTTTGCTGTGGAGTTGGCCTCCAAGCTCATTTTGGTATCCCACTCTTCATTCATCCTTTACTCTGGGTTCAGACTCCCACTTGGATCAGCCTCCCACTTTGCAGTGGGCCTCCCACGCTCGATCTGGCCTCCCCTTCCTGTGTGCCTACAGCACTCAGGCCAGCCTCCACTTCCTTCTGTGCCTACAGTGCTTGCTCTGGCCTTCATTTCCTTGTTTGTCTCCTGCCCTCATTTTGGCCTTCGCTTTGGAATTGGCGTACCTCCCTCCTTTCGACACCCACTCTTCAGTGGCTCTCTACTCTTGATGGTTAGGACTCTTGCCCTCGTTTCATCCTATGCTCTGCTGTGGGCCACAAGTCTCACTTATTTGGCCTCCCAACGTTGTTCTAGTCACCAGTCTGCAATGGGCCTCAACACTCCCCATTTTGTCCTCCCACCATTGTTTCAGCCTCCAATCTGCAGTAGGCTCCAAGTCTCATCAGTTTGGCTTCCTGTGTGCCCTTTGGTCTTCCACCTGCAGTTTGGCCTCCACTCTACGAAGGGTCTCCTGCCATCATTTCAGTCTTCAGTCTTTATTTTGGCTTTCCATTGCAACGGTCCTCAACCCTTGTTTTGATCTCCCGTTCTGTGGTGGGCTTCCCATGCCTAGTTCAGCCTTTGCTCTGTGCTTGATTTGGCCTCCACTGTGACAGACCTCCCACCTTGTGCTGGGCCTCAATTCCCATTTCAGCCTTCCATGCTCGGCTTGGTTTCCACTCTACGTTGAGCCTCCCACGCTGTATCTGGCCTCCAGTCTGCCACGGGCCTCCCACTCTTGGTCTGGCCTCTTTCTCCCTGGTGGTCCTGCCCTCTCTGTTTGGCCTCTGCTCCCCTGCGGGCCTCCCCCTGCTTGCCCATGTGACAGTTTCAGTGGTAGGGGAAGGACGCCGTGCTTTGGCCGTCTGTC
The DNA here is from genome assembly GCA_008658365.1 of Alca torda. Taxonomy (NCBI): domain Eukaryota; kingdom Metazoa; phylum Chordata; class Aves; order Charadriiformes; family Alcidae; genus Alca; species Alca torda. The sequence goes on along the minus strand of CM018088.1, from coordinate 30,913,085 downwards.
TGTCCCTGCAGCCCTGCTGGGTGCCAGGGCAGAGCCCTTGCTGCAGGTCTGGTGGGGCAGTGCCAGGGTTGTGCCAGGGCCTCGGGTTCAAGCTGGTAGCAGAAGCCCGGCACAGGGCGGGGGGCACGTCGGCTGCAGGGTAGAGGCTGGTGCAGGGGCTGTTGTGTTAAAGAGCAAGCCCGCATACGCAGGACGTGGCACTGGCACAGCTCGGGGCCCTGCTTTCCTGCACAGCACTGAAATAAATCTGTGTTCATTGCAGGCCTCGAAGCTGGAGAAGCAGAGCAGCATGTCTGAGAGTGACTACGATAACCCCACCACCCCTCTGGAGCTGGAGGAGACGGGGTAGGTGCTGTGATGCAGAGCTGATGCCGCGGTGATGCAGAGCTGACGGCACAGCCTGCGCGCTGTCGGAGGACAAGCAGTTTTGTGAGCAGCCAGTTCTGTCCCAGCATCTGGTTTGTTCCTTTGCAGGTCAGGCAGGAAGGGCCGGCAGAGAAGCGTCATTTGGCAGGGGGAGGGATCCATCCCTGAAGACACCGACACGGCGCCCAGCTCCAGTTTGCCCAGTACAGAAGATGTGATTAGGAAAACTGAGCAAATCACTAAGAATATCCAGGAGCTGCTGCGAGCAGCGCAAGAGAACAAGCATGACAGGTAAGGTGTGAGTGCTGGAAAAGCTCCACAGTTCATGAGAAAATGAAGAAAATTCTTCAGGTGTTTGCAGAAGTACAGCCGCCGCCCCCCGTGTTAATGCTGGAGGTGCTGATTTCACACCTACAAAACGTGTAGGTCTGTGGTGTTTTCTGGTGTACTGGCCCTAGTACCATTGGGTGAGCGGGGACGAGTGACCAGCGCAGGTGGTGGGAACATATGCTCCCATCCAAAAATCCAGCACAGCCCCTCATGAGTGGTTTCCGGCTATGGCACTGCCTGCTGCCTGCCTGCCCACAACTGGCACGGGGATGGGAGCGCTGGGAGCAAAGCGCTTGGGAAGTCCTGCTGCAAAGTGAGTGGTGTTTTAGAAACAAATCAAACGAGTGTTGCAGAGAGAACTTGGCTTAAGTTTCTATTGGATCCTCAGATAACTCTGTCCTTAGGTAAGGACACCCCACAGCAGTGTGACCGTAACAGGAAGTCTGGTTTCAGGAAAAAATTGCGAAGGCAGGGAGAATTTGGCTTTCCTAATGAATACCAATAACGTACCAGCAAAAGCAATTTTCAGCTATTGGGTTTAGACTCAGCGGTAGCTGGGTAGTCGGGAGGCTGTTCATCAGCATGTCAGGTAGCGGCTTCAGTTCCCTTGGGGAACTTCTTGCCCAACTGAACAATTGCTTTTCAGAATAGCTGTGAGCGAGTGAAAAATGATAGTGCCCCTGCCTGATCCTCAGGTGGTGCTTCTGCACAGCTCTTTTAGAAGACTGTAAATAGGAGTTATGTCTCCCCAGGTACGAACACGTTTTAGGTCTGGAACAGCTTTGGTCTCCAGAAAATCTGAACTTGTGGGCTGGCAGGTCTTGCTTTCTGCCTCCTGTCCCAAGTTCTGTGCCTGGCTTTGCCTGGGAGAAGCTGCTGGCGATTCGTCTTAAGCCCTCGCTTCCTGCCTTGCTGAGAGGAGTGCTCAACAATGGGGCCACTTTTGTTCTATGTTTTTTCCTTCTTGTACTTTTCTATTTTTAGAAGGGACAGCACGCGGCCTCTCCTTCTCACGCTGAATGGCGAGTTCTAACGTGTTTGTGCTGAGCTCATTGCCCTTGTTCTGTAACCTTTTCCATTGCAATCCCTTGTTGCTTATTTCTCACAGTTCATAACAAGAAGCAACAGTAAGAGAAGCTTTGAATGAGTTTGGGGTTTATGTATAGCGCAGTTTACACTGTTTGAACTGTATTTTTTTAAAAATAATTGAAAGAACTAATACAGCGTACCTAGCTTTCGCTGTTAAATTGAATAGATTTTTAAACAACCTGTTATGTTCTTTTTTGTCTTCTCTTCTGTACCATGCGCGGAGTAGGGTGTTTGCCGGTACTTAAATGAGTATAATCTTGCAAAACACTGAACTGTGAAGCTGCTGTTCTTTGTTTTCCTGTTCCCTGGCTTTGTCTCAGTGGGCTGAGAACTGCAGGGCCTGGGGCACGGTGGAGATCGATTAGGCTTGTTCCACCGTTCTCTTCTTGCAGCAGGGGAACGCTTCCTTAACAAAATGAGATACTTAGGGATGTAATAATACATCTTCCAAGCTAGTGCTGGGAACGTTGTAGATAAAAATCACGTGCTGCATAGAGAATCGGAGAGTAATAAAATGATGCAAGAATATAATCTATTAATGAAATGCCTCTTTTTTTTTTTTTTCTTGCTTTCTTCAATTTCTTTTCCTGTGCTCAACTGGCCGAGTAGACCATTAGAGCGTGCGGGCATGCTGAAGCTCAGACATAGCCTCGGCTGCTTCAGCACGCTGGTTCCCTGGGCTGAGAGAGCTCCCCTGCAGCCTCTGACCATCCAGCAGCCCGGTCCTGCCTCCTGGTACTCTGGCCTCTGTCCCTGCCTCCCAGGCACAGTGTCCTTTCTGTTTCTCTCTGCTGCCTCTTTCCCTCACGCACCATCCGCACAGGGGTCGTTAAAGGCTATGCATGAAATGCTTCGGGTGATAAAGAAACTGCAGATAGCTAGTCCACAGAGTTATGAACTTGCGATATTACCCGTTCAGTTGAAGCTCTCGTTATTGATTTAATGGGGAACAGAATCACAGCCTGGAACTGTAACTTGTCTCTAGTTCAGGAGATTCTCCTGTCTCTGTTCTGTTTATTGCCCATCGAGATAAATTATCCCCACTAACAGCACAATGTGTGGCTGCTGCTTCTGTGCAGTGTTGCAAAAGCAGCAGAAGTTTCATGGTTCCCAACATACAACATTGACACCTGACAGCTTAGGCCCTCCACTGTTTATACAGCTGGCATGACAGATGAGATCATTTTGTATCTTGAATTGATGAAAAAAAAAAAAATTGTGTGTTTATATAGTATCTTCCAAGCTGACCAAAATATTGTTTATTAATGCCTAAAATAAAAATTAAATTTAAATCATATGTTCTTTAAAACAGAACTTCCGAAGTTTTAACGCCAGGTATTACTGGCAGTGACAAATATTGGGATTGGAGGAAGAGGTTACCACAAGTTACTGCTAATGATGGATTCTTTTTTTCCAAGCTGTCACTACTTGAATATCTTCCTGATGTCTTACTGGAATGTGCGTAAACTCAACAAATGTGTCATCTCAGTTCATGAGCTTACAGTGAGTGTTTAGACTATAAAATAAAGCCATTCCTCCAAGACAAACTGTGAACTTCACAACTATGCTGGAGGACGTACTGTGAAATATATGTTGTTAATCTTGGTCTTTCATTCACATAATTCTTAGGGTTTTCTCTGCCTTTTTAGTGAAGGGTTTAATCAGCAAACTGACTTTTTAATGAGGTATAGTGCTGTTCAGTGTGGCTTGCGGGGAGCAAATTAATTGTTAACTCAATAGCAGAATGGGAATTACAGCGAGCTTGAAAGACTTCTCTCCACTTTGAGTTTATTTGGAAGAACTCATGTGATTGGAGACATAAGGAAATACTCCTTTCCCAAGCAATTTTCCTGCATTGCCAAATGACCCCAGTGTGTTGCTGCTTTCTCAGTGCATTTGCAAGTGACCTGTTTTTGCACCTTTGGTATTGCAAGATGACTGCATAAATAATGACTGGGGGGGGGGGGGGTTGCTTTTTGTCTTTTTTTTGCATCTACAGATGCGGAATATTTTTCTTGAATGCTGCTGTTTTGTGATTTTGAGATTCTCTTGCTTAAGGTTGAATCGTGTTAACTAACTTACGCTGAAATTGACTCTTTGAAGCTTAAAAACAAGTCTTTTGAAACTAGTCTTTTGACAGACCACACTAACCCAGTGCTTCACAGCAGCTTCTGGTAAATAGTTTTAAGATCTGTTTTGAACAGACCAATTTTCATTTTGTATATAAGTCAGAAGTGAAAGCTGTGAGGACTAATGGAATCTGCCTTTGTTTTATTAGCTAACTCAACAGAATTACCGAATATTTAGTTTATAACTCACACGCTGTGAAAGTAGTTGGTAGTTTGGAGATGCATGTGTCTGTAAGCTGCCGTGTGAGAATTGTGCATTGTCTGTTTACTGTGTATAGATTAATCCAAGAAGGCATTTTGGTGTTCGTAAATTACCTTCATGTGATGTTTTACCTTTAGTTAAACTTTACCAAAAAGAGCAAGGTGTGAATTCTGTACTGGAAGTTTGGCGTGCCCGTTCTCAGTAGGTGTCTAGCCTTCCAGTTTGTGAAATGAGAAAGGGGAAATAATGCGCCTAGTGCTGCATTCCTGGCTTCAACTGATAATGAACTGATACAAGGATGGAAATAAATCTCCTTGGAATCAAGGCGTGTCTTCATCTTGCATCTCTGCAACAAACTGAAGTTTCCAGCCGGGCTGCTGACCCAGGGGAACACGTTTGTTACAGAGATCGCTCAGAGTTTAGCTGAGAACCGATGGATTAAAAGATTTATGGAGGTTAGACTTTAGGTCTTGCTGCCCAGTGTTTTGAATACAGTTTTTTTGGGCTTACTGTATTTTAGTAATTTAAGTACAAAGTGTTTGGTTGTTTTTGTGGTTTTTTTTTTTAAAGGCTTCTACTTTGTAGCTTACACGTGGAAAAGAAGTGCAGGAAAATTGCATTGCTTCAGAGGTCCTATAAATGTCAACACTTGACTGTTAAATTATTTTTAAGTTTGGATGGCCAAAATTCAACTCTGAAACAAAATCAATTGAAACACCTTTGGGGTTCTTTAACTTTTCTTCAGAGATTGCTGCTTAGATCCTTAGCAGTTTTAAAACCTTTCTTTCAGTAGACTGGTTTTACAGTCTCTTGGCTTATGCAGAAAGAGCTCTTTCGAAACAAATGGATAGAGATTTCCCTGAAGTGGCAGCAAGCTGAACTTACTCGGATCCCACATACAAAGTGGATTTTTCTTAATCCACTTTTGATTGTCAACACTGCACTGAGGGGGGGAAAAGAGTTGCTTTTTTTCCAAAGCACCTCTGTGTCACTGGATTTTCTTCAAATATTTTCAGACTGCAGAATCTTACTTTACTCTGTGCCTGACTTACATGAACCAGTTTGCTTGGGTGTGCGCTCCCACAACTAACAATCATGTGTCATTTGTGCGTACACCAAACAGAACGAGCTGAGCAATTTTCCGTACAGTTTGGAGACGAATCCTAGCACTTGAATAGTTGGGCGGGGGGGGAATTAGGAAATGCAAGCTTATGAAATAATGTGCAGCTAATATTCATAGGCACGTTTCCATAATTGCGTACAAATTGAGACTTTTTCTGACAACGTTTGGTACGATAGGTGTGGACAGCTATTTCTTCAAACAAACTTTGATTGAAGAATAATGAAAACTTAACCAATAGTACAAAAATTATTTCTTAAGTTCTTTTTTCTTCTGAAGTCGCATAGTTATATGCAAACTTGTGCTGCAGTGTGCTGGGGAGACACTAAGAGTCACCATATTGTGTCTTGCACTTGCTACTTCAGTTGCCTTCAGTGCAGCCTACAAAGATATTTTTAGAATATATATGGAGTTTTTGATACTCTGCTGATTTTAGAATAATAGCCACTGACTAGTAAAACTGAAGAGGAAAGGAGTCTTGGCATAATGAATAATAAATTGCATCTTTTTGCAGCTATATACCGTGCTCCGAGAGAATACATGTGGCAGTAACGGAAATGGCAGCCTTGTTCCCCAAAGTAAGTACCTTCCAGCATCAAAATGTTTTTGGCCTCATTCCTCATTAGTAGATTTCCCTTTGGTAACTGAAAACCAAAAGCCGAAAGTAGGGAGAAATGACTAGATGGTTTTTGTCCCATCTTGCACCTTTGTATTTATTAGCATGCCAGTTGGGAAGGGCTAATGTGTGAATCCAGGCCTTTAATTTTACTCTTGAACTTAAAACTCTAAGAATTGCGTGCAGTTCCTCCAAAACTGGAGGCTGCTTGCATCTAGCTTGAGGAATCATGTGGTTATATGGGAATTTTGCTGGACTCCTCACCCCCAAGTTTCCATTTGAGTGCCGCTGCCTGGATTTCTTGTAGGTATGTTTAGATCTGTTATCCATCTACCAATGCGAACTCTTTCTTCACAGCAAACTTAGTGAGTGAAATCACCATGATTAAGTTTTTGTAAAGTCTTATCCACCTCTGTAAAACTGCAAGGAAAATCTAATGCTGTTGTGCCTACCTGAACAGATTGTCTTCTACACGCTGTACCCTGCTGTCAGCCAGGACGTGGGCTGGGTGGCAGTAAATAGGCACTAGACAAATTTGTCTGAGTAACTTCCTAAATGAGAGCATGAAGCGGTATTCCCTCCGTGCTGCCTGGCAGCAGTTTGAAATGTCCCTGAGATGAGAAATTACAGGAACTGGTTTCAATCTGCCCCTACCCCATGTCTCTGCAGCAATGTCTTATAACGTCTCCAGCACAGAGGAGTCCGTGCAGAAAGCAGGGCCCAAACAGCAGAAGTTTTAGTATTAAAGAACGCTAGCGAACCACCACCGGCTAATTAAAAGCGATCCTGAAACAGTTTTGTAGTTCTGTCAAGTTCAAATTCTACTTTTTTTTTCCCCAGAAGCCCAAATCTGAACTGGTAAGGACTTCTTTGCGTCTGCTGACATCTAGTGCCTACAGACTCCAATCGGAGTGCAAAAAAACCCTTCCCGTGGAGACGTGCCCTACCACGGACATCCAGCTGGTCACGCAGCAAGTTATCCAGTGCGCCTATGACATCGCCAAGGCTGCTAAACAGCTGGTTACCATCACAACCAAAGAGAACAACAACTGAGTCACACTTGGCTTTTTAGTCTTGTTTTTTAAAGGGTTGAATTTCAAATATAGGTGTGGAACTATTCAAATTTTTATGAGGAAAAACTAAAGGGGCAAGAAACTTTTTTTTAAAACTCAGTATTATTTTTGCATGTTTTCTAACAATTTTGTGATTAATTTAACCCACTGCCTTATTTTGTGCCTGTGTTGCCAGTTTAGTTACAGATAATAGCATGTTGCGAATAGCTGTTGAGCCATTATCGCGTACCAGCGTTGTTATCAAGCTCTTGCTAGATGTTTCCTTGGGGCCACGTTCTGCTTTCAGATATCGCTTGCAAAACTCTCGTTGAAATCAGCTGCGCGTATCAGAGGGCAGAATCTCGCCTCTGCTCTGTCCGGCCTGGAGCCTCGCGTGCCGTGATGCCGCTGACCGAGCAACCCGCAGCCAAATGGGCTCTGAAGGCTCCAGGACCATAACTGCTACCCAGCAGGAAGAAGGTTGTAGTCCTGATAACGGAGTACAAGCCGAATATTATCTGTTCCCATATCAACTGTTGTGCAATAATATGTTTTTAGTCTGCTAAAACAATAGTAGTTGTGGGCATCTGAGCTTATTACATGTAACTATACAAGGTCTTTGTCACTTTATCTGTTTTGGAAGGAATTTGAAACTTATTAGTTATTTCCTTTAGTTGTCACTATGCCATTAATATATATGTTTGATGTTACTTTAGGGCATTAGTGGTTAAAATATTATCCTTTGTTTCTGATTTAATAATTCAGTCTAAAGTTTCCTACAGAATTTTACTGTCATCTTCAAGGCACCATCTTGTTTGCAGCAGCATTGCTCAGTAACTCAAGATGCAATATCGCTAAAGATTTCTGTGATAATTAAAAAAAAACAAACAAAAAAGGAAGTTAGAAGAGTGCCAGTGCAAAAGCAGCTCCGTCTGCCATAGCGTATAACCTCTGTACCTCAACGTATCCAAATGTGAAAAGATTTCTGATATCTCGTAAGTTTTATGCAAATCTTTCAAGATTTTACAAGCTCTGTGTGGAATAACCCAAGTGAGCCTGCCTGTTAGAAGGGCAGGTGGGTGACAAATGTCAGTGTGTGTTTCCGGTTTGTTTCATTCAAAACAGTTTACCAAACTGTGTCGGTCCATACGTTCAAAAATGAGGGTTCTTTGGGAATCTAAATGCCATGGGGGGCGGGGAATCACTAATTTTTGCGTCCACCTGTGTCCCATTCGGAAGCGTGTTGTCATTTTCAAGGAGCTGGCCATGGCAGTTCAGCTGGCAGCCACTTAAAGTGGTCTTTTAGTTAAGAGCAAAGTTAGGGAACCGTGGTGGCTGCCACATGGCGGCAGCCGATGTGAACATTTAGACAGTTTTTGAGTCAGAAATGGCTATCTGCTGTTCCACAAACAGGTCTGCAGTGTGCGATCTGCCAAAACCATGAACTCTTCAAGGCTTTCTGATGAAAAACTGCCCTACTTAGGTGAAAAAAGGAACCAAAGTTCAGTGGTTGGTTCCTTTTCAGATCATACTGTGTTTGTATGTATATATGAACACTTAAGTGCCATAACACTGCTGGATTCTTGTATGTTGTAATTAGCTCTGTTTTTGAAGTAGTGTGAGTTTGAGGGAGGGAAGGAACAGAGAGAGTAGGTGACAACCCAGCTAAATTAATTTCCTTTCTGTACTTCTGAATTCCAGAACAGACCCTAAACTCACAGGAATGCGGACAGGCTGGGATTAGGACTGCAAAGACATTTGTAAAACCTACTTCAAAGTTATGCTACTGGCAATTAAATACATTGTTAATCTTCTAGGAACTTTTCCTTAAATTGGCATCATTGAGAGGCAGCAGATGGTATTTTTAAATCTCTCAGGACACCGCTGTATGCTTTTCTTTAACATATCTTACCTGATTTCCAAAGTAGGGTAGCACTGAGTTATGTTGTAAGTTATCAGTTGTTTAAACTTGCCTCTGTACCAAAACAAACAGACAGTTCGAGAACTGCAAGCCCTTGTTCCAGCTACACTAGCTCCAGATTTCCTACAATCAACCATTTAGCTATAAAAACATGGCCAACCTGTAATTGATTTCCTGTTCTGTCACTTAAACAGCACTTCTGGTCAATTCCCCCATCTCTAAACAAATGTTTGTTCTAGGTTTTGTTATGGTCACCTGGTGTCATCGCTCCAGAACCACGGTGACGATCATGCAGGATAAGCGATTTTTCTGACGTTCTCAGTAAAACAGAAGTGGTCTGAGCACATGCTCGTGTGCTGTGTCAGCTCTTTCCATAAACGGGCGGAGTGGTTCAAAACCAACAGTGGAACTAAAGAGTAGTAAGTAGATTGGCCCTCGAATCATACAGCACTGTACTACCTGAAATAACAATGGCAGGGTTTTTTTATTCCCCTGTAAACAAACTTGCTCTTTCTTTACAAAATGCTGCATAGGAAAGTAATTTTTTTTGCCTTTTTCAAAAACTTGTGTTTATCAGTGTCATTCTGCCTGTACAATACTTTGACTTAATCTTTTATTTACTGTATTACTATAAAATGCTAAAACCCTTTCAGTATGTGAAATTATGTGGGGTTATTTGATGGCTGGATCTTGAAAAAGTTCTTGTGGCTAAGTAAAGCCTGTGGTGCTCAAAGAGCACCAGGACAGCATCGGAAATGCCACACCAGTTGAAGTGTGTGGATGCTTTTAAGCTGCAGTTGCTGACAATAATAGCAAGGAATCAAGTACAATAATCAACTAAAATTCCCCTCCCCTCTGGTTGCAGCAGTTTGCTCATGTAAAGAAACAAACAGTTGATCAGGTTGCAATTATTCATTATTTATGAAATAAGTTGAAAAAAAAAAGTAACAAAGTCTTCAGCACCCTCTGGAGAGGAACTGGAGACGTTAAGAATTACTGCTGCAGCGCAGGTTATTTATCTTGCTGATTTGCAATGCGTTATGAACTAAGTCTAAAGGTCTTTTCAACCTAAACGATTCTATGATTTTATAACTCCTAAAAGTCAGATGGGCCTCAGAGGTGGGAGTCTGGTGCTTAAATAGCAAACGTAGCAGGTAGTGGTTTACAGTTCCCGTTCCCGCACAGATTCTTTCATGGATCTTTAGATCCGAAGGGCCCGCTTATTTGCTGTGTTGCCCCAGTGTAGCACGTACTAAAATACAACATCACAACTCCCAAATACGGAGCAAGTGAAGCAGTTCAGTCCTCTGGGGATGCTCACACCTCCGCCTTCTTGAAGCCGGTAGAAATTTGATCCTATGTTCAGGTGGGGCACAACTAAATATTTTCAGAAGTCTACTGAGTCAAGTCTCAGCATCGTTGTAAGCTATTCCAAAGCCACCATTATTTGAGGAGTTCCTTGATTCTTTGAAGTTTTCGTTCTGTAGTCTGCAACTGCATTTAGTCCTCATTCCTCAAGTGCAAAGGACAAGAATCCTCAGGTCCATGCTGCTTTTGGGTAACCGTAGAGCTAACAGGGTCAAAACAGAGATTGTAATTTCATTATGGGCTCTAGAATTAATCTTACACCCACGCGCTGTTCATCATGCAAAGAATGTACTCTGGAAAGTACGGAATATCCTCCAAGAAAAGGCATTAGTAACGTTTAAGAGTTGATATTTCAAGGCAGTAATACCTCCTGCCAGCTTTTTGACCTCTGTAGCTCCTGTCTAATAAATGACAGAGGTGAGTTACTCTGCAGAGTAGCTCATAGTTCAGTATGAGATGTAGGATCTGTTGGGCACGTGGTTCAGCTTAGTTTTTAGAGCTAGGCAAAGCACAACAGAAGATGGAAAGACACTGAGTAGCTGAGATGCACTCTACCAACGGCCTTAATGCAGGTGATAATGCTAAAAATAATTAAGAGTAACATTTGAGGCCGTAGCAATAAGTCTGCCCCAAAAATTATTTAAAAGTTGGGACCTAAAGCATCACTACCAGCAAAGGAAAAGCAAACTATAGACCTCCATCAGAAATAGCCCCAGGGGAAGGTAGGGGTCCGGTGTTCCACCCTGGCGCTGTGTGGCAACTACGCTGCAGATCAGAAACAACAATTCTGCTCCCGTGATGCCATGGCCGTCCCCGATGTGCTCACGTGTTAGGGTGACCCTTATGTACCGGCTTCCCCTTCACGCTGCTACCTACCCTGCCGCGGTACCCTTGCTCAGCCATGCGCTTGGCCTCCTGCTGCACTAACTCCTCACAGCGCTGCCGGGCTGATCTCTCTTCTTCTTCCTCCTCCCTCTGGCGCTGCTGCTCCTCCCATTCTTGTAAGCGGCGCTCTGTCAGCTGGGCACAGAGAAGATGGGGCTGTTACGGCAAGATGGGACACAGGCTGGGCACCTTCCGCAGCTGGGTGTGTGTCTGGAAAGCGTGCAGTACCTGCGCCTCCAGCTCCTGCCTGCGGGCTGTCTTCAGTTCCTCCTCTTGCTCCTTCTCTCGCCTACTCAGTTCTTTTGCCTCTTCAAGTTCTTTAATCAGCTGCTCTCGATACTTTATAGACTCTTCTTGGGCTCGTCTGTTTAACTCCATCTTCTCTTGGATCTGGCGCTGCCTGCCTGCAAGGACCTTTGTGAAGTGAGAGGATTAAGGGAGAAGATAAATCAAGAACTGGGGGAAGTCTCAGTGCAGACAGTTGAACCATTCTCAGGAAATGTATCAGACCAGCACAAAAACTCTGCCCTGGGTACTGAAGGCTGTAACCATCTGGAGGGTGGAGGATTACAGCTGGAACGATGGCTTCAGTGAAACAAGAGAGACACCTCATCAAAAAAGGTCATTACCTCATTCATCAGGCGATCTCTGGCTGCCTTCTCTCTTTCCCATTCTTCTTCCCTCTTCTCCCACACTTTTTTAGCTTCCTCACTAAAAGGGAGAGGAAGAATTCTAAGGTTACTGCTTACAGTTAAAAAAACCCCCTATATATTCCATGGGCATCTAGACAAGCTACTCTGTGCTTTAGAGGAGCACTTGGGTTTCTCTTCATGTTTGTTCCCAGGCAGCAAACGTGCCTGCCCCACCTGTGCCTATTTCAGAGAACTGCTCTGATTTCTTTGTTACTGAACAGCAGGAGGTAACACAAAGGAAACACTGGCTTGGAGCGGGACTTCTAATCTGCCCCAGGCACAGAAGGGCCTCGGGAGGAAGCTTGTCTCTTAACAGGGACAGTACTTCACACGGGGGTGGGCAGTTAAGGGCATTGCTGGAAAAGCTGAAGATTTTGCAAATCTTCCCTCTGCAACAAAACCTTGAAGTAAAACTTGATGGTAGCACGCACTGTCTTGTCACCAGTGAAGATGTTCTCCGTACTGGGGAGAGCGTAAGGTGAACCTGAACAAGGAGCCCGAGGCAGCTTTTATCTACAAGCCCTCAGGTACAAAAGGAAAAAACATACAGGTTTTGGAGTCACTTAAGACTAAACCCCTCCACATCAGTAATGCAGAATCATTGAAAGTTGGTTACAAAGAACTTACAACTAAAAAGGTAGTTCTTGCCATCTGTGTGTTACCACCTTTTTTTGTTATTAAAGCTGTTGCATTAAAGCTAATTTAACAGAAATTATGGACTAGGTCTTGGGCTGAGGTAACTGAAAAACAACCTCAGGCTTTGATGCTGTCTGTACTGGCACGCGACTGCCCCGCGCAGTACTTGGCACAAGGAATGAAGGGGCAGCACTGGCTTCTACTGCAGTGCTTCTAGACCTGGAAAGCCAACCACACACCTCTTTCTACCATGCGCTTTTCACTTTTGCACTTTTCAAAGCCTATTTAACAAAGACGACTGGAGCTCTGCCACCCAGGAGGGGGGATTCAGCACTTACAGTCTCTTTAGATGATGCTCAGAGGTGGGCAGACTCACCTAAACATAATCTGCAGCTCTGCCTCCCTCTCCTTTTCTAACTGGAGCTGTTCCTCAATGACACGTTTCATCCAGGCAACATCTGCAACAGCTTTTTCCCGTCGCGCAGACTGGCGGCGCTGATCCTCATCTTCTTTTTCGAGGAGGGACAATAAGATTTGCCGGTCTATCTCCTTGAGAAAAGCCACCAAGATTAACAACTATCCAACAAGCTTCCAGCCTGGCTGCAGGGCTACTCTCTACAAATTATTGGTGACACAGTGTCAAGAGCGTGCTCAGGAAGACACTCAAGTCTGCTGGCTTCCTCATGATCTTTTTGCTCCAGCCCTGTTCACAAGCTGGAAGGGGCTTCCTAACTAATTATCTGTAGGCATCAGAGGCATACACATAAACGAAACACAAAGAAGAAGTTTCTTCAGCACACAGTATCTATAACATAAAAATCAAGGGGTATTTTCTCTTACCAGCTCCTCTTGTATCTGCTGGGCTCGTCTCTTTAACTGGGCATTACACTGATGCCTCAAAAAGCGACTGAAGGAGGAAAACAAAATAAAGAAAACATTCAAACTGACTCTAAAGCCCTATGTTGTTATATGGCGGCACTCAAGAAGGTGCATCTATGACAACAGGCAACAGAGGTACCTGCTACCGCTAACATAAACAAAAAGAAGTAACGGCACCAATGCATTTGCGTGTTGGCTGTTCCCGGTGCTTCCATCAAAAACTAAGTATTTACAACCCACTGGTGTTACCGGCAACACCTCCTTGTGCCACAAGTTCTATTTCAGACATAGGAACAGATTCTACCCAAGCCCTGCTGAAACAAGCTACGCTCGATCACATACCCAAGCTCTTTCTTCTTCCGCTGCTCTTCCATTTGTTTCCTTTCTTCTTCCAAGCTTTCCAGCTCCCACTGCTGCTTTAATAAATTCTGCCGTTCTTTTTTCAGCTTTGTGGTCTAGAAGGAAAAAACAACCACCAAGAAAGAGTATGTCAGAGAGCTGGACAGCCCAGAGAGAGTTTGTACCCCGTTCTGCTCCTCTGCGAGCAAAGTCCTCATTGCAGTACACATTCCACTTCAATTTCATTTGTGTCTCAGTGGCTCACGGCACGAGAGACACCCTGAGGAGCCCCAGCTAACCAAGCCTTTGACCTGAACCTGTCACACTTAAACGTTTCTACAAATCTTTTTTCTCATCTGGTGCAGCACAAAAGGGAGCTTGCATTTCAAGAGGAGCAAACAAAAGGTAGAGAATTCAGATAATACGCCAGTGTTCAGGGGAGAGGCTTACATTACTAACAGAAATTACATCACAGCTAACTTTCGTCCAGATTTAATCTGGCAGAAACCTGGAGGGGAGGGGTCAGGCCAGTGTTGCTGGATTTCCAAGTGAAACCATGAACTTCCTTCTCAAATGAGGAGAAACTAAAGATTACCTCTGTCTCCTGTAATTTCAGTTCTTCTATTTGTTGAAGCAACGTCTCCGCTTGCCTCTTCTCTTCCAGCCGACGCTTCTCTTCCTCTTGTCTCATTCTTTCCAGTTCTTCCCTTCGCGCAATTTCATACTCGTTTTCATAACGTTTTTTCTCTTCAAGTTCAGTTGCTTCTTGCTTTCCGAGCCAAAATAAAACATGGCATTTAAGGTTAGGCTAACGCAAAGAAACAGCCTCTGCCTCAGGAAATCCACAAATCAAACGCCTGCAAGCTGACATGTATTGGGAAAACACGGAACAAAATACGCTAGGAAGGAACACAAGGACAACCCAATGTCCTGATCACTGCCTGGAAATGGTTATCAGTCTATACACATCCTTCGCAAGACCCTGCACGGGTGGTCGCACAAATACACTCAGATTTTCCTATTACAACTTAGATTATTGGTTTAATTAACTCTAAAATCTGTATTTGAAAGCCTCTATTATTCTTTCACATCAAAATCACTGTATTCCCATATCTAGTATCTGCATATTCAAATGCTCTTGCGGCTTTGCGCTGGCTCTGCACTGCAGTTTGCTCTTAGACGAGCACCCAGAGCCACACTGAATCCTGCAACAGCTCCGTTCAGCGGACAGCACTGGATTTTCTAGGAGACGGATAGTGTGTACTTGTTAGACAGGAACGATGGCTCTTCATTAAAAGCATCCTTCCTGTCAGCAGCTCCCGTCATTCTGCGGACACCAGAACTCCCCATCGCTACAGGAATGGGCAAGGCGACCTCAGTCATTGTTTGGTTCAAAACTGGTGCGAGAAAAACAAATAGCCAATTCCTATTCCTTCCACCTTCGAGCCGCGTCTGTACAGGAAGGCAAGCTGTCTGCCGCCCGGGTCAAAAGGCATCTAGTGTCACACCCCCATGCGCTCACGTGTTTCAGGAATCCGCCCCCCAGCATACCTTGTTTTTTTGCATCAGCTGGTCACCCCAAGCCTCTGTCACATGCTTCCTGTGCAGCTCTGACTCCACCTGTAGATGACAACAGATGCCATTAGTACCAAAGGCACTTCCGTCCCCTGGGATCTGCTGGACTCTGGAGCACCATCAGTCCCAGCTGTAGCCCCAGCAGTTTCTAGGAAACACTACCGTGACAGGGAAACCAGAGCTGTGGTGGCTAGAGCAGCAGGTCAGCAGAATAAAGAATAACGAAGCACCAAGGACACGGCAGGTACAGATTTAAAAAGCACCTGAGAAATTTACATCACGGGCACTGGAAATCTGCTCTGAGTCAAAACAGATTTCTGACTGTTTTTGAAAAATACCAGCTTTGAGGGGCCTTCTTACACAGTTAAGCGATTTTCTTCTTTGCCTTTTGCTTATCAGAACTTAGGGCAATTGCTGTGATTCAAGGTGTGATTCAAGTTCTACAACAGTAGATATATGATGACTTTCGAGTTTAGTAAATGCAAGGCAGCAGGGACTAAAAAGAAAGTAACATCACCTCCCGGAGCTCAGCATTGTTTTTCTTCCAGTGCTCATACAGCAGCTGCTCAGCAACCTGGAAACACGAGAGTTGGATTATGTCAGAATACAGAACAATTTGAGATATCAAACCCTCCCAAGGCAGCTATTAGTTAACTGAACCAAGCGCTGAAACACACTGTGCAGTGCACTTCTGTCCATGGAATTACAGAGTCATAGAATAGTTTGGGTGGGAAGGGACCTTTAAAGGTCACCTAGTCCAACCCCCCTGCAACGAGCAGGGACATCTTCAACTGGATCAGGTTGCTCAGAGCCCGTCCAACCAGACCTGCAATGTTTCCAGGGATGGGGCATCCACCACCTCTGTGGGCAACCTGGGCCAGTGTCTCACCCCCCTCACAGTAAAGAATTTCTTCCTAATATCTAATCTAAATCTCCCCTCTTTTAGTTTAAAGCCACTACCCCTTGTCCTATCACTACAGGCCCTATTAAAAAGTTTGTTCCCATCTTTCTTCTAAGCCCTCTTTAAGTATCAAAAGGCCACAATAAGGTCTCCCCGGAGCCTTCTCTTCTCCAGGCTGAACCCCCCCAGCTCTCTCAGCCTGTCCTCACAGCAGAGGGGCTCCAGCCCTCCCAGCATCTCCGGGGCCTCCTCTGGCCCCGCTCCAACAGCTCCGTGTCCTTCTGCTGTTGGTGGCCCCAGAGCTGGAGGCAGCACTGCAGGGGGGTCTCCCCAGAGGGGAGCAGAGGGACATGATTCCCCCCCTCACTCTGCTGCCCACGCTGCTGGGGATGCAGCCCAGGGTGCAGGGGGCTTTCTGGGCTGCCAGCGCACATTGCTGGCTCATGTTGAGCTTCTCATCCACCAACACCCCCAAGTCCTTCTCCTCAGGGCCGCTCTCAAACCCTTCATGCCCCAGCCTGTATTGATACCAGGGGTTGCCCCAACCCAGGTGCAAGACCTTGCACTTGGCCTTGTTGAACCTCATGAGGTTCACGCAGGCCGACCTCTCAAGCCTGTCCAGGTCCCTCTGGATGGCATCCCTTCCCTCCAGCACGTTGACACAACACATGGCTTAGTGTCATCCACAAACTTGCTGAGGGTGCCCTCAATCCCACTATGTCATTGATGAAGATATTAAATATCCATCCCCCAGCAAGTGCAATTCGCACCTCTAAAGCAAGGGAGCAGCCTTGCCAGTCCTGTCACCGGGAAAGGCTGTACGACTGCCACTTCATTGCCAGAGATGGGGAACGAACCGCGGGCTGCGAGGCCTCTCCTGGTGCCACGCATGGCCGGGCTGTGGGGGTCCCCGCCGCTCCCCTCACCTTCCTCCTCTGCTCCTCCCGGCCGGCCCTCAGCTCCTCGCTCCGCTGCTGCATCCTGGCGAGCTCCGTCCCGCCGCCCCGCTGCAGCTCCCGCAGCTCTGCCTCCAGCGCCTCTCGCTCCTCGCCGAGCAGCCGCCGCAGCCGCTCCCGCCGCTGCTCCAGCCGCACCGCCGCCTCCTCTGCCTCCCGCCGCACCGCCGCCGGGCTGCCACACAGAACGGCAAGGTTTGGAAGGGACCTTCGGAGATCATCTCCTCCAACCCCCCTGCCACAGCAGGGTCACCCAGAACAGGTTGCACAGGAATGTGTCCAGGTGGGTGGGTCTTGACTATCTCCAGAGAAGGGGACTCCCCAGCCTCTCCGGGCAGCCTGTGCCAGGGCTCTGCCACCCTCAAAGGAAAGAAGTGTTTCCTCTTGTTCAGATGAAATTTCCCACGCTGCAGCTTGTGCCCGCTGCCCCTTGTCCTGCCACCAGGCACCGCTGAGAAGAGTCTGGCCCCATCCTCTTGCCACCCGCCCTTTAGATATTGCTGAGCGTTGATGATGTCCCCTCTCAGCCTGCTCTTCTCCAGCTGAACAGCCCCGGGGCTCTCAGCCTTCCCTCAGCAGAGAGGTGCTCTGGTCCCTGAGCATATTCCTAGCCCTCCGCTGGACTCTCTCCAGCAGTTCCCTGTCCTTCTTGAGCTGGGGAGCCCAGCACTGGACCCAGTGCTCCAGCTGTGGCCTCCCCAGGGCAGAGCAGAGGCGGGGGATGGCCTCCCTCGTCCAGCTGGCCACGATCTTTGCAATGCCCCCGAGGAGACCACCGGCCTTCTTGGCCACAAGGGCACACTGATGGCTCACACTCAGAGTCTCAGAGGGAGCGCCCGCCGCCCCCCCGGTGCCCGGCCCGGCCTCCCCTCCCGGTCCCCCGGCCCGTACCTGGGCGGGACGGTTCGCGGTTGGCTCCACCGCGCCTGCCTGGAGCAGCAAATGGCGGCCTGGGCGAAGGACCGGCTGGCCCGCTCCCACTGCTGCCGGTTGCGCGCCTCCAGCTCCCGCCGCCGCTCGGCAGCCCAGCGCTCCGGGGCCCGGCCCCGGGCCGCCCAGCGCAGCGCCATGGCCCGCCGCCCGCCGCCAACGGCCGCCGCCCGCCGCCATGGCAACGCGCCCGCCCGCTACGGGCGCCGCCGAGGGACATCCCCCGCCGGCCTTCGCGGCAACGGACGGGGTGGCCCCGCGGCTCGCCCCCGCCGACCTGTTTTTCCGGTAAAAAACACCCGGTTTTGGGCGTAAAACCCCCTCCCCGCCCTGGCGGCGGTGGCCGAGCCTCCCTCTCCCCTCACCGCCACCTCCCCGTTCTTTCTCCCTGGGGCTCGGGGTCGGTTTTCCAGCCCTTCGCGGTGTTTAAAATTAAATTAAAACTAAAATGGAGCCCTCCCGCCGCCGGCCTCAGGCGGGTTGAGTTTGTCCAGCGCAGGGCAAGGCAGAGGGCAGGCGGCGAGGGCCGCGCTAACCCAACCATCTGCTCCCTATGAAAAATTTATCTCCCCTAAATAATTAACGACGACCGGGCAGGAACAGCGCGCCGGGCCGGGGCCGAGACGGCGTAAACAGCCGCGGCGGGGGACGCTCCGGTTTCCCCCCTCCTCCTGCCGCTGCCAGGACGGGGCCCGAGCGGCCCTGACTAAGCCCGCGCCGAGCCACGCCGCCCCCGGGCCACAGCAGGGGGACGAACCGGGGCGGAGTGGGCGAGTCCGGCCAGACCCCGACTACCGGCATGGAGGGACCACCGGCCCTGAAGGGGCTCTGAGGGGGGCGTAGCCCCGCCCCTCATCCCCGCCCCCGCGTCCCGATTGGTGGGCGGGCCGTGGGCGGTGCGCCGCCATTGGTGGGCGCGGTGGGGGCGGGGCGCGGCGGCAGCGCGCTGCCGGGTCGGGCGGCGGAGCCGGTGCCGGTGCGGGGCCGGTGCGGAGCGGGGCCGGACCATGGCGCTGCTGCTGGAGCACGAGTTCAAGCCGCTGCCGGCCGACAAGCAAGTCGAGACGTTGCCCTTCCTGGAGGCCGTGGCGCACCTGCCGCCGTTCTTCGGTGAGCCCAGGGACGACCGTCTGCGGGGGCGGGAGCTGCGGCAGGGCCCGGCCCGGTACCGGCCCCGCCACTGCGCCCAGCTGTGGCCGGCTGCGGGCAGAGGGTCTTCGGGCCCCGCCGGTCCCGGTAGCCCCTCCCCAATCCCGGTTGCCCCCCCTCTGGTCCTGGGTGCTCGCTCCTGGGGTTCCCCCTGTTCTGGGTCGTGCCCCCCCCCCCCGGTCGGTGCTCACCGCCGGGCCCGGCTGCAACTCGTGCCCGGTGCCTGATGCCGCCCGTGGAAGCAGCCTGGTAGGGCCGGGGTTGCATCACGGTCCTGTCAAACCTGCTGGGCAGCCCCATTGGGAAACGTCCCGCCGTCCCTGGGGAGCCGCCGACGCCTCGGCGGGGCCCGGCCGCCTTCCCCCGCTACGCCCCGGCCGGAGGCGCTGCTCGGGGCCAGCCCGTGGATCCCACCCGCGGCCGCTCACCCCAAGCCGGGGCCGTGGGCGCGTGTCGGCATGGCCGCCCTTGTGCCACGACGGCCTGCGCTGCCCTCCACAATGTCGGCTATTGTGTGACGGCTCGGTGGCAGGGCTCGGCCGGGCAGGACACGGGGCTGCCTGCCTGGGGACGGGCAGAGAGTGTCCTGTGCCCGTCGCGATGCTCCGGATCGTCACATCTGGGCCGTGTCCTGGAGCCGGGGGGTCAGAGGGTCACTGGTGGGGCCGGGGTGACCCGGAGGGCCGTCAGCCGCTCCCCACGGCCGTGTGCGAAGCCTGAAGAGCCCTTTGCTGGCCGGTGTCTCGGTGCCCTGGCAGTGGTTTAGGTGAAACCACTTGGTTACGACTCGGGTACTTTGCGGTGTTTCCTGTGTCCCCTAATGACTAATCATCCTCCCTCCGTGTTTCCACAGACTGCCTGGGGACTCCCATCGTCTACTCGCCGGTCAAAGCAGACCTGACTGGAAATATCAAGGTAGGAAGGGGCGTAGGAGGGATCGGGGGGGGGGGGTGAACCCCCCATCAGAGATGCCGTGGGATTGGAGAGGCAAGACCTGAAGGCGTTTAAAAGGGCTTTTCTTCCCATGGGGGCTTTCGGGCTCAGCGTCGGCTCGTCTCGGTCACGCGTGCTTATTAACGGGGCTCCCTGATGAAAGCACCCTTCAGCAGCCGCGGCGCTCGCTGCAGGCACTGCGTTTCCCCACACCGCAGCCGTGGGCACTATCCCGCTGCCGCTCTGCCCGGCAGCTCCCGGGTGCCAACCCCCCCCTTCTCTGCTCTCTCAGAAAATCCGGGCGGTTTACGACTCCAACCCCGCCAAGTTCAAAACGCTGCAGAACATCCTGGAGGCGGAGAAGGAGATGCACGGCTCGGCCTGGCCCAAGACGGGCGCGACGCTGGCGCTGATGTGGTTGAAAAGGTGACTCGTGGCGTGGGGGGGCTGCTCCGGGCTGCATCCCGGCACATGGGGAGCCCGTCAAATGCCATCCGAAGTCCTTTCGGGTGGGATCTGGCTGGGGCAGCGTGGGGCGCACAAGCAGGAATGTTCAGGGACAGGAATTAGCCCTGCGAGGGGGGTGTGCTCCAGGGTTTTGGGGGGGGACCTGGTTGTGCCAGGCTCAGGGGGTGCTTTGTTGGAGGCTGGGAATCAGCATCCCCTTCCCCACCCGGACATCTCCGCTCTTCTCACAGGGGCCTGAAGTTCATGCTGGTGTTGCTGCAGAGCATCTCCGACGGCGAGCGGGACGAGGAGCATCCAAACCTCATCCGAGTGAACGCCATGAAGGCTTACGAGATCGCGCTGAAGAAATACCACGGCTGGATGCTGCAGAAGCTCTTCATGGTGAGCGCTGGCATCTCCGCGGAGGAAAAGCAGCCTTTCTTTAAGCCCAGCTGCTCCCTTAGTTGCCCCGAGAAGTGACATGCTTTAGGGGAATAAGGGCTTGGAAACACGGGAAGCTGCTGATCTGTTTGGAGCAGTATTCCCACGGGATTCTCTGTGCGCATCCCTGCTTCTCTGAGGGTCCAGCCACCATCCTCGAGGTTGTTCCCGTGCGCCTGCGAGCGCCCGGAGACCCCGCGGCGTCCCTGTTCGG
Source organism: Alca torda (assembly GCA_008658365.1). Classification (NCBI taxonomy): domain Eukaryota; kingdom Metazoa; phylum Chordata; class Aves; order Charadriiformes; family Alcidae; genus Alca; species Alca torda. The sequence continues at coordinate 30,891,915 of CM018088.1, read as the reverse complement.
GACGCCGCGGGGTCTCCGGGCGCTCTCAGGCGCACGGGAACAACCCGCCGCGGGGTCTCCGGGCGCTCGCAGGCGCACGGAAACAACCCAAACTGGGATCCTGCATATGGGATGGGAAGGACTTTGGGTTTGTGGGAGCCTTACAGCTTCTTCCCCCGTTTTACAGGGCTCGGTCTACGCTCTTCCGTACAAATCGGATTTGCTGAAGGCGTTAGAGAAGGGGAAAGAAGTCAAAGAGGAGGAAAGCATAGAGAAAATCCATCAGTTTCTCTCCAGGGTCACCCCCATCCTGGATGCGATTTACGAGATGTACACAAAGATGAACGCCGAGCTGAGCTACAAAGCCTAAAAGGCTCACGTGGGACTAGCAGGGATTAAATAAGGTGTGACGGGTGCTACCTGTGTCTTAATCACTCGGGCAGCTGGAGGTGCTCCCGGCTGTCAGGCAACTTCGATTCTCCTCTGGATCTGCAGTGGATAACCTATTTTCTTAAAAAAAAAAAAAATATATATACATATAGATATTAAATAATTAATTTTCTATTGAGAATACGGCAATAAAACAATTGTACCCCGTGTCACCATGGGATTTCCCAAGCTTTTGTACTAAAGAGGGGAAAAAAACCAAGTATTTCTAGTCCTAACCGCCGGGTTTATGTCCGCGACGGTGCGGGGAATGAAGCGTGGCCGGCGGCAGCGTCCTGCCGGTGCCGCCTTGGCTCTGCCCTGACTCTGGGACTGCACCGCTGCGCCCTCGGCTGCCGCTCGCCCGCTCCTCGGCAACCGGGTGAGAAACTTCCCGAATGATGCCGGCGGCACCCACGGCGGCGGAGCCGATGGCTTTCCTGGGTGACCCCAACTCCTCCAGTGCCTCCGTGGGAGCGAGCCCCCTCCGCCACCGCGACGGCTGTGCCGGCTGAAGCCGGGGGACTGTCCCGACGCCGGGTTTGTGGAAGCACAAGTTGCCTTATTAACTGACCGACCGCCTTACGGTGCTGCCGAGCCCTGCGCCGCGGGGCAGGGAAGCAAAAATTTAATAAAACCTCACGGTAACCTCGGCCTGGGCGGCTGTTTTGGGGCTTTTTGCGGGGAGGGTGTTTCGGGGCTTGTTGCAGAACTGTTTCTGGGGGAATTCTTTTGGGGAGGGTGTTTCGGGGCTTGTTTCAGGACTGTTCCTGGGGGGGGGGGATTGTATTGAGCTTGTTTCAGGACTGTTCCTGGGGGGGGGGGATTGTATTGAGCTTGTTTCGGGACTGTTCGTGGGGCGGGGATTGTATTGAGGAGGGTGTTTCGGGGCTGTTCCGGGACTGTTCCTGGGGGGGGGATCGTATTGAGGAGGATGTTTTGGGGGGGGCTGTTTTGGGGAGGGTGTTTCGGGGTTGTTTCTCAGGCAGGCTGTTTCAGGGAGGGTGTTTTGAAGGGCTGTGCCTGGGGGGGCTGTTTGCAGGAGAGTTTTTGGGGCTGTTTCAGGGAGGGTGTTTCGGGGCTTGTGCCTCAGGGAGCTGGTTTTTTTTGGTGGGGGGACACATTTGGGAGCCTTTTCCTGGGCTGGGGGCTGTTTTGGGAAGAGTTTTGGGAGCTGTTCCTTGTGGGGGCTCCTTTTCTGGAGGGTGTTCTTGGGGGGGCTCGTTTTGGGGAGGGTGTTTTGGGGGGCTGTTTTGGGGAGGGTGTTTCGGGGTTGTTCCTCGGGCAGGCTGTTTCAGGGAAGGTCTTTTTAGGGGCTGTGCCTGGGGGGGAGTGTTTTGGAGAGGGTGTTTTGGCTTGTTCCTCGGGCAGGCTGTTTCAGGGAGGGTGTTTTGAGGGGTTGTGCCTGGGGGGAGGCTGTTTGCAGGAGAGTTTTTGGGGCTGTTTCAGGGAGGGTGTTTTGGGGCTTGTTCCTCAGGGAGCTGATTTTTGGGGGGGGGGGGACATTTGGGAGCCTTTTCCTGGGCTGGGGGCTGTTTTGGGGAGAGTTTTGGGAGCTGTTCCTTGTGGGCGCTCGTTTTGGGGAGGGTGTTTTGGGGAGGGTGTTTTGGGGGACTGTTCCTCGGGAGGCTGTTTCGGGGCTGTTCCTGGTGGGAGGGTGTTTCGGGGGGCTGTTCCTTAGTGGAGGGGGCTGTTTTGAGGTTGTTCCTTCGTGGGGGGGGCTGTTTCAGGGAGGGTATTTCGAGGCTTGTTTTTGGAGGCTGTTTCGGGGCTGCCGGTGCCCGGGTGCCGGAGGGGGCGGGCGGGGGCGGGGGCCGCTCCTGCAGGCGGGTCCCGGTGCCGCCCGCCCCCGGAGCCGGACCGGGGAGGGGCTGCTCTTCGGGACGGGCCCCGCGGCGACTCGGCGGCGCCGGAGCCTGCGGGACCCGCGGCGGGACGTGCGGCGGTAGGGGCCGGGAACGGAGCGGGCAACCGGGGGGGGCAGGGGGGGTCGCGGGGTTCCGCAAAAACGGGGGGCGGCACGACCGTGGGGGTGGCCGGGACGGGACGCAGGTACCGGGGCGGGACAGGGGTGACGGGGCGGGATGGAGCCCCCGGGGTAGGACACGGGGACCGGGGCAGGATGGATCTCCTGGGGCAGGACACAGGGACAAGGATAGGATGGGGACCCCGGGACGGGACACAGGGACTGGGGCAGGACACGGGGACCGGGGCAGGATGGAGCCCCTGGGGTAGGACACGGGGACCAGGATAGGATGGAGCCCCTGGGGTAGGACACGGGGACCAGGATAGGATGGAGCCCCTGGGGCAGGACACAGGGACCGGGGCAGGATGGAGCCCCCGGGGTAGGACACGGGGACCAGGATAGGTTGGGGACCCCAGGGCAGGACACGGGGACTGGGGCAGGACACGGGGACTGGGGCAGGATGGAGCCCCTGGGGCAGGACACAAGGACCGGGGCAGGACACGGGTACTGGGTTGGGATGGAGCCCCCGGGGTAGGACATGGGGACCGGGGTAGGATGGATCTCCTGGGGCAAGACATGGGTACCTGGTTGGGATGGAGCTCCCAGGGCAGGACATGGGGACAGGGGTGGGATGGATCTCCCGGGGCAAGACACGGGTACCTGGTTGGAATGGAGCTCCTGGGGCAGGACACAGGGACCGGGGCAAGATGAAGCCCCCAGGGTAAGACACTGGGACCTGGGTAGGATGGAGCCCCCGGGGTGAGAACGGGGCTGCAGGATGTGCTCAGCCAGGCAGGGTACAGGCCCATGGGCTCCCAGTGGCACCACCGGGGGTCCTCACCTGTCTGGCCAGTTTGGGGGCTCACTGCTCTGTGGGTGAGGTGCTGGGTGCATTCCCTTTGGGGAAGGGGTTACCAACGGCTTTGAGGTTCATCCGTTGGACCACGCCAAGTGCATGGCCCTCACCCAGGTGAGTGCGGCGCCAGTGGCGTGGTTTACTTTGGAAGGTGGCTGCTTCGCTCCGGATGAGCGTTTCCACCAGGGCTGAACGTGAACACGGTGTGGTTTCAGTGATTCACTCCTACCTGGGGCCCTTCATGCTTTAGTTTGAGGAACACTTTAATGTGGCAAAGTCTGCACCACCCGCTAATGGGGCATCCTCCCTGACACCCACCCAGGGCATGTCCCTGCACCTCCCGGTGTCGATGCCAGCATCTGTGCCCCTGTGATGGGCTGGAGTTGGGGGGGACTAACTGGGGATACTGGTCTGGGTGGGAGGTAACTTGGTGGCAAGCTGGGGAGAGGTGGGAGCGCATGGAGGGGAGCGGACGGGAGAGTTTGTGTTGGATGCGAGAGCCGGGGCCGTGCGGGCGAGCCTCTGCACGCGGTGAGCTGCGCCTTGACTCACTTATTCCATGGGGTGAGGAAGTCTGAAAAATAAAAAACTCAAATAACTAACAAGCCAAATAAAACCCCATTGACAACACCTTTCCTGGCAGCGGCTGTGCCCGTGGGAGTGCCTGGGCTGACGGCACCGGCCGGAGAAGCTCGGCGTTTCCGACACGAGCTTCCTGCCCCGGTCGCTGGCGGCAGCCACCAGTCCCGGCCCCACCTGCCCTTTCCACTTGTCCCCTTGCTTCTGCCCCACATCTCCCCAGGCTCCGGCCTCATGAGCATCCCCAGGGCTGCCTGCCACCCATCCGAGTCCCCAGCCGCTTCCTACAGGGAACAGTGTCCTGTGCCGGTGGCTCCTTGGCCAGCTCCTGGGCTCTGGCCACATGGGACAGCCCATGCCGTGTTTGAGCTTTTCCCTGAAGCTATGCTTGTCGCGGGGCTGGGATTCCCAGCGCAGCTGAGGAGTTGGGTGCTCTGTCCCCATGGTCCCCCCGCGCAGCCCGCGGGGTTGGCGTGCTTGGCAATCCCCTCTGCTCCGTTGTCCCAGGACAAATCGGCCATGCTGGGGCCTGTGTTTGCCCGGGGTCAGGGTGTGGGACCTGCGGGCTTTGGCAGGTGCTCGTGGAATTTCTTGCAGAGAGGGCGATGGCAGGAAAGTCAGCGAGGAGGAGAAGCAGTGTCGGCACTGCGGCTCGCCCCGCGTCTCCCAGGGCTGCACCGTCCCCGCGGGGTGTCCCCCAGGGTGGTGGGGGGGACGCCGCTGCCTGAGGGCCCCCTTCTGCTGCAGGGTTTTGGGGCTGTTTGCAGCCCTCGTCCCCCGTGTCCATGTGAGCATCGTGTGCCCCCACCGCGGGGCTGCCATGGGACGTGCTGCCTAATTAGAAGCACGTTATCCGGCAGGGATCGCTGCCTGCCCCGGGAGGGCCCAGCCTGCCATTATGGCTTGTTGTACGAAGCTGCAGCCCAGCAGCAAATGATACGTTTCCCGGCTGCTTTTTCTGTCCCGGGACCCGCAGGGAGGGCTGAGCTCCCCAGAGGCAGGATCTGGGCTGAGCCTTAACGCTGATGTGTTTCATGGGTGTGTTTTCTTGGCGAGCGGGGCTGGGGGACAACCCGGGGTCACTGCCCTGCCTGTCCGTGTCCCTGCCACCGCTGCCTGCCCGGAGGGACGTGGCGGGCAGGGCACGGCGGTGCCGGTGGCACGGTGCGGTGCTTCGCTCTCCATGCTGGTAGCGTGGCTCTCCTGCAGTCCCGTCTCCCTCTGGGCAACCTAAACCCGTAATTTCTTGTCCTAACCGCTGCTCCTGCCTTCCCGCGGGCTGCGGCCCCCCTGTGCCGCGTCTGTCCCCCTCCCGGCGCCCAGCGTGGCACCGCGGGCACCCAGGGCCAGCTCCCACCGAGCCCCCCGTGGCTGTGGGAGCAGTGGGGCATCGGGGGCCAGCCCCGCTCCTGCTCCCGGCCCCGCTGCGGTGGCAGCTCCCCGCTGCCTCCCGGCTCTTCCCAAGGCACGGGGTGTATCCCAGGAATGTTTTCTTTCCTTGGGCGGCAGATGGAAGCGCACAGGGTCTGCTCTGTGCCCTGTCCTGGGCTGCACCCAAGCTGACCGCAGTGGGGAGAGGCAGCGGGGCCGGGCTCGCCCTCACCCATCCCGGCTGCGCTTTGAAGCCGGCAGCGCTGCAGCCGGCAGGGCCCCCGCAGACGAGAGGGGTCCCCAGGGCCGGGTAGGTGGGTGGCGAGGAGAGGGGCAAGCCAGGAGACCGTGGGCTGGGTAGGTGGGGGGGGGGTCCCAACTGCTGCTGGGGTCGGACACGGACCTGTTCCCACGCAGGGACATTGTGCCCCGTGGGAGAGGATGGGGAGGGACAGGAGTTATTTGGGGATGACGCTGGGTTTTCCTCTGCCAGGTCTCCTGCTCTCGGGGAAGGATCTGGGGGTTGCAGCTGCTCAGGCTGCTCGTACCCATCCCTCCAGACAGGGAGCATGGCAGACACTGAAGATCCCCCCTGCACTGTCGGCAGCGATGCCGGGGAGGGCCCGGGGGATGACGGGTCCCTCCAGAACGACTCCTTCCCGCTCTCCTCGCTGGCCAACCTGTTCGAGAGCGAGGACACCCCATCCCCTGCTGAGGCGGCCCGGGGCCCCCCCGGTGCTGGGGATGGAAAGCAAAACCTCCGCATGAAATTCCACGGCGCCTTCCGAAAAGGCCCCCCAAAGCCCATGGAGCTGCTGGAGTCCACCATCTACGAGTCGGCCGTGGTCCCCGCGCCCAAGAAAGCCCCTATGGATTCCCTCTTTGACTACGGCACCTACCGCCACCACCCCAGCGAGAACAAGCGCTGGCGCAGGAAGGTCGCAGAGTGAGTTCGGGGATGCCCGTGCACCCCGGTGCCGGCGTGGAGCCATGGGGTGGGGGACACCCCGGGCGCGCTGGGTGCAGCATTGCGGGTATGGGGGTGCCAGGCAGCTGGGGACGGGGACAGACCCTCCCCATGGCTCCTGGAGTGGCGCTTTGGGGTGCCTTGGGCAGGGGGTGCCACGCACAGGGGGCTGCTCCCACCCGGTCCCAGTGGCGGCGCTGGGCTGTGCCGTGCCGTGCTGTGGGTCTGCAGCCCCACGGTGCCGTGGGGCTGGGAGCGTGGCTCCCCTTCCCCCTTGCCGGCGCCGTGAAAGAGGCTCTGTGCGCCCAGCCGCTCCCCTGGCCGGTGCGGACGTCTGGCTCCCCGGCATGAAAGGGCTTTTCAGGAGGGCCTCCACCCTCCTGCGCCAGGAAACCGGAGCCGGGGGGGGACCAGCCCGTGGCCGGGCACACAATGCCCCTCTGTGCCGGGCACCTGGGGCGGCTGCCGTGGCCCCCAGCCACCGTCCCCACCCCGGGGGTGCAGCCTGGCTGAGGGCAGCGGGGTGTCCCTGTGCCCCGGGGGGAGCTCGGTGCCCTGGGTGGGCAGGGATGCAGGCGGGTGGAGGGGGCTGGGGTGCCCCGTGTGTCCCCAGCCCCGGAGATCCCTGGCTGGGGCAGCCACTGTCCTTCCTCCCCGCATTCCCCGTGCCCGGAACTGGCCGGTTGTCCCCATCCCGTCCCGCTGCCGCCGACTGCTCCGACCGGTCTGGCTTCACCCGCGGCACTGGAGCGTGGCCGAACGCACAGCTGGGGGGCACGGCTGGGGGCCCAAAATGCTACAACACCCGGACGGGAGCTGGCAAGGCACCCACTAGCCCCCGTGGGTGATACTGGGAGGTGGGATGCTGGGGGCTGTGGTGGGTGGGGAGGCTGCCCCGGCTCCTTGGGGGATCCCGGCAGGGGGGGGGGGGCCCATGCAGCTGAGTCACCCTGAGCTCATTGCACTAGTGGGAAACCGGGGCAGCGGCTCCGGTCCCCAGCGCTGGCGCTTTTCCCGCAGGAAGCAGGCACCGGGCACGAAGGGGCCAGCTCCCAACCCGCCCCCTGTCCTCAAGGTCTTCAACAGACCCATCCTCTTCGACATCGTGTCCCGGGGATCCCCAGCTGGCCTGGATGGGCTCCTCTCCTTCCTCCTCACCCACAAGAAGCGCCTCACAGATGAGGAGTTTCGAGGTGAGCACCTGGGGCTGGCCTTGCCCTGGGACCCCCATGGGTACCAGGGCTGTGCTGGGCCACTGGTGGTCCCCGTGTCCCCACGGGGATGCTGATGCACAGCACCATCCCCATGTCCCCACAGGGATGGTGATGCGCAGCACCGGCACAAGGGGCTGTGGCGTGCGGTGCCTGGGATGAGCTGGGGATTTGGCCAGGGAGTGCAGGGGTGAGAGGCTGGGCACCCCCATAGCCCAGGGGGGTTCGCCCCAGCACCCCCCCTCAACACCCTCCCCTCCCAGAGCCCTCCACGGGGAAGACCTGTCTACCCAAGGCGCTGCTCAACCTGAGCGGGGGCAGGAACGACACCATCCCCCTTCTCCTGGACATCGCCGAGAAGACGGGCAACATGCGGGAGTTCATCAACTCGCCCTTCAGGGATGTCTACTACCGAGGTAGGGGGGCGTGGGGCCGCCATTGGCACTGCCCGGGCATGGGGGACCCCGGGGAGGTTCGGGGACCAGAGCAGTGAGGACCCTGGGGAGGATGGAGGATGCTGAAGGGCTTGGGGACCAGAGCAGTGAGGACCCTGGGGAGGATGGAGGATGCTGAAGGGCTTGGGGACCAGAGCAGTGAGGACCCCGGGGAGGATGGAGGATGCTGAAGGGCTTGGGGACCAGAGCAGTGAGGACCCCGGGGAGGATGGAGGATGCTGAAGGGCTTGGGGACCAGAGCAGTGAGGACCCTGGGGAGGATGGAGGATGCTGAAGGGCTTGGGGACCAGAGCAGTGAGGACCCCGGGGAGGATGGAGGATGCTGAAGGGCTTGGGGACCAGAGCAGTGAGGACCCTGGGGAGGATGGAGGATGCTGAAGGGCTTGGGGACCAGAGCAGTGAGGACCCCGGGGAGAATGGAGGATGCTGAAGGGCTTGGGGACCAGAGCAGTGAGGACCCTGGGGAGAATGGAGGATGCTGAAGGGCTTGGGGACCAGAGCAGTGAGGACCCTGGGGAGGATGGAGGATGCTGAAGGGCTTGGGGACCAGAGCAGTGAGGACCCTGGGGAGGATGGAGGGCTCTGGGAGGTCTCAGGGAGAGGAGCAACCGGTATCCCGGGAAGGCTGGGGATGTCGTGGGGCGAGGTGGGGGCTGACAGGCGCTGGCGGCGCAGGTCAGACAGCCCTGCACATCGCCATCGAGCGCCGCTGCAAGCACTACGTGGAGCTACTGGTGGAGAAGGGAGCGGATGTGCACGCCCAGGCCCGCGGGCGCTTCTTCCAGCCCAAGGACGAGGGCGGCTACTTCTACTTCGGTGAGCGGGGAGGGAGCCTGCGGGTCGCCCCGGGGGACCGGCTGAGCCCCGGGGGTGGCCCCGTGGCAGGGCGAGGGGGACAGGCACCCCGACGACATGCTGTCCCCGCAGGCGAGCTGCCCCTCTCGCTGGCCGCCTGCACCAACCAGCCCCACATCGTGCACTACCTGACGGAGAACGGGCACAAGCAGGCGGACCTGCGGCGCCAGGACTCCCGCGGCAACACCGTGCTGCACGCCCTGGTCGCCATCGCCGACAACACCCGCGAGAACACCAAGTTCGTCACCAAGATGTACGACCTGCTCCTCGTCAAGTGTGCCAAGCTCTTCCCCGACACCAACCTGGAGGCGCTGCTCAACAACGACGGCCTCTCCCCCCTCATGATGGCTGCCAAGACTGGCAAGATCGGGGTACGGTGACACCCGCCCCCAGTCTGGGACCCTGCTGTCCCCGTCTGCAAGGGCTGAGCCCCTGCCAGCTCTCGGCTGAGCCCTGTCGCACTCAGTGCATGTCCCTGCCAGCAGCGAGCAGCACGGCTTCCCTCTGCAGATGATGCTGGAAACCTGCGTGTGCAGCCTGTTAACCTGGCTAATTAACCTTTCCCTAATTAACCCCAGGTCCTTGGCTCATCCCATCCTATCCCCTCACTTGCCCTCATCCTCCCGTGGTGCGGGCAGGGGGTTTGTTAAAAATGCAGAAGCTGCAGCATCCTGGGGGGTGTTGCCCGCTGCGACGGTGTCCCTGCACCCTGGGAGCCCCCCAGGGGTGCAGGGGGTGGGTTGGGGTGTGCAGCGGCAGGAGGGGATGTGCCTGGGGTGGGGTGGGAGGAGAGCAGGGTGTCCCAAGCAGGCAAGGGCCGGGTACAGGTCGGCCCATGGGCGAGTGGTCCTCCCTCCGGCAGATCTTCCAGCACATCATCCGTCGGGAGATCACGGACGAGGACGCCCGGCACCTCTCGCGGAAGTTCAAGGACTGGGCGTACGGCCCCGTCTACTCCTCCCTCTACGACCTCTCCTCGCTGGACACCTGCGGGGAGGAGGTGTCCGTGTTGGAGATCCTCGTCTACAACAGCAAGATCGAGGTGCGCAGGGGCCGGGGGGGGGGTCTGGGGGGTCCACAGGGCCAGGTCCCCGCTGACGGCGCTCATGTCCCACCAGAACCGCCATGAGATGTTGGCCGTGGAGCCCATCAACGAGCTGCTGCGCGACAAGTGGCGCAAGTTTGGGGCCGTCTCCTTCTACATCAGCGTGGTTTCCTACCTCTGCGCCATGGTCATCTTCACCCTCATCGCCTACTACCGCCCCATGGAAGGCACCGTGAGTCCCGTGGCACAGCCCCGTGGGCCACCGCCTCCTGGCAAGGGGGTTTGCCGGGTCTCTGCCCCGAGCAGCCCTGCCTGCCCTGGGATGGTGGAGCAGCTCAGCTCTGTCCTTTCCCCGCAGCCCCCCTACCCGTACACCACCACCGTCGACTACCTGCGCCTGGCCGGGGAGATCATCACCCTCCTCACCGGCATCCTCTTCTTCTTCACAAACGTCAGTGTGGTGAGGCGGGGGGGTCCTCCCGTGGGACAGCTGAGCCCTCGTGGTCTCCATGCAAGGAGCGAATTGAGGGCGACAGCCCCCCTGTCCTGCGGCATCAGCCCCTGCTGCGATTCCCCCCCCCGGACACCTGGACCCTGCTGTGCAGGGGCTTTGCCGCTCTGACACCCCCCCCAACCTCTCCTTCTCTTCCCCAGATCAAAGATCTGTTCATGAAGAAGTGCCCAGGCATCAACTCCTTCTTCATAGACGGCTCCTTCCAGCTGCTCTAGTACGTGGGGAACCCCCGGGGCCTCCCCAAGCCACAGCACCCCAGGGCTTGCAAGGGGCGGTAGCCGGTGGTGGCTGTCGGTGCAGGGTCTGACACTGTGTCTCCTCCAGCTTCATCTACTCAGTGCTGGTCATTGTCACGGCGGGGCTGTACCTGGGCGGCATCGAGGCGTACCTGGCCGTCATGGTCTTCGCGCTGGTTCTGGGCTGGATGAACGCGCTGTACTTCACCCGGGGGCTCAAGCTGACAGGGACCTACAGCATCATGATCCAGAAGGTCTGGTGGAGTCGAGGCATCTTCTCCTTCCCCAGCTGGGCTGGTTCTCCTACGCATGCGTGGCCCAAGGGGAGGGTCCTCCGTGCTTTCTTTAGGGTTTCTTGGGGCTCAGCAATGCCCTGTTCTCAGCCCTGCCGTCCCCGCGGCGTGGCTTGGCCATGGTGCCCCAGCACACGGCTGGGTGCTGCGGTCCAGCACATCTCACCCCCCTCTCCATCACTTGCAGATCCTCTTCAAAGACCTTTTCCGCTTCCTCCTGGTCTACTTGCTCTTCATGATTGGCTATGCATCAGGTAGGCGCCTGGATGGCGAGCCAGGGCTTGCGGAAAGGACGAGCCTTGTGGCTGCCACTCCATCCCACCTGCCTCCTCCTGTGGTGGAGAGGGGCTTGGCCAGTGTGGAGCCACATGGGGACCTGTTGTGGACCACATCCTTGCCACTGCCCCCATGGACTCACCCTGTCCCTTCTCTTGCAGCTCTGGTGTCCCTCCTCAACCCGTGTCCCAGCAGTGAGTCCTGCAGCAAGGAGGAGTCCAACTGCACGGTGCCAACCTACCCCTCCTGCCGGGACAGCCAGACCTTCAGCACCTTCCTGCTCGACCTCTTCAAGCTCACCATCGGCATGGGCGACCTGGAGATGCTCGAAAGCGCCAAGTACCCTGGCGTCTTCATCATCCTCCTCGTCACCTACATCATCCTCACCTTCGTGCTCCTCCTCAACATGCTCATCGCTCTCATGGGTGAGACCGTGGGCCAAGTCTCCAAGGAGAGCAAGCACATCTGGAAGCTGCAGGTACCGCCCCGGGAGCTGCACTGCAGCACACCAACCTCCATCAGAGCAGCACCACCTGGGTGAGGGACCCCCATGCCTCCATCCCCGTGAGGCTGAGGGTCCCTGGCGTCCCCGGCAGTGGGCCACCACCATCCTGGACATTGAGCGCTCCTTCCCTGTGTTCCTGCGAAAAGCCTTCCGCTCGGGGGAGATGGTCACTGTGGGCAAGGGCACTGATGGGACACCTGACCGCCGCTGGTGCTTCAGGTAAAGGCAGGTGCCCTTGGGAGCCCTGGGGAGCCAGGGACCAGGTGCAGCAGACCCTCTCCCACCGTAGTGAGCAGCATTTTGGGGTGCTGGCATCACATGTTCATTGGCTGAGTAGTTTGTACTAACCTGGAGCCAGGTGGCATTGCCGGTGTCGGGATGGCCCAGGGATGCAGGAGCTGCCACCCTGGCTCGCAGACACACCATGTGGATTCCTCAGGGTCTGACCTTCCCCGCAGGGTGGATGAGGTGAACTGGTCCCACTGGAACCAGAATCTGGGCATCATCAGCGAGGACCCAGGCAAGAGCGATACGTACCAGTACTACGGCTTCTCCCACACCGTGGGCCGGCTGCGGAGAGGTGAGTGCGGTGCCATGGGCTTGGAGCATCCCTTGGGCTCTGTGGGGAGGTGAGCATGGTGCTGCGGGCTGGGAACATCCCTCGAGATGCTTCTTGCAGCCCCTGATGAGCCCCAGGAGCAGATTTGCTTTGGGCGCCGGGTGGCATGGGACTGACGCGCGAGGTGGGAGCAGCCCCAGGCTCCCGGCTCTGAGAAACTCCCGCTGTCTCCGCAGATCGCTGGTCGACGGTGGTGCCGCGCGTGGTGGAGCTGAACAAGAGCTGCCAGCCCGAGGAGGTAGTGGTGCCGCTGGGGACCATGGGGACGGCGGAGGCACGGGAGCGGAGGCACGGCCAGGCCTCCAACTCCCCGCTCTAGTACGGCAGCGCTGGGAGCCACCGGACTCTGGCCAGGCCCCCGGCACGGCCCCAGCACAGCCAGCAGAATCACGGACCAGGCTTGGATGGTGCTTGTCTGCTCCTCAGGGATTCGTGCAGCCTCCATCCTTCCAACAGCTGCTGTCCGGGCGGGTGTCCAGCCCAGACAGGGGGTCCTGGCCCTGTCCCGGTGGTGCTGGGGGTCTCCGGCTTGCACAGACGAGCTCCAGTGCCTCCGCTTCGCTTTGCCGCGCCGGGGCCGTTGGCCATGCCGCGCCGGGAACCTCTGCCGTGGGCAGGGTGCAGGGAGCGCGGCCCCCTCCGCCCACCGAGGCCAATGGTTTTTGCCACACGTTTTTGCACAAGATTTATACGACTATTTATTTAGTAATAAAGACTGACCCGCCACCGCCGCCTCCTCCTGGCATGCACTGACTCCAGCTGGGAGAACATCGCTGCAGGCAGGTCTCCGGGAGGGAGGCGGGAGCCAGCATCCGTGCCAGCAGCGGATGCCACCCAACACCTCAAGCTCGTCCTCCTCCGCAGATGGACCCTCTGGTGGTACCCTGTGCTGCCTGGAGCGCGCTGCCAGCCTGGCAGGGCACCGTGGTGCCTGAGCAGAGCACCCTGTGCCCGCGGAGACAGGCAGGGCCGCGCCGAGCAGCGGGTGGGGGTCGTGGCTGGCTGCAGCACCCGGCGTTGCCCTCCCAGCCGTGGCTGCTCTACCCGGGAGATCCCGGCCCTGGCACCCCCACGCTGATTCGGTGGTGCGTGGCCGGCGGTGCACGGCTGTGAAACACGGGTATGGTGTGTGGATGCGGTGCATGGCTGCGGTGCATGGCTGTAGTGCATGGTTGTGGTGCACGGCTGCGGTGTACAGGTGCGGTGCATGGCTGCGGTGCATGGCTGTAGTGCATGGTTGTGGTGCATGGCTGCGGTGTACAGGTGCAGTACATGGCAGCCATGCATGGCTGCGATGCATGGCTGCAGCATACGGCTGCGGTGCTTGGCTGCAGTGTACGGCTATAGTTCATGGCTGCAGTGTACAGGTGCAGTGCACGGCTCTGGTGCACGGCTGCGGTGCAGGGCTATAGTGCATGGTTGTGGTGCACGGCTGTAGTGTACAGGTGCAGTATGTGGCAGCCATGAATGGCTGTGGTGCACAGCTATAGTGCACAGTTGTGGTGTGTGGCTGCAGTGTACAGCTATAGTTCACGGCTGCGGTGCACGGCTCTGGTGCATGGCTGCGGTGCAGGGCTATAGTGCATGGTTGTGGTGCATGGCTGTAGTGTACAGGTGCAGTGCATGGCTGCGATTCACGGCTGCAGTGCACGGCTATGGTGCATGGCTCCGGTGCAGGGCTATAGTGCAGGGTTGTGGTGCAGGGCAGTAGTGTACAGGTGCAGTACATGGCATCCATGCACGGCTGTTGTGCATGGCTGCGGTGCAGGGCTATAGTGCATGGTTGTGGTGCATGGCTGCAGTGCACAGCTGCTGTGTACAGGCACAGTACATGGCTGCAATGCATGGCTGCAGTGTACGGCTATAGTTCCTGGCTCTGGTGCACGGCTGCGGTGCAGGGCTATAGTGCATGGTTGCGGTGAATGGCTGTAGCGTACAGGTGCCGTATATGGCAGCCATGGACGGCTGTGGTGCATGGCTGTGGTGCACGGCTGCAGCGTACAGGTGCAGTGCATGGCTGCGGTGCACGGCTGCAGTGCACGGCTATGGTGCATGGCTCCGGTGCAGGGCTATAGTGCAGGGTTGTGGTGCAGGGCTGCAGTGCACAGCTGCTGTGTACAGGCACAGTACATGGCTGCAGTGCGTGGCTGCAGTGTACGGCTATAGTTCCTGGCTCTGGTGCATGGCTGTGGTGCATGGCTGTAGTGTACAGGTGCAGTGCATGGCAGCCATGCACGGCTGCGGTGCACGGCTATGGTACACGGCTGCAGCGTACAGGTGCGGTGCATGGCTGCGGTGCGTGGCTGCAGTGTACGGCTATAGTTCATGGCTGCGGTGCACAGGTGCAGTACACGGCTGCGATGCACGGCTGCGGTGCACAGCTATAGTGCATGGCTATAGTGCACAGCTATAATGCATGGCTATAGTGCACAGTTGGTGTGTGTGGCTGCAGTGTACGGCTATAGTTCATGGCTGCGGTGTACAGGTGCAGTACACGGCTGCGGTGCACAGCTATAGTGCACGGCTGCGGTGCACGGCTATAGTTCATGGCTGCGGTGCATGGCTATAGTTCACGACTGCGGTGCACGGCTATAGTGCACGGCTATAGTTCACAGCTGCGATGCACGGCTGCGATGCACGGCTGCGGTGCACGGCTATAGTGCACGGCTATAGTTCACGGCTGCGGTGCACGGCTATAGGTCACGGCTGCGGTGCACGGCTATAGGTCACGGCTGTGGTGCACAGCTATAGTGCACGGCTATAGTTCACGGCTGCGGTGCACGGCTATAGTGCACGGCTATAGGTCACGGCTGCGGTGCACGGCTATAGTGCACGGCTATAGGTCACGGCTGCCGTGCACGGCTATAGTTCACGGCTGCGATGCATGGCTATAGTGCACGGCTATAGTGCACAGCTATAGGTCACGGCTATAGTGCACGGCTATAGGTCACGGCTGCGGTGCACGGCTATAGGTCATGGCTGCGGTGCACAGCTATAGTGCACGGCTGCGGTGCACGGCTATAGTTCACGGCTATAGGTCACGGCTATAGTGCACGGCTATAGTGCACGGCTATAGGTCACGGCTGCCGTGCACGGCTATAGTTCACGGCTGCGATGCATGGCTATAGTGCACAGCTATAGTGCACGGCTATAGGTCACAGCTGCGGTGCACGGCTATAGGTCATGGCTGTGGTGCACAGCTATAGTGCACGGCTATAGGTCACGGCTGCGATGCACGGCTATAGGTCATGGCTGTGGTGCACAGCTATAGTGCACGGCTATAGTTCACGGCTGCGATGCACGGCTATAGTGCACGGCTATAGGTCATGGCTGCGGTGCACGGCTATAGTGCACGGCTATAGTGCACGGCTGCCGTGCATGGCTACAACGTACGGCTGCAGTCCACGGCTGCCCGGCACGGCGGCGGTGCAGGGCCGGGGATGCGCGGCTGCATCCCGCCGGGGCCGCCGTTCCACGGGAGGGCAGCACACACCGTGCGATGCCGGCCCCGGCCCCGGCCCCGGCCCCGGCAGGCGGCGGAGGCGGGGGGGACTCCTGCCCCACACCGGCCGGGCATGCCGTGGGGCTGGGCAGCTCTGGGCCGGGGGGAGCCGCACCGGAGGCAAAACGAGGGTCTGCAGCCGAGCTGGGCACCCGTCCCGGCGTCCCTCTGCGCCCCTCGCCCTGTCGTCGGGTGGGGACCAGCCCGCGGGATGCGGGTCCGCAGGATGAGGCCATTGACCCAGTCCTGCCCAGGGGTTCTGCTGTCGGGCAGGGGAACGTGGCTGAAATTTGGGGCCTGCCTGGCAGGTCCAAGATGAGCACCCAGCGGGATGAGCAGTGGGACAGGCAGCACTGCCTTGGCAGGATGCTCCCCATCCCATCCCACCTCATTAACCATGGTACCCCTTTCCTACTCATCTCCCTTCCCAGCCACCTGCAACGGCGTCGTTTCCTTTTGCAGCTGGACGCTGTGTAGGGCTGAAGGATTTGGGTGGGCGTGAGTGGCATGGTGGCACAGTGACACGGTGGCAGAGACCCTGGCCAGGGCCCTGGAGGCAGCCCAGCTCACTAAAGCAAATGATACAGCAGAAAAGGGGGCACTTCATCTTCAAACTTGATTACTCGCCGTTAGCTTTAACTGCGCCGTCTCCGTTTAAATGTGATTTACATATATCTCTCATATTGTGGTTTAAGTATTTCCCCAGGGTGAGGGAATGAATAAGTTTCATTATCACTACTTAGGAGAGGCTGAGGTTTCAGCTCTCGGCTCGCTGCATAATCGAATGAGGAGCTGAGCCGGCTCCCGCTTTCACGCCGGCTGTTATTTGAAAATGATAAACTTTACTTTCGCCCAGCGGGGTGGCTGGTCCCCCCCCCAGCCACGGGGGACACAGGTTTGGGGATCCCCAGGATGGGGCTGGGCTGCCTGGCGTGCCGGAGACAGGCTCTGCACCGCGGCTGCCCCCAGCTACGGAGCTGGAGACAAGGATTTTCCAGTGTAATTGGAAGTAAACCGATTTTCCCCCCCCTCCCCATGCAAATTCTCATGTCCCAGAGCCGAGGGCCTGTGCGTGAGCGGGGTTTAAAGCGGTTAGCATGGAGGAAGGGTGGACGGGGCCATGCCCCAGCACCCTGCGCCATCACACGGGACACTGCAATGGCTCAGTGGGGACGGGGACACGGCAGCCACGACAGTGACATCCTGACACAGGCTGCCTCTGCCACCTTTGGGACTGCAGGGCTTGCCTTTGGCCCTTTCACACCCTGCCTTGCAAAAACCCTCAGCTCTTGCGCTCTCTGCCTCCAGGCGTGGACATGGAGGTGGGGGGCACCCCGGGGGCCGGCGGGATGGGGGTGCTTGGGTACGGCCCCCTCCCATCCCCCCCGTCCCCCCCGCGCACCGCCCTGCCAGCGGTGACAAACCCAACAAAGGGAAGAGAAAAGCACTTGTCATCCAGAATGCGGAGCGCGGAAGCAAATTTATTTTTAGATAAATCTAAAGCTTAATTTGTGAAGCTAATATCAATCAAAATGAGAGATGGGTTTTTTTAAGTCCTTTTGCAGCCGTGCAATTTATACTGCCTGTCTCTTCTCCTCACTCTCAAACAGCAAAGGCAGCCGCTAAGTTTAATATCAGCCTGCCTTAGAAATTATTATTATTATTATTATTATTTTAACAGGAAGATATTTGCAGGCCAGAAGTGGCATCGTTCCCCCCCGGTGCATTCCTGCAGTGCTCATGGGGTGTTGTGCCCCACCGGGGCAAGTTGGGGCTAAGGGGGGACGGTGGCTTCACCCTGGGTGCCGGGACACATCTCGGGGGGGATGGGGGGGTCCTTACCCCATCTCCAGCCTGTGTCCACACGTGTTTTGGCTCCCCACTGACCCACCTGCGCCCGCTGGAGCCGGCGCTGCGGCAATCCCGGGTGGAGGCAGGTGCCCGCCAAGGAAGGACCCATTTATTTTGCATTACATGTCTGAAGCCTTCCCGTGCGCAGCAAAATCCTCCCCTGAGAAGGAGCTATCTGAGGGGAGAATTAACCTGCTAAATAATAAAAACCCCGCGCACCTCCTAATGAAATGTAACGACTTCGAGACCGGCAAGATGGATCGCGCCGTCGCTGCCAGCCGCTCGCCCTGATTTATGGCGACGTGGGAAATGTGATGGAGGCAGCGCTAATGAATCCCCCCTCTGACGGACACCGCTAACGCGGCAAAGTTTCTCCTGGGGCCCCTGAAAGCCCCCAGTGAGGCTCCTTGCACGGGGCAGCCCTGGCCTTGGTAGGGTCCCCCCACTTTTGGTAGCCCCCAGAGCCTGGGGGCACCCTGTGCCCTGGGGCAGGGGACATGGGGGCAGCCCTGGCCGTGCCGCACCGCGGTGGGGCTGCCACCGATGCTGCCACCCCGTGCCCAGCACAGCAGGACACACCCCCCCCCCCCGCCATCACCACTTTAAGCACCGCCATGCTTCAGCCCTGCGTTCCTTTTGGTGTGACATCTTGTAAATGACAAAGATCTAAGCAAATATTTTCCTCCAGCCGGTCTAATTTTAATGCACAAGCAGGCAATGGCGTCCCACCCCTCCACCCCCAGTAACATTAACCTCTGTGAAAATTTCCTTTTGTCCCAATTTCTCTTTGTTCCCTGGATTGGCTGTCACGCCGCTCGCTGCCGGTGACGGAGCGGTCCCCTCCCGGCATGCCATAAATATCGGCAGAACCACGCACGCCGCCGTTATGGCAAGAGAGCAAAGGAGATGAATGGGGCCGCGCTCCCCGGCTGCAGCACCTGGCTGCGTGGCTGCATCCCTGTCCCCATCCCTGTCCCCAACCCCGGCAGGGCTCTGGGGGGAGCAGCACAGGGGCCAAAAATAAAGAGTAATAAAGCTTTGCCCCCAGCGAACCAGCGCTCTGCCTCCCGGTAGTGGTTCCCAGCCCACGGCCGCGGCTGGGTTTTTGGTGTCCCCTCCGTGCGCGGCTCAGGCTGGTGGCTCCGCTGTGGGTTGTGGCTACTCCTCCAACCCTGCCGTGGGTTTCTGCTGAGACCATCCCGCAGCCAGCGATGGCCATGGGCAAGTTTGGGCGGGAACAGGTTTAAAAACGATCCTAATTCTGCAGGTGGGTAAGTGGAAAATAAAGCTACCCCCCGCCCCCCCGCCTCCCGCACCGTGCCCGTGCCCCCACAGCTGTGCCGGGGTTGCAGGCAGCCACGGGCAGGGGTGCGAGTGGGCAACCGAGCCCCTGCCGCCCTCAGCCCCCTCCCCGGCCAGGATATCGGCACGCCATATGTCACCGCCACGGGACGCGGGGGGCAGGGAGACGTGCCCTCCGCCCAGAGCTATTTGGGATTTAATACTATTATCCTAATGCAACCGGCTCATTGTTCGGGCTGGGAAGCTGCCACTGCGGCAGAGGGGGTGGGGGGTGTCTGGGTTAGGGAGGAGCAGCCCCCCAGCTGGAGTGGGGCTGCCAGAGAGCCCTCAACCTGCCCCAGCACTGGGAAACCTCCCGCCGGGGGGGAAACTTGGTGGAAAACTTGCCGCGGATGATGGATGGCAGGGGAGATGCCATCACCGCACCGGCGGTACCCACCAGTCCCGGGATGGGGATGTGGTACCCGACCCCCGGCGCCCATCACCCGGCTCTCGGGGTGAGCATCCCGCGGGAGCACATGGGGGCTGCAGTCCTAATCCCGGGGGATTTGGCCCACGTGCGCCCGCGTTGCCCGGCCACCCTTTGGGTGCGAGGTGGAGGCTGGCGCCCGGGGCCGGATTAATGGCTCAGTGTCGTTAACAGGTTATTTATAGGTGCTCCTCCGTGCCCTAAAAATCTGCGGGAGAGCCAGGGGGTGTGTGTGGGGGGGGCATTCTGGGGGGGTGTCCCAGCCCAGGGGAGGCCACAGCAAAGCAAAGAGACTCCAGAGCACACGTCCAGCGAGATCCTGGTTTTACTTTGGGAAAAACACCATCCGGACACACAGCTTGCGGGTTTTGTGGTTTGGTTTGGTTTTGGTTTTTTTTTTTTTTTTCCTTTCTTTTTTCCATTTGTTTTTCCTCTCGTTTTTAAAACAATATAGTGCAGCCAGCACTTCTCACAGTAGAATATAATGGTCAATTTTAGTATAAAAAAAAAACATTCTCAGAGATTTGTAAATGCACTTAGTGCTTGAACAGGCCTTTCAGGGATACAGTACCTCTTTACCGAGCACAATCACCTTGGGTTTTATCGGGGTATTTTTCTTTTTTTTTTTTTTTCCTTTCCTTTAAACATCAAAACACTTTGTATTTTGTGGTGCGGAGCCTTTTTTTAAATGAATAAATCTATTAAACACATAATTACACAGAGTGAATAACGGACCGTAATGAGCATTTTGGAACTGGGTTGTTTTTTTTTTTTTTTAAAAAAAAAAAAAAAAGGAGAAAAAAGAAAAAGGAGGTATGTGAACGCCCCTGGTGCCGCGGTCGCTTCTAACCCAGAAGCAAGGTAGAACTGACAGTAAGGGGAGGGGGAAAACCCCACCTGGAAGTGTGTGAGACCCGGGCAGGTCCCGGGGGTGCCGTGGGGCGGGAGAGGGGCTGGGGGGGGGGGGGTCCCGCTGGGCGCCTGGCGCGGGGGCACCGAACCTCCCGGTTGAGTGGGAATAGGATCCGGTGGCCAACGTGGGGCCAGGCGAAAGGAGGAGGAGGAGGAGGAGGAAGAGGGGCGGGAGGAGACTCTGTAGCAGCCAACACGTAGATGTACAGCCTAGTCAACTAAAAAAAAAAAAAAAGAAAAAAAAAGAAAATTAAAAAAAAAAAAAAAATCTGTTCAAGTTTTCAAGTGTTTTTCTTAAATAGCCTCCAGACTGTCCCCAATTATTAGCTTTAATCAAAGCAGTGCAAGTTACGGACTTCAGCTACAGGTCGGGTGCAAGCTCCCTGCGGCCGCTGCGCCGGCCGGCTGCCCGGTGAGCCCCCCCCGGCCGGCCACAGCCACGGCACGGGGCTCTGCCCCACACGGGGCCGGCTGGGCGCCCGCCGGCGCGCGGAGCGGAGCCTCCTCTCCCTGGATAGCAGCAACTCGTAGCGATTCCCTGTTCACATTCGTGGAGATAAAATGATTTCTGAGCTATATAGACAAGCGGTCCCTCGTCCTGGGCTTCCAGCGGGTTGCGGGTGTATCCAGTCTGGGGACTCCGGTGAAATGCCAGTGTCCCGGGAGCCCTTTCGGCAGCCGACCCCGTGTCCCCCTCCCCATCCCCCCTCCAGCCCTCGCTGCCACGGTCCGGTACCCGTGCGGTGCCGGAGGGGAGCACGGCTCCTGCCGAAGTCCTCGCCCTGGGTTTGGGAAAAGCAGCATCGGTTCCTTATCTGTAGACGGGCAGGCGGATGTGGGCGTGCTGGTGGTCCAAGAGCCTTGGCACAGACACGGTCTCGTAGCCCTTGCCCAGCATCTGCTCCTTGATGCAGGGCGGGTGGATGTCGTTGATGAGATACTCCAGGGACTGGAGGCTGCTGCTGAGGATGGAGGTATTGCAGAGCGTCTTGCTGGGCAGCCCCTCGGCGGGGGGCACCCCCAGCTCGCGGGGCCCGGCCCCCAGCTCCGGCGGGTTGTAACAGTCGCTGTTGGGGGTCACCAAGATGCTGTTCCAGGGAGGGGCGAAGTACTGCCCCACCGAGAAGTTGCCGTGCATGCAGTTCAAGGGGGACGAGCTCACCTTCTCGGCCGCCCCCCCCAGGGCGTAGGGACGCGAGGCGCCCGCGCACGTCTCGGGGGACTTGCTGAGGGCCCCCCCGCCGCCGCTGCCCCCGCTGTACATTCGCAGGTGCTGCTGCTGCTGCTTCTGCTGCCAGACCAGGTAGTCCATGCCCTCGGGGTAGATGCCCGCCTTGGGTCCCAGGGCCGTGGCCGGGTTGGAGCCCAGCGCCAGCTCGGCAGCCTTGCGGCACTCCGGCAGGACGGCGCCGGCGTACGCGGCGGTGCCGGGGAAGGCGCCGTGCTTGGCCGGGCTGGGGTTGGTGGCCACAACGGCCGGGCAGCCCGGCTGGGCACCCTGCGCCTGGCACTGCTGATTGATCTGGTAGATGATGCTCTGGATGGAGGGCAGGTTGGAGGGCGGCAGGGCCAGGCTCCTGCCCGCCAGCGGCAGCACGGAGGCCGCCACCGTCACGTTGGGTGGCACGGGACCCTCCAGCTGCTTCTGGCCGCCGTGGTAGCTCAGCTGCCCGGCGCAGGAAGGACCTTGAGCTAAAGTGCTTGACGCAGGGTAGGGAGCGACGCCGACCTGGGCAGGCGAGAGCTTAGTCCGCTTCCCCTCCGAATTCTTCACCACGCTTTTGCTGGAGGCTTTGACGATGGCCAGGAGACCCTGGTAGCCGCCGGCGTGCAGGGGGTAGGGGCTGTAGCGTTGCCCCGTGGTGTCGTAGCCGTTGACCGTCCGGTTAAGGTGCTTGTGCTGTGGGACCCTGATGTTGGTGGGAAAGATCTTGATGGTCAGCGGGCTGTTGGCCACCTTCTGTGCGTAGGCGTCCAGCTCGGCGGGGCTGGGGTAGCGCGGGGAATGCATGGGTGCCGCCGTCTCGCCTGCGGGAGCAAAGCGTAGGGTGAATCAGGTGCCACCGGCAGGAGAAGGACCCAGCAGCCATCGATCCCCCCGTCTCCGGGTCCCACCCACTCCTGGCAAAAAAAACAGGTCAGGGCACCAACCTGCCCCCTCCCGCTGGCGGAGTCACTTCTAAGTGGCCTAAAATAAACTCGGTGTGGAGAATGGAAATGTCACTTTACCCAACGGGGGAATCTTTCTCCGAGATTGGATTTAAACTACATTATACAAGCAATTTCATGGGTGCTTTGCGCTGCTACGAGAACCTCACCAAAAATGGAAAAGCATTGCATTTACCAGCCATAAATCAGCAGTTCCTATAATGAGCACAAAAATGTCACTTTTATGCAATTTTACAGATGAACAAAACTGGTGAAATTAACTGTGGTAACCTACTGGAGTCAGCAAAAGCCACTGCAGGAAAAAAAAAATTATATATGTATATATTTTTGTGCCTTTCAAACTCTTTCCCGAGCAAGTTTCTGCCATTCTGGTGTGAAAACTCATTTGTCGTACCCATTATACTTTCATTTGGAGTTTATCTTGAGTATCCAATGAGCCACCAACTGTGAAAATGATTAAATCTACAAAATCTATCTAATAGATGGAATAAATTAGGTGTTTAAAATCTCCACACACACACACACACACACACGTGCACGTACATGCTGGCACACGGGGGGAAGACGTTTGCTCCCGAGCCGGTCCCAAAGCCCCCGCACCGGCCAGGCGACGTCTGCAGCACCCTGGGGCCGCCGGGCCCAGTGCCCACCCAGAGCCAGCTTTCGCAAGGGTGCGATGGTCAAATGGGGGGGGTTTGGGGCAGGTACCCCCCACCGAGCACCCCCAGCCCTCCCAGGGACCCTTCCCCTGCTGCCAGGAGGCTCCCAGGCAGCGCAGCCGCACGGTACCCGGGGGGAAGGGGACTGCAGGCACCCAGCATCCCTGCAGGGATGCCGGGAAAGCCACCAGGATCAACAATTCCTGATGCCACCACGTGCTGGGTGACAAAAAGTTTCTGCAGAAGAGCTGCACCATGAGGTGCATTCAGCACACCTAACGGAGTCGTCGAATTGGTCTGCAATGCCTGGCTCCGTCCTGCCCGTGGCTGCCCGCACGCAGGGGGGTGGCCTGGAGGAACCAGGCACGACGTTAAAACCAGGGTTCGGGGGGAGGTTGGGGCACTGGCAGCTGCGGGACTCCGGGTCACCCCCCGGGGAAGCGGAGCGATGTTCGGGGAGATGCAGGAGCGAGGCCGTGGCCGCTCTCCGTCCTCTCCATCAGAGCGGCGCAGCAGTGATTTAACAGGCAGAACGGCAGAGCGTTCGCCAGCCATTCCTCCCATTAAGCTAATGTTATGGGCTTTTTACAGGTGTCTTAAATAGACATTGTTATTAACGAGTATATTAAGCCAATTAAAACCAGGGCTTTTGAGTAGGATTTAATGTAGCTGCCAGGAGACAGGAGGCATGGTATCAGCAGCTCCCTACGGCGGGACACGTGCAGGCACACGGTGTCCCGGGCTGTGCCGCCAATGCCACCAGCCCCGCTGGGCACGTCCCACGCACCGACCGGTGAATGCCCACAAAGCTCCCGAGCCCTCGTGGCATCTGCAGAGCGGCCAGGGAGCTGCACGGGGGCACACGAGCGTGCACGCTGGGCACTGCTGGGCATAGGCACACCCCCGAGCCAGCGGGCACAGGGACGGGCCACGCAAGAGGTCCCCGCCTGGCCAGTGGCACGGCACGGCAGGTCGCCCAGCACCACGAGCCACGCACATCTGCATTCCCCTTCATGCCGGCACTGCTGTCCTTGGAGGTGGCAGCGTCGTGAATACTCAATTAACATGACACTAATTAGCTGGTGACACTTGCAGAATCCCTAATGAGCCCATTCCATGGAAACGCTCCTTTCCGAGCAAAAATAATTTTAAAAAAAGGGGCCATTGCTGGAGGGAGGGAGGCGGCATCGTCCATGGGCACTGCGGCTCCCCAGCACGAGCCACCAAAACCCTGTCCCCGAGCACGGGGTCTATGGGACACCCTTTTGGGATGGCCCCATGCAGCCCCCCGGAGCTGCTGGCTGCCAGGGGACGGGCAGCGCTGCCCGCCCGGTGGAGCCAAGCGTGGCCAAGGGCATCCCACCCGCGAGCCCCGGTGCCAGCACGTGGCCGTGGAGCCCCGCGGCCGCCCGCGAGCCGGCCAGTGGGGAGCCTGGAGCCGCCTTTGTCGCCTCTTCACACCAGCTGGGTTGGATGTGACAAGCCACCAATTCGGTGTGTTGTCACATATCAGGGTGACGCACCGAACCCCCCGCCGGGAAAATTACAGAGCGACCGATTTCCCGGCGGCTCCCGGCACGCTGGCGGCTGCGCGGCTCCGCCGCTCCCCCTCTCCGCAGTAATTACTGCTTTCTAACGGGCTGTAATTACTGCGAGATGCAAACTCTCCCAACCACTGCCGTCACCCGTCAGGCACAGGCAGCCCTGACACTGCCGGGTTTGCCCTCTCCCACCTCTTAAACTTGAACCATCGGAGTCGTCACACCGGGGATGGGTGGGATGCGCCGCGGACCCCCGGCTGGACCTCCGCCGGCTGCCGACACACGAGCAGCCCCGGCTCTCACCACCTCTAAACCAAGCCCAGCCACCGGCCTGGCAACAGGCACCCATCAACAGCCGCTTTTCTCCCAGAAGATGCTTCTCCGGCTCCCGGCTCCCTCCCTCCCTTGCTGGCGTTCCCACGGGATGCGGCCGGCACACACCCCCGCTCCAGGCTCCCCCCCCTTCCCTGACCTGCTCTATTTTTTCCAGCCTGCACTCAATAACAGCTAAATAATTGAATCTGCTCAGCAGCCAAAGATTTGTTTTGAATTTTATTGGAATTTTAAATTGTTTTGTTTCTTCAGTATTTTATTACTGTAAATGGAAAATGCATCGCCTGCAGTAATAATCCGATGGCTTTTTATATTACTCCGAGCTTCTGCTCAAAGCATTATTGGAAAGCCAGGCAGAAACGAGAAGCCATTATAATGGCAGCACAGGCTTATAAGATTACGCCTCCAGCTAAACAACTTTTTACTTTAGCAAATTGGCCACCAAACCCGGTTCGAGACACAGATGTAAATCCCAGACCCCACCGGTGCCGTGATCCAGAATAAATCTCGGTTTATGGGTCGAGGAGCTCCAGCCCGCCGTGCCCAGAGCAACTGGGTCTGTGCAAAATGTCTGACGGGGATGGGGATCCCCAGCATCCCCGGCATCTCCTGTATCCCCAGCATCTCCTGCATCCCTGGCATCTCCTGTATCCCCGGCATCTCCTGTATCCCCAGCATCTCCTGCATCCCTGGCGTCTCCTGAATCCCTGGCATCCCCTGCATCCCTGGCATCTCCCGCATCCCTGGCATCTCCCACATCCCGGGCATCTCCTGTATCCCCAGCATCTCCTGTACCCCCAGCATCTCCTGCATCCCTGGCATCTCCTGTACCCCCAGCATCTCCTGCATCCCCAGCATCTCCTGCATCCCTGGCATCTCCTGAATCTCCAGCATCTCCTGCATCCCTGGCATCTCCCACATCCCCGGCATCTCCTGTATCCCCAGCATCTCCTGCATCCCTGGCATCTCCTGCATCCCCAGCATCTCCTGCATCCCTGGCATCTCCTGCATCCCCAGCATCTCCTGCATCCCCAGCATCTCCTGCATCCCTGGCATCTCCTGCATCCCTGGCATCTCCTGCATCTCCAGCATCCCCAGCATCCCTGGTGTCTCCTGAATCTCCAGCATCTCCTGTATCCCCAGCATCTCCTGCATCCCTGGTATCTCCTGCATCCCCAGCATCCCTGAGGTCACCCACACTGTGCCTGGCTGCATCCACAGCCTGCCAGGACTGGGGAAGAAGGAAAGGGGGGGAGAAAGGAGGGGAAGGAAGCTAACCGAAGACATCCTTATGGCCGGAGAGACCAAGGCTAACTGGAGGCCTACAATCCAGGGCTTGTGCTGTGCAGGAATCGGCCAGCACAAACCCACAACAGTCCCCAATTACCCCTGGCCCCAGCTCCGATGGGACACAATGGGTGCCGGTGAAGCCCAGCTGCCGGGCCCCTAATTAACCCTGATTTTAACTGTACACTTTTAAAGGCACTAAAGCGGTTATAAAGTGGAGAACAAGGCAGGGTTAATAGCGCAGACCTAAATTGCAGGCCCGCGGGGCCCGGGCCCCATAGAAATAATAGACCTGTCTGGGCTGCTCAGCTGTCAGTCAGGCGAACAATTCAGCACCCGAGGAGCTCACAGAAGCGGCAGCATCAGGGCTCTGGCAATCAGTGTCTGCTCGGTTAAAGCAGTTGTGGGATCAAACCGGCGCCAGGAAAGATGTTCAGCACCAGGAAGGATGCTCATCACTGGAAAGGACGCTCATCATGAGGAAGGATGCTTGATAATGGGAAGGATGCTCGACATTGGGAAGGATGCTTGGTACTGGGAACGATGTTCATGACCAGGAAGGATGCTCAGTACCAGGAAGGATGCTCAGCACTGGGAAGGATGCTGAGGACCAGGAAGAACAGGAAGGATGCTCAGCACTGGGAAGGATGCTGAGGACCAGGAAGGACAGGAAGGATGCTCAGCACTGGGAAGGATGCTGAGGACCAGGAAGGATAGGAAGGATGCTCAGCATCAGGAAGGATGCTCAAGACCAGGAAGGATAGGAAGGATGCTCAGCACTGGGAAGGATGCTGAGGACCAGGAAGGACAGGAAGGATGCTCGGCATCAGGAAGGATGCTCAAGGACAGGAAGGATGTTCAGCACTAGGAAGGATGTTCAGCACTAGGAAGGATGCTGAGGACCAGGAAGGACAGGAAGGATGCTCAGCATCAGGAAGGATGCTCAAGACCAGGAAGGATAGGAAGGATGCTCAGCACTGGGAAGGATGCTGAGGACCAGGAAGGACAGGAAGGATGCTCGGCATCAGGAAGGATGCTCAAGGACAGGAAGGATGTTCAGCACTAGGAAGGATGCTGAGGACCAGGAAGGACAGGAAGGATGCTCGGCACCAGGAAGGAGGGTCCATGCTGCCCCAGGTGTCCCCCGGCCTGGTGCTGGCAGCAGCATCCCTGGCTGAGCCCCCTCCTCTCTGGAGGAGGGCAAGCTCCCGCACCAGCAATTTATGGCTTTAATTTTCAGGCCATGATGCTGCAGGAGACGTTGTGCTCCCTGGGTGGTTGCCCCACTCCGGAAGGGGATGGCGAGGAGGACACCATGGGGTGGGATATGTCCCAGGGATCAGCACCGGCAGAACCGCAGCCCTGAGCGAGGACTCAGCAGGGACAAGCCAAGCGGGGTCGCGGCGGCAGCACGCAGCACCTAACCGGTTAACAGCCAGCACGGAAGACATGGGCTGCCTGCCACGGACAGGCAAGATGAACTCCCTCCCTCTCCTCCATCTGCGAGATAAGATGGGACAAACCTTACTTTTACACATCGAAAGCACTCAAACAGTTCGCAACAAATGGAAGAAGTAAGCTGGGAGGTAAATCTTTATGAAGCTGCCAAAGGGGAAGCCGTGGCTGGAAGCTACCTGGCGCCTCGCTCAGGACTTGCTTCCTCGCGGCCCCGCAGGAGAACACTCTTTGCCCCTTTTCAGATGGGAGCGGAGCCAACACCGAGCCCAGGAGGGTTTGCCAGGGATGCTGGCCAGGCTGCAGCGGCCGGCACCATGCCCACCGCTCGGGCACTGGAAAGGATGCCCCAAGGCCACGCCAACACAACCCCCACATCACCCCAATTCCACCCTGATACTGCCCCCATGCCATCAGGAGGAATGCCCGAGAGCTTGGCCACGGTTTTCTGCCCCAAACCACAACGCGAAGCCCCGGCTGCTCTGCCCTCCCTGGCTTCACCTGCTCCCATTGCCACATTCACCCCGGGAAGGGGCATTTCCCGGGAATCACCCTGCCTTGCCCTGAGCATCCTGCCAGACCCCTCCGTCCCCATCCTCGCCCTCCCTCCTGCTCCTGCCCTGCTCCTCTTACAGGAAAGCGCTGTGTTTCCAGCACGCCGAGCTCCTGTTTCGCTCCTCCTCCGCCTTCCCAAGCTGGCAGGGCAAAAGGGCAGCAATTAGGCAGGATTTTTAATTTGTGCAGGGGCAGGAGGGGGTGGGAAGGGGAGAGACGCTGAAAGCACCGCGTGGAGGCAGGAGGAGACGCTGGGGACCTGAGATGTCGCTCAGTGATCGGCGTGCCAATGGATCTTATTAAAAAATAATAAGTGCTGCAGCCTCCAAATGAATTAAACTCCGCAAGAGCCAAGAGCTCGTCCCCTGGCTTTGGGACCAGGCTCCCCGTTCGCCTCGCAGCAAGGAGATCCCCAGGCCTTCAAAGCTTCAAAAAGCATCAAAAATCCCTTTTTTTTCTCCGCCTGCAACACTAGGAGCAGATTTCCGAAGAGCTAAACCCTAAATATTTGCGAAACACTTGGAAGAAACCTCAATATTTGGAAAACACTTGGAAGAAAACAAACAAAACCTGGCGCAGTTTTTAACAAATCAATAAAGTCCTGGAAGTTTGGGTCCGAGCCCCAGGGCTGTAAAGCTGCCTGGGCAGGAACCGGCTGCCCCCACCCCACGGGCAGCAGCTCCCGGACCCCCCTCTTGCCCACCCCGTGGGGCCGGAGGGCAGAGCCCACCCAGGTGGCACAGCTGGGGCCAGGGAGGGGGGTGCTGGGGCCAGTGACCCCTTCCCAAGGGCAGAGTGTCCCAGGTGACACCGGGGGGGGGTCACTGGGGGATGCTGCCCCTGGGTGACACATGGGCGGGCGTAGGGAAGCGCAGCCCCCAGCCCCAAGAAGAGCAGCCGTGGGAGGTGGCGTGGGTCCCACGCATCCCCCGAGCCGTTTTTGGGGTGCAGCTGGGCAGAGGGGGCCGCCGGCTCCGTTCCCCCCCCCCCCCCCCCCCCCCGACCCCGCTCGCTCTGCGCCACTCAGGTTGGGCTGCTGTCACATTGCACCGTCTTTCCCACCCTGTGAAGTGCGGTGGTTTCTATGGTGACGGTGTCCCCAGGATGGGTGGCGCAGAGGCCACTGCGCCGCGGTGGGGGACCCGTGCACTGGCCCCGTCCCCAGCCCCCCCATGAGCACAGCCCTGGCGGGGACGGCAGCCACCCACGACTGGCACCATGGCTGTCCCCAGAAATGCTGTGTCCCCCCTGCAGAACCACCCCCCCCCCTCCCATTGCAGGGCCCCCCCAACCCCGGCCCCACAGGACAAAAGCATCCTCTGGCAGAGCATCCTCGGCGTGAGAAGCCGAGACAAAAACGCGCCCCGGCTTCGGGGGCTTAAATTAAAACCAACTACAGAAATAATAGCGGGAGAAATCCATCTGAATAAACGTAGGTGGCAAACCCCGCGCGGCAGCCGCGCAGGAGCCGTAATCTGCAAAGACAACAAAATTCATGACAAAGCACAAAGGGAAGCGCCGGGCTTCGCCGTCCCCAGATATTCATCCGTTAACACGTTCCCTTTTTAGGCTGACATGTCATTTCAGACGGGCCTTTTTTTTTTTCCTCCCCTTTCTTCTCCCCCTCGACGGCGCGCGGCTCTGCCGAGGCGGCTGCTGAATTGGATCACCTCAGGGCGAGCACTTTATTATCTGCAGTCAAAGCGTCACCACAAATACCCGTCTACACACACACGTGTCACTTCCCATTTGTCTCCTCCACGAGGTATTAGCGCCGCACGCCGCCATGCACCGTGCCACCACGTCCACCGGCGCGGCAAAGGCAAACGGCGCCGGGCAGGAGGCACCCGGGGAGGGCGGCATGGCAGCCATGAGGATGACCCGGTGCCACCCCACTGCTGCCCCGATGCCACCCCAATGCTAAGCATGATGCCACCCCAATACTATCCTGATACTACCCCAATGTCATCCCAGTGCCACCACAATGCTGCCCCAATGCCATCCTGATACTGTCCCAATGTCACCCCAAATGCCACAACAATGCTGCCCCAATACCACCCTGATGCCACCCCAATGCTCAGCACGATGCCACCCCAATACCATCCTGATACTACCCCAATGTCATCCCAGTGCCACCACAATGCTGCCCCAATGCCATCCTGATGTTACCCCAGTGCCAACCCAATACTGCCCCGATGCCACCCTTGACACCCAGATGCCAATCCAACACCACCGTGATGCCACCCCAATGCCACCCAACACTGCCCCAACACAGCCCTGATGCCACCCCAAAGCCCCCCTGAGGCCACCGCAACACAAGCCTCATGTCACCCCAGTGCCACCACAATGCTGCCCCAATGCCATCCTGATACTGTCCCAATGTCACCCCAAATGCCACCACAATGCTGCCCCAATACCACCCTGATGCCACCCCAATGCTCAGCACGATGCCACCCCAATACCATCCTGATACTACCCCAATGTCATCCCAGTGCCACTACAATGCTGCCCCAATGCCATCCTGATGCTACCCCAGTGCCAACCCAATACTGCCCCGATGCCACCTTATGACACCCAGATGCCAATCCAACACCACCGTGATGCCACCCCAATGCCACCCAACACAGCCCTGATGCCACCCCAAAGCCCCCCTGAGGCCACCGCAACACAAGCCTCATGTCACCCCAGTGCCATCCTGACACTGCCCCAATGTCACCCCAGTGCCACCCCAATGCTGTCCCAATGCCATCCTGACACTGCCCCAATGTCACCCCAAATGCCACCCCAATGCTGTCCCAATGCCATCCTGACACTGCCCCAATGTCACCCCAAATGCCACCCCAATGCTGTCCCAATGCCATCCTGACACTGCCCCAATGTCACCCCAAATGCCACCCCAATGCTGTCCCAATGCCATCCTGACACTGCCCCAATGTCACCCCAAATGCCACCCCAATGCTGTCCCAATGCCATCCTGATACCCACCCAATGCCCCCCCAATGCCAAGCCGATGCTACCGCGATGCCACCCCAATACTGCCCCAAAGCCACCCTTCTGACACCCAACACTGCCCCGACACAGCCCCCCCCCACCACACAGCTGCCGAGGGGACCCTGGCACTGGGAGGGAACCCCCCCCCCCCGGCGGCCGGCAGCCCCCCGGCTCAGCCCAGCCGCTCCCCAGCCCCTGCGCTCTATCATCCACACTAAATTAGTATTTGATTCATTTTAAGACAGGGGTTTTGCACACCAAGCATGGCCGCCAGCGCCCACAGCACCCCGTCCCTGCTGGGGGGCGCAGGCTGCGGGTGCGCCATCCCCAGGTCTGCAGCCCCCCACGGCCCCACCGGTGCCTGGGAACCTGCTCCACGGCCGACGGACCAGTGAATTCCTGGAAAGTTTGGACACAAACCGAACCCCCTCGTGTGTTGGGGCATCACCAGCGAAGGCCACCCAAAACCCAAGGCTCTGATGGTCCCACTCTGAGAGGCTGCCCCGGCGCTGGGGAGCCCCCCCCTCGCCCATCCATCTCCCCCCCGTGCACGTGACCGATCGAAAAGTGTTTTTGCAGCGTTTCCTGGCAGGGAAAGTGCAAGTCAACAGCACATTTTGGGCACGGCAGTTAATTGAACTCCTTTTTATGGCACGTATATAAATACACAGAACCATCATTAACCGATCCCTTCCAGAAACTGAAAATGAAAGAATTAATCTTATTTCACTCATGTGTAACCCCTCATGAAATTAAAATGATATTTTATGGGTGTGTACAAAAGCAGAGCCTCGCTGCAGCTACTTTAATGAAAATGCCCTTGGAATAAGTAGAATTGGGTAACGAGAAGCCATTAAAGGGGGCTTTCTCCCATATGCAATTAAACACTTTTATCACTGACGAGAGTCCCCACGGGCGAGTCGGGAGAGAGGTGGCTGACCCTGGAGCCGGGTCCCTGGCACTTTGCTGCTCTCTGAGCCCCAGCCTTCATCTCTCATTAGGGCTTTAATAACCCAGCCGGACCCCGGCGCCGGCTCACGTCACCCCCTAGAGCCATTTCTTACACCATCCCCACGGGGCCGAGGTGTAAAGGGTCCAGACCCCCCCCACAGCACGACGCTGGGGTCCAGATCGACCCCCGTCAGAAGGATGCGCGTGGTCAGAGGTGGTGGGTGATGCTCCCACAGCACGGAGGGAGCTCCCCATCACTCCCAGCTCCACACGGATCCCACCCCCTTATGGCAACGCGCATCCTGCACCCCCCCCGCCACACACCCCGCCCCAGGCTGACGGCAGAGCAGCGCAGGCTGAAGGAGGGCACAGAGAAAGCAACGTTTAATTAAATATAAGCCACTGCTACATTACTGCAGAGAGCAAGAGCAGCAAAGAGTTTGGCCAAGCCGAGAGTGGTATTATTTGATTTATAATTTAAATAAAGCTCAGGATTCCTGTAATGCGCACAGAATAAAATCAAAAGGGACCGGGCTGCTGGAGTTAATTGGACGTGATATTTTCCTGAGGATGCTGCCTCTCCACAGGCTCCTGCTCCTTGGCAGGCAGAGGCAGGCAGGGATCTGGGCACCCTCCTGCATCCTCCTCGAGGATGCCACACCGCCGTGCCGGGATGGTACCCGCGGTGAAGCCCCGGGATTATGGGCAAGGGGAACCGGCCGCTGCCGTGAGCTGGTAACAGCGAGCACGGCGGCAAAGTCACCTACGGCATTTAATGGGATGGATTTTGTGGGATGCACCGAGGCTGCTGGGACGTGGCCGCGTGGGTGCGTGGGGCACCCAGACCGGGGGACGGTAATCAGCAGGAGAGCCAAGGGGCAGAACCCAGGGGGGGCGAAGGCACCGGGGCTGTCAGCTCCCAGCACGGGCAGGAAAATTAGTCAGCTCAC
This sequence comes from Alca torda, assembly GCA_008658365.1. Taxonomy (NCBI): domain Eukaryota; kingdom Metazoa; phylum Chordata; class Aves; order Charadriiformes; family Alcidae; genus Alca; species Alca torda. The sequence goes on along the minus strand of CM018088.1, from coordinate 30,858,835 downwards.
CTTTTACGTGAAATTAATACAAAAATTAATCAGCGGCGCGGGCAGGATAATAGGTTTTCACAGTGGTGCTGGGCCAGACGGCCAATGTGCCGAGAGCCAGACTCATTTAATATCGACAGAAACAATGCCAGAGGACAGAAATAAGACCCATAAAGATAATTACTGAGATACTCAGGAGCAAATTAAGTAATCAGAGGCACTTCTAAATTGTGCCTCGTTTTAAGAGAATGCTCTCTCTGTCGATTACCTTCGCAGGCGTTTAGGAGGCGGCAGGAGGCTCGGCCCCATGTGCCGGCTCCCCGGCCCCTCTGCGCCGCCCTTACCGCAGGTGCCATAAATAAAGGAGGGAAAATGGTATTCCAAACCAGATGCGTGGCCCTGGATGTCACCTGCAATTTAATTTGCGCTAGCAGGAGGCAGAGAGGAGCGAGACGTGCTGGATTCGCCCATAATGAGCGGAAACATACGGGCAGCTAAACTTTGATTAAGGTGACCCGGCTGGCGGCGAGCGCGGCGCGGGGGTCCAGCCAGGGAACGCGGCCGCCGCCGCACACAGCCCACGCCGGGGGATGCGCCCCGGTGGGGGACAAGCCTCGGAGACCTCGGGAGAATGCGGTCCTGCCCCAAAGGATGGGGTGCAGCCAAAAACCCTGCTCCCCTGAGCTTAATGGGGTCCGGCTTGGGGTCAGATCTCCCCACCCACCCTCCTCCCACTGGCGCGGTTCAGGGACACCCCAGGGCTGGGGACCCCTCCCAGGATGCGGGTCGATGCCCCCATGAGTGGCTCTCCCCACCGATGGGTGCCTTGCTGCGTGGGGTGACCACGTACGGGCTCCCACTCCCCAAACCTCCTTATTTTAGTGTCTTCTCCAGGAGGGTCTCTGGTGGGATGGGAAATGCTGGGGAGCACCAACTGCCCCCCACCACAGGAGGGTGTTTCTGGGCCCCCATCCCCAGGGTGCTGCTCCTCAGCATCCCCACGGGGCGACAGCCCCTGGCTCTGATCCACAACTACGTCTCCAGAAAACCCTGCCAGGCTCAACCCGCCCATGGGTCTCAGACCGTGCGGGTACAGCTGAGCTCATTAGCCCGTGGCAACGAGGCACGCCGGGAGCCGGACCCTCGCGCCAGCCCTGCGCCGCCGCGCGCCGCTCAGGCGTGACGGATTAGGAATAATTTTACAACAGCAACATCCGTTTTCCTTCCAGACACTAATAAGGAGGAGACCCGAGCGGCTCCGCGAGCTCTGACGCGGCGCAAGCGCCCAGGGGTCCACGCATGCACCCACCCGCTTGGCAGACGGGCCGAGACCCCCCCCCCCCCCCCCCCGAGAGCTGGCACCCCGATGGGTGCCTGGGTGCGAACAGCTCGGGGGGGCTCCGATCCTGCCCGCCACCACCATTGCTGATGCACACGCAAGCGCTTCCTCCCACCTACAATGCTGGGAGACGCGGGCGCCCATCACCCTGCCTCTGGCCTGGGTGATCTGCTCCCTGCAGCGACGCTGGGCTGGAGTTTGGGGAGCTTGACCCGAAAAATAACCCTCCTGGCTGCCGGTGTGAGCCGAGCCCTGCCGGAGCGATGCCGGGGGTCCCCAGGGTGGCCCAGCATCGCCCAAACCCCGCGCCCGGCTCGCTGGGCTGCGAGGGGGTGCCCAGGTAGAGGGGAAAAAAACCCGTCTCCGGGAAAATACAGATCATTAAACAAATGCCCGGGGGCTGTCACAGCCTAACAAGCAGAGCTTTAGCAGCTGATTTGTCTTCAGCCGGCAATGTTTAAAAATCCAACTGAGACCAGCAGAAAAATATCCACTCCCCTCTTTAAAACACACATTCATCACTTGAGAATCTTAATGCGTCTTTCCCAGCCGGGGAGGTCAAACACGCCTGCCTAAAGCAGGCTCATTAAATATACATTTAATCATGGTTTGGATTGAGAGACAAAGGCTGGGAGAGACAGGTGCTTTACTGGAGTGACCTTTTGGATCCCATTTTAATGTAACTAGTTTACAGCTTATCTGAAAGGCCAGCTCCTGGGGAAGGCGAGCTGCGGCAAAACGGGGAAAGTAATTAGGGGGGGAAGGGCCGGGGAGGTTTGGGGGGCCGCGGAGCAGGCGACAGCAGCATCCTCTGCCGCCGCGCGCCCAGACAGCTCTGCAACATTTTCCAAAGTTCGACTTATCAACCAGAGCAACCCAATTTAATTTGCTTATCTTGTCTCCTTCCTCCCCCCGCCATCCCCCCCCCCCCATCCCCGCTTCTCCTGCTCTTTTTAATTATCGGTTGAATAAATGTCTTTTTCAATAAGGGAAGCGGCATCAAAGCGTGTGCGCGTGTTCCGCCCCCCCCCCTTCTCCCCTCCCCGGGCACTTACACTTGCGCGGCTCCAGCGCCTTGTTGGGGCAGGCGAGGTGCTGGGCTGGGGGGTTCTGGGTCCTCTGCAGACAGGCCAGCATGGTCCGGGCTTCCCGGCGGGCAGTGCCGCCCCCGCCGCCGGCCCACGTCCTGCCGAGAGAGAGGAGACGTGCCGGTCAGGCGAGGGGACCCGCTCACCCCATTGCCCACCACCCTTCTGCCCACCCAGCCGCTCCCCAGGCAGAGGAGCTGGAGGCAGGAGCTGCCAGCACCGACCGCGGGAACACATGCTGCTCAGAGCCCTTTGCTCCTTTGGAGATAAATAAAATATCTCTGGAAGCCTTAAATAAATACGAATGTATATAAAATAAATACAAAGGTCTCCGTGGGTGATTTGTGCTTCCTGCAAAGCTTTCCGCCCTTCCTGCTGGGAAAGGGGCAGAGCTGGGGCATCCCTCCGGCACCGTGCTCCTGGCAGTGCCAGACCGCTCCGCCGGCGTGCCAGCCGGCGCCTCCCGGCAGAGAGCGACCCCGACGGCTCCGGCCAAGGCTGGGGAAAGACGGCGTTAAAAATCCCGCTCGAGGGTCCTGGGATCCGTCGCCAGCTCCCAGCTGGCATCAAAATCTGCTCGACAAAAGCTGGAGGGGTCAGGCCAAAGTCATCGCCGCCACCGCTCTGCTAATTGTACATCCTTCACGAGCCGCCGCAGAGGGCATGAATTATAACCAGTTGCTGCTGACACCCTCCCACTGCTCCGGCTGGCGCGGGGAGCGATATTCCCGCTTGGAGAGGGCAGGGAGACGTGGGCATGAGCAGCAGAAAAGCAGGCAGCGGTGCCCGTCCTCCGGCATCGCGGCTTCTGAGCCATCGCTCTCCCAGCTGCACGTTTTACTGGTGGCTGGGGGTCACGGCTGGGCACATCACTTCATCGCGGGGGGACCATCTCCTCCGGCAGCCATCCGGCAAACGGGACATTTCCCGCACGCAAGCGGTGGTGGGGCCGGCGTGCAGGCAAGCTGTGCCGCGGTGGCCTTGGGCATGCACTGGCAGAGCCTGCGGCCACCACCCGCCGGGCAACAAAGCACGGACAGATGCTCCCAGAGCTGTGCCCGGGGCTCTCCTTGCTCCGACGGTTCAAATGTCACCCTAAGAAACATGCCTTCGCAGCCGCCGCGGTGCGCAGACGACGGTACCCGGTACCCGCGCGCTTGCCGCTCGCTCCCGCCCCGTGGCCCCCCTCCACCGCACAGCGGGGTCCCAGGCTCTGGGCTCATCCCCGGGCTGGGTGGCCAGCGGCGGCGGGACCTGAACCGGGTGTCGGTGCCGTGGCCGGGCTCCCACCCAGTCTGTCCCCCCCACTACAAACTAACGAGGGAGAGACTCGTTAGTGAAAGGTGTGAGGAGCAGGAGGGGAGGAAGAAGTCATCTAATACCAAGCAGGTGTCTGGAGAACCCAAATTGTGCTGTTTTCTCCTAATAATGAAGTATTCATGAGTAAAAGCCTTTTTCACTACTTTCTTAAGATACTAATTTCACAACAAGCGCCTTGTTACCATGCAATTATTCCAATCGTGCATTTCTCCCAGATTCCATCTGTCCTCGCGCTCTCTAAATGAAAGACAATCATGTAACCACCTTTCATTATTCACTATTTTACTTTCAGCAAAGGTACCCTGAAAGAAATGATTTCCTCTGAAAGGGACTTTTATTCAGTTTCAAAACCAATTTTCTCCTATTACTGTCTTAAAAAAAAAAAAAAAAAGGAGGGGGGCAGGGAGGTGTTTTTATTTCATGCATTACATATCCTTTGTTAACGCAGCTCGCAGTAAAAGCAGCCGTATCCATTTTCTGGCTTCGATTTCTGGTAATTTTAAAATATGCCATTACAATCAGGCAGAAATTATACAGTTTGAAAAGAGAATGAAGTGCTTCTTATTCAGAGGCTGAGCGCACTTGACTGCCGGGGAGCTCGCCTCTCCCCGCCGGGACTCGGGGTTCATTACGCAGCCCCGGCTCCCGGCGCGCCACGGCTCCCCCGGCACGCGGCGGCGGCTGCATCCGCACCGGAGAGCTGCTGCGCCACCCCCGTCCCAGTCCCCGCGGGGTGGACCCGGGTCAGGGCACCCACGGCCACGCGGGGGCCGGCGGCAGCGGGGGACCCGAGCCTCACCCACACGGTGACCTCGGAGCTGGCGTCCCGCCGGCTGTCACCATCTGGCCGATTAGCTGGCAGACGTCACCTCCTCCCCTCCAGCGAGGCCAGCTCAACGCCAGGACACTGCCCCGTGTCCCTGTCCCTGCATCCCGGGCACGGGCTTCGTGGGTGGCTCGTGCCGCCGGCGGATGCGCGTCAGGTGCCTGCTGGTCCCTGGGGACCCAAGAGCAAGGAGAAAGCACCAAGGGGAGGGGGTGGCATGGGGCGAGCGGAGAGGCCAACCTGCCCCACGGGGCAGGACGAGACCACCATGGGGGCATCAAACCCAGGTACCAACAGGAGGGAGGGAGAGGATGCAGCCCCGCTCCAGGGCTGAGCTCCTGGGGAAGGGGGGATGCTGGTGGCCGGTCACAGGAGCTGTGGGGCACCCTTAACCCTGGGGGCCCAGCAAGTGCAGGTCCCCTGGGGACTCTCCCCACCACTGCTCTCCGGGTCCCCCCACGGACCCACGGACAGCCCAGCAGCCTCCCGGATGGCTCCCAGGAGCCATCCCGACCTCAGCCATGCACAGCGGGGGAGCATCATTTCGGCATCAGCCGGGAGAGACGTGGGAGCCACATGCCAAACTAAATAAAGCTGCCGATTAATTCAGACCCAAGTTTTGCCTCCGTCTCCCAGCGTCACGCAGCGGAGATGATTTTTCCGGCAGCCACGCTGTGTTTCACCCCACCGTCACGGACACGCTTCAGAACCACGACGGCCCCAGTGCCGCACACACCGCGACGCTGACCCTCTATCCCAGCCCCCTAAAGCGCCCGTAGGCGAGAGGGTGGGCGCCCAGCACAATCGGCATCTGTGCCACGGTGGCATTTCGTTAATGCCGCTCAGAAAAGCCCCTGAATCAGCTGATGGGAATTGGGCGCTGGGCTGTCCGAACGCTTAGTGCCGGCTTAGTTAGCTCCATCTGCATTTGAACTAATTCCAATCAGCAGGATCCGATTTAGCTCAAGCTGCTCTGGCTCTTTCGTGGCAGGAAAGACAACACTCAGCAGTTTTGCCCAACCGCCCCGAGTCTGCGCGGCCTCTTCCCAGCCTCCGCCAGTGGCCCGGCCACCACCCGGCCAGTGGCACAGCCGGCACTGCAGCACACGGGGGAGAGCATCCCGCTTTTGGGGATGCCAGGAGCCATGTCCCTTGGGGATGCCAGAAGTGGGGTCCCTTGGGGATGCCAGGATCAGGGTCCCTTGTGGACACCCAGACCAGGGTCCCCCAGGAGCCCCAGCCCCACATCCCATGGCATCACTCCCCAGCCCCAGCATCATCCCCCTCCATCCTTCCTCAGCCCCTCTCCGACCGCTCCTTCCCACCCCCCAACTCCAGGCCAGCTAATTTTGAAGCCCTGTCTCTACATCACACTATTTATAAGCCCAAGGTCTTTGTGACTTTAATAAAAAAAAACAAACAAAAAAAAAACTACCCTCTGTGTCTAAAGTCCCCGTGACGGGAGGGTTTGGCACCTCCTCTGACATCAGCGGCTGATAAGTCGGGCTTATCTCCTCCGAGAGCCCCGCGAAGGTCCCTCCGGCGAGATAAGGCCAGCGCAGCTGTCGATAGAGGCTTTCGCAGGCGAGGATTTAGATAAAAGAAAACGTGACGGGAGGTGGGGTGGGGGTGGAGGGGGTGGTAAAAAGAAAAGAAGGGAACTTTTAAAGTCTCAGCCTGAAGTGGGTCTGTGCCGCCGGCCGGGCAGCGCGAGGGCAGAGGGGAGGGCAGCCCCGGGCAGCAGGTTGGGGCTGGGTGCCCTCGCTGGGAAAAGCAAGGGACAAGGTCTCCGTCACCATCCAGGCTCCGGTGCAACATGTGTGCATCCTTCCCCAGGCGTTATCGGGGCACCCTGGGGTGTAAGACCACAAAAAGGGAGTTTTCGGGGCTGGGAGAGGAAGAGGGGCAGGAACGGGGATGCTGCAAAGCCGTTTGAGTCACGACGCCGCGTCTCCCCCCACCCCGGCTATTAAAAAATAGGGCTGGGTTCGGCACAAGGACAGGAGGTGACCGGGTCACCCTGCCTAGGAGAGGCACCGGAGGCTTCTGACAGTGCCAGACAGACAGACGGACAGCGTGGGAGCCAGGCCAAGGCTGGCAGCGACACCCGCAAGCCGGCAGCACCCAAAAATTCAGCAAAAGCCCTCGCCGGCTCCCGGAGTGCCAAATGCAACAAACCTGCCTGCCAGGGTGCCAGGGCTACCTGCCGCGACCGGGGACAGCCCCGTCCCTCGTCCCTCCATGCTGGGATGAAGGAGAAACCCACCGCACCCCCAGGGAGCTCCTCTTCCTCGCAGCCATCAGTGCTACCCCCACAGCAGCGCTGGCACGGCTTCAGCCAGCGTCCCCATTCCCCACGGACACTGGTCTCCCATCAGACGGCATCCCTCCTGCGAGGGTGAGGAGGCGCCAGGGGAGGAAGGCTTCCCTTCCATGCACAAAGGGAGAAAAACGGGATTTCAGCTGGCGCTGCCGCCTGGCGCCGCGGTGGTGCGGGCAGCTGCCGTGCCAGCTCATGCCCATCTCCCACCCATCCAGCAGCAGATTTACGGTCCCCCCGGCCGAGGCGGTGGAGGGGACACGGCGCTCGGCGAGCGACGATGCCGCAGCTCGGTCCTGCGACGGGTGAGCGTGGGAAAGGTCACCCTGCCGTAAATCACGGGGAGCACCAGATAAAATAAAGCAGAAAGTTTGCCACCGCCCCGTGCCGGGGGCTGCCATAAAGCACGGTGCGGTGCCGCAACCTTCCCCTCGCCCGGCCGCCGCTCCATCCTGCCCGGCTAATCCGCTCCCCTCCGTGCGCTCCAGCCCCGGGCCTTTCAGGGGGCCCTGTTAATAATTAAATGTTAATCTAAAAAGCAATTTTAGCTGCAGTGCTGCAGATCTGGTTAGAGATTACATTAGCATGTAAGAGTCAAGGGTAATTTTCTCTAACCCCTCTTGTGATCTTTAAAACCCGCAGATCTTAAAGCAACACCAGCTCCTCTGATTAAAATTGGAAGCTGGGGTTTGCAACGGATAATGATGCTGGAAGCGATTATTTTGCTGCTCGGGATCTCGCAGGGGTGGTGGCGGCGGGGAAGCAGGTGGCTGGGGGTGCTGGGAGAGCGACCCACACCGGCTGAGCGGCTTCTCCCATCCCGTGCCCTGCGGAGACGCGGGGAAGGTGCCCAGGACCCGGCTGGCACCGAGCAGAGCTGCGCCCTCAGCTTGTGGGTCTGACCCTGGTGGCTGAACCCCACTCAGCTGCACAGCCGGGGGGGGGGAAGTCCCTCGCCCCCCCAGCTTCTCCACCACCCCCCACCCTGGGAGACGGAGCCTGCAGGGAAAACCCCACGGAGGCGACGATGCACACCCCACCGGGGACGCGGGTGCACACTTCACTGGGGACGCAGGTGCACAAGCCTCTCCTGAGCACACCCTGCACGGCGAGGGGACCGTCCCCTCCAGTGCGGGGACACCAGGAGGCACATGGGGACAGGGAGAGACAGGCACTGTCTGTGCCCCATCTCAGCCCCCACCTGGGGGGCGGCCGCAGCTCCAACACCGAGCATCCCCATTTCCCGCTGCCCCAGAGCCTGCCTTTACTTAAGGAGGAAACATTTTGGTGCCCCACTGCCAGCCGGATGGTGCCTTTTCAGGGCTGCCACGACACCAGGACAGCACAGAGCTCACCGGCCACGGCACAATGCCGGGGAAGGAGCAGCACCGGCGCTGGCGGCCGGACAGAGCATCCCCTTGCAGCAATGAGGAAAGGTCTCTCCCATCCCATCCCATCCCATCCCAATGCAGAGGTTTCTGCTCCCAGGGTGGCTCCAAGGAGAAACCTTGAACCGTTAGGAACGTCAACATCCAAAAAAAAAAAAGATCCAAAATATCCTTTTTCTCATGAGTGAGGCCAGGATGGCTGGGACGGGAGCACGGCTGCCACAGCCCGGAGCAGGAGGACACAAGCAAATCACCTCTTGACCGGTACAAACGCCCCAATGGAAGAAATAACGTATCAGATGTGTCCGTAACGATGGAATTAAAAAAACCAATTTGAGTGATGTTGAGCGTTTGCAGACATCCTCGCGCAGGGCTCGGGCAGCCTGGTTAAATTTATGTGTCAGCTTTAAGGAGGCCTCTCATCAAATGAGCTATTTTGGGCAGAGATTAAAGATCTATTTTAGCTGCGAGCGGGAACAGCTCTCGAACAGGTTAATAATGATTCTAGAAACCCAAGCATCTCCAGCGCCCCAGGGCAGAGCAGCCGGAGCTCTGGGCAGCGCCGGCGGGTCCCTGAGGGTCCCCGAGGGTCCCCGAGCAGGGAGGGTGGGGGACACCGGTGTAATGTCCCCCCGACCCGCTGCCATCCTGCCGGGGAGGAAGAAGCCCCCGTGCCGCCGCCGGGCGAGGAGAGGCTGCGGCGCTGGGCAGGCGTGGGTAATTGGAAGTGGCAGACGCTGGCACGCCGCTGCTGAGAAGGTCATTACGTGGGACTGGGAAAGAAATGCCAGGAGCGAGGCGGGGGGAGCGGCCCCGTTAGCAAAGGTCAGGGCCCCACTCGGCTGCCTTCCGTGTTTTTGGCAGAGGCCGACCCTGGCTGCATGCAGCGGGGTGCCGGCAGGGCCAGTGCACAGCGTCTGGGCACCATCTACCTAGACCTATGTGTCTCCTCTCATTTGGTACCCCGCGGGAGCCGCTGCCCAGCCCCTGGAAGTGAAACCTCACTCATCCGACACGGTCACGCTGTGCCTCCATCCTCCCTCCCCACGGACAGGGGAGAGGGGCCGGGGGGATGAGCCCACCGAGCTGCCCACCATCCCTGGCAGCGCGCGCGCCGGATGCTCGGGATGCTCACGGGGCTTTTGATCGCAGCCCCAGCCATGATGCGGGATCAAACCAGCCGAAAAGCCAAACGGTTCCAGGGAGACCTCCAGAGCAGCAATTAAAAGTAACCCGGACCTGGACGAGCCAGGAGCCCAGCCTGGCATGGGCGCCCACCCCCCGGGCACATGCAGCACCCACGTCCCCAGCCGAGACCCAACAGACTCGACACCGCAGAGACCAAAGCTCCCCAGCCCCCGGCACGGCATCTCCTGCCCCATCTCGGGGGCTCGCCTGCCCCCCACGGTGAGGGGGGTCCTGGGGACCCCCCAGTTATGGTGGCAGCACTGCGGTGCCCAGGCCGGCCAGCCGCCCGTCCGGCTGTAGCGTGCACGGCAGCCTGGCGCGCGCCACTTGGTAATTACAGCCCCGAGCGCCTGAGCTGTGAAAGAATCTGACGAAGGAATCCAGGGTAGATCGCGCTGCTGAAATTACTATAATCAAAGGCTTTCACAAAGGCTTCAAATGCAACCAATTACCCTGAAAGGCGAGGCAAGAAAGAAAACAAATTAACGTGTTTGCACAGAGCCTCCGCAGCAGAGCACACATCGCCCCGCGCCGCCCTCGACCCTGGCCGGCCGCTGCTGTCTGTCGCGGGGTCCTGCTCCCCATCCCGGGGTACCCACTCTCCATCCCTGGGTACCCGCTCTCCATCAACGGGTCCTGCTGCCCATCCCTGGGTACCCATTCCCCATCCTTGGATACCCACTCTCTACCCCCAGGTACTCACTCTACATTCTCGGGTACCTGCTCCCCGTCCCTGGGTTTCCACTATCTATCCCCAGGTACCCACTCTACATCCTTGGGTACCTGCTCCCCATCCCAGGGTACCCACTCCCCATCCCTGGGTCCTGCTCCCCATCCCTGGGTACCCACTCTCCATCCCTGGGTACCCACTCCCCATCCCTGGGTCCTGTTCCCCATCCCTGGGTACCCACTCTCCATCCCTGGGTACCCACTCCCCTTCCCTGGGTCCTGTTCCCCACCCCTGGGTCCCCACTCTCCATCCCTGGGTACCCGCTCCCCTTCCCTGGCTCCTGCTCCCCACCCCTGGGTCCCCACTCCCCATCCCTGGGTCCTCCTCCCCATCCCTGGGTACCCACTCCCCATCCCTGGGTCCTCCTCCCCATCCCTGGGTACCCACTCCCCATCCCCACCAGCACTTCCCATCCCCGCATCCCGCTCCGTCGCCGCTGCCCCTGCTCGCCTCGGGGTGCAGCTGCACACAAAGGGGCTCTGTGCCCGTCCCTCGCCCCGTGGCCGGCCGCTGCCCCGATGGCAGACAAAAGCCCTGCCTGTGCCGGCAGCCGGGTCCGGCGCAGGCTCGGGGGCTTGCCAGGGCAGCCCGGGGAAACCTCCCTCCCTCCGCCCCCGGCGCTGGCTGGGGTCTCCGGGCGAGGGGAGGCACGGGGTCCTCAAAGGCGCCCATTGAGCGCAGCCCCGCATCGCCCCGCCGACAGATGGGGAAGCTATTCACGGCAGGGAATCCCCCCCCCGCGGCCTCCACCCTCCCCTCCTTACGTTACGCTTCGTCTGCGCCGCCAGTCTGGGGGAAAAGAGGGGAAAAAAGTTGGGGGGGAAAAAACCCCCAACTTCTTTCTTTTAATATTTAACAAGAGTCCATCACCCTAAGTCTATTTTGTAATACAAAGCTCGGGAGATTTAAACCCTTCTCACCCGGAGAGATGGAAATGAATGGTGCTCTTTAATGAGCTGGTTCAGCAGAAAAGATAGATTTCTAAGATTACTGTAGGAATTCTTATAATTGATGTGTACTTTTGTAACAAGGATTATACCACCATCCGGTCAAGTAATTCCAGCTCTTCCCCCCTCCCCTCTTCTCCCAAGCTGGCCCTGCTTTTGGGGTTCCCTGGGGGAGAGGGACCAGCCTGTGTCCCAGTGGGGAAAAAGCAACACAAAGAAGTGGGGGGCGAAGAAGAAAAAGCCAAAGAAAAATTAAACAGCCTTTTCTTATTTAGCCGTAGATAACCTACCACAGGCACTGAACGGGGAAAATAAGGCATCTCTCGAGATTTATGTGTTTGTTTTACTAGAGCCCTACTTTCCCCCCACCAATCCGAGGCCGGATGAGCTGCTGAATGCCGAGTAATTAAAAGGAACAGAGAACAATACCCGCACCCGCCGAAGAAGAACGCGGAGTTTCCCTCGGATGTTTATAGCAATTGTATGAAAATGTACAAGCCGGGATGGCAAGAGCTGACAGCCGCGCCGTGATTGCGAGCTGGCTGCCTCCCCCGGCTGATTGGCATTAATTGTGCGCGTTTGCAAAGCAGAACAGAAAGTCTGACATTAGCTGCAAGCCAACATTTCTTTCTAATAGTCTTAATGATTACGACGAGAGCTGATGATCGTTGTGGGGCGTTAATAGTCCGGAGAGCGGCTCTGCGGCTTCTCCCGGCGCTTGGTGGGGAGGAGAGACGGGCTGTCCCCGTCCCTGTCCCCATCAGCGCCCTCCAAGGGGACACGGTCCCCAGGGTGGGCTGGCGGTCCCAAGGGACGGACTGGAGGGGTCCCCCACGGCCAGAACTCCCCCCATCAGGGGACACTGCCCATCAACTCTCTGCCAAGGGGACGGGAAGAACAGGGGAGGGGACAGGAAGAACAGGGGAGGGGACGGCAGCCCTCTGCCCCCCACCCCGGGGGTGCGAGCAGCTCCTGCCCCATCCCCTGGCTCTGCCCCATGGGAGAGGGGTGGCTCGGAGGGGACGCACCAGGAGGGAGAATGTCCCCCACCCTGAGACCCCTCTGGAGCAGGGGCGTCCCCAGAGGGGACACACCAGGAGGGAGAATGTCCCCCACCCTGAGACCCCTCTGGAGCCGGGGTGTCCCCAGAGGGGACACACCAGGAGAGAGCATGTCCCCCACCCTGAGACCCCTCTGGAGCCGGGGTGTCCCCAGAGGGGACACACCAGGAGGGAGAATGTCCCCCACCCTGAGACCCCTCTGGAGCCAGGGTGTCCCCAGAGGGGACACACCAGGAGGGAGTGTGTCCCCCACCCTGAGACCCCTCTGGAGCCGGGGTGTCCCCAGAGGGGACACACCAGGAGGGAGAATGTCCCCCACCCTGAGACCCCTCTGGAGCAGGGGTGTCCCCAGAGGGGACACACCAGGAGGGAGCATGTCCCCCACCCTGAGACCCCTCTGGAGCAGGGGTGTCCCCAGGGATGTCCCACGCTGACCGTGCCCAGAGGGAAGCACCGAACCACCCTGCTCCCACGGGTGCCCCAAACGCAGCCGGGTCCCCACCATTCCCCACTGCCACATCCTCACCGGGCAACGCAGGAGGGTCCGGGGCTGGGGATGTTGCCCTGGGGAGCAAGGAGAGGGGAGAGCAGCCGGCGAATGACCCACATAAACAGCACAGCCCCTTATTAAAAGCTGATTAATGAAGCCTGAGTTTTCTAGACTTTTTACAAGGCCAGTTTTTTTTGGATGTCCTTGAGTTCCGCCGCCGCGCAGAGACTCGTGGGAGGGTGAGTGGGCTGTGGAGATCAGCACGGGATGTGCCGACCTCCGGAGAGCCGGAGCCAGACGTGCACGAAAACCCCCCCGCAGCCCCAACCCCTCCAGGTTTACACGGGAGGAAAAATCAATGGCCCATCGATCCGCAATATAAAGCGGGAACAGGGCGCTGGCGGACAGCAGGCAGCTGCCATCCGACCGGTGCTGCGCAGGGGACACGGATGGGGGTGACATTGCTGAGGGACCGGCGTGACACGGCTCGGGGCACAGCCGGGATGCCGGCAGCGCCGACGGCCACCCCGCAGGCACCGGGCAGCGAGCAGCGCTGCCAGTCCACGTGCTGCCGTAAACCCTCGCCGCAGCAGATAAGACACATCCACGGTGCGTGGGTGGCCCTTGCCTGTGTCCTTGCCGGGACACGGCCAGCATCCACCCAGCCTCCCCCCGGCTGCCCTGGGGCCACCGTGTAGCCCACTGGGACGGACGGACAGGCGGCTCCACTTTTCATTATTTTTTTTTTTTAAATCATCTGTGTTGGCCAACGTATCACTCAGCTTTGGGCTTTCTGAGCTCACTAGTAATTGTTCCCAGATGAAAAGAAATAAAGACTCGGTCCCTCTCCCCCTTCCTCATCCCCCCCCCAAAAAAAGTCAGTAAAGAAGAGCTATAAAAATGGCTTGTTATCTCACCTAGCGAGGCTCAGACTGTATGTTATTGCTAATTGGGTATAACATCCTTGTCTTGTTCTGCTCTCTGAAGCTAAATCAAGAAAGCACCACTGCTGCGAACTAATTATATCTCTGGACTGCAGACTCCGGCTTGTCTTCCCCTTTATTGAGTTAAAAAATGGTCACTAACCTTAATCTCTCATATCCCCAAGCATTAGGGCTGCTGAAAAACCACTGCTTCCACCCCCATCCCACTCTATGCTGAGAAAGATGGTGCAGGTGGCCCGGCGAAGGTCTTTGTGACCCTCCGGGACATGACCCAGCGTGAGACCCCCGGCGGTGCCCACCCCTGGCGCACCCCCTGGCACCGGGCCCAGCGCAGGCGCTGCTCGGGTGCCCGTAACACCCAGCCTTTATCATACACGGCTCGGAGGCTTTCCGTGCTGCACGCACCCGGAGACCGGGCACTGCTGCTTTTCTACCTTTCCTTCTTACACTTAAGTTTAATCTTTCATGATGACTTTTTTAAAACCTGAACCCTAGAGGGCAATTCCCACAGCCCAAGCTCGGCAGACGTGAGCAGATGTGAGCATCTGGGTCACGCCTGCGCGAAGCAAGGGGGGGCTTCAACTCCTCCACATCAGCTCCCAGGCCAGGACAAAGCCTGATGGTCCCAGTAATGCCAGCGCTCACCTGCGGGTCCCCCATGGGAGCAGGGAGCCACCGCTACAGGTGGCTACAGCCAAAACGCTCCGGTCACCGGAGCAGAGCGTCTGTAGGCTGCTGCCACGGCACAGACCCCAGCAGCAGCAAGTCATCACGAAAAGAGAGAGGATGATGGGACCCCCCCAGAGGGCACCCAGAGGAGCGGTGGGGCTTCGGCACCGCTTTTGGGTCGTGCAGGATGGCTCCATTCCTCCCCATCCTGGAGCCTCCCTCCGCACCAGCCACGCGGGGTGAGAAATTTAAGCAGAAATACAAGGCTGGGGGTCAGAAACCAGGAGCCCGGCTCCGTCCCCCTGTCCAGGGGACCCTCGCAGACAGTGTTACTTTCCAAAGGGAAAGTCAAGCTTCGGTTCTCCCTGCAAGCCAAGAACACCCCTTAAAAAATTGATACTTCCCTGACTATTAATTAACCTGAACCACTTAAAACCGCCTTCAATTTGTCAGGTTTAACTGCCAGCTCTTCTCGGTAAATCAAGCGTCGCACGCAGACGGAGGCTGTGCATGCAAGGTGGCGGTGACTGGAGCAGGGGGCGAGCGGGGCACCCCGTGCTGTGCTCACCATCCTGTGTGTCCCCCCCCTCCAAGGGCACTGACGGTGATATTCATACCCTGCAATTAGCCAGGATGCGATATTAAACGCGCCGGGCGGGCGGGCAGGGCAGAGGGGCACCCCACACCACAGCGTTCCCGTCTCCCCCGCGTCACCCTTGTCGTGCAACCAAGGCTGAATTCGAAAGCAATGTGAATATTTTATCTCCCACAGCGAAATCTCCCCGCTGCAGGGTATTAAGGCTTTATTAGTGTGGTTACCAGCCACGCTAAGCCAGCCCCGGCTCTAGCCTGGAGCGCGGCAGAGATGACCTACAAGAGGCAGATGGTGAAAGCCTTGGAGAGCCCCAGACCCCAGGACATGCCCGCCCTTGCCAGGGCGAGGAGGGGGCTGCGCACCCCGGTCCCACGCAGGCAGACGGGGAGAGGGTCGGGAGCTGGGTCCTCCCACCAGCACCCCACTGAAACCCCCCTCCTCACCCAGGGCCAACCCCTCCAAAACACCTCCCCACGCTGGGTCTGTCCCCCAGCCGCCACACTGCCCGGCTCGCCGTTTTGGGTTAAAATGCTGATGTATTCTCTCTCCAAGCGAAAGGAGTCCCAAGGGCTATAAAAATTCCCAGCAGGCTCCCGTCAGTCTCAGGTCATTAACTTTCTTTCATTGGGAGTTTGTTTACAGTCAGCCATAAATAGCGGCGCCCGTCGCTTGCCGGCCGGGACGGGGTGGGATGGGACGGGGCTGCCCACGCAGGAGGGCGCAGCACCCCGGGGCACGGGGTCCAGCACTAACCCCCACCATAGCGACTTTTCCCAGGACCCGCGTTTCCCCCCGACCCGGCACAACGTTGCCGGCGGTGCCATTCGCCACGAAACCCCCTCAGCCCTGCAAATCCATGGGGTCATCTTGTGCGGGGCAGGAGGGAGCCGGAGTGCGCGCTTAGAATCCAGGTGTGGTCTTTCCCAGAGGAGGAGGAGGAGGAAGGCAGCTGGTGCGAGCTGCCCACATGGGTAACCTGTCCCTGGGACCTGCCCTGCACCCTCGCCCAGCCTGGCACCGACCACGGAGCGACCCCAGCCCCTGCGCCCATCGCAAGCACCGACGTCACGTCAGGACCTCTGCGTGTCTCAGAGATGTCCCAGTCCCGGCGCATGAAGCCCCGGGAAGGACCCCAACACCCCTCATCTCACCGCGACCTCCACCTCAGACCTCTGCCCTTCCCCGGCAGCCCCTGAGGCACCGCAACGATTTACCAGCGCGGAGGCAGACAGCGGAAAAGCCGAGCACGCCACCGGCATGGCCAGCACGGCACCGCGCTGCTGCCGGGGTGCTTGGCACACCGGGGGCTCCTCCGCACCCAAAAACACCCGGGACAGTCTGGGAGCACCCACGTCCCACCACCCACCCGGGGGATTCACCCACAGCACTGCCGATGGCCCCAACGCCAAGAGAACACCCTGAGCCCTGTTAACGCCTCAGCAGGCTCCGGTGTGGTCACGGTCCGGAGCCTGCCGGGTGCAGGTGCCCGGGGGCTGGCAGCGGGACCGCAGGTGACCGGGAGCTTTATTTGCCATAAGAGAACACGGCGGCTCCGCCGCGGCCGTGCGAACCCACCAGCTGCAGCTCTAATAAAGACGCAGGATCACACGGCTCCCGAGAACCACGACGTGGCAGGGCTCAGCCAGAGCACGGGTTAAATATTTACCCCCCACCCCGTCCCACAGCACTCTCTGCATGGGGGGGGGCAAGCCAGAAGTCACAGCTGCCGGGGTCCCCCTCACCCAGCACAGCCTGCTCCCCGGCCACAGCACGGCAGGGATGCTCAGCACCATCAGCCCCACGCTGGCACGGATGGTCGGAGCGGGGGCTCGGTGGCACGGCCCCCCCCCCCATGCCTCATCCTGGGGCTGTGGAGGAGAGCTCCTGGGGATAAATGGACACGAGCAGCACAGACGGGTCCAGTTTGCAGCAGCCAGGAGCCCACCTCTTGTTTTATTTCGCGGGACAGCGATAGGAAGGGCTGATGCCCGGGCCGGGCACATGGTCCAGCACCACCCCGGGCTGTGCTAAGAGATTAAACCCCAAACTCACGCGCGGTGACTTCTGCTCTCCCACCCGGCCCCGGGAGAGCAGGGACTCGCCAAAAATCACAGCCTCATCATTCAGGGTCCCCCACGTCTATGGAAATATCTGTATTTTAAACCATATACTCGCACAACCTGTAATCAGAGCAACACAAATAGCCCCTGCTTCCCATGTAAATTAAAAACACCCATTAGGCAGATTTCAAAAGATGTCAGTAGGCTTATAATTATACACGACATCCTTCCGAGATAAAAGCGATTACCGGGGATGCAAATCACTTAGCAACCAATCAGTGCCCCCAGAGTGCAAAGCACTGACCAGCCATCCATTTTCGCCTCGTCCTTTTATTCCCTGCATCGAGCAAATACAAACACAGATAAAGAGAGGCACAATAGCTCTTGACACGCAAATAGGTTAACATAATAAAGCCAGCTTTAGCCGGCTCACTCGAGGGAGAAAAGCAATTCTCAGGCAAGCAGGAGGTAATAAAACAGGGCTTTTGTGTTCCTGGCTCCCATTCTCACCCCTGCGCCAGCTTTGCTGCATTAGCTGATAGGCATCGCGGTTTGATTGAATTACCTTTCATGAATATTAGCTTTTTGAGGAATGCGCAGGCAGAAGAGAAAGAAGAAATGTCTTATTTTTGCATGCATGCGCCCGCTGCAGACGGACATGCGGCGGCACAGATGCCGGCGGGGCTGGGAGCGGGGGTCCCGGCAGGTGCAGCCCCCCCCCCCCGGCCCCGGCCCACCCCGCCAGCTGCAGCTTCCCCGCGGGCGGCACCAGCCAGCCCCCGGGGGGGGGGCACAGGGCACGGACTCCCCCCCCGTCTTGAGGATCAGACACCACCAGCAAAGGATATCCCGCTCTGTCCCCAAAAGGAGACACTGGGCCCCCAGGCTCCCGCCACCAACCCCATCGCCCCGACGCTCACCACGCTCAGGGACCCGCACCCCTGCCCTGGGTACCCCGGTAGCAGGAGGATGGCAGGGTGGGCTGACTCTCCCACCAAATATTTACAGGGCCGTAGGTCCCTGTGCAGCAGGTGCACGGGGGTCAGGCCCGGCTTCACCCCAGATTTCCCCCCCCCGCCCCCGCACAAGTTCAGGCCACGCAGGAAACCCGCTTCAGGCAAAAAATGAAATCTGCCGCCTGGCAGGGATGCAAAAGCCCGGCACTAATCCCGCAGGCACGGCGGGGAGCGCGGGGGCAGCTCGGGGACGGCGGCGGGCACAGAGCACCGTGCTCGGTGCGGACCACCACCGCCACGGGGTCGTGGGACCTGGGAGCCCCTCGGCCCTGGGAGCCGGAGCCCTTCCTCGGGCAGGGCAGCGGGCTGCAATTAAAAAACAACACGGGGAGAGAACATGCTCCTCCACAGCCTGCTCAGGGACGGACGCGTGATTCAGGCTCGAATAAAACAGATAACCAGAGGGGCTTAAAAAATGAGGTGATATGGCTTCCCTGGAGGGCCTCTGTCCCCTGGGGCATGGCACGGCAGCAGCCACCCCATCCCTTCCCTCCATCCATGGGCTTCACTGCTCCGGCCTGGGGATAAATGTTCACATGAGATATTTCCATTTTTAACGCTGAAACGGGGCCCATCTCACAGCTCCGGCACAGAGAACGCACCCCACCGGTACTGACCCACTCAGCCGGCAGGAAAGCCATTCCTAAAGCCAGGAAAACAGGCCAGGCTCCCACTGCCGGGGAATGGCTTTCTCTTCCCCTGCTCTACAGACAAGGTCAGAGGAAGGCAGCGCGGCGAGAGCTTCCCTCTCCTTCCCCTACGGCTTCGAGGCAGCCTGACCCAACAGCACACGGCTCGCACTGCTGCTCGTCCTGGCACGGCCCTCGGCACCTGACAATCCACTCCTGAAAGTTTTAAGGATCCTAAATAAGAAAAGTCCCTCCCCAGGGCCTGGGATACCGGGTGCCCTCTGCCAGGGATATTTCCCACCTCAACCCCCAGTACCGGAGCCCGCGTGCGAAGGATTTGCCAGCCGGGGTCCCACCAGATCGGCACGGGCGTGAGCGGGCACCCGGACCAGCAAGTATGGCATGTGCTCGGCACATCGGATGGTCAAACCCCACAGCAGGGGCACGGGAAGGCACAAAACTGCCAAATTCCACAAAATCAGCCGGAGCAAGACCCAGGACACGGCTTACCCAGAGAGGGTACCCCCACACCTGCAGAGCCCCACGGCCACAAGCCCTCCACGGAAGCACGTCGCCCACCCAGGCAAGCTGCCTGCAGCCTCTGAACAAGAGCATCCCTTGCAGGAGGATGCACATATATATACATACACACATATAGATCAAAAATATCCCTAAAGAGACACCTGCGCCCGGACAACCACTGCCCGATGCCAACCAAATTCATTCCCCGGAAAATACCACGCACGGCTGTAAAACTTTGCCGCTGCCCCCTCTCCTCGGAAATAAACCCGCAGGGCCGGAGCCGTGCCACGGTTCCAGCCGGTGCAGCGGTGCCCTGCAGTGAGCCGTGCCAAGCTGCCGCCGGCTCGCTGCGGCCAGGCCCTGCCTCTCCAGCCATTAAATTCCCACGATTTCAGGGCTCTCCCCAGAGCTGGACTGGGATGCTGGGGCTCAGCCACCTCCACAGGCAGCGGGAACACCTCGTTTTCTGCTGGGGACCGAGCCGGAGAGGCGGCACAGCCCGCTCGTCCCCGGCCGGAGCTGGTGGCAGCCTCGGCGGATGCTCAGCCGCGTTGTGGGGGACCACGACGCCTCGTCCCCGGTGATTCGTATTCCCAGCGCCGATGGTCCAGAAGATGCCACAGGGATGCTCCCTCCGCAGCGGAGCTTGTTTCGGGAGATGCATTTCGCCCGCAGCCGGCTCTGCTCCGGCAGAGCCACCCGACACCGCGGGAGATGGGCTTTTAAATAAAACATCGCAGGGTGGTTCCTTTTCCTCTCCTCTCCTTTGTGACCGGCGGTATCCACACCAGCGCGGGGGTCGATGGCGGGTGGCCTGGCTCTGCCACCACCCGCTCCGGTGTCCCTGCGGGCTCGGGCGCTTCCCCGCCGCCTCCTTTCCCCGGGCGGAGCAGAAAAACCCTTTTTTTTTTTTTTTTTTTTTCCAGGCGAAAAGGGGCAGCCGGGGGTCGGTAGAAAAGGCAGCAGCAGCTCACGGACGGCTCACGCTGGAAGTGTCTCAGCTTTCCTCGTGGAGGCACCCGTGGATATTTTATTTCCACTTACGAGTCAGGCGACCCAAAAAGCCATAAAAAAAAAAATTAAAAAATAAGAGGGGGAAAAAAAAAAAAAAAAGGAAAAAGTTGCTCCCGTTCCTTTCCGGTAGCGACGGGGCGAGCCGGTGCCCAGCCGGCGGCGGCGGCGGCTCCGCGCCCGCCGTGCCTTCCCCGCGGCTGCGCGGCCGCGGAGAGCCGGGCACCGCCGGGCACCGCGCTGCGGCGGCGCCGCCTCCTGATGCGCCCCGGTAGCCGGAACCCCCCGGTCCCCCGCGCCCACTCCCTCCTCACCGCACCGGTAACCCCCCCGCGGTTCCCACCCGCCGGCCCCCCGTTACCGTCAGAGCTGGATCCGGGCCGGCTCCGGCCGCTGCGGTGCGGGGCGCGCCGGGCCGCCCCCCCCGGGCCGCGCAGCAGCAGCGGCGGCGCCCGCCCGGCCCCGCGCCCCGCCGGCGGCCGCCCCGCCCCGTGCGCGGCCAGCGTGCGGCGGCTCCCGGTGCTCTGCCCCCGGGGCGGGGGGGGGCGGGGGCGGGGGGGGGGGGGGGGGGGGGGGGGGGGGGGGGAAAATATCCGAGAGGGAAAAAAAAAAAAAATTAAAAAAAAATTAAAATAAAATAACCCCGGCGCAGACGGGCTCAGGCGGCGCGGGGACTCCCGGGGGCATCACACCGCCGGTCCTCCGGTTCCTTTGTGCGGCGGCGAGCGGTGCCCGGCGGCCGGTGGCGCGGCGGAGGGGGCTGGGGGGGGGAGGTGGGGGGAGGGGGGGGGGGCTCTGGCAAGGGCGGCCGCGGCTCGGCGCTGCGTGGCGGTGGTCGGTGGCGGTGGTCGGTGGCGGTGGCGGGGCGCGGCCCCCCCGGCGCTGCCTCCCGCCCGGCGCGCGGCTGCGGCGACACTGAGCGCCCCGCGCGGGGCCCGGCGGCCGCACGCGGCTGGGCCCCGCCCCCGGCGCGTTACCAGGGGGACGCCGCCGCGCGTCCTGCGGGGGGGGGGGGGGGGGGGGGGGGGGGGGAGAGGCGGGGGGCGGGGCCGCACCGGCAGCACGCGCCACCCCGCCAAACCTGCACACACCCCCCCCCCCCCCCGCCCCGATCTTTCGCGGGAAAATTCGAAGCGGCCGCGGGGCACGATGGGAGTTGTAGTCCCCGGCGGCGCAGTCCCCGGTCGTCCCCCCCGGGACCCCCCAAGGCACGGAGACCTCTGCGGGTTCCTTCCCCTCCGGGGAGCTGGCGACCACCATGGCGATGGCTGTAGCCAGCGCTGAGCCCCGTGGTTTGAGCGCTGTCATCGCTGGGTCTGCCCACATCAGCGCGAGCCCTGGAGCCATGGAGTCATGGAACGGTTTGGGTTGGAAGGGACCTTAAAGATCATCTCATTTCACCCCCTGCCCTGGGCAGGGACACCTCCCACCAGCCCAGGTTGCTCCAAGCCCTGTCCAACCTGGCCTTGAACCCCTCCAGGGATGGGGCAGCCAGAGCTTCTCTGGGCAGCCTGGGCCAGGGGCTCAGCGCGCTCACAGCAAAGAATTTCTTCCCAAGATCTCATCTAAATCTCCCCTCTTCCAGTTTGAAGCCATTACCCCTCATCCTATCACTACGTGCCCTTGTAAAAAGTCCCTCCCCAGCTTTCCTGGAGCCCCTTTAGGGACTGGAAGGGGCTGGAAGGTCTCCCCGGAGCCTTCTCTTCTCCAGGCTGAACCCCACCAGCTCTCTCAGCTCTTTATTCCTTCCCCAAACTCAGCATATCCCTGCCACAGGCTGTGAGAGTGGGAGTGTCTGTGGTTAGAGAGGCCTTTGAGGAGCAGCCCGTTCACTCTTGCCCATAATGACGCCAAGCAGCCCAGTACACATCCACATGGAGCTGCTCTCCGCCACCGAGCACCGCCGAAACAGCCCAGCATGTGCTCCGGGACTCGCCGCCTTCCCGCCTCCCTCCGCCCCGGCTCCTGCCTTGCAGCACGCTGCTTTGAGGAGTTTTGGGGTGGTTTGGCTTCTTCCCAGCGCCTTTCCAGCTCCTCCATCCAGGGCAGCCCCTGGCAGCTCCCGAGGCATTCAGGGACTTGGGGATGCGGGAGGAGAGCTAAAATCCAGGAGCCGTTCCAGGACACTGGGAATCTCCAAATGTGGGGAGATGCTCCAGTCACCACTTCTGATCCAGCACACGCTGAAGGTTGAGAAATTAAAATAATAGCTAGATATGCTTTCAGGAGAGCGATTCCTCTGTGTAATTATAATGCGTATTATCCTCCCTGTGAAAATACATTATATGGAATAAATTCCCTCTTTGAGCGGGGCTATTCATACTATTCATTTGTTTCCGTTCAAACATTTTTAGCTCATATATCCAGGAGGTTTTCGTGCAGCTTCGTACCTTCTCTGCAGCTTATTTATCCGCTTTCCGCCTTGCAGTATCGGCCAGCGATAAGAATAAAACCATTATAGATTTGCGAACAGCACTTAGATTTTTCAAAGATAATTTAATCAAAGCTATTAGTAAGTCAGGAAGAAAGATTGCTTTTTATTCCGCACAAAAAAAAAAAAAAAAAAACAAAACCAAACCCCAAAAAAACCAACCAACCCAGGAGCCCTCATTCTTCTCAGAAAATGTTTTAACCACCTGAAGTCGCTCACGAGGACTTGAAAGGGTGGCGGCGTCTTTGCCGGGGAAGAGATTCATCTTGAAATAGCCAACTTCAAAAGGTGGGTGTTTCGGCACTGCCTTCAAGAAGATGCTATTAAGTGCTTCCGACCCTCCCCGTTTTACATCCTTGGGGGGGTGTGTGTGTGGGTTTTTTGGTTTTTTTTTTTAAGACTTTACAGAGGAGAAACACTTTTGTGACTCAGGGAACCCATGAATACTTTGCCGGAACATAAATTTCGCCCAGCGATGCTGGGAACACAAGGAGAGCCTTAATCTGCTAATGAATGAGCTCTGCAAAGTGAGACCGGCTCCGCTTCCACCTCCAGAGGGATTGAATTGCAAAAAAAGGGAGCTGCCGGAGGAGAGAGAGAGAGATTGTTAAAAAGTCCTTCTGCTCCAGCACAAATAAAGAAGGCATCGGCCGGATCCGGGGAACTCCTTCCTCTGCGGCACCGAAGTTTTCCTCACCGCCTGCCTCGCCATTGTGCTCGGACAAGCGGAGATACGCGGCATCATCGCCCCCCCCCATCTTTAAGACGACGGTGTCCTTTTAATTTAATATCGTTATTTTTGACCGGCGCTAGCAATCCGGAGCGCTGAGCGTTTTCATCTCTCATCCTGACAAATGTGCGCTGTAATTCTTTGACCAAAATGTCAGTCTGCTCTGGAAATGACCGGCCCTCAGAATGAGAAAGATTTCCAGGGGATTAAAACCGGGCCATTACTCTCCGCTTTAAATGCATTCAAGGCTCTGAAAAGCCGTAGCCGCTTTCGTTCCTTTTGTACGAAAAGTTATTGACTTATCAAGGTTAAAATACATTCAGCACGGCCCAATAAAACAGGGATATCTCCGCATTCGTGCTGTCATTTGCAGGTCCGTTTTCATGGCAACAGGGCTCTTATTCTGCACATTAAACGGTTCAGTTGTGCAAAGTTCAGACATTACATAAACAGAGAGGTAACAACAACAAAAAAAAATAAAATAAAAAAAAAAAATCAATGAGCTCATAGGCATGGAAAAAGGAGATAGCATTGATCGGAGCCGGCGTCGATATTTGGGATCGCTGCCTCCTGCCCTGCTCGCAGCCCTCCCGTGTCGGCAACGGGGACACAAAGAGATGCTGAAGGACACGGTGGGGGGACGGCGCCTTCATGTGTGTCCCCCCCCCCAGCCCCCCGCAAGCTCCTGCCTGTAATTAATATCACCTGGGCACAGCCATCTGCCGGGCTGAGGGTTTAGTGGTGCTAACGAAGGCGTCAGGGGGGCAGGTGGGCACTTCCAATTTTTGGCTATCAAGCCCGGTCCCCATTCCACGGCAAATCCTAGGAGGATTTTAACAGCTCCCAGCCGTTTCCAAATGGGGCAGCGCCGGGATGGGGGGGGTGTCTGGGGAGGGGGGTCCCCACGGGCAGGGATGGGGCAGCCGTGGGGGACAGGAACGCAGTGGGAAGTGGACGTCGAACGCCTTCATGGTGCTCCTGGGATGGCTCCGGCAGCACCAGGCTGTGGGCACGGAGGAGCACGGCACCGGCAGCGGGGTGCGGGGTGTTTGGGAGAGTGACTTTGATGCTGATGGGAGATGTCAAGCTTTTTGCTTCCCAGTCAAGGCAGGGAGAGAGGGATTCCAGCGTTAAAACGCTCGTTAGAGGAGAGACACCAACATCTGTTGGGAAAGCAAATGGAGAGCGGGAGTGAGACGGCCACAGGCAGCCAGGCGTAAAGGAGGAGGAGGAGGAAGGAAGGCAGGAGCAGGGGTGTCTCCAAGCTACTGCTGAGGCGTGGAACTGCACATGGGCTCAATACTGGATCTCATGGTGTGAGAACAGAGTTTGCCCAGTGGAAGCCCGAGGCGAGAAACTGGTTCCATACAGCCCCTTGCCGGGATCCCCGGGGCCAGAAGCGCCCCGAGTGCTGGGGCCAGCCCTGGAGAGCCAGAGCCAGGGGGCACAGAGGGCGAGCGGCTGGTCTGGGCACAGAAAACTCCCATTTGGGCAAGGAGCCGTGTCCCAGGAGCATCCTCCTCGCTGTGCCCCTGGGTGCTGCCACGGGAGGCGTCAGAGGTGTGGGGCTGGGCAGTGTTCGGGGGTGCAGGGGTCAGGAAAGCAGAAGCTCCTGTGCTCCATGCTTGCTTTTTCCACTCTCACCCCCCTCCCAGTTTATTTATAGATTCAGCAAGTTATTCAGCTGAAACAAATCTCCGTTTCAGTCAGGTCCTGGGGCCGGCGGCAGCCTGCATTATCTCCCAGGCAGCCACACATCAGGCAGCACGATTTCTGTGGGGGCACAGCACAAACGACCCGGCGTTTGCAGGCTGCAGGAGGAAGGGGTTTGCCTGGGCAGGGTGACGGTCCCCAGGGCGCGGGTGGTGACACGAGGGCCACCCTGAGAGCGAGCTGGGACCGACCGTGGCAGGGGGATGTGCTGGGCAGGGCGCGAGGGGCTGGGGTGCACCCTGACCCCCCCAGCACAGCCCCCAGCCCCTGTTGACGGTGGTGCCGGGAGCGAGTTCTCGCCGTCAGCCGGAGTCTATTTTTATTCCCTGCTTAAAAATATCCCAGTCCGGGTCACTGGCACATGATGGATCATTGCTCCTGTGACTTCCCCCAGGGTCTTCCCAGCTCTGAAACACAGAGCGGAGTCCGGCTTCCTGCGAGAGCCCCTCCCGCACACTTCGCACCCCATAAAAGCACGGAGGGGAGATCGCAGCACCCACGCTGTAGGGGTACAAGGGGCACCCGTGTGCTCCCGGGGCCAGGGCACAACATAGCAGCAGCCCCGAGTGTGCCCCGGCATGGCGCCACGCCAGCTCTGCATCCCAGCAGTGGCCGGGGAGCAACCCGGGGTCAGTGCCTCCTCGCTCTCCGCTGTCCCCGCGCTCTGTCCCCTGCCAGCGACGGAGCGGATCCCGTGCCTTTTTCTTTCCTCCCTGTTTGTATTTTGTGAAAAAAATCAACCTTTCTCAAAAGCTTGGGCGACAGACAGCCCTTGTGAGCGGGGATGGGAGCGCAAGGAAGAGCGGATTCCAGCCTGCGGTGCGTTTTCCAGCCCTATTAGTCACAAGCCTCTGATGCCATGAGAGATACGGGGCTGACTGACAGGTGATTTGGTTTTATCTCACCTGGGAACGTTTCATATCCGGCACAGGGCCGTTCCGCAGCCTCTTTGTGCGGGATCATGCAGCAGCATCGCTGGGCGGAGGCGCAGCCAAGGCGGGGGGATCCGGGGGGTCCCCACGCCTCCAACTGTGGAGGGCACCCCCGGAAGGCAGCACCCCAGCCATCGCGGAGCAGCGAAGGCACGGTTCCCAGGGAGGGGTCGGCAGTCACAGCCACCTCCAACTGGGTACTGTCCCCCTCTCCCATGGGCATCGCCTCCTCCCTGGTGGTCCCCAGGGCACCTTTCAGCCCCCAGAGCCCCCCGAGCCCCGAGTGCCTCCTCCTTTGGCAGGGGGTCAGAGCTCCATCGCAGGGGATTCACCAGCTCCGTGGGCGAAACCTTTTGGCTTTGTGACCAACCGGTTCCTGGAAACGGGAGACGATCAGGGCTGGGCGTGATGCTGCTTCTGGGTTTGCTCCTTGCGTGCGGTGTTACGTACCTCCCTCCTGCACAGATTTTTTTATTTCCCTTCCATTGCTCCGCAACTTGTTCCCTTCTCCCCCAAACGACTGGATTACGCTGCTTAATTGCATTTACGGAGCGGTGCTGGCGTGTGCTGTCAGCCTGGGCTATAGGGAGGTGTCTGCCGAGGGGGCAGCCGGGGGGGAGCGCGTGTCCGTGGGCAGCCGGGCTGGAAGCTGGGCTCCGGGAGTGAAACCGGAGTGAGCTGGAGACTCCCGGGAGATCTTCACCTTTAACTTATTTGCTTCTTTCCCCTCCAAATCTGCTGACACTTGGAAAAGGGGAATCATTGCAATTTGCTTGTTTCAGCAAGTTCCCCCTCTCCCCTGTGCTGCTCCTGGCTCGGCACGGCTCTGCTGGGCTATCAGTGGCCCCGGCACAGCGGAGGGCACCGAATGGGGGGAAGAGGAAGGTGAATGATTCCCAAGGCCACCACGGCAGGACAGCCCAGTGCCCCTGGCACCGAGCAATGCCCGGTGGCCCCAAGTGACATGGTGTGGTGAGACCGGAGCCCCCATGCACCCCATGGGCAGCAGCGCCGGGCTGCCCGGAGAACCGGCACAGCCCCTCAAGCCTTTCAGCCGGGGAAGCACCTGATTCAATCCTCCTGACAGTCAAGAATTTAAAATGATTTATTAAAAATGTATAAAGCCCGGTTGTTGGTGTCGCTGCTCTGATAAGAGCATCGTCTCCTGCGCCGCTCCTGTGGCAGGCGCGCTCGGCTCGGGTTTATGTTCCCCTCACTCAAACAGCTCCCGTGGTGGCACCCGTGCCAGGGGGGGCAAGGATCCCCCCACTCTGCATATTAATTTTCGGCAGACCGCCGCAGGCAAACACATTCAGGCTTCGGGAAGCATTACAGCTGAGCCGCGACCTCCGGGAAGGCAGCATCGTGCCGCAGCCGAGGGAGCGCCGTGCCGGCAAAGTGATGGGCAGGAGCCCCCTGCCCACATCCCTGCCCGTCCCCTCGGTCCAGCCTGGTCGTGACACTGTGGCCACCGCAGCACCGGGCCCTGCTCCTCTGCCCCATCTCCCTCCAGGAGCGGGGGGTCCCTTCCCAAGGAGCGGGGCCCGGTGACCCGCAGCGCACGGGGAAGATTAATGGAGACATATAGAGTGTAGGAGAGGTTCTGTCCCCGGGTGATGTATTCCAGCCCATGGCCGTAAATCCGGTTACGGCGGTTGAGCCGTAGAGCCGAGGACAGGGGGAGGCAGGGACACCGGCTGCCCCGCCGCGTCAGAGGTCAGCGGGGGCAGGCGTGGGAGCAGCGGGGGGATTGATCCGTGCCCCCACCATCTCCCTGGATTTTCCCAATGATGTTTATTAGGGGGCTCCAGCTCCCGGATGGATTTATTAGGGTGAATTTGGAAACAAAGTAAAAGGAGTGGGAAACCTCCTGCATCGTCTGGGACCCCTTAGGGGAGGGGTGGGGGGGCTGTGGCTGTGCTGTGGGGTGTCCCCAACCCCGCAGCCCCCTGGCCCTCGCCTGCAGGGACTTGTTTGCCCAAAAATCCTTCAATTGGGACTATAGGAGTTTTGTCCCTGCTTTGGTGTGGACTCCCCAGGTGCCAGGGACAACGTGACATAGACGCCAATGGCACCGCTCAGCCGCAGCACCCAAACGCTTGTCCTGTCCCTGTGGGACACTGCCTGTCCCCGATCGGTGTCTCGGCAGGACGGCGCAGGCACGAGGCTGCGAGAGCCCCGGGGAGGCACGGCGATAACGGTTGAAATCAATATTTTTGCAAGAGAGAAATAAAAAACCTCATCACAGCCATCGGCTGGAACATTGCAGGGGGGAAGAGAAATTCGGTCGTCTCGGCCGGCGGTGCCACGGCTCTGCCATCCATCCCTGCCGCCCCAGCCTCGGGCTCTGCTCCCTTTGCTGTCCCTGCTACCTGCCACCAAAACCTGCCCGCATCCTCAGCAGGTTATTCCCAAGCCTATTGCCTCCAAGGCCAATAATTGATTTAAACCGGACTTTTTCTCCTGTTTTTCCAAAAGCTGTTTTCTCCACAGCACCTTGCTTTTCTCTGACAGCCCAGCCAGCAGCACGGGGTGTCCCCAGCCCCGCTGGGGCTGCGATTGCCCCCGTGGGACCATCCTCACCCCGTGAGCCACAGCGGGGCCGGGCAGGAGGAAGCCAAGCCTTGGTGACCAAACCAGCGCATCCCTCACCGCCGGCGCTGCACCGCCTTTGCGTGCCACCAAATCAGGTACTGTGTGCCCCCAAGCTGGCCTTGGTGTGGAGCTGGCCCTGAAATCCCTCCTGGAAAAGCCACAGCCCTCGTGGCCAAGAGCCTTGCTGTTCCAGGATTACTTGATGTGAGCTTGCTGTAGCCAAAAAGCCTGGCAGGGATCCCAGCTGGGGGCTGCCGAGCCTGGTGGATTGGCAGGACCACCCCATCTCCGGCGGCACCCCGCTCCCAGCACCCCAATCCCAGCGCCTCACTCCTGGCATCCCTCTTGCCGCAGCCCGTCCGCGCTGCTCCCTCCACTTTACGAGGCCAATTATCGCTCGGAAACTAGCACGATGCCCAGGTGTATGGTCCCAATTAGGCCTTGCTTAAAAACAATTTAAACACCATTATAAGTTTTCCGTTTCGGAGCAGGTTCCCATCAGCCACCAGCACCCGGGGAGCGGGCAGGGCGGCTCGGAGCTGGGTGCCAGCGGCGCTGCCGGAGCCCGTGGCTACCCTTGCTGGGGGGAAAGTGCTCCTGACCCCACACCGTCACCTTCCCACCTCTGAGCCCCCCCAGCGGCAGCGGACATTGCGGATACGATGGTGCTGAGCACCGGGGTGGTGCTGTCCCCGTCCCCATCCCTGCGGCAGCAGGTCTCAGGGGGTGATGGGAGCCGGTGCCGGGCACTGGGGTGCAGGGAGGGCACTGGTGACACACAGGGACACCCGCAGTGGGCTGATGGCCAGGACAGAGCGCAGGAGGGCTCGGCTCCTGTCTCATCCCATGGCAGCGGGAATAGGGAGGAGGCAGCAATGCCAGAGGATGCTGGGCACTGCCGGAAGCTGGGGGGCCAGGGGGGTCTGGGGGCCGCATGGCATCACGCACTGCTGAGCTTTCCGAGCGCTGGTGGGTGTCCTCCCCTCCGCGGGGCTTTGATCCACACGGCGAAAGAGCAAAGGCAGCCGCCTTTGTGCGCCAGGAGGCTTTGAAGTCTCCCAAAACGGAGCGGGGGGTACAGGGGGGGTGGCTGGCCCTTCCCTGCTGGCCCAGCCCCGCTTTCTCTCCCTTTTTATTTCCTTGTTCCCAATTAGGAGCCACCTCCGGCTCACGCAATAAAACCTGCAAACTTTCCCAGGAGCCCCAGACGGAGTGCCAGAGGCCGTGCTGGGGGTCATCCCGCACAGGACCCCCCCGGGGGTCCCGGTACACTCCCTCCCACCCTCTGTGGCTACACTGACCCTCTCCCCCCAGCACAGGACCCCCAATTTGTGGTCGGTGCCTTTCCCAGGGACCTCGCACCCGCTCCAGGTGACAACAGGCAGGTCCCTGCCCAGGCGGGTGATGGTAATTAGCTCTGTCCCTAATTCTCAGCCCTTTTTATCTTTTCCCTTCCAAAGGCAGGAGAAAAGAGAAGCTCTTTTCCAATCCCCCCCCCTCCCCTTTCCTTTTCGGTGGCCTTGCTCCACCCCGGGAGGGTGAGCGGAGCCCGGTGGGTACGTGTGAGCCTGTGTTTTTGTGAGAAAAATGCGCATTGATCATTTCTGGGAATCAGACTGTGTTTTTTACTCTGAAGCATCCATTATACACAGCTGCTTAATTGACGAGCGCTGCCTAGTCACCTCGGATGCCGGAGTAAAACAGCCTAAAAGCTCCAGCGCAGAGGAAGTCCGCGCTTTATAAATTGATTCAGTGGGAGAGAGAGGGAGCGAGCGAAAAAAAGCATTAATTACAGATGCTTCTGTGGGCACTGTTTTATGGCAGCGAGACCAGGATGTGGGCAATTCTCCTAAATGTGCTGATTAGACAGCACTTCATGTCTCGGAGCACATTAAATGGGCTCTGTAAAGCTATTAAAGATGCAGCGCCATAAAGAATTGACGAGAGCGAGCGGCAGCGGCGCAGCCCGGGGCTCCTGCCCAGCTCGGCAGCAACAAGTCACCGGCGAGGCTGGCCAAGCCGCACGGGTGCCGGAGCCGGGGTGAGCCAGGGTGGTGGGGACCGACGCTCCTTCCCAGCTTTCCATCCCTCTGACCCCACCTGAGCCCCATCCCCAGACCCTGCTGGGGTCGGGGGG
The DNA here is from genome assembly GCA_008658365.1 of Alca torda. NCBI lineage: Eukaryota > Metazoa > Chordata > Aves > Charadriiformes > Alcidae > Alca > Alca torda. Next base: position 30,828,175 of record CM018088.1, on the reverse strand, counting down.
CTGCCTGTGCCCCCCCTGCGGTGCCACGGCTGCTGTTGGGTCCCATCCCTGCTCTGACCCCCCTGGCTCCCCACTCTGGGCAGCCCCTCTGCCCCAAAATCCTCCTGGGGCTGGGGTGGTCCTCTGCCCTGCCAGGAGGGCAGGGATCCCCGCCCCCCGATGGAGGGGCTCGGGAAGAGCAGGGGGGAGGGAGGAGCTGGCGCTGCTCCACCGTCACCTGGGTGCTGGGGAAACTGGACCGCTTGCCCCCAGGCTTCTTCTGCCTGCCACGGAGCTGGGAGGGCAAGGATAGATTTGGAGAGGTTTGCTGCCAGCCCAGGGGTTGTCACCCGGGGGACAGGACAGGCGCAGGGGACTGCGTGCTGGATCCCAGCCACCGTCTGTCCCAACACCCTCTCTGGCTGTCCCCATCCCTGCAGGGACTGTCCCCACTCATCCCGCTCTCAGGCGCTGAGATTGATCCTGGCTGCACCATCCTGGCTCCCTCTGGGTCCCTCCTGGTGTGAGCCGGTGTCATGGGAGCATCATGGCGTTGCTGGCTACTGGCAACCCTTGGAGCATCCCTGGAACATCCCTTGGAGCATCCCTGGAGCATCCCTGGAGCCAGGCTCCTTTTCCCCCTCTGCCTGATGCTCCCGTGGTTGGAGACTCATCAGAGGACATCAGTCCCCGAGCCCATGCAGGATGAAGTCACGGGGCTTTGGGTGTCACTCCATCTTCACTCACGGTCTCTGGCCACCCCAGTGCAGGAAGGAGCAGGATCCACACCCAACAGGCCAACGTGACCCCCCCCGTCGCGGTGGTTGCGGGGCTGGCGGGGCGTGCGATGTTAACACAACCCCGCCACACAATCGCGCCGGCAAATCAATTTGTCAGGACGCAGCTCACCAATTAGCGATTGCTGGGATTATTACTCATTTGCGCACTGCAGGTTTCAGGGAATTAATCAAGGGCTCTCCGGGTAGCCGGGACAGCCAGGGCGGGAAGGGTAATGCCAGGACCCGGCGCAGCCCGGCATTGCTGACAGCGCCTGGAGTTCTACTGGAGGCACCTGGTGCTTTCCCTGTGCATGGGGGGAATTTGGCCCACCAGAGGTACCCTCAGAGGACACCCCAATATAATGGCAATCCCGTCCCCCGGATCCGCCCATCCCCACCCGCACCACAGCGGGGTTGGATCCTGTGGGACGTGGAGCGGAAAGAAGCGAGCCTAAGGCAAAGCGACACTTCCCATGTCGTCCCGGGAGCTGACGCTGAATGGTGTCACCCACCCCGCACCCAGTTTGGGGAGCAAACGTGGCCCCAACAGGGACCCAGCAGCACCGAGGGAGGGGGGTGCCTGTGCCGGGGGCTTTTGGCAGCAGATGGGCTCTGCCGGGCGGGAGCGGGAGCTGAGCCACGCACGTGTGAGCAAACAGGACAGGAATTCACAATCAAGGCTATTAAATAAAAAAGCGCTGAGCCGTGCTGCTTGCCGCCGTGGGGGGTGGGAGAGGCCCCGTGGGACCCCCTGGCTCCCCAGCACGGGGGCACGGCCACCCCACTGCCTTAGGACAGGCACCCGTCCCCTATCCTGCTGGGGGGGACGCTGGAGCTGGGTGCCCCGGGGGAGCCCCCAGCCCTGTCTCCCCAGCTCCTGCCGCAGCTGGGGGTCCCGGGGCTGCCCGGCAGGACGTGCACGGTGCGTGCGGTGCACGCGGTGCACGCGGTGTGCGCGGTGTGCGCGGTGTGCAGGGTGCGAGCGAGCGGCGCGCCCCAGCCCTCCCGGCCCTCTGACGGATAATCGATTTCCCTGAGTCGGGGAGAGACGCACCGTCCAAACGCATCAAGCTTTAAATGCCAACTTTCCTAATGCGATTTTACAATCTCCTATAATTGAGTCGCAGCGAAACTTCCCCCTTCCCCGGCAATGGTGGAGGGGGGGGGGATACACAGATTCAGCCCTGCCACAGCCTCCCCCATGGCAGGGCAGTGCAGATCCTGGGTGCATCCCCCCCCCACAAAGGATCATGCCGCGCTCTCCACAGTGGTCAGCACCCCTCTGGGATGAGCTGTGGGCTCAGGGTGCCCTGGGGTGCCAGCAGCCCCCCCTCTGCCAGCACACAGCCCCCAGGACGGACACACACCTGCCCTGAAATGTGGCCATGTCGATGTGCAGCCGCCCCGATGCGCAGCACCCAGCTCCATCTCCCCGGGGTCCATGCTGGTGGGTGAGCACCCCCCTGCCCTCCCCACGGGGGCTGGCCTGGATCAGCCCCCAGGAATGACAAATGAAGCCCTGAGCGGAGCAGTGACACCTCAGGGCACGATATTTTGGGGGGGGCTCATGCCCCATCACGGGGCTCCACAACCTCTCCCGGGGGACAGCGGGACGGCGCAGAGCCCGTCACCGGCCGACAGCGCTGAGACCCCGACAACTTTGTGGTGGGACCAAGGGCTCAGGCAGCCCCCCAGCCCCCCAGTCCCATGGGGGCTGCTGGGGGGTCTGTCCAACACAGCCATGGGGATGGTGCTGCTCCGCCGGGAGCCCCAGCGCTGCTCAAGGTTAGCGTCGGCAATTAAGGGCTGGGATTTGAATGCAGCAAATGACTCCAGCTAATTACAGGTTTTAAAGGAAAATGATCGGAGAGAGGATTGTTTGCAAAATTGGGGCACGGCAGAGGAGCGGGTGCCCTGTTCTGCTCTGCTCTGGAGGTCACCAGCCTTACCCCGGCTGGCCGAGCCACCACCGCTGCGCATCTGGGGACAGCACATCTGGGGACGACACACCTGGGGATGGCACATCTGGATGACCGTGGCAGGGCTGGCGACGGCCTGGTGGCCCCAGGGGCTGGACTGTCAGCTCAGGGGAGCCCCGAGGGGCGCAGGGTGACCCCTAGCCCTGGGGGGGGTGTTTCCTTGGAGGGTGCCGGGTGCCCTCCCGGACCTGGGACAGGCGCCGCAGGCACCCAGCATGTGGGCAGAGGAGGGCAGCCTGACTCCTGGGTGATCTCCAACTTTTCCCACCACCACCACCACCCCCCCCCCAAAAAAAAATAGGCACAAATGCCAGGGTGCTGAATTGATTCATTTAATTTTCCTTTCTCATTTGATCAAGAGCAGGGTGACATTTGGCAAAAGTTGCTGATGAGGGATTGAATGATTAATTGTCATGACAACCATCCCTGGTTAATGACAGGGATGAGATTGTGCCGGCATAAAAGACGGAGAGTGGCCTTGAGTGGCGCGGTGCTAAATTACCAGGCATGTCACTGTTTGTGCTTTTGGTAAAACGTGGCCATGCGTTTCTAATGAGAGGTTAACTGTGTCCCCAAAGTAATTACAACTGATTGAAGAGGTAGTTAGTAATTAGAGGATTAACTGTAATGAGTCTCACCTGCAGCGGTTGCCATAGTTACAGTATTTTAGATGATCGGAGTTAAAATAGGACGGAGGACGCGGTGCTGGGAGAGGCGGCTTTGCCCCCTGGGGTGCACGGGGGCATCGTGGGGGTCCTGGGGGTGCTTGGGTGGGCTGGGTGGACCCCCTGCACCCACCGCCCCGTGGCACGGGGTGTCCCGTGGCCAGACCCCTCGCGGCCCCGTGCACTGTGCGTGGACCCCAGGGGGAGCACCGGCAGGGAACCCCCCCTGATCTCCAGGATGCCTGGAGCAGAGCATCACCTGCCAGCCCATGGTACCCTGTGCCGTGCCGTGCCACGCCACAGCCCCACACTGGGGCCGAGCAGCAGGTGGGAAACCCAGGGCTGGCTCTGCCAGCGGGCGATTTCCAAGGGCAGGAAAGTAATTTAAAAAAGGTTAAATCTCCAAATTCCCAAAAGCACGGACTCACTCTCACCGGGAGCCAGGAGGGGGGACCATGGGCGGGAACGGGGACGTCCCTGCAGCACTGCCAGTGGTAGCATCCTCTGGGGTCCCGCAGACCTGGACGCACCAAGGGGCCACCTCAGCTGCCCAAATTGAAGCTGTCTCAATTCTACTTATTCCCCTACTTCCACGGATGACAATTTACAGGACCATGTAAAACCTCCAAGTACAGTATCTTTAATTATTCCATCCATAAATGATAAGCACCATTCATTTCAGGGCTCTCATTATGAATTTATGCCCCTGTTTAATGTGCTCACTAACATCAGACATCCCACAGCTCGCAGAGAAATATTGAACAATCCTTTCTGGAAGAGCAGAGCGGATACCGCCGGAGCTATTTCGGACTTGGGAAGAGAGATGGGCAAAGCGGGTGGCATCAGGTTTTGAAATGAAGAGTGAATCCCTGTCCCCGGTGAGGCAGAGGGGTTCCGGGCTGGGATCTGCTGGCAGATGGTTCCTGGGGCTCCAAGCTTTTCATTCGGATGCTTCCCAGGTGAAATTATGCCACTTCTTTTTCTGGACATGCCGATGATTGAAAATGAACATTTTTATCTAAGTGTAAAAATAGAGCTTCGTATATATATATATATATATATATGTATGTACACACACACATTGATGGGGAGGCTTTTTGCAAAGGCTTAGCTTGAGAAAAAAAAAAAAAAAAAGGAAATCCCAAATATTCGTGTTTGAGGGCAAACGCCATGAGTTGGTTTGCCCCAAAACAGGTTTTTTTCTGGATTATTTTCCGGTATAAATGTCAACGTGCCCCCTGGTGTCAAAGCAGCCCCCTCCCACATGGTTTTCCTTCGGGCACTGAAGTCCCCCCACCCACCCGTTGCTTGCTTTTCCCACGGGGCGTGCATGGCCGCGGCGGTGGCCCTGGTGGTGGCCGCGGTGGTGTCATGGCCACCAGCAGCAGGCAGGGGCAGGTGCGTCTCTGGCTTAGTGGGGCAGGCGTGACTCCCTTCCGGATGCAAAGCCGGGAATGCAAATCCAGTTGGGGAAATTTGATATTTTTCTGCCCCCAGCCACTCGCCGGGACTCCTGCGGCCGTGCCATGCGGTGCTGGGGCTGTGCCGGGGTGACACCGGCTGCTGCGTGCCTCCCTGTGCACAGGCTGCCCCAGCGGTGGATCCTGCAGCCGAAACCCCCCATTTGTCGCTCTCGAGGGAGGTTAAAGAGAAAGTTAATCATGGATGGGCAGGAGGGGCGAGCGCAGGGATCAGCCTCCGAATTTCAGCGGCGCAGCGGGGGTGGGGAGGGAGACAGGGACGGGGTGGCCCAAATGCGTTGGCCCAGTTTAGCCTTATTTCACGTGGCATTTCTTTCCCACCCCAAACCCAGGGTTTGTCCAACCCCCTGGGCACAATCTGGGGGACGGTGCCCAGCCCCTTGCGCACCCCAGTGCCCTGCCACGCCACGAGCTGTTGGGTGGCCGTGCTGGCACCCTCGCACCCACCTCCGTCCCCTCGGCGCTGTCGAGCGGGACCAAGGATGGTTGCAAAGCCCTCGGCGTGCCTTCCCGGGGACACGGCTTGGTGGCTGGCTGTCCCCGTGCCAGGGTGGTGCGGCACTGCGTCCCTGGCACGTGCCTCGAGCGTGCCGGGGCTCAGCCACCGCCGCCGTGCTCCCATCAGCCAAGCGGCCGCGCGGCACCGGAGGCGTCGGAGCAGATTTTTCCTCTCGGTGTGTTTGGTCTGTTTTCATGGGTAAAACAGCAACACGGCAGGAAAAATCCGGCAGGAAGGCAGGCCCTCGCCTTGGCAGGCGGGGTGGCCGCCCACCAGTAGCGTTTTAATGCCATTACACCACAGATACAAGCTCTAAAGCATTAAAGATGGCTTTTATGGATCATAAAATCTATTATTACCGCTCACCGCAGTCACTGGAACAGCAATCAGCGGTGTGATGGGACACGGGTGCCATGGGGACTGTCCCCTCCTGTCCCGTCTCACCAGCAGAGGCAACGCCTGGAGTCCTGCGGGTGATGGGAACGAGGAGGGGGCATCGTCCAGCCCCCAAAAACCCCCATCCATCAGCCAAGCTGGTGTTTCCCAGCCATCAGCGATAGTTCCCCATCACCCTCCCGGGCTCAGCCCCTGCCCGGGGGCCCTGGGGACCCGCTGGGTGCTGGGAGGGGGGAGCTGTCACCCCGCCATGGGGCAGGATGGGGCTTGCCCATGCTTTTGGCAAGGACACGTCTTTTCGGAGACTTCCAGAGCCGTCTGAAAGCCGCTGGTGAGCCTGAAGGGGAAAGGCGCTGTGTCTACTGCAAATTGAAAAAAACCACAAAAAAACCCAAAAAACCCCCACGCAAATGTGAAATAATTAATGAGAATATTTGCACTAAGGTCTTAGGTTTTTTTTTTTTTTTGCAAATCTTAAATTTAGGGGCAGATATTACCTGCCAGGGCTCCTTTAAAGAGGAATTAATAGTAGCTGTTGTAATTGCCGGCGAGGAGTAGCCTTTTGTGAGAGATAAGCTTATAATAAGCTGTCATTGCCGGGTGGCTTTAGAGTGTTAACACGTAAGTTAATAAACATGTATAATTGGGTGTCCCCTCCCTAGTGAGGCCTCGGGGCTGCTGCGGTGGGCGGCGGAGCAGCCGTGTCGGCGTGGCTGGCAGCACCTGGTGGCTGGGCAGGCGGCGTGGTACCCAGCACCCTGCACCCAGCACCCCGCATCCAGCACCCCGCATCCAGCACCCTGCATCCAGCCGAGACTGTTAATTAACGTGGGGCTCAGCCCGTGTGAGGTCCCCCTTTGGGTAAGAGGGTGCTAAAAGCCAGACGCGCCGAATTTCCCCTCTCTGCCACCTAATCGAGCACAAAGCCGGCTGCCGCGCTGGGCTGTGCTGCCATGGAGGTTAGAAACGAGAGGGGATTATTGATGGTGTTTGAAAGGACCGGCTGGCTTCGGCTGGGTTTTGGGTGGATGTCACCTCGCTGCGGGTGCTAACCCCTGGGACAGGAGGCTGAGGAGAGCGTCGGCTGTGCCGCGGGGCCAAGCCAAGGCAGAAATCCCACTCCAGTGGCACATGGATGCGGTGATGGGTCGGCAGTCGCTCCTGCCTTTCCCAGGTCCTGGTAGTGAAGAGCCATGGGTGGGTGCTGCCCTGTCCTGCACCCCCAGCACGGGGCGCTCGCTGGATCTGGTGCTTGCTGGATGGGATGCTCTCCAGGTGGGATGCTTCCCAGATGCGACGGCGCCTGGATGCGATGCTTGATGGATGGGATGCTGCCCAGATGCAAGGCCTGACAGAGAGGATGCTCACCAGATGGGATGCTCGCCGGATGCAGTTCTCACCAGACAGGATGCTTGTGCATGGAATGCTCTCCGGACAGGGTGCTTGCTGGATGCGCGATGCTCCCCAGATGCAACGCATGGCAGATGGGATGCTCTACGGACAGGGTGTTCACTGGATGAGCGATGCTCCTTGTATGCAATGCATGGCAGATGGGATGCTCTCCAGACAGGACTCTTGCTGGATGTGGTGCTCCCTGGATGCAATGCACGATGGATGGGATGCTCTCCAGATGGGATGCTCTCTGGACAGGACTCTCGCTGGATGCGATGTTCCCCCGCTGCAATGCAGGGCGGACGGGATGCTCTCTGGACAGGATGCTTGCTGGATGCGTGATGCTCCCCACGTGCAATGCATGGCAGCTGGGATGCTCTCCAGACAGGACTCTCGCTGGATGCGGTGCTCCCTGGATGCAATGCACGGCGGATGGGATGCTCTCTGGATGGGATGCTCGCTGGATGCGTGATTATCCTCGGATGCAATACATGGTGGATGGGATGCCCTCCAGACAGGACTCTCGCTGGATGTGATGTCCCCCAGATGCAATGTATGGTGGATGGCATGCCCTCCGGACAGGACTCTCGCTGGATGCGATGTTCCCCGGATGCAATGCATGGCAGCTGGGATGATCTCCGGACAGGACACTCACTGGATGCCGTGCTCCCTGGATGCAATGCACGATGGATGGGATGCTCTCCGGATGGGATGCTCGCTGGATGCGTGATGCTCCTCGGATGCAATGCATGGTGGATGGCATGCCCACCAGACAGGACTCTCACTGGATGCGGTGTTCCCCTGATGCAATGTATGGTGGATGGGATGCTCTCCGGATGGGATGTTTGCTGGATGCGATGCTACCCACATGCAATGCATGGCAGATGGGATGCTCTCTGGACAGGATGCCCGCTGGATATGATGCTCGCTGGATGGGCTGTTTGCTGGACGTGATGCTCTCCGGATGGGATGCTCTCCAGGCTCAACGCTCACCAGTGGGATGCCTGGTGGACGTGACGCTGGCCGGACGCGATGCAGCGTGCCCAGCTCACCTCTCCTCCACGGCTCAGCTCCCACCTCTGCCCCGCGCTCCTCCACCTGGCACCCATCACAGCCAAGAGGGTCTCAACTGTGTTAGCAACAGTTTTCATTTAAATTAAAAATATAATTCATGAAAACCCTTCTGCTCATGTTGGGCTCGGTAAACGCTCTGTGATTCCTCCCCCTCCTTTTTAATAAAATCTAAACTGTGAAGCTAAACTGCTTGACAGAGTCCTTTAAATATGTGCAAATATATATTTGCACTCATTTTTTCTTTTTTTCCCGGAGGCTCTTCCATTAGGTAATATTTGTTGCCAGCATTAATTTCATTAGATTTTCATGGCATTTTAATAGGAGCCCCAGTGTTTTTTTGCATATATTAGCATGTACAAGGAAGCTAAGATCGACAAATTATAGTAGAGTAAAAATCTGTTTTAGAGGCAGTAAAGGGAACTTCTCAGGAGCCGCGTGTGAAGCCGGTGAGAATGAGGGGACGGGGTGTCCCGTTCCATGGCCGTGCCCCATCCCGCTGCGGCGTTCCGGGGCTCGCAGCCCGGCTGGGCACCGCGCGCTTCGCCATCGGCAATTGAACGTCGTCGGCTCTGAATCCTGACAGCCACTTAATGAAGATATTTTCAAGCTGATTGTCAGAAGCGCGCACGGAGCCCTGATTACAGCGAGAGACCCGAGTGGAAGAGCTCACAAATTAAATATGTGTTGATTATGCAAACTTGATCTCGTGTTTATTTCTCATAAATAAAGCATGAGCCGGGGTTCAGCTCTCCCGTGCACGCTTCCGAGGGCGATATTTATTGTATGCAAATTGGGCGCGGGGCTGGGAGGAGAAGTAATCAACTGTTTATCAGATGGCGTATACAATCAGCCTGGAAATAATAACTGGGGTAAGAGTTTTACAGAGATTGTGACGGAGATTATTCGGTCATCACCTTCGAGTCACGGTCCCGAGGGCGCGCAGGCGACGCGCGCGGTGGCCGGTGGCTGCCACCCGCCCCACGATGCCGGACGGGTGCGGGGTCTGGCAGCGAGCCCAGTGGATTTAGGGATATTTTACTGCGCATGGGGGTATTTTACTCTGCATTGGGGTATTTTAGTCTGCATAGGGGTTTTTTACTCTGCACAGGGATATTTTACTCTGCGTAGGGGTATTTTATTCTGCATAGGTGTATTTTACTCTGCATAGGGGTATTTTACTTTGCATTGGGGTATTTTAGTCTGCATTAGGGGTGTTTTACTCTGCACAGGGATATTTTAGTCTGTACAGGGGTATTTTACTCTGCAAAGGTGCGTTTGAGTCTGCACGGGGATATTTTAGTCTGCACAGGGATATTTTACTCTGCACAGGGATATTTTACTCTACGTAGGGATATTTTACTCTGCATAAGGATATTTTAGTCTGCATAGGGATATTTTACTCTGCATAAGGATGTTTTAGTCTGCATAGGGATATTTTACTCTGCATAGGGGTATTTTACTCTGCGTAAGGATATTTTACTGTGCATGAGGATATTTTAGTGTGCACAGGGGTATTTTACTCCACATAGGGATATTTTACTCCACATGGGTGCATTTTACTGCGCACGGGGCTACTTCACTGGGTGCCGTGCAATTCCCAGGGGCCGGGGAGGAGGCCCGGGAGCCGGGCTCCGGTGGGTCCTGCACCACCTGGGTCCCCGCAGGCTCCCGGCAGAATGAAAAATGGCATTTAAAGTTTTTAGAAAAACCTGATCTGGCAGCCTGTGTGGTCCTGCCCGGCGGTGCCACTTCGGGGAAGGTTTGGGAAGGAACCTGTGATGATGATAAATGCATCCAGGGCGGGTTTTTTTCTTTTTTTTTTTTTTTTTTTTTCTTTTTCCCCCACATCATTTTATAGGAAATACATGTTGGAAATGAAATTGAAATGAAAATGAATAAATATTTCATAGAATACAATTACCGTGGCTCAGGACCAAGACAACTGCAGCAGATCGCGCCGCATGCAGCGCGTTAGCAATTCAGCAGCAACGAATTGCTCTCTCGGCTTTTAATCTGCTTTTTTGCTAACACAAATAATCTCCCCAGCCCCCAGCAGGGAGGTGCCCATGGCGAGAGCCGGGGTGAGGGACGGATCCGGGCATCACCCATCGCCCTGGGGGCGCCCTGGGTGCTGCTGGGCTGGGATGGCAGTGCTGCGGGTGGGCTGGCTTCACCACCAGATTAAAAAAAAAAGGTCAAGTTAAATCCGATTCTTCGCCATAAAAGTGAGAAAGGGGGGGGGTGGAAATAGCAGGGGAACAGCGAGGAAGAACTGAAATTCAATAAAAGGTGACTTGCCGTCCGCCCTTTCCCTGCCATCGCTACCCTGGCTCCACGGGACGGTGACAAATGTCCCCACTGGCTCCGTGCCCGGGCTCTGGGACACAACAGTTTCCAGCCACCGCCGGTCAATGAAGAAGAAAAAGGGCTTTTTCCGGAGCGCTGTGGGGAGCGGAGGATTTATGGGAAGTAATTTGGTGACGAGAGGTTTTTTTTTTTGTTTGTTTGTTTGTTTGCTTTTGCAGCCAAGGCGGTGTGAGACCCTGCGCTGTGACGGCAGCCGGGGCTGGGGAGGGGGCGATTGCCGGCATCCCGAGGGGCCCTTTTGGCACCTCCAAATCACTCTGGTCCAGCTGGGGTGACACAAGCTGGTGTCACCTATGGGTGCCCAAACCATGGCCGGCCAACGCCCCATGGATCCCAAAAGAGCATCCTCCTCCCTCTCCCCTGGGACGCAGGAGGGACCTTCCACGTTGTCTCCCGGCGCGGACGCCTTGCTCGCGCGTTCCCCTCATCCTCCCCATCGCCGTCCTTCAAATCCAAGGGGAACCACACAAACCCCCCCTTCCATTCCCCAGCAGGCCCCCGGAGCCGGTCCCTCCCCGTGTTCCCTGTCAGGGGTGCGCCGGGGCGGCCGCGGGGATGAGACGCTGGCTTTGATGCCGGTGGCAGGCAGCGGCACTTCGCCTGATGGCGGGCGCGCGGGGCCGGCGGCAGCGCTTTGAACAGGCATTACAGGGAAAACTCAACAAAATGGCACAGCCGCGGCGGCTCGGCAGCGTCGTGTTTTCCCAAAGCAGGAATAAAACAGACGCGCCGACAGTACTTTGCAAACAATTTAATTTGCCTGATGCTTTGATATAGATGAGGATGCGGCGAGGCAGGCGCGGCGAGAGATGAAAAGCCCTGTCGGATGCAGGGAGGTGGGGGGGGGTGTCTGCGCGGTGTGCGATGTGCCGGTGCGCGGCGTGTGACGTGCGGGTGTGCGATGTGCCGGTGCACAGCGTGCGGCACAGGACGGGCAGCTCCGCACATCTCCGGTCCGACACCGGGGCCTGATGCCGGGGTGGCCCCAAGCTCTTCCAGGACCAGGGCTGAGCCCGGCTGCACCGCGGGAGGTGACGAGCATCACGTGCCGGTGCTGGGGACCCTGCTTCGATGCCTCTCGGGGACACCCTCTGTGTCACCCAGCCCTGCCCGACACCCACGCTGTGGGAGGGGGGCTGTGGGAAACCTCCTCCCCCAGTGCCACGGGAGCTAAAGAGACAGGGCTGGGAGAGCGTGCGGAGCGCGGCTGTCAGATATGGGGCACGCTGAAATATTAATGGAACTAACATTTCAATTACCTTTTATCTGTACAGGCTCAGGCTGCGGCGAGGGGGTTGGGGCGCCCCCCTTCCCCCCCCCCCCCCCCCTCCCCGTGCGCTGTCACCCAGACATTCATGCTGTGCTGGTTCTTTTTATTGGTTTTCATCACTTTTGACATTGCCAACAATGAACCTTGAAGTAAATTTTCAGTAGTGACTGTGTCAGTGGAAAACCGTCTCCCCGTCATTTTTCTAAATTAGGCAATGATTCGAGGCCTTGGGGCTGGAGCGGGAGGAGAAGTGATGGGGCTGAGGAGGAGAAAGGGGGGGGCAGTCACGAGGAGACTCTTTCTGACCCCCCTGAGCCATGCCCCAGGACCCCACTGTCCCTGGTGGGATGAGGGGGCTGCCACGTCCCCGCCATCCGCCCTTGTCACCCTGCGCTGACGGGGGGGTTGCAGAGCTTCGTGGTGCTGCAAAACCTGCCCTGAGCAGCCCCCAGATGTGCCCCAGTGCCAGATGTGCGGGGGGGGCCACACAGCCTGGCACCAGGTCAGGCCACCGGCTGCGCTGGGGGTGTTTGATCCTGGAGTGGGATCTGTCTCCCTTCCCAGCATCCATCGCCCCCCACCCATCTCGTGATGCTCCCAGCCCCTCTCCTGGGCGCTCACTGGTCCTGGCAGCCCCCCGGCACCTGGGAATAAGGTCCCCCTTCTCCAGCCACACCGTTCTCCATCCCATGCACCGCGGTGATGCCGGGATCAGCCTTCCAGCGTGGCAGAGCCGCTCCGGTTCCCATGTGCGGTGCCGGCACGTGGGCACACCTCGGCTGAACCACAGCCCCTCCTCACCCCGGGGGGAGACTAAGCAGAACTTTAATTTTAATGTTCATTGAGCATGTAAAGGGGAAAAAAAAAAAAAAAAAATCAATTTAATAACCTCTCTTCACAAACAGTGCCTGGAGGCTGCTCGGCAAAGGCGGCTTTGAGAACTTCAGAAAGTCTTTTGTGCTGTTATTTATCGCGGGGGATTAAATGGAGCCGTAAGCGGGAGCGGCGTCGCCATCGCCGCGGCTGAGCCAGGTGTGCTCCAGCCCCGCACCCCCGGCACGAGGCACCGGAGCCGAAGGGCACGGAGGGGTGCGAGGGCAAATATGTATAGCCGGGAAAAAATCCTGGCTTAGCTTTTTCCAAAGGGATACTGCTCCTCCGCCACCCGCTCCTCAAGAACATCTTTGGGGGGGCTCCAGGGATGCGGTGGGAGCTCTGGGAGGAGACACCAGCTTTGCAGACACCCAGGGAAGAGTTTATTGTTAAACTCAACACAATTCCCAAGAGAAATTATTCAGAGAACTTTGTTTCATGCAGGACAGGAGATTGGCTGCCACCGCCACGATGCTGCGGGTGGAGAATGGGTTTGGTTCTCAAAATACGGCCCCTGGCAGCGGTGGCTGGGTGCCAGGAGGTGGGTGCCATGGTGGTGGGATGGGTGCCGTGGTGGTGGGACGGGTGCCATGATGGTGGGATGGGTGCCGTGGTGGTGGGATGGGTGCCGTGGTGGTGGGACGGGTGCCATGATTGTGGGATGGGTGCCATGATGGTGGGTTGAGTGCCATGGTGGTGGGATGGGTGCCGTGGTGGTGGGACGGGTGCCATGATGGTGGGTTGGGTGCCATGGTGGTGGGATGGGTGCCGTGGTGGTGGGACTGGTGCCATAATTGTGGGATGGGTGCCATGATGGCGGGATGGGTGCCATGGTGGTGGGATGGGTGCCATGATGGCGGGATGGGTGCCATGATGCTGGGATGGGTGCCGTGGTGGTGGGATGGGTGCCGTGATGGTGGGATGTGTGCTGTGGTAGTTGGATGAGGGCCATGGTAGTTGGATGGGTGTCATGGTGGTGTGATGGGCCAAGGTGGGTTCCCCTCCTCCTTGGTGTCAGCAAGGTGTGCTGCTGGGTTTTATCAGAAAAAAAAAAGAAAAAAAGATGAAAAAACCCCACCCCAAACTCCCAAATCTACGAAACCAGACAAGCCCCGTGGAGGAGCAGCCCACCTGTGAGAGGGGCTGCCAGCAGCACGGCTGCGGGCTCTGGCAGGGCATGGTGGAGCCCACGGAGCAGGAGCAGGTGACCAGGGGCCTGGGGACCCCTCCACCAGCACAGCTCTGCCGAGGACCCCCACAGCAGGGTAAGTGGCGAGCGGGCCGGGGCAGCTGGTGGGGTGGGCGACCGAAACAATGTCGATCCCCTCTCCTCCCGCCCCGCCAAGCGCCCGAGCAAAGCAACCGATCCCTCTGGAGATGACCTGGGATGATAACGATTTTGCATTTCAATAATCGTAGAACCATAGAATCTTCATGGTTGGAAAGGACCTTTGAGATCATCGAGTCCAACCAAACACACACAAAAAAACCTAAACTCACAATCTCTGTCACTAGAGCATGCCCTGAAGTGCCAAATCTAGACATTTCTTAGGTACCTCTAGGGATGGTGACCCAACCACCTCCCTGGGCAGGCTGTTCCATGGCCTGACCACTCTTTCAGTAAAGTAATTCTTCCTAATATCCAATCTAAACCTCCCCTGCCACAACTTCAGGCCATTTCCTCTGGTCCTGTCGTTATTCGCTTGGGAGAAGAGGCCAACACCCTCCTCTCTACACCCTCCTCTCAGGTAGTTGTAATTCCCCCCCCTCTCAGGGCCGGCTCTGCTGAGCCGGGTGGAAAAGTGGCATCTCATTCCCGACTCCGGCGCTGCCTCCCCTCTCTGCTCATTAACGCCGCTCTCGGCGCGCCCGTCGCCCTGGCACGCTCCTTGCAGCGCGCCTGCCCCAAGTGCGCGGTAACAACTGTTTGCCGTCAGCTTTTTGATTGCATTCCTTTTCATCTTTACATTTCAATATCGTTACAAATCCTAGCGTTATTCAAATGGCATCAATTATTCAATTTCTGCCGCTGGGAGGGTGAAGGGAAGGCGGCGTGACGGCTCAGCAGCACCCACCCAGCCCCCTCGGAGGGATTTGCGATTCCCATGGGATCCGTTTGAGCCCGGTTAACCTGCGCTTTTGGCTTCTGTGAAACCGGTCAACTGCTTCAGAACAGCTTCCCGAGTGCGTTTCTTGAGACAATTTGGGGTGGGAATGATTTGAATAAACTTTCTGTTGACCCTGATGGTAATTTTTCCAGCCTGGCGCCTGGCAGCCTGGTTTCGCTGCTCCGACAGCGGGACCGAGCGATGCTCCATCCCTCCCGGGCCAGGATCCAGCCCCAGCTGCCACCTCCAGAGCTTCCCCACTGCTTCCAAGGGGGAAAATGCAGCTCCCACCTCCATCATCCCAAGGGCCTTGACCCCACGGTGCCGCCGGCAAAGGGGGCTGCCATGGATGCCGCCGCTGCCCCCCCACCCCGCACCGCCCCCCCCGTCTCCCGTTTCTGCCCCAGCATTTCAGCGCGGGTGACACACAGATGGATGGTCCCTGTCATCCCCCCCGTCCTGCCCCGAGGAGGTGTCACCGTGATTTATGGCACTATCTGCGGCGGGCCGCGGTGCGCGCGGGGGCCGGCAGCCACGCTGCGCCGCGGGGTGCCCAGGGGACGCCGCCATCCCGGGGACCCCCCCCCCCCCCGTCACTGCTTGTCCCCAGGGTCGGGTCCAGGGGCACCGGTGCTGTCCCCACGGGTGCTGTGGGGACCGTGGGTGCTGCCAGCTCTTCCCACGGGGTGGTGGGTGCTGGGGCCAAAATCCTGCTGTGGGAGGGTGAATAAATCACATTTTTGGGGCCCTAAATAAGAGGGATCGGCCCTCCTCACTGCTGCACCCGCAGAGACCAGGCAGTGGCTTCTCTGGTGGCTGCTACGGGGCTGAGCCCACAGCAGCCATCCCCAGGGAGAGGACAGTCCCTGTCTTCTCTGCAGCCCCTCCATCTCACCAGCCTTCTCCTCCGCTCTCAGGGCAGAGATTCACGATGGGATGGAAAAGGAATAGGCGGGAATGCCTCACGGAGCTGCCAGCTCCAGCACTCGCCCAAAGGACCCCCAAGAGGCTGAAATGTCCCCTTGACGCTTCAGCCTGTGGCTGATCTCGGGGACCTCACCCGCCACTGCTCCATGCACTTCCCACTTTGTTTTATTTTCATGGCTGAAACCAGGGGCAAGTTTTGCCCGAGGTGTCCCGTATTGGTTCTTTCCCACTGGGAGAACATTTTGTATAAAATCCGAGAGAAACGGCTGCAGCCGGCGCTGCCAGCCGCAGACCCAGGGCTACTTCAAAATTGCCTCCGTTAAATGAAATTGAAATAAAATCAGAGACGTGTTTGACATGCAAAGGCGAGCGGCGGCGTTGTGGGGGTCCCCTTCCAGCCCCGCTCCATCCCCATCCCACCGCCCAGCCGTGGGGTAACGCCGGGGTCCCTGCCGGCTGCCGCCCCTGTGCCGCCGCCTCCCCCCAAACAGTGGAGGCCCAGATTTCTTTGCTTTCAGTGAGTTTTGCCAGGCACAAGTATGATTAACACATCAAAAGGCTGTTTTGCTTTGCTTAACAATATTATATGCTTAACCGCTTCATTAATTGAATCACGGCAGTGTTTGTTTGTTCAGGTTGAGTTCATTGTAACAAGTCTATCTTATTTTGACTACTTTTGTGTTTTATTAGTATTTTTTAATTCTGGATCTGCCTTGCAGCAGGTCAGCCAGGCTGGGCAGGGAAAGCAGCCGCTGATGAACATGAAGCAGGCCCAGCTTTTTAGCTGGGAAATCCCAGCTCCCGGCTTTGCTTGGGCACCTGTGGGTGGGACTGGCCCAGCATGGCAGGGCCAGGGCCAGCGGTGTAGGCAGAGCCTGCCAGCACGTTGCCCACACCTCCACCCACCTCCACACGTGGTGCCATCCCTCCTGTCCTGCAATTGCCAGGTGAGTGCGCCGGCCTCAGTTGCCCTCAGTGTCCCTGAGCATCCCACTGCCCTCAATGTCCCCAAGCATCCCACTGCTCTGGGTATCCCCGAGCATCCCACTGACCTGGGCATCCCTGAGTATCCCACTGCCCTCAATGTCTCCGAGCATCCCACAGCTCTGGGCATCCCCAAGCATCCCACTATTCTGGGTATCCCTGAGCATCCCACTGCCTTTGATTTCCATAAGTATCCCACTGCCTTGGGCATCCCCGAGCATCCCACTGCCATCGATGTCCCTGAGCATCCCACTGCCCTGGGCATCCCCAAGCATCCCACTGCTCTGGGTATCCCTGAGCATCCCACTGCCCTCAATGTCCCTGAGCATCCCACTGCTCTGGGTATCCCTGAGCATCCCACTGCCCTCAATGTCCCTGAGCATCCCACTGCTCTGGGTATCCCTGAGCATCCCACTGCCCTCAATGTCCCTGAGCATCCCACTGCTCTGGGTATCCCTGAGCATCCCACTGCCCTCAATGTCCCTGAGCATCCCACTGCTCTGGGTATCCCTGAGCATCCCACTGCCCTCAATGTCCCTGAGCATCCCACTGCTCTGGGTATCCCTGAGCATCCCACTGCCTTGGGCATCCCCGAGCATCCCACTGCCCTTGATGTCCCCAAGCATCCCACTGCCCTCGATGTCCCTGAGCATCCCACTGCCTTGGGCATTCCCGAGCATCCCACTGCCCTTGATGCCCCCAAGCATGCCACTGCCCTGGGTATCCCTGAGTGTCCCACTGCCCTCGATGTCCCTGAGCGTCCCACTGCCCTCAATGTCCCCGAGCATCCCACTGCTCTGGGTATCCCTGAGCATCCCACTGCCCTCAATGTCCCTGAGCATCCCCCTGCCCTGGGTGCCGCCAGTCCCACATGCCCAGGGAGCTGGTGGCACGCCAGAGCAGGGAGACTGAGGGACTTGTTTCAGCCCCTGTGCTGGGTGACAATGTCCTTCTTTGCCTTCACAGGTGGCAGATTCTGCTCCAGGGCTGGGAGCAGGGCTAGGCGCGTGGTGACCCTCCAGGGACGTGCTGGTTGGGGTCCCTCAGTGGGACATGGCTGGGCTGTGAGGACAGCAGGGATGGCTCAGAGAGCACGGGCGCCCTGTAATCCCAATTTGCTACCCAGCCCCTCTGCAGCCCCTCCATCACAGGGTGGAAAACAAGAACCTCAATCAGATTGGGAAAATGGTCCCAGGGGTCCTTCTCAAAGTGCCCGCTAACATTTCCCCCCCCCATGAGCACTTCAGCCCCCCCCGAGCCTCCCCGGCTCACTTTCCCCCTCGCCTCCGAAGGATCCCCTCTGCAGGGCGGCGTTCCTGCCCTGAGTTGCATGAAATCAGATTAAGGGCAGCAGACAAAGCCCCGTGCAGGAATAAACACGGCGGGAGCGGGTCAGAGCTGCCAGGAAGCGGGAAGAGTCCCAGAAGCGGTGTGGCCGCAGCAGGAGCGGAGGTGGCTCATCCCCATGGATTCCTCATCCCGTGCCATGTAGCACGGGGACACGGGGATAAATGCACAGAAGATGAAGCCAGCGTCTGTCTGAGGGGCTAAACCGTTTCTGGAGGGTTTCTGGGCCCTCCCGTCAGCGGGAGAAGATGAAGCGATGGTGCAAGAGTGATGGAGAGGGGGAGCACATCCCTCTGCGCAGGCATGTCCCTGCTGAGCCCCGGGGAGGGCAGCCGGGGACACAGCGTGGGGACAGTGACCCCGGGGCAGGACACAGCGAGCGGGGTCACGTCCTCGCCCTCCGTCCTCACGCTCCGTAGCAAAGCGCTGCGGGCTCGACCCAGGCAACACCGACTGGATGCTTTATCGGTCTCATCGCTACCGCTGCCGTCATGTCGCTGCTCCGGTTTTCCTCCTGCCACCGGTTGTTTCAGTCGGGTTGCGGCTGGGGACAGGCTGGGACGAGGCGCCCGGCCGGGCTGGGAGATGCTGGGAAGCGGAGGGAGCCCCAGCCCCAGCCCCGGGAGGAGACGGGATCGCTGGAGAATCCAGACAGCAAATAATCTGGGTATGAAAAGAGCTGCTGATGCCTCATTAGCAACTTTGAAAAGCATCCGGTGTAAAAAACCCTCTGCCCTTGTATTGGGTGTTTTCTGCGCATTCCTCCTCTTGTCCTTGATTAATAAGGACATTTGCATGTAAATTGGCTCCTGGCTCCTTCAGAGCGGCGCCTCCGGTCTGTCCCCACCTGAAGCCCCCCACCCCCCCGCGTCTGCACCCGCTGCCCTGCCAGGCCGGGGTGCCCACGGCACGGGATGGCATGGGATGGCATGGTACAGCATCGGATGGCATGGGATGGTATGGCATGGGATAGCATGGGATGGCATGGCATCTCATGTCATGGGATGGCATGGCATGGAACCTCATGGCATGGCACAGCACGGCATGGCATGGCATGGCACCTCATGGCATGGCATCACATGGCACCACATGGCATGGGATGTCATGGGATGGCATGGCATGGTACAGCATGGGATGGCACCTCATAGCATGGCATGACATGGCACCACATGGCACGGCATGGCATGGTACAGCATGGCATGGCACCTCATGGCATGGGATGGCATGGGATGGCATGGCACTGCATGGCATGGCACGGCATGGCATGGTACAGCATGGCATGGCACCTCATGGCATGGGATGGCATGGCGTGGCACGGCACAGCGTGGCATGGCACAGCATGCTTCCAGCATGCCACATCAAGCTGGGACCCCTATTCCTGCTTTGCTCTGCAGAGAACAGCTTGAGCCACTGACGTCTGCAGGGCTGGGACACGGGACAGGGACACAGGGCAGGGACACGGGGCAGGGACACAGCGTTGGGATACAGAGCAGGACGAGCAGCTGGGACACGAGGCATGCCAGGGAAGCCAGGGAAGCCATCATCTCCGTCGTGCCCAGGATCTGGCGTGCCGCTGTCGTGTGTCGCCCGTCGGCTGTGCACGGCTACGCTGTCAGAGCGCGAGCGGCTGTGCGACGCCGACTCCGCTGTTTATCGTACAAAGGCATTTACAATTGTTTGAACAAGTTCCCTGCTCCGCGCCTGCGCTCCCCCGGGATTTCATTTTCAAAAACAAATGCATTTGCTGAATGCATATGGAAAAGTGCCTCTCAGTCGGGCAATCCGTCTGGCTGTTTGATGTCTCGTTCCCACAGCATGTCATTTTAAAAGGTAACGTTTTGTTAATGGAAAACACTTCGTGGCTTTTCCCTCTCCTCTTTCCCAGCCTCGGTGGATGCGGGATGGGACAGGGGACCGGCTGCGTGCCACCGGGGCTGCCCGTGTGCCACCACTGCTGCTGTCCTTGCCCTCGCTGGGTGCTCTCACCATGACACCGGGCTGCACGAGGAGGAGGAGGAGAAGCAGAGGAAGCATGGTCCCGACTGTGGGTGCTATGGGGAGCCGTGCCTGTCCCCCCAGCCACGGTGGGGAAGGGGGGCAGCAGGGGCTCCCGGGGGACAGAGGTGCCACCTGCACCCTCCCAGTGGGTAAGTATGAGCCCCCAGGGTATGGCCTGGGCACCCCCAGGCTGCTCCTCTGGGGGTCCTGCAGAGCTGGGGGGGGTCCCGCACATGTTGGCCCCCCTCAAGGCATGGCCAGATCCTATCTGCACCCCAACCTGGCCTTGGGGACCCCAAAACTCCCCTGGGATGACACACCCAGCTGCTGAGAAGGCAAAGCCAAGCCCGTGAGGAGCCAGAGAGCCACCAACCTTGTGACAGTGGTGACAACAGGCGCTGGGGTCTCCAAACATCTCCAAACTTGAAGGAGGGGGTTATATTTAGCCAGGCACCGTGTGTCACTGCCACTGCCACCTGCCAGACCCTTGGCGATGGTGGGAGCTGGCAGCAGGCACGGAGCCGCCGGCTGTTGGGATGGCCGGGTGCTGGCACTGCCACGGCTCGGACCACGCCGATCTTAAAAACACGGCGTGTAGCAGAGGGCGACGCTCTCCCAGCACGATGAATTCCCCCAGACCCTGTTAATCAGGAGCGATTGCTTAATTGGCGCGTTTCTGCCTGGCTGGGGTCTCTGCCAAAGAAGGAGCCTTGCCGCTCCTGGCAGCCACAGCCCAAAACCTCCCACATCCTCGGCCAGCAGAGCAGCCCGGGGCGGGTGATGGAATGGGGACACGCAGGGACAGGCAGGGCGATCGGGAGGGCTGGGGCCACCCATGCTGCCTGGCCTTGGTCACATCACTTAGCCTTGGAAGGGTCCCCATGCCGGTGTCACCACCCCTCACCCTCCCCGTCCCCCAAAGCCACCCATCCTCAGGGACTGGCGGATGCCAGAGCGCCGGCAGCGGGGCTCGGCAGGCCGGCGGGACGGTTGGGCTGCGGATGTCGCGCACGGGGGTGACGCTGGCGCGAGCCCCTGTTTGTGTCATTCCCAACCTGCCACCGCGAATCAAAGGAGCTGCCACGCACGCTGCAGCCCTTTCTTCTCATATCACTCACACCACTTCCATGCTACATTGTGACAATGGGGTATAATTAAGGTGTCAGCATATCATTTAGCCTTTTCAATATAAAACCAGGAGACAGGCTGGGAAATCTGTAGTCTTCTTTAATGAGGAATGCAGGGGAAAAAATAGAGAGGAGGAGAAGAGGAGATAGCGGCTTGGCATGGGCGAGACAAAAGACCCCGTGGTGGTGCGGGGCTTTGGAGGATGCGGTGGCGCTGCCGCATCCCTGATCCATGGGACACCGGCCTGGAACACTGCTGCAGACACCTCTGCTTTGCTGGGGTCACCCCGTCCCATGGCCAGAGGGGAGATGGGACCTGACCCCCAGGGCTCTGGGAACATCCCGGGGCGGCTGCAAGAGCCACCAGCACCCGGAGAAGGGGGGGTGGCAGTACCACGCAGGGCACTGGTGGTTCCCGGGGGGGGTCCCACCTGGAAGTCGTGCCCAAACGCTGCTCCCGGCCCACGGGGGTCTCGCAGAGATGCGTGGGACATGCAATGAGCTCGTGGCACCAACGAGCCCGTGGCACCAATGAGCCCAACTCATTATGTGACAAGGGACGGAGCCACACGTGCCACAAGCTCACGCTGGTGCTGGTGCGGCACCACGAACACAGACGCAGCACCAGTTTGACAGGTGCCGGGTCCACCGTGTTGCCACCCGTTTGCACAACAGCCATCCCGTCCCCATTAATATTTTTCCCAAACCCCAGCAGATGATTCCCAGCTGTCGTCACACGGGGCGAGCCTGGCTGCATCTCCGTGCCAAAAGCCGGGTGTCCCGGCTCCCCGGCACCATCCCGCGGGCACCGCACCGCACCGGGGGATGGCTGCAATTCAGAGGGCAGCGAGGAGTTCAATGCCATCAATAATCCCTTGATGGCTATAGAAAGCGCTTTCCCGAGGAATAAATTCTTGCCGCATCAAAAGGAAGCTACAAATCAATGCGCGAGTCGCCCCTTCCTAACGATGGGAACTCGTCTCGCTGCAGTGGGAAGCATTAGCTGGGCATGGTGGTGGGGGGGGGGGATGTGGGGCCGGGGCTGTGCCCCCACGCTCGCCCCATGGCTGTGAGCATCAGATCCCCCATGAGCCGGGGACCAAAATCAATGATGGGGTGAAACGAGAGCAGGACGAGCCGCTCTGGCCAGCACGGTGGCCACGCTCACCCCCGCTGCTGTGCCAGCCCTCGGAGCCACATGCCGGGGACACGTCTGCAAACGCCTTGTCCTGTGGCTAGCCAGAGCTGGGGGACAGGGGATTTTTAATTTCATTTTTAATTATTTTTAATTTTTATTTTTGTAGTTCATTTATTTTTCTTGTATAATCATCCCTCTCAACTTTTCTACACGGCACATCCCTGCACAGACGTCCGGGATGGCTGGGTGCCCCCCCGGCGCCCGGCGGCCGCTCAAAGCAGGGCCGTGTCCCCGCGGTGCCGCTGCCGCCGCTGCGGTGGCCCCCGCGCAGCCTCCCGCCGCCATCCCGGCCTTTGTCTGCGCCGGCTGCGGCTTTCAGGGCAGTTTCGGCGAGATGGATGTGCGGCCCCGCAGAGGCAGACATGTTCCAGGCGAGATCCCGGGAAGAGGTTTCCTTAGCAACAATAATGAAGTGCAAGCGAGAGAAAAGCTCTCCCGGCTCCGCTCCCTCCTCCGGGGACTCCTGAGCGGGTTCGGGTACCTCCAACGGCAGAATCATAGAATCGTTTGGGTTGGAAAGGACCTTTAAAGTCCACCTAGTCCTGCAATGAGCAGGGACATCTTCAACTGGACCAGGTTGCTCAGAGCCCCGTCCAACCTGGCCTGGGATGTTTCCAGGGATGGGGCACCCACCACCTCTCTGGGCAACTTGGGCCAGTGTCTCACCACCCTCATCATAAAAAATTTCCTCCTTATATCTAGTCTAAATCTCCCCTCTTTTGATTTAAAACCATTACCCCTTGTCCTATCGCTACAGACCCTGTTGAAAAGTTTGTCCCCATCTTTCTGTCTGTCCCCATCTTTCTTCTAAGCCCCCTTTAGGGACTGGAAGGGGCTGGAAGGTCTCCGCGGAGCCTTCTCTTCTCCAGGCTGAACCCCCCCAGCTCTCTCAGCCTGTCCTCACAGCAGAGGGGCTCCAGCCCTCCCAGCATCTCCGGGGCCTCCTCTGGCCCCGCTCCAACAGCTCCGTGTCCTTCTGCTGTTGGTGGCCCCAGAGCTGGAGGCAGCACCGCAGGGGGGTCTCACAGAGTGGAGCAGAGGGGCAGGATCCCCCCCCTCGCCCTGCTGCCCACGCTGCTGGTGCATTACAAGTGCCCGGGCTGAGCGCCGCGTGTGCCGGGCAGCCAAACCACGTGCAAGGGACATCTTCAACTGGATCAGGTTGCTCAGAGCCCCATCCAAGCTGGCCTGGGATGTTTCCAGGGATGGGGCATCCCTCCGGCCACGGAGCAGCTCTCGCCTCCCAAACCTCTGAGCTGCCTCTGCTCAGGAGGACGGAGACGTGCCCATCTCTGACGGGAAACCCCAAAATGCGATGGGGTGACCCTGTCTCCCTGGCAATGCGTCACCTGCAGTTCCTGGCGGGATGCTCGGGAAAGGGATGAGTGCTGGAGCATCCCTCCGGCTTCGGGGTAACAGCCCCCGCTACCGGCCCCCAGCACGGGATGAGCGGCTGCGATGGGGGGTACCAGGGGGCTCCCAGCGAGGATGGGCCGGCAGCACGCCGCGCCGCCTGTAATTGCTAATCCAAGTTTTTAATTATCTCATTTGAATCGTATTTCCCCCCTTTCACCTCCCCCTTAATGAAATCACAGGTGAGCTGCCCCCCCCGACAGGATGAATCAACGGCAGCAGGAGCGGGAGGGAGGTGTGTGGCCAGGGGCGGGGCCGGGGCTCCATCCAAATCCCCCCCATCAGCCTGGGGGGGGGTTGATGGGGCTCCCCCACCCCAATATTGAGTCCTGCCGGGAAGTCGATCAGCACCTCATTAGCGCCGTGCCCCCTCCATCCCCCACCCCTCCTTGCAGCACCCTCCCGGCTTTGGGGGGAAAACCCAACCGGTTTGGGCTCTTGTTCAGTTTGCCATTGCCAGGCCAGTGTCCATCCTCCAGAAAAACCTCTGTCGGAGCCAGGGACAGGGGGTGGCTCTGCAGGGACAGCCCCTGCCCCTTGCCCCTGGGGCCGGTGGGACCCCCGGAGCTCCCCCCATGACTCCCTGGATCCCCGCTCTCGGCTGCGGCAGTTTTCCAGCCTCGCCGCGGAGCCGTGGCAATGCCCCTTCCTCCCCGGTC
This sequence comes from Alca torda, assembly GCA_008658365.1. NCBI lineage: Eukaryota > Metazoa > Chordata > Aves > Charadriiformes > Alcidae > Alca > Alca torda. Next base: position 30,803,660 of record CM018088.1, on the reverse strand, counting down.
CCGCCGGCACGCCGGGCGATGGCACTGTGCCTCGAATCACAATTACAGTAAATAAATCCTATTAGAAGGACTTTTACTACCGCATGCGCCTCATTACAATATGCCCAAACCCCCGGCTCCTGGGATCGCCATTGTAATGAGGCCGGGATGGATGGATGCTGGAAAATTAATGCTTATACAAGTTAATTTGTTTTTATTAGCACGCGGCGGCTGGCAGAGGGGATGGAGGGGGGCCAGGTGCTGCCCTGCCGGAGCGGCACAGGGATGGGGACATCCCCGTGGATGATCCCTGTGGAACCTCTCCGTGAGAGCAGCACCCGGGCAGTGAGCTGGACCGCTGCGTGCCATCGTCCCCCCTCCGCCACCGTCCGGCTGCCCTTGGCCTTGGGGACAACCTTGTCCCATGCCGGGGTGGGAGGGGCATCCTCCCGGCAGACGGTGGCAAGGAACCATCACACCGGACGAGGTCACGTCTCATTAATAAAGGCTAATTAAGAGGAAATCATCAAAAAGAGGGGATGGAGCCATGCTAAATAATCCACATCGGTGCTAGATGGTAATTAACTTGTTAGGGCTGCGAAGGCTCCTGTGGGTAGTGTGGCACCGGGGGGGGGGGGGGGGGGGGGGGGTGTGTCACCGGGAGCATCCCCATCCCCTGCCCTGCGGCCACCAAGTGTCCCCTCGCCCAGCCCCGAGGCACAACCATCGGCAGCCGTACCTGCGGGGACGGACGGGCCTTCCTCTGGCTTGGAAAATATAGATCGCACCGTTAATAATACATACATTTATTAAAATTAAACCACCGGCAGATATTACATCCAGCAGCGCTAAATTATGGATAGACCTCATCCCCAACCTTTGTTTTTAATTAAAAAGCCCCTTTCAGTAATTCCATTAAAGCAGCAGCTTATGTTTTTCTTTCTCTTTCCCCTCTTTCAACCGCGCGATCCGGCAGCATTTGGGTTGCGCTGATGAAACGCCTTTGAAGTTTCATGAATTGCTGATGTAATTGAATAAAAATAATATTAAGGGGAGAGAGAGAGAGAGAGAGAGAGAGAGAGACCGAGCGACTTTTCTCTAAACCTAAATCCTAATGAAATCACCTTACCGCGCCGCGCAGAGTGACAGCGAGACGCTGGATTTGTGCATATTCCCGTAATCCTAAACCCATTAGCCAGGAGGCTCCGTAGGAACCACATGTTGCGGATTACAGCTGGAAAAAAAAGGGCTCCGACAAAAACCTGAACCTCCCTTAATTGTTGTGGGGAGGTGCGAAGACGCAGGACACCCCCCCCCCCAACCCCAAAATGGCAGGGTGCCCTCAGAGCCCTCCACTCCCCCCCCCACACCCTACTAACGAGCCCCTCGCAAGCACTTCGTTAGCACTTTCTTCACAGGTTGCACGGCCCGCAATTAAGGTGGAGGGCTTTCCAATTATTTTGCTGCGCGCCGTTATTAATGGAAATATTAATTTTGCATAAGTGCATCTTTCCACCCTTTAAAAACAGGAAGATGGTCTTAAAAGCGGCTGGAAGGCAGCGGCGGGGGATGGCGACGGTGCTCCCGCTTCCACCGGTCCCCGCTGTCCCCCGGCCCCCCTCGGCAGCGCCGGGCTGCCTTCCCTCTCCTGCTTATCCAAGGCCGATGGATCCAGGGACCATCGGCGCTCCGAGGGGAACGTGTCGGGAGGGTTGGGATCGGTTCCCCCATGGGGCTGCCTTCCCTCTCCTGCTTATCCAAGGCTGATGGATCCAGGGACCATCAGCGCTCCGAGGGGAACGTGTCGGGAGGGTTGGGATCGGTTCCCCCGTCAGGCTGCCTTCCCTCTCTTGCTTATCCAAGGCTGATGGATCCAGGGACCATCGGCGCTCCGAGGGGAACGTGTCGGGAGGGTTGGGATCGGTTACCCCGTCGGGCTGCCTTCCCTCTCCTGCTTATCCAAGGCCGATGGATCCAGGGACCATCGGCGCTCCGAGGGGAACGTGTCGGGAGGGTTGGGATCGGTTCCCCCATGGGGCTGCCTTCCCTCTCCTGCTTATCCAAGGCTGATGGATCCAGGGACCATCAGCGCTCCGAGGGGAACGTGTCGGGAGGGTTGGGATCGGTTCCCCCGTCAGGCTGCCTTCCCTCTCTTGCTTATCCAAGGCTGATGGATCCAGGGACCATCGGCGCTCCGAGGGGAACGTGTCGGGAGGGTTGGGATCGGTTCCCCCGTCGGGCTGCCTTCCCTCTCTTGCTTATCCAAGGCTGATGGATCCAGGGACCATCGGCGCTCCGAGGGGAATGTGTCGGGAGGGTTGGGATCGGTTCCCCCGTCGGGCTGCCTTCCCTCTCCTGCTTACCCAAGGCCGATGGATCCAGGGACCATCGGCGCTCCGAGGGGAACGTGTCGGGAGGGTTGGGATCGGTTCCCCCGTCAGGTGTAATCGCAGCTCCCGTCTCGCCAGGCGACAGCCCAGCGCCTTCCCGGCCTCCCGCTCTTTAATTGTAATCGCCCTTAATGTATTGTACCAGCCGCCGTTAACCAAACGATAATTGCAACATCCATCTCGCAAAAAAAATCACGGCAGGAAAGCCAAGCGGCCGCGTCTCAGCCTGCAGGTGAAGGGCAGTTCAGCCCCGCGCCGGCAGCCGGGGAGGGCACAGCCACGATGCCGTCGGGACCCGGCCATGCCCCGGTCCGGGCTCTGCCCTGCTCTGCTCCCCTCGGCTGCCCCTGGAGAGGGATTCCCGGCCGGAGTCGGTTCCCGGCAGCCAACCCTGGCTCCATCCGGCAGAGCCCGGGTGCCGCAGCGCATCCTGCGTGTCCTCACGCCGGGAAGGGGACCACGCTGGGAGGACCAAGTCGCCTTCCCTTTCTTCTCTCTCTCCTAATTTCTTTCTTCCCAATTTAAACTCCTCTCCAGGATAATGCAATAAAGACATGAAGCACCTAATTTTCATTGGGGGACAACAGACGCAATGGTATATTTACCCAGTCATACCATTATGAAATCCTACAATTAAGGCTTCAATCAGATAAATGCAATTACATAATACGATCTTATACGATATAATTAAAAACATCTGCAATCAAACCGAAGCCGATGGTACAGTAATCCTTAATCAGAAATTACCCACCAGCAGCTCCAGTGGAGAGGCTCCATCCTGGGATGCGGTGGGATGCGGTGGCAGCGTCATGGTCCCCTCAGGGCACAGCCACCATGGGAGGATGATGGGTGGCCATGGGTGACCATGAGGAGACGACAGGAGCCTCTGGGCCGGGCCAGCCCAGCCCATCCCAGTCTCACCGTGCCCCAAAATCCATGCCTGCCTCCCATTTAATCCCATGAGCCCCGAGCCACAAGGGCTCAATGTTTCCCTGCTCCCCGGCTCTGACCCGGACCGAGATCCCATCGGTGCTGGCACGGGACACCGTGGCACAGAGAGGCGCAGGTGGGGTGGCAGATGAGGGGGGTTCACGCGTGGGTACCCCCAGCCCTGCCGGAGTGTGGGGCTGGCAGCCCTACGCCCGCGAAGCGACTGGGGATGCTCCCTGGGATGTGCAGGTGGGAACGGGCCGGGCACGGTCGGCTGGTTTTGGTTGCGCCGGCCATGCCAGCGCCGGCGTGCCGGTGTCGGTGCTGGGACGGGCTGGGCTGTGCCGGGAGCGGTGCGGGCGGCCGGGCTGCGTGCCCGGCCCTGGCTGCATCTCCGCATGCCGCCGGCTGGCACCAAATGAAGACAAATGGGCTAGGTGACACATTAGCATCCATTATTGGAAGCGCTGGGGAGACGCGCCGGCGCTGGCAGGAACGGCAGCGGCTCCCGGGCTGGTGTGCAGAGCACCGCAGCCCCGGTCCCAGCATCTCCTCCGCAGGGTCCCGGCGTGCCGGGGGGCTCAGTGGGGCCGGCGCAGCCCTGGGGGTCACGGCCCAACAGCTCGGCTTGGCCCACAGCCGGAGCCCGCCCGGGGGCCATTGGCAAAGGCAGGGGGAGGTGGATGGAGTCCGGCCCTGCGTGGGGTCCCCATCCCCTCTGCTCACACCTCGGTGTCAGCGTCGCTCCTAAGTTTTGCTTTTGGAGGCTGAAGCGAGCGCCAGCTCCTCCTCCCTATTTCGGGGCACAGCCCACCTCTCCCTGCCCAGGGAGCTGCAGAAATCCCACGGTTTGCGGCAGATGCGCACACCGCGAGGGATGGGGGCGATGAGCGGAGCCGTCCTCGGGAGGAGAGGGAGAAGCAGGGTTTTAAAAAGCCCATGGAGCAAGTGTTGCTCTTTTGGCTTTTGCCTCAGAGCATCCTCGACACAGGAGGATGCCCACGGTCCCATCCGAGCAGCCGTGTTGGCTCCTCTCCGCTCCCCGGCAACACCGGTCCCGTCCCCATGCCGGCAGCATCGTGCCCAAACCAGGCTCCCACTGAGCAAACCGAGCCCCCGGTGGGCTGGGGGCAGAGGGGGTCTGCCACGGGTCCCCCCCATGACTCCAAGCCCCTCATCCTCCACACCTGCCTGGCTGTTAGCCCTGCTAATTAAAAAGATGGAGAAAGAGCGTTATGGCTCTTCCCGCCTTAAGCACAGCATCAGGGACAGGACACTGCTCCCGAAGTGCCGGGCGCAGGAGCTCCCCACAACCCACCTCCACCCCGAGACCCCGCAGCACCCACCCGGGACCTGCGCCCACCCGCTGGGTGCTGCAGCCACTCGCCTGCCCTCTGCATCCCGCAGGGATGTTTTCTGGGGGTGCACAGATGACCCCCCCGGAGCATGCTGAAGTATTTCCCAGGTGGCATGCCCGGGACGGCGTGTGGAGCTTCCCAGCGTGCCGGCACCGGCCACCGGCAGCCGATACTCAGCTGATGCAGTGTCTGCACGGCAGCTGCCCGGGGGGGTCAGGGGGAGCCGCAGGGCGAGGTGGGAGCACCGACCCTGCCAACCTTTTCCACCCCCTGACCTTTCCCGAGCCCCTCTTGGAAATGCCACGAAGCTCCTCGCCCGGCCGGATTAAATGTCAGGGAAGGTGCATTGAATGTTTCCAGCTGCCGCGCCGGGTGCTTGCGGGTGGGTTTCCCCAGCGCCGCTGGCATCGGGCGCGTGGGAGCCTGTCCCCATCCCACGTCACCCTGGCAGAGGGCTGAGCGGGCTGTGCCGCCGGGACGATCCGCGCTCGGCTGGCTGCGAGCGTTTAAGCAGAATTGAGTGTGTGTTCAGGCACTTTCAAACACAAGTAATCTTCATCTGCGAGACGGGAAGTGAAATATGTTATTGCCGGCCGCAGTAAATTACCCGTGCCAGCCCTCGCGTATAAAGCATCGCAGTTGCCGGCCAGTGCACTCGCTCACCCGCGCTGTGCTGCCTGCCGCCCCCCATCAATTACAAAATAAATGGCTGGTGGTCAGCCCTGACGTGGTGCTGGGGTTTGCATGGCCACCCCGGCACCGGCACACGCCCCGGCATCGGTTCCGGCAGGCAGGGATGGGAGGACACCGGGGTTGTGGGATGGATCCCCCCTGGAAAGCACCGGGTCCTGCCGGCAAGGCCAGTGGGAGCTGGGGACGGGCCGGCAGCAGCGCTGTGTTCGCCTCCCGCTCCCCGGGAACAGCCCCCCAGCAAGGTCCCACGTCCAGGCCATGGTGTGTGTGCTCCTGCTTCGTCAAGGCTAACGAGCCGCAGTGGCGGAGGCGGCAGAAGCGCCCGAGGAAGGCGGGAGGTGAGCACGCAGCTCCTGCTCTTTTTTATTTTTTTTAATTCCCCCCCCCCCCCGGGGAAAGGCCTTTGGAAAGCCAAACCCAAACCCATAAAATAAATAAAATAAATTCCTGCAACTTTAACAATCATTGTGTTGGATTTGGGAGATGTTATTCCTCGTGACAGACAAGGGCAATTATCTGCTATCCGCCAGCAGTTTTAGCCTAATTTCATTACTGCTGTGCAATTCTTCCCGAGCCGCTAGTCTATCACTGTCTCACAGAAAGGATTAGCCGGCACTTTCTTCATCTTCAAATGAATTTTAGCTGTCATGCCCTTGATGAATAGAAGGGGGAGGACTGCTAACCCACGCGAGGGAGCGTGGCAGCCCGGCTGCGCCACAGGCACCCGCCGCGGCGCCGGCACCGGCGCTCACCGCCAAGCATCGCCCGTGCCGGGCGCGCCGGAGATGCCGGGACCCGGCAGACAGGGATGGTGCCTGCTGCCACCGGCATGCCGCGGTGAGCAGGGCTTTCCTCCGCGCCAGCCGGCTGCGTGCAGGAGGAATTAGCCACGGGCTGCTCTTCGGAGACCACATTTGGGAAGCGAGTAGGGCTCCAAGCTGGTGCCCAGGCGCAGCGTTTCTCCCGCCATCCAGGAGGGATTAAAATGACAGCATCTGTAATACAAGGAAATAATGAACACGCCATCTTTCTCCCTCTCCAGAAGATGCTTATCTGTCAGTCCGGGCCACCGAGGAACAGAGAAAAGCAATTTAAACTTCAGAGCTGAAACCGCAGAGGATGCTGCGGGGAGAGACGTCCAGGCGACGGCGTCCCCTGGGGACCCACGGCCGCCCCGGAGCCAACGGGTGAATTGATGCTTCGCTCTCCTGGCCAAGCCGGAAAAAGGCATCCGGAGCCCAGCTCGATGGCCTTGTGCAGGGGGACACCTGCACTGGGGATGCGCCGGGGGCTCTCGTCCCCACCGCAGCCCCCTCCCCAAATAACGGGGGAAACGGCTGAGGTCAGCAGCGGCGAGCCCGGAGGCACCCCGGGATGCCCGGGGCAGGATGGCGGGAGAGGGTCCCAGGGAGCATCCCGGGGATGCGGGATGTCACCTTGCGTAAACGAGAAGCTCCGGAGCTAATTGCCGGTGCCAGGGGCTGGCGGCGGCCCAGGGGCTCCGGTATTTTGGTAAATGTTAATTCCCAACCGGCTGCATCATCCCGGCGGAATATTTTAGCACCTTTAATGCAATTTCCTACTCTCTCTGAAATATTTTAATACAACCCAGCCGCACCGTATACCTGCTCCCTAATAAACCTCTGCGACTTTAATGAACTAAATAGCAAATTACTTTTTTATTCAAGAATGAAATTTCATCATATTCATAATTCATATTTTATTTCAGACATCTGCTGCTGATTACATTACATTTAACTAAAATTAGATGATGCTCAGAATGTAATTAAGCCCCTGCCAAATTCTCTGGCCCACCAATACCAGCCTCGCTCAGCGGGGGCCGCTTGGAACCTAATATGTAATTAGGAGCTATTTTCTAGCTGTTTTTAAAGTCTGAAAATTAGCTGCCTTTATTAATCACACAGACAAATATAAAGCGGAGCCAACGCTTGCTGAAATTTCTAAAAAGGATTTTTTTTTAATTATACACCACATAGCGCTGAGACTCATTTTGAATGTTGATTTGTTGTGCACTGACATTTTGACAACTAGTTCTCAATTTGTCTGTCGTAGTTAGGCAACAACAAAGCAGACGGTAATACTTAACTTTCAAAACCTTCAGCGTGCCGGGAGGGGAGCGGGAAGGGAGAGACGGGGAGGGGGGAGACACACCACGACGATGACATGGACCGGGCTCCCCCGCGGGCGCTCACCTCGCCGGGGCGCAGCCGGGCACCCCCAATTCCCAGTGCCAAGCCCCAGGAAGGAGGGAGCCCTGGGAAGGAGGGAGCCCCGGAATCCCCAGCACCAGAGGGCACGGGGAGCCCTTCTGCGGCGAGAGGCGGGAGATGTGTAAATCACCCTTGAAATGGCACCGGGGGGGGGGGATGGGGGGGTCCCAGCTCGCCAAGGGCACCCCCAGCCCCATGGGGGACCCCCAGATGCCCCGAGCCCTCCAGGCTCCCTGCGCAGAGCTGAGTATGGAGTGCTGGGCGTGCGGGGGGGGGGGGTCCCACTCTCCCCCTCCCTGTCCCCAGGAGGGACCCCGGGAGCCCCGAGGGCCCCCCCCTCGTCCCCTCGGTGGCTGCGTGCTGACATTTCCTCTCTCTCACTGACCCTTTTTCTGTTTTCTCTGTTATCTCAAATAATGTCACTGCCTCTTCAGCATCTAGTCACCGGAGCAGAAAGAAGCCACTGCTGACACGGATTTTTTAAAAAAAAAAAAAAAAAAAATACTACCATCTGTGCCTGGCACCCAGCTGGCCCCGACCTGCAGCGAGCGGCACGGTCTGGGGATCTGGGGGGCTGGGGGGGACCCACTGGGTGGGGGACAGGAGCCCCCCGGGTCGGTGAGAGACACCCCGGCACTGCCCGCTCGCTGCGGACACCGCGTCGGCGACGCTGCCCCACGCAGCGGGAGCATCCGCAGGCGGCGAAGGAAAATAAAGATTTTGAAAGGTATTTTTAAACAAAGCGGTTTCCTTTTTGCTGGCAAGCAAGCGCTGGTGTCCCCCAGGGGAGGAGAGTCTCCCCGTCCCCTCCAGCCAGGCCACCACAGCCCCCCACTCGCCCCCGATGCCTCCGTGCATCTTTTATTTTTTGCAAAAGGATGGAGCACGGCTTCCCCTCCCCGCTCCGGCTATTAGAGACAAACCCAGGATCGTTAGTCTTTCTGCAAAGCTCATAATGTGAAAAATGAAGCTGAAGAAAAATTAGCCAAATTACCAGGCTAATCCTTCAGCAGCAATCGCTGCTCCGCCGCACATCCGTAAAACGCGAGTGGGGAGAGCAGACGGGGCAGTGCGGAGGGAAAAGCACTCGCGTGTTTGTGGTGGGGCTGGAGGAGAGGAGGGGATGTGTCCCGGGGGGAGAACGTGCGTCCTGGCCTTGATTTGAACTTCAGGTTTGCTCCCAAAACAGCCAACAGCAGGGATTGACGGGGCTGCGCCTCCTTCTGCACCCACCGTGTCCCCGCGGGGCATGAAAAGTCCTGGGGGAGCAGCCGCTCCTGCTGCCAGAGGCGCAGGGATGGGGTTCCCTACATCCGTGCTGCAAAGGAGGTGTGAGAAGCTCGAGGAATTTCAGGAGGTGGTTGAAAACTGGCGAAGAAGAGGTGATTCATGTGCAAAAGTTAAGAGTTGTGACGCGCCAAATATCTCCCCCCTCCACGGTTATCGCGGTGCTTGTAGCGAAGCCCCTGTGAAGAAGGCTCTGAGGGAGCCAGAGAGGGAGGAATACGGAACGGAGGGAGGAATACGGAACGGAGGGAGGGGGTGCTTCCATGCTCACAGATGGATGTGAAATCCACGCTTACTTTCTAACAAGTTGGGATTGCCTCCAGCTGCTGACTCCGGCAGTTCTGGTCTCCACAGCACAGGGAAGGCAGAGCCTGGCTCCGGCAAAGCCATGGTGTCAGGGTGGGCAGCACCTGCCCGGTAGCATTCCCGCTGCCCCCCCCGGAGCAGGGCCCTTCCCGCAGCGGGGTCTCACAGACCCGGGTCACCCTCTGCCACCCTGACAGTTGCCGCCACAAACCCTCCCTGAGCCTGGGAACATCACCCACCTCCACCCTGGCAGGGAGCAGAGTGGGATGAGCGGAGGCTGGAGGAAACCTCTGGATGCAGGCGGAGCCTTCTTGGGAAGGGGAGCTCACACCCACTCAACGTGCTGCAGCGCTGCGCCCCACCACAGCTCACATCACTCCCACCTCAGCCCCCACCTTCCTCCGTGGCCCTTCTGAGCCTCCATCACACCCACAAAAAAAGCAGAGCCCGGCAAGAGAAGGCTGGAATTCTGCAGGCAAAAGCGTCCCAGGTTGGGGGATGCTATGGGGCGTGTTGTGGGTACAGCCAATTTTAATTAAGATATAAACAAGTAAATCAAAATTTTTATTGTTCTTTTCCTCCCTACTCCCCCAGCACTGCGCGGCCGCCTTCCAAGGGAAGCAGCTAATGAGGATCAACCCCAGACACGTTGTTTTGAAGCGAAGTTTCTTCGCACTGACTCTGGCACTTCTTTGTGCTAACCAGCAGAAGCTACAGACGCATTTAAGCGGTTAGAGAGTCAACACGCTCCCAGCTACTCACATTGATTACACTGTATTAGAAAACGGTAAATTATTTATCAGGCTTTCTGACTTGTGATTAGCGTAAAGCCGTTCTTGGATGCAAATTGGAGTTGTAATTAGACATGTAGAAACCCAGAATCTGAAACCTGTTTTTATTGAAGCCGTGTAAGGTACTTTTTTTCCTTTTTGTACCCAGCGTAATTATCAAAGAACACTTTGCACATATAAAACCATCAATTTATTAAAAGCAGAGACAGTTTTACATCTCATCAGTGAAGTAAAGCTGGTCATCATGACGCTAGGATTTTAGAGCTAGTACATCGCAACTTCTCGCACTTGATTTTTTTTTTTATTATTCCTGCACTGGAAGGGGAAGGCAGACTCCCTCACCTCTGCCAATTTCTCACTCAGCTTTGAATGAAGCAATTCTTGAAGAGAGCTACACTTCAAAAACAAACAAACAAAAACCCACCCAGACGACTAGAACAATGATAAAAACCTCTTTGGCAGGTACCGAAGAGACCACAGCCACTAAGAGTCAGCTTATTGCTTCAAGATACTCCGGCTTCAGACACTTACCTGCCAATTCCCTTTCGTTCCGCGGTACAGCTCATTAAAATTTTAGAAGTAAAAACTGCATTTACATTTGCGTAATAAGTTTAAATGCATTTCGGTTTTACAGTTTGCCAATCGCAAGTTACGGTCAGCTTTAGAGGAGGTGTGTTTTAATTTTTTTTTTTTTCCTACTTCAAAACGATTACTTTCAGTAAAAACAAATTAGTGTTTGCTCTGTCCCTGATCCCCACCCCCACCTCCAGCCTCCCCCCGCCCTGGCAGTGGCGGGTTTTACACACCCAACAACAGGCAGGGTCAAGGACACGCTTGTTTAAGACTGAAGCGTGAGAGATCCCAGAAGAGCCATCACAAGTAGAAACGTTAAGACTGCCCTTGCCTCCGGCCACCCTCCTCGCAGGTGACAGTCACTGTATGAACCAGACCTTGAGCACACGAACAGAAGCCAAACTCTGGCTACAGCACCCTCCTTATCAGCCCAGGCAGAGAAAAGAGTGGAAACACTCATGGGAAAAAAAAAAAAAAGAGTGAAAAGCCGTGATAATATCATTAAAAATGTGCTTCCCCCCGCCATTATCCAACTCTTAATTAGTATCAGGTAAAAGCTGTATTTAAAGGTTGCCTCTCCACCATGAATTGCAGTCCAGGAGCAATGGAGACCTGAGTATCAAGCCCTGAGCTGCCAAGATGCTTTTCACCCAAAAAATGTCAAAGCGCTCTGCGCATCCACCTTGCCAGCCTCGCTGCCTGCCCTCGCGGGACGCCAGGGGAGAAGGGAAGGGACACCTCATGCATCTGAAGCAGCAGAACCAAGCAAAGTGTCATTATCCACGCTGGAATCCAGCCAAGACCCTCTCCTCCTGCCCCTCGGGATTAGCACAGCAGTTGAGCAAGTAAGTTCAGGACTTTGAGAGCCTGGGTCAAACTTGCACCTAGCCCAAGTGCGAGCAGTTGCTCCCAAGTCCTTATCGCAGCTCCCTCTCCCAGTGACACCAGGCCTGAAGTTGGCTCCACAGCCACGTAGGAGAGCGGGAGAGAAGTTTCCAGGCATCAGAGCACACTCCGAGGATGCGGTGCCAAGAGCTCAGTCTTGCCAGAGGCAGAAGCTTAACTTTGGGAGAGCGCGTGCAGCACTTCAGCGTTTAAAGACGAGGAGGAGTGCAGGGTCACTCCGGGGGCCCCGATATTGGTCTCCCAGCATTCAAATCCACAGGCACATAAGTCTCGCTTGGCTGCTTCCACAGCCTGCGGGGAGGTGTCTGCCAAGAGGAAGGCAAGAGCAGCCTGTTAGTCGGCTAGGCCACTGCGGGGAGACTGAAACAGGCCATCGCACGTTTAAACACATGCCCCCTGGAGCAGGGCCAAAGCCCAGAAGATCTGACACACATAAATGAATGCACTGAATCACCCCAGTATGAAACGCTGCAAACCACACCGTCCCACACTCGTGACATGGCTTCACAACCCACCACAGCCATACGAGGGCTAGCGCCGTATCCCTCTGCTTCCAAACCTGAACCCACCGGGAGGGCCACACGGAATGGGGGAAGGATGCCCAGGGCGAGCAGAGGGTTACTGACCTGGTCTCAGCAGGGTGATGCCACAGCCGCCCCCACCAGCCCCGGTCAGCTTGCTATGCAGGCCATGGGACGCTGTCACCCGGCACAGCCTGTCCAGGGAGGGATGGCCGACTCCAATCACGTTTAAGTGGTGTTGGTTTATATCAAAGAGTTCCTAAAAAGCAACCGCACACATGAGATGAGCACGTGTGGTGACAGAGGCTCGCGCCCCAGCGAGGTGCAGGGGACCTGCCCTGCCTTCCCAGCCACCCCATTTCTGCACGCAGTTTGGCCACCAGCACATCTCGGGGCCCAGAAGCACAGGGCAGCAAGGTCAAGGCCAGGGTCCGAGCCTTGGGCTGCTCATCTGTCCCTGTCCCCCTCACGACTCACGCGGCTGCTGCCCACCAGCAACAGCAGTGCAACACCTTCCAGACCTCCTTGCTCAGAGAGAAGAGAGAAAATCCTGGTCACCACAAGCTGCCAACAGGGATTTATTTCAGGTGCTAAATCAGAGCTCCCTGATGCCTCCCGCCTGCTTCGCCTCTCCCCTGTCACACAAGTGTTGAGCAGGAGACTGTGCAAGCCCCCTCGCTGGCCGTGGGAAGGGCACTAAGCCAGCATCTCTCATTCCTGGCTGTCACCCTGCACTGCTCTGCAATCCATCCAGCATAACTAAATCCAGGGGACTTCTGACATAGCCAAGTCCAAAACGGCATTGCTGGAAAGGCGACATGGAGTTACCTCCCCTTGTTTGCATTGTGCAGCACTTCTCCCTCCCCACGGGCAGGGCCTGGGCTGCGAGCCAAGGGGCCTCTCACCAGCTCCACGCTGGGAATCTGGCACCCAGCACAAGTGGGGTCGAGAGGGTCCTCCCTGCGGGGGAGAGCAACACAAGCCACTCACCGAGCAAGGCTGCCCAGCCCTGGTGAGCTGCAAGTGCATCTCTGCCACGCTGTCCCAGCCAGCCACAAACGCCACTGCTCCTGGAGAAAGCTGTCACAGCAGCAAAGTCCAAATGGCCCAGGTGATGGACAACACTACACCAGAGGTGGGAGTTACAGGTTCTCTCCTCCCGGTACTAGAGGCGAGGAGTTAAGGATTAAAGGGAAGGGCTTTGACTGCAGAGCAAGGCTGGAGCAGGACCAGGAACTGACACCAGGCCCCCAAGCACCGCAGTGCCCTCCCAGCTCATCAGTACCATCAGTGAAGGAAGCTTGTTCTCAACAATGCTGGTCTGACACCCCGACTCCGTCATGTCCCTGGCATGTGGCAGCTGTTCCCATCGCTGTCCCAGAGAGTGTCACAAGCAGGGAGCCAGCTGAGATGGGACCAGTCACAGAGAGGCTCCCTAACAACAGGAGCCCTGTGCTCGCCTCTCCAGCCGGTGCCACCAAGTGCTTCCCTGCCTGCAGCTCGCGGTGAGCTGGGAGGGATGCTGAGCACAGGGAGCAGTGGGAGCCACGCTGCAGAGTGGCAGGTGTCAGCCACATCACCCTCCCTCAGCTCCTGCTAACGCCACACAGGAGGGGACGATGCAGAAATAATCCCTCTCCCCGCCTCCAGAGCATGTCTGTACTGCATTTAAACAAATGCGGGGAGATGAATTAGCCAGTCGCATGCAGAGCGCATATATCACAAGTTCTGTGCTGGGCTGGACAGACGTCCATCTAGAGGCCTCTTTATATGCCTGAGTGAGGGCACAGCACTGTCTATGATGATCCAAGACACCTGTCATCTCTTGATCCAAAATCTGCCAGGAATCGGATGACAGCTTATGACACAGTAGACTAGTTCGATGGTTCAAATACAATGCTGTCCAGAACAGCACATTTCAGAAACAGCCAAATATATATATATGCTGCATATAATCAGCTGTGCCTCTGTGCGCTCTTCAAGCACAAGACAAAACAACAGATTCAAGACAGAAATCTGCTCATTGCAGTGCTGCTTCCTGGGCATTGTATACAAGGCTGCTTTGGCATCTTTCACATGAGGATCTCAAAGCACGCTTCAAATTATCCCTCCTCTTCCCCGTCCCCCAGTACTTCTGACAGCCTGAGCAACGTGGAGAGGAGTCGTCTGAAGTTATGCTGCAAACAGACTCCAGACCTCCTGCAGCCCTGCTGGCCCAGCCCTCATTAGGGTCAGCCCACCCTAATGGGTGCAGAAACCCATCATCCCCTTAGTGCAAAGGGAGCAGAAGGACTTTGCTATGAATCCCATGGGAGACCCTCCTGTGCTTGCTGCAGTCCCAGCAGCAGCTCACCCACATGCAGTGAAGTGCAGCGTAGCCTGAAGCAAAGAGAAGGCTGTACCCACCATCTGCTAACAAAGCGGCCCTACACTGCTTCCACGGGTCGAGGTGGGACAGCAGTTCTCTGTCCCATCCCGGAGCCCCCTCCTGCACCTCTGGAGCACACTCACAGCTATGGAGGGGACAACCTGCCAGCGAGAGCAAGGACAAGCAGAGGTCCTCAAAGGAGGGCTGAGGGGAGGGATCCAGATGCCAATAAGGAACTGCACAGCTGGTACCAAATGGTTCTTGACCATCCAAGTCACTTGGCACCCACGGCCAGGCCAGGTTTGCCTCAGCTGGGACACTGCCACACATCCTTACCCCATGGTTGTATGAATCCATAATATGGTGCTCTCAGCACTGCAAAAAACTTCTTCCACTTGGAAGCGCGTTTCCCCCCCACCACAGCAGCCTCTCCTACTTCAAACAAAGCCAAGACGAACACAGATCTTTGTATGCACCTCATGCATCAATGTCAGGTCAGCTCTGGGCACAACTCTGTTCGTTATCCTCTGGAGCCAGGATGAGCACAGAGCAATGGGAGCTGGCTCGTAACCAGTCCATCACAAACCAGTGGCTGCTGGGCTCTCCGCTCTTCACTCCAGCCTTGGCAATGACAAAGCAATTGCTTCACAGGCAGCGACTGCCAGAATGAGCCTGGCTGGCCCGTGGCGCAGGGAGGCAGCGTCTCTGCCTGAACTCACTCCACGTTTCTTAGCAAAGGGAAAGAAAACCTCCGAAGCTACAGGTCCACAAAGCACCAGGCCCACTCCTTCCCTCCCTGCACACCGCTGTGGAGAGACACCAGCAGCATTTTCTCTCTCTTGGCTCCAGGAAGGGCATTAGAAGCAGCGCACACAGACCATGGTTTCACTCGGAACTGAACATTTCCTGCTATCAATTTTTTTTTTTAGACCTAATGTTCTTTAAATGACATTTTGATGTTCAACAGTAACAGTGTCTAAAAATACTGGCGAACAAGCCCCTTACCTCCAGCACAGGGTAATACTCTGGTGATGGATTTGCAGGCATCGCTTCCAGAACACTTTGGCACTCCTGAGAAATTGCATCGATGGAGTCCAGCACTGGGTTCATTATAGCAGGGAACTGAGAAGGAGGGAAGGCAAGATATGAGAGGGCTGCTCTCTAGCCTTCTAATACCACTGTGATAAAACTGGACCCAGTCCCTATAAGCTGGGCAACTCCTCACCCCGCCCGGGGCTACTCATTCATAAAACCCCCCCCTGCAGAGCAGGGCAACGGTAAGTTGCTCCCACATGCAGAAACTGGAGGAAGAGATGGGAACAGGCCAGCAGAAGGAACTGGTGACTTTTATAGCAAGCCCCGTTAACGCTGGAGGGAGGAGGCGAGCCGAGCCCCCATTCCCACAGTAGCTGGGTGCTAGCTACCAGCAGGTAGGAATGCAGGGACTACAGGAGGGATCTCCCAAGAGATCCCCATGAGCCTTGCATGAGATCTGAGCTCATGAGGAATCTCCCCACCCCAGCACACATCTCCATCCCTGCAACCACACGGTTGCTGCACCTTCAGGATCTTCTCTTTGACGCCAGCCACCAGGATCTTGGTGCTTCGAGGGACTTTTGTGTTGGTCAGCAAGATCCTCAGTGTCGGCACTCTGGAAGCAACACGAGACATCTCCTTGCCTCTTTCTTTCACAGTCCCCCAGCAGGTCCCAAGACCCAGACAGCTACAGTTCATTCTGCCTCAAAAGGCCTATTTGAGCAAGACACCCAAGATACGGAGTCCCATTAGTTTTAAAAAAGTTAAGCAGGTGCTTCAGCGCTAGCTGGGTTCAGGCTTGTTCCTCTTAGGTACAAGGAACAACTGTACAAGCGCTAGAGTAGGACTGTAACATATTTACTGAAATCCATGTTTTTCAAGCAAAATTTTTCCTTTGAAATACTATCTGCGAGACTAGCCAGCAGTAGCCATTAACTGCTAATAGAGCAATTTCATGCACTGTGAAAGATTTTAATGGAGTCAGATTATACCTCATTGGCAGGAGGCAGAGGGAACATGCAGGACCTGGATTTGTCTCCGCAGCTTGGTTTTCATGCAGTCCTACCCACCAGGTAAGCAAAAAGTTCCCCCTCCCCACAATGTCATTTGCTGCCAGGAGCAGATCAGTTCCTGCTGCCCATAATGCCATGAAATTAATATTGATCCTTTGTGCTGTGTTCATCTAATGTCAGATAATGACCAAACATTTCATTGTTCCCATCCACCCCAACAACACTCAAGGCAATGCTCAAGCTACCCACACCCACAGCAAAATCTGTCTACAAAGCCCTTCCACCACCCTGTTAGTGATCTCCCATCAATCTCATACCCTACGAGATCCACCCAATGCCTCTCTGACATATTCCACCCACCGTATGTAACTGTTATTTTTAAACTCGAATATTACCTCTTTAATGGTGTGATTTTTCCTGATTGGTATCTCAGGGCTCCACCTAAAGTAAAATACATGCATTGTCTCAGTACACAGCGAGCTGAGAAATAACACAGTAAGAGACAGAAGGTCTTTCATCTTTAGAACCTCACCCAGAGCATATGACAGTAATTGCAAGAAACACCAGCTAAATGAACCATGTTCCCAGACAGCATGAATCTGCCTAACCCTGCTGACTTAATGAGAGGGTCTGGCTGGACGTAGTTAACCCAATGCCTTTCCCTTTGCTCTCTTCTACTCTGGGATCACATTAAATATTTTTTTAAAAGGCAAAGAGTTTGGCCGGTATTAAATCTTCACTGGAATAAAAAAAAAAAAAAAAAAGGAATCAAGCAGCGATTCCCTGGGGCAGACCCAAGCACGCAGGTTTCAAACTGGACTGAACGTGTGCACTCATGTCAGCAGCCGTCCTTCAGCATGGAATTTCATTGTCCAGAAGGAATGTCTCACTTGGCTCCTACTTTTACAAAGGCATTGCGATTAGGTCTCATTAGAAAGATTATTAAAAGTCTCCAAGGACACTTCCAAAACACTTGGAAGTCTCTGCTAATTGAAACTAAATGACAGCTGTCCAACTGCATTTTCTACTGCATTATCCTTGGGACAGGATCAGGTTTCTTTGTTCATGACAGAATGTTTAAATATCAGTGATTTGCAACACAGTCTCTGCCCCACGGCACTTGCCTGGGGGCCACAGATCTCTGGTGTCACTGCAGAGTGTCCCCAACAGCCCAGCTGGCTTCAGTCCCAGCTTACAGATGGGGGAAAACAAGACAGAAAAGGACTCCCTCAAGTCGGGTGAAAACAACGACCCGAATTTGGGATTTTCTCGTCCCTTTGCTGTACCTCGGTGCGGTGAGGCAACCTGCTCCATCCAGTGTTCCCGCAGCAATCCCAACCAAGCCTCAGCATTTGCAGAAGTGCAGCTTGTGGCATCTGCTCACCCCCTTCCCACAGCCGATGCACACTCTGCAGCGGAGAACAGAAACGTGGCTGCTGCTCTGCCACCCCGTTAAGCCTCTCCTCAGCATCCACACTCAGTGCTGGGGAGCAGCACACACGTACCCCAGGTACCAACAGCATTATCCACACCCGAGGGATTGCCATGGATCACCCGCTCCCCCTGGAAGGCCCAGCTGTTAATCAAAGTCATCTCTTCTTCTGTCCACCTGAAAGGCAAGAAAATGACTCCAATACACAACCGAAAGCAGAACATGTGGAGTGACAGAGAGAAGCACTGCAGGCCACAGGAGATACAAAAGCAGCAGGAACCATACAACGCACCCAGTTGCTGTGGGAAGCCCCATCACTGCAAATTCCCTCTGTGCACTGCATTCTTTTGGCAGAGAGTGGGCACTGCCCTTTACAGCAATTAACTGGCACTCGAAACACATCCAGCCCGTGAGGGGAACTGGTGCTGCTCCACAGACTGAGACAGCACAAAGCGCACAACCACTACCCAGCGCTCCCGCTGCAGGCCAGCGGCGAGGGAGGGAGCAGATTCGGGGAGAAGATCCTAGCCCAGTTAAGCTCAGATTTAACGGAATGCAAGTCCAGACCTCTCCACACCTCCCTGACACTGGGTGTTACCACACATCTTGGCTTGAGATCCTGCTCACCAACAGGCAGGGTGGTGTATTTATAGACGCAGAAGGCACAATGTGAGAAGAGAATAGTAAAAGTTGCATTTCACACGTGCAACTTCAGCCTCTAATTGCCAGCTACTCAGCTGCAGAAGGCTCATAAATTGGGTCAAAAGGTGTAGTTAGAACGGATTTACTATCTCCAGCAAAGACTTTGATTTTTAGTGATTAACTCCTAACAGTTCAAGCTGCACCAGGTCCTGGCACTTAGAGCACAGAAGGGAACCAAATGCAGATCTAGAGGGTGTTATGCTAAAAACACAAAAGCAGGTCTTTCTGTTGTCTTAAAAGCAGCCACATAAATTGGTAAGTGCTTTGAGTGTTTAAATGCCGGCACAAAGAGTTTGGTGCTGGGTCAGACTCAGCGAGGATCAAGGCCCCTGACTGAACATACTAATTAATGGGCTGTAGCAATACAAAAAGCAAACACAGAGCCGTCGCTTACAAAGCAATTGCTGGCTCCAACTTTGCTGCAATTCCACCACAGTGATATCTCCCCCAGCACCTCTCAAAACCCCGCTACTCTGGGCCTGCTTCTGCAAGGCACACACCCACACAACCACCTTCAGAACTCACCAGTCTGTTTCAAACCCACCCACTCACTCCACGCTGAAGGACTGCCTCAAACCCGGGCACCTCAAAGGAAGCTTGACACCCACAGGGAGCCAGCTAGCCCTCCCGCACCCTGCTCCCGCACCTAGACTCACACAGGCACACAAAAACGCATTTCTGATCCCCCACGATTCCAAACAGCCTAATGCACAGCAGTATCGGATATCCCAGCACCAGTGATGCTCTGCAGAGATCAGAGCTGGCGTTTGGTGCAGTGAGAACGTGCATTCGACAGGTTTTTAGAATATGGGGCCCAGAACAGGTATTACACGATGGAGCAGAGGCACAAATATGGATTTTGGAAAAGCATCAGTCTTACACAAAATAATGAGAACCTCTAAAGCAGGGCAGAAATCCTGAGAGCCACCTGCTATCTGGAAGCTGCTTCCTTTAACTCCCCACTTCCCTGGGCCTCAGCTAAATGTCTTTATCCATCTCCACACACCTTTCATTTCACTTGCCAATATTTAATCCGTGAAGCATTCAGGAAAACAGCTCACACCACCGCTACTCAAAATAGAAGCGCAGTTTGCTGTAAACCACTTGTTTTTAATCCTCTTTGAGAGGCTGCGATTCTTCTCTACACAGGAGTCATTATATCACGCTGTTCTTTTCTTGCAATGTTAAGCAAAAACCTTCTGAAGTCTGACACCCCCATCTCTCACTTACCCCTCTGCATGCCAGCTGGAAATAAAAAAAAAAAAATTACGCTGTATTCAAGCTGAAGCTAAGACATGCGAGCAGGGAATGAAGACATCCTCGCTGCCCGATTTGGAACCGGCCTTTCATTTCTCATGCCATGTGACTATTTGGGAGATTTACCCGAGCACAGTGTACAAACTGCTCCGCTCTAGGAACGCGTTTCTGGGTCAGGCTGCAACCTCTGTTTTTTGAAGCAGAAGACAGTCACCCCTTCTTGCTGTCTCACTTTCAGTCCCACACAAAATCCACAGAAGCCAACCATAAAAGGTTGCACCTGGCACCGAGCACACAATGGAGGGTTCTGCCACTCCAGCTGTGATACGCATCTTTAAACAGAGCCTCCTCAGACACACAGCAGAGCAGACCAGTTTTTCAAGACTGAACTCCAAGGGAAAGCAACCCAAGGGCAGGAGGAAAGAGACTCCCTTTCACCAGCCACTGATACAGGGGAAACTCAGGCAGGAGATCAGAAGGAAACGTACCACATGCAGAAAAAAAAAAAATCATGTGAAAATGCAGAAAAACCAGAAAGGAACCTCTACTCCTTGAGGACTCAAAGCAAAACCTGGAAGATGCTCGGGGACAGATAGGAAATAGAGGTTTAAAAACCCTACCACATTAAAGTGTGTTTTATTTTCTTGGCAAAATAAAGCTTTTTTTTTTGTATGTATGTGTATCTTACACTAGAAAAGGGAAATGGTACAAGTTTTACCAAGTCTCTGCATCCAGTTGCTTTTATCAGAGGCGAATTGTAAACACATGATAGACAGGTCTGGGACAGAGCACGTCTCTGCTGCTGGGAACACGGGGCAGTGACAGGAGAGGAAGGGAAAGGAACTGGGCTCAGGGTGCCCCTGCTGCAGCCACAGCCATAGCCCAGGAGTTGGCCAGAGAGAGCACGAGGTGCCAGTGCCAGAATCTGTGCAGGTACAAGACAGGGGCACAGAGAGCAGAGCTGCCCCAGGCTGCGCATCCAAGGCAGGGAGGCTTCCCCGGTGCAACGTGGTACCTGGCTGTGGATTCTCCTTCCTTCAGAGGGCACGAAATGGCTCCACACACCGTCAGCAGGGCTGCTGCCAAGCAAACAGCGTAGGCAGCACTCGAACCCAGCCCAGCTCCCGTGGGCAGCTCAGACCACACCAGTATGTCCACACTTGGAACATCTCTGAAAACACAAACACACAGGATGTAACACAACAACCTTGAATTCCATCTTGAGACAACATTTCAAAGGCAAAAGATGCCAATTAGGACTGATCACAGGAAAAGCTGGTTGAAAACTGGCAACATCAGCACATGCATACGCATCCGACACACGGGCTTCACGAGTGCTCAGTGAGCACAGCTGAGTAGCCTTGCTAAGCCATTGTACTAGAACAAAGCCTTGCTGAATTGGATCTATGATTAGCACAGCTTGTCAAGCTGCTAGCAGGGGCACTTAGTAACTAAATACTTGAGTAGCACCATAAAGAGACCCTTCAAAGATTGTTGTAAGCATGATTTTAAACACATTTCTAAATAAAGCCTAAACATCCTGAATCCACAACTGCATAGTTACATCCATCCCACCAGAGCGGCAAGCGGATGGGGAAGATGAAATACGCATATATTTGTGCCCACATGCCCCATTTCTCCACTGAACCCACTCGGGTTGTGTTACAGACCCTAACACCAAATGCAGGAGCTTTTCACTGGCTGGTGAGTGACATGAACTATGAACTGACGGTTTCGGGCAGGCTGATGACAGCCCCAGTGCTATCACCAAGCAACTCAAGAGACTGCAAAGCAAAACACGATGCAGCTACACATCATGATTCTTTAACCTTTGATTCCTTTGCTATGAATATTGAAGTCAGGTTCTGACTTGGTTTAAAATAGCAAGCAGTGCTGCATCAGACATTGCCCTGAGCACCTGCCCAGTAACTTACACCAATATCATCAACAGTATTGGTCAACTTCAGAAACTGGAACAGCCCTGAGCTGCGGTTACCCCAAGTTCTCATAGTTTTAGGGAGATTCAGCCCACAAGAGGGATCAGATTTAGCTCAGACAATGAATTCACAGCTTGTATCTGTAGCAGTTTTTCTAACCTAAGCCAGGATGAAACGAGCTGCCTGCTGGAGAGAGGGATGTCTGTCTCTGCTTCCGTTGACTGTGCAGGAAGGGTGGGATGAACTGCTCTGACTTAAGCACCTCAAAGCTAGATGCCTAAATGAGAGCAGATGATTCCCAGCTCACCTGCTTGGGGCACCCCACCCACCAAACAGCTCAGCTCTGAAGAGTATCTCCTGAGGTGCTCAGAACCTAAACAAAGTGAGATTTCCTGTAATTTCTTATTTTGCGTCAAAGATTTGGTTCCTTCCCGCGACCTTGTAAAAACAATTGATGGTGAACGACGTTCAAGATAGCATGTTTAATTTGGGGCAGGAAGATAGCCTTACCCATACTTAGCCGAAATAGCCAGGTACATATACAGAAAGGCAAGAGTAGCAAGGCTCTCGGGAGCCGAGGCTCCAGCAGCGATTCCAGCAAACTCTCTCAGTGTATCCAGCTGTTCTACACTGGGGGATTTAGATTCATCAAAGTCAGCTATGGAAGCAAACAGGGGAGAATTTAAACACTTAGAAACCAGGGAATTGTTAAACTTGAAAGCAGTTTTTACAGAAACATCTCCCGTTAGAGTAGGCAGAAACAGATTGAGCCAACTTCAGATGTTACCTATAAACTTTCTACCTGAGGAATCATGATGAAATAAAAGCAAAATCTCCCCCAGCCACTATGAACACCCAGTGTTTCCAGACCCCAAGCTGGCATTTTATTACAGCAACTCTCTCCTTGCCTACACTTTCCAGTGTGCCCATCCATCACTACGTAGAACTTAGCAAGCGACAAAACTCTTTATTAAAGAACATGGATATTCTGATGCACTTCACACGAGTCTGGATTCCAAATGGCCAGGAACAGGCATCAGTGTAAGAGACCTTTTGGTCAGCACTGAGAAAGGTTACCAATGCTCTGACTCAGCAGACTTTGTTCTGCTTTCTGCTAAGCAAAAAGTGCTCATGATGGTTGGAATTAACACCAGGTACTCCGGAGGGAAATGGCACAACCACCAGTGAGGGGCTCCACCTAGTACAAGATCCTGCAGAAATTCCAGTGAGGGCTGGCATGGGGGAGAGAGGCAGGAAAACAAGCCCTGTATCCCCACCTTCCCCAAGAGCTCTCAACTCAGACCAGCTTCAGAGAGACTCCTTTTTGACCCTCCATTAGTAATACACCTGGATGTGGTCCCTGAGTGGCTTCTTTATGTATTATAACACCACCTGAGCAGCAGCAGCACTAAAACAAGCCCCTGGGAACCTGAAACAGGAGGACACAGCCACAGCAAGGGTCACTCACAGATACCAGAGCATCAGGCAAGTCACAAAAGGCACACTGAGGGAGTGCAGGTGCCTGAGCCAGTGGTATGCAGGGACATGTTAGTGTTTAACACACATCGAGCATGGTCACAGATGATAAGGCCCAGCAACCCTCTGCAGGGGGAACAAATCACCCCATGGGGGTCCCAGCACTGGGCAAAAGGCACCGAGCAGGACCGAGAGCCCCATGTGATACACAGGCAGTGGTTTCCCCCTCCCAATGCTTGCCTGTAAACCCCTTCCGCAGGTCCTGGAAGCAGGGGGTGTCCCAGCTCCTCACAACGCCAACACCAGGCAGGCGGATGCACACCCTGCCATCATCACAGGGCCGCAGGCGGAGGAAGGTCCTCAGGTCCAGCGCCACGGCCAAGGCCACCTGCGGGCAAGGAGAAACAGCACGAGGTGAGGCTTTTTCGCTCAGAGCATGGTGAGCCCCTGGCCCAGGTTGCCCAGAGAAGCTGTGGCTGCCCCATCCCTGGAGGGGTTCAAGGCCAGGTTGGACGGGGCTGGGAGCAACCTGGTCTGGTGGGAGGTGTCCCTGCCCAGGGCAGGGGGTGGCACTGGATGGGCTTTAAGGTCCTTCCAACCCAAACCGTTCTGTGACTCGGTGAGGTGGGATGGGGTGAGCCCGGCCAGAGCCCCAGGAGCCCTCGGCAGCAGCAGGCCCCTTACCTTGCCGTGCACCACGGCGTGCTCCCCGTGGAGGATGACCTTCCCCGGGGCGGACAGCACCAAGCCCCGCTCCCACATCTCCCGCAGCAGGACGCGGCCCGTCAAGAATCCCCCTCCGCTGCCGCCTCAGCTGCCCCACTCCAGCCGCGCGAACTGACAGCGCCGCCCACCAATAGGAGCCGCGCTTCGCCCCGCCCTCCTTGCAGTAAGCCAATAGCCGCGAGCCCCGAGGGGGCGGGACTTGGAGAAGGCCAATGGGCGCGGGGTGGCGCGGCCCTGGGGTGACAGCGCGCGTGGGCGAAAGGAGGGACGGCGGCCGCCTAGGGTCAAGGGGCGTCGGCGGCCGGCGGCTACGGCGGCCGGGAGGGATGCTGGGGCGGGCAGCAGCGGCGGGCCGGGGCCTACGGGGGCCGCTGTGGGCGGCGGGGCGGCGGCAGTGGAGCGGGACGGGCAGGTGAGGGCGGGGATGGGGCCGGGCCGGGCCGGGCCGGGTGGAGTGGGGCATGGCAGGGCCGAGCCCGGCCTGGCCCGGCGCCCGCCCTCACGGCCTGTGCCTCCTTAGCCCCGACGGCGGCTCCCGCAGCGACCGGGCCCCGAAGATCTACACGAAGACGGGAGACGCAGGTAGCGCCCCGGGGCGGCGGGGGAGTGGGGACGGGGACACACACACCCCGAGGGAGCTCCGCAGGGCCAGGCCCGGCCGCTGAGCGCCTCCCCCGGGCCTTTCCCAAAGGCTTCTCCAGCACCTTCACCGGGGAGCGGAGGCCGAAGGGTGACCGGATCTTCGAAGCCCTGGGAGCCACCGACGAACTGAGCTCGGCCATCGGGTAACCCCCTGCCCCAGGACCCTCTCCCGCTGCCAGCCCTGTCCTGACAGGCTGGACGTGCTCTCCGGGGAAAGACCCGCCGGCCCGGGGAGCTCTGGCCCTGGGCAGGCCAAACCCAGGCCCTCCACACGCACAAAGGCCTAAGGACACCGGCCCAAACCCCTTCTGTGTGGGTCTTCTGGGTGTCCTCTTCCATTAAGAACTCCTCTCCCAGCCCCAGCGCCCAGCAGGAGGGAAGGCGCTGGGTTGCGCTGGCCAACAGCCAGGAGTATCCAAATATTCTGTGTTTTTCACATGGAAAAACACGTATGCAAAATTTCATGTCCAGCTAACTCT
The DNA here is from genome assembly GCA_008658365.1 of Alca torda. NCBI lineage: Eukaryota > Metazoa > Chordata > Aves > Charadriiformes > Alcidae > Alca > Alca torda. The sequence continues at coordinate 30,778,628 of CM018088.1, read as the reverse complement.
GTTTTCTTGTTTGTTTTTTTTTTTTTTTTAACCTAGGCTTGCTGGTGAATTTAGCAGTGAAAAGGGCCACGCGTTTGTTGAACAACTTCACAAAGTGAGTATTAATGATAATCGTCACCTAGTGCAGTCACTTCATCTGTGGTATTGAAATGTATTCTTAAGCTCTTTAATTTTAGACACTGACACACAGAAATTTAATAAATTTAGTATTAAAATAAATAAATACTTAAGACTGGCTCTTGATCTACTGGTTTCCTTCTTGGTTAAAGAAATTTATTTCTTAGAGAGTAATCAAGTGATTAGTTAAGGGCAGACAAACATGTCTAGATTTATTCAGACCTGTCACTGTACACAGTCATGGACACAAGCCTTGTCACATAGCCTCAGATTTGAAATTGGGGCAGAGTTACCACATGGGCACGATGGTGGGAGACAGCTCCCACTGTGGCAGTCTGTGAGTTTTGCTAATTAGCTTCACTATGCACAAGAATGCAGGAGGAGATAATCAGAGACTTTAAAAAGCTTTACCAGGCTGCCTCTCAAGTATCCCGCGCTGCGGAGAGGTGCCCCTCTTAGAAGCAGACGTGACATCAAGTCAGCGCTGTCTGCAGCTGTTTGTCACTGCCTTTCCTCCAGAGGTTACTGGTTCGGTGTTCTACCGGCAAAGGGATTATATGAGCACTCCCCAGTCTGCTTTCTGCAAAGTCAGCCAGGGTGGTTTAATATGCCAGTGAAAACAAGTACATGCACTAATCTGGCTTCTCATAAAGCAATTAGGGAGCACTTATCTGATCCCCCCTGCCAGCAGGCTGGGGGATGATGAACAACAAGGGTAGGATCTTCTTTAATCAGCACAACCAGCTGTCGCCTCCCAGAGCTTGCTGCAGTTGTACCGGAGCATCAAAGGCTGGTTAATGAAAGCGCTTCTTATTTTTGTCCTGATTGCCACATCTAGGTCCAGTGTATGCTGCAGGATGTGGGCTCCAACATCGCGACGCCTCTCTCCTCAGCCAGGGAGGCTCACTTAAGTAAGCCCCACAGTACCTTTCCTGGGATAGCGGTTCTTGAATCACAGCTGTCCTTCTAGACTGGCGCTGGGGAGGCTGCTCTGGTATGTGGTAGTTGGAGCTCCCCAAGGGCTGCGTGTCTGGGCACTGAATGAAGTCACACGTGGTCCCACAAGCTGCTGTGTTTGTGTGACTCGAGCGATGTAAACTGGCCTGAGGCGGTGCCACAACACTGACACCCAGCCGCGGCTGCTGGATGGGGAGCCAGCCCTGCTCTAGCAGGAGGGTTTTTTGGGGATGCTTTCTTAGGACTTACTGATCCGAGAAGTATGAAAGTAGAGCTCTATCTGTAGACTGAATCACTTCTGCATTTCTTTTAGTTTGAGTGTTCTTTTCCCTCTGTAGAACGAACATCTTTTAGTGAGAAGCCAGTTCTGGAGCTGGAGCAGTGGATTGACAGTTACTCAGAGCAGCTTCCTCCACTCAGAGCTTTCATCTTGCCAGTAGGTACTGCTTATGCCTCTCACCGGCTGGAGAAGGCTCGCTTTGTTAGGGTGAATCTGCTCCGCCACTTGCCCGGGGGAAAACAGGTTGCGAGGCCATTATTTGCATGGAAAATACCTAAAGAAAAGCAGAGGGAAGGACCTAGTTGAGTTAAATCTCCACATCCTACTGCATTCAGATATCTCTTCCCAGTTGCCTAGCCGTAACGTAAGGTTCAGTTGCGTGTGTGTGTGTGAGAAGCGATAAGCTTTGCTGGAGTTACACAATACGGTGGATGGCTGTATCTGTTGTTAGCAGACGTTGATGTGCTGTTTCGTTGTTGTTTCAGTCAGGAGGTAAAAGCAGTGCTGCTCTCCATTTTTCCCGAGCTGTCTGCCGCAGAGCTGAAAGGTGGTGAGTGTTGGCCGTAGCGTAACAGAATAAAATTGATAAAAGGTGATCAGAATGCCACAACGATAGCAAATCGTTGCAGTCGGAGCAATCAACCATAACTGCATTGCATTCGGCTAGAGCTTGAGTCAAGCTTCGTATGTTTGTATTAGTCAGATTCCAGCAGTGCAGTCAGCAAAAGGCAAGTCTGTCTTCCCTCCCCTGAACTGGGTCATCCGAGCTAAGAACTTCAAAACCAACAGACAGGTTTATGTTGAGATGCTTCTACGTGTTCAGCTCGATCTGGTTTGCTAAATGTATTTTGTAGGCCAGCACACATGGAAGACGGGGCACTGGCAGGTGTAAGATCTAGGGAAGCATTTAGCAGCTTAAGGTGTTACTGCCCACACCTACCTCGTCCCGCTTCTCTACTGGAGGTGAAAACTGCCCCTAGTAAGGTCTGTAGAAAAAAACCCTTCTCATTATGTAAATCACTTCCATGCGAAGTCTCTTGTGTTAGCCTGAACCTGCTCATCAGCAGTTCTAAGTTGCTGGGGTTTCTTTACCGCTGATGTGCAGGAAGACGTTTTTGTGGATGTGCTCTGCTGCGAGGATTGCTACTCTGACAAGATACACCGAAGCAGCGTGATCTTCAGAAAAACCCTAACATCACAGCCAGTGGTTTCTTGTCAAAAGGAAAGGCAGAAAGAGGGCTGTGCACCAGTCAGGAGGCAAGGAACAGCTCTGTTCCCTCAACAAAAGAAGGGTCCCTGTTTACCTGCAGAAAAGGATAACGATCCTGCAGACTGTTCAGTGATAGCCACTGATGAGTGTCCTTTAGAGGAGTGGGGCTGCAGAACTCCAGAACAGTTACAAAAATTAGTTGCATCATTTAGCCCCCACAGATTCCTCTTGGGGAAGCAGACGGTGTTCCCAGGTGGGGAGTTAGAAGGGGGTCTCCAGGTGAGGTTGGGGTGTGAAGGTTGGTGTTGCAGCAAATCTCAGTCTTTAGCATTCAGAGCTAGACATTTTCCTTTTCTTTTTCTAGTGTGGTTCCTTTAGTACAAGCAGGGGAAGCAGATCCAAACGTGGCCAAATATTTAAACAGGTAAAAAAAAAATGAAATCCCAAACCCTTACTGTGTACTACTGGAGCGTGCCTGGTGGTGTTCCCTTAGTCTTGGGATAAAACTGTGGGGTTTTACCTCTCAAGAAGCTTCCCTTCGAGAATAAGATTTTTGAAGTTTAAACAAGCAGCTTGTTTAAAAAGTATTCTTGCAAGGCCTGTGTGTTTGCAGACACTGCTGGGGTGCAGAGGGAGCAGTCACTTAACTTTCTTGTTGAAGGCCATTTTGGAAATCACTTCTCGTGTGCGTGGTCTTCCTTTGCCTGCCGTTCTTGTGCTGCAATCAAACGTGCTTTGCTGTGTAGTCATGCATTGCTGGGTACAGACATGCTTGGCGAGAGAAGTGGTTTCACTGCTTTTCCCTTGGTTTCCAGACTCAGCGACTATCTCTTCGTTTTGGCACGTTACGCTGCAATGAAGGAAGGGAAGGAAGAGAAAATATATATAAAGCCTGAAGCATAACTGGGAGCTGGAAGGTTTGTTTCCTTGATCATGGGAAAACTAAATCCAGCAGACTGCTTTCCCCCATCGAGGAATGGAAAGAGAACGAGCCTGGATTGGAAATGTGAGCTGCCAAGAACTTCCAGCTTAAATAACTAGGACCTTGTTCATAAATACTGTGAGGAGCACAGCTGTTCTGTTCACTGGGCCTTGTCCAAATATCCCTTGTATAACACTGCGGTGATGGCATCAGCTACTGTTTGCCCTGGGTCGGAGTTGAGGCAGGAGACTTCAAAGAACTACAGCTGATTCCTAGAGGTGTCTTCATTTCCCTGGGCAGCGGCAGGTGCTGTGGAAAGGCTTTGACAGGACGCTGAGGAATGAAGAGGAGAAAACAATCAGCTTCTCTTTGTAAGTCATAATGCTCGTACAGAACAGCAACCCTGTAGAGATTCAGGAACTCTGTCCGCAAGCTTTGGAATAATAAATGTGATTTACTTGTACCAAAGGGCCCTTAACTGTCATACTTTAATACTGAGCCCAGTGTGCTTTTCTTTTTTAAGTCGCTTTCAATCCATCAGCCCCGGTTGAAGCTGAGCTGTGTAGATTTACAGGAATGCACTAAGAATTCTTTGGCTCTGGCCGCTTCTCTTTATGCATGTGAAGAATGTCTCCGTGCTAACAATCCAGCGCGTTCTCTGCCAGGAATGGGGCTCACGCAGGATAGAGGGATTAAAGGAGGAAGGACCAAATCCACCAGGTCATGTGCAGGCAAGATGATTCTGTGATTCTAAGCTCTTTTTTAGGTAGCTGGGGTTAATTCCACGTGGGGCTCCCCCCCCTCTGAGCGCTCAGTTTGGTCTGAGTTTGGTGACAGCATCCCCCTCTGGCTGCAGGTACCAGCTGAAGGAGCGGAGCCCTTGTTCAGCTTCAGTATCTCTCTACTGGGGACCACTCAAGTCTCTCAGTTTGCAGATAGCGGGGTTGTGGTGAGTAGCAGGGGCCTGGCGCCTCCTCAGCTGACAGCTAGAGTTGGAAGAGGGAGGCCAGCACCTAAAGGCGTTCATATCTCACACACGTTAATGTCCGCATCGACCGCGGGAGCGTCGCCATCACGGAGCCCTCAGCAGAGTAGATCAGAGCATGTCCTAGAGCTTGGAGAACCTGGTCGCAAACATCACCAAGCAGAACGCGGTACTTCAACAGAGAAGACATCCTCTGTTCAGCCTCCTGATGGCCTGAGGACTGCCAAAAAACCCACCCTCAGTATGTAAATAAGTGTTTCAGAGGCAAGTGAAGGAGTTAACACCTTGCCACCCATGTCGCATGGAGGATGCAGACAATTACAGCTTTACAATTAAGTCCAAGCCGCTTACAGCTTGGAAAGATAATTGGGCAGAACGCACCTCAGACGCGGTGGTTTTAGTCTTCCCCTCCTCCTATGGAGGAGCAGCATGGAAACCTGCGGGCTGAGAGGCAATTCCACATAAAGGTGCTTGTCCTGCACTAACGGTGCCACTTCCAGCCGTGGGAGCTTTTAAGTTAGTCACGCAGCTTCCCCTTTTCAATTATTTCAGTAGAAACAACCTTAAATTTGCTTCCCAAAAGAGTCTCTGGCTTTTGTGTTTAACTTTTTAATCAGAGTGGGGTCAGAGTGAGGAATGCCCAGCGCTAATAGATACCGCTGTCTCATTATTCATCCCCCCCCCCCTTTTTTTTTTTTTTTAAACAGATATTTCATGGCTATTGTTAACTCACATTTTTCACAGAGTAATTTTCCAAGCCTTAGCCTGTAACACATCCCGGTGACAAATGCTCTTGATTTGGACTGTACCGTCAGCTGCAATGTCACATCAGACATTTCCTCAATGCCTGCTCCAGACAGGCCATCCAGTTTTATGATAGCTCTGTCTCAGTGATCACTATTGAGCCTTAAGAATCTAGAGGCTTTTCAAGTTTAATTGAATAAAATTCTTTGCAATATAAATTCTTCATGAACGCTATATAAATCAGTTCGAGGATGGATTTATAGTATATTTTTTTTTTTTTTTCTCTCCAGCTGGGGGGAAGAAATCTCACTACTGTTTTGGGACCAAAGCTAGTATTGTTTTGATTGCAAGGAGAAATAAATTTAGCCACTACGCTTTAACATGATGTAGAGACTAAATTTATTAGGGTGTACTCTGCTTCCAGCTCCCCTCCCTTCCCCTGGGCGAGTGTTTCCGCGGGGCTGAAGCGGAGGGCGGCTGCTGTCGGGGGTGACGCTGCTGTCCCAGCTAAGCGGGGACAGCGGGCCAGGGCTCCAATTTAGGAGCGGGCAGAGATGAGGGTGAACACGCTCCCAGCCCCGCGGGACCTTTCCGTCCCCAGGGTACGGAGGGGAGCTGCTGGCCATTAAGCTGCAGCAAGACTCGGGTCCTCAGGCCCCGGCGCACCCTCTGCACTGGGCTGGGAGTGGGGGAGAGCGGTGGGGGGGACACCGGGGCTGCAGCGGGGACCTCGTGCGCCGAGTTCAGCGAAGTTCTCGTGTGGCCAAGCCGGCGTCTGCTGCCGGTCAGAGCGGCGTGCGGTAATGCCTGAGAGCCTGGCGAGACGGAGGGAAGCGTCACTAAAATGAAATACAGGCTTTAAAACAAATAAAGCTCTGTTGCTCCGGGTTAGCATTTGTTTTTCCAAGTCCTTTGTCCCCACCCAGCAAATCCAGCCGTACGGCATAGGGATTCCAGTGCCTGCACCTCATTAATATAATGGGAGGAAGGCAGATGCTTTGTCCGTACTGACCGTATGCGGAGCCCAGCTACATTCCTGCCTAGCAGGGTTCCTTATTTATGGTTACGTCGGAGCTGCCAGCGCAGACATATGTTGCTAAGGGTCGTTTATTCTTGTTTGTAAAATGTATGGCTGCTCCTGGCTTAACGCACTGTCAAAACTGGAAGAACTGGCCCCAAAATCTCTTGCTGCATGATTGGATCAGATGCCTGTACATCTGTTAACGCTGTAGGAGCTGTAAAATGAAATAAGTTTCACTATAACTCAAGCACTCCTATTACCGCCACAATGTGTAAGCAGCAGAGCCGGCTGCTGCTCTTGCAGAAATGACACAAACATACATTTTGCCAAGTCGTATGTAAATTTATACAAGGCGGCGTTTCCTCTGTGAGTGCACGGAAGGGAGGACTAGTCCGTGTTTCCCCCCCCCTCACCCTCAATAGGATGCGCTGCCCCTCCACCCCCCCAGCCCAGTGGTGCTGCAGCTGAAGGGCGAGTTTTGGGGTGCAGGGCCCCGGCCCTGGGGAGCCGGCAGCAGTCCTGCTCCGCTCCTCTCAAGCTGGAGGACCAGAAGGGACCGCATCTGCCATCAGGTCAAGTCCTCCGCAGTCGCAGGCCCCTGAAATACCCATTTGGCCTGGAAAGGCTCAAAATAAAACCCTCCCCACCCAAACCGGCAAGGTAAGACCTGGCTAGAAAAGGGTGGGCGTGCAGTTAGGGTGCCCCAGGGCGAGAGCCACTGTCCCTGCATCAGACAAAAGCATATTCAGCCCATTTGTTTTGAGAAAAGGACTATATTGGTCCTTCACGTTCTACCTCTGCTGCAACCAGGCAGAAAGTGCCCACCTCTGTGCCCCCTCCCCGCTACAGCTGCTCCGCAGGTTGCACACGGAGATGCCGTAGCTGGTGCTCCAACCGTCCCAGGGTGAAGGTGAAGCTGCACAGGGTCAGTATCGAAGAACTTGACTTTAGAAATAGCCCAAAAAGCAGATTTCCGAACAGGCAGTTAAGCATCACTCACCCAGGAGGCGGCGGGGCCAAGCCAGCGCCACGGAGGTCTGAGCACTCCATCACCCGCTCAGGTCACTGTTGCGCTGCAGGAGCTGCTGCGTGTCTCAGTAAACGTGAGCAAACACAAAAATAAGCTGCGGGAACACCTTATCTCATCCTACTCAGGGATGCGGAGACCAGAGCTCTCCCTATCCTCCTCCCTCTCCATCCGAACCCGCACCCAGCCCCGGCATGGAGGGCTGTAGTTGGGACACCCCAGCACCGCCGCTGAGGGAGCGCCAGCCTCCGGTGATGGTTCCCAGCTCCGCACCCGGCGGCACCCAGCGAGTGCGTGGTCCAAGCGCCTCGGCCACGGTCAGGCCTCACCCTCGGAGAGCCCCGAGGCGCAGCAGCGTGCGTAGAGCCAGCCCCGGCAAGACGGTGCCGTCCTGGCTCGCCACGCAGCGCCGGGGAAGCAGGCATTTTGCAGGCCTGGCTGTTTGCTGCCAGCTTTCTGCCTTGGCAGCATCTGCTGTGGGGTTTCTTTTTGCTGTTTCTGACGGCGCCATATGCCTCCGTGTCAAAACAATGGCGCTTGCACACTGACTGGGAGCCCTCTCCCGAGCTCCCACCGAGCTCCCTTCTCCCCAGCGGAGCCCGAGCGCCCACGGGGCTGGCCCCGAGCACCCGTTCCACGGCGAGATGGGGCAGGGAAGGCTGCAGCGCGGCTCGGAAGCCAGGGGGGCCGGCCAGCGAAGAGCTATGGCTGCCACACACCAAACCTGAAGCAGCAGGCACAGCTCCTCACTCCTCCTACAAGGACGCTCCCAGAGCCAGGCGAGGGGGAGAAACACGATGCTTATATTAACAACATGTCAGCTCCAGTCCTGGTCCTTGGGGCAGCTTCTAAAACACAAAGCGCAGCCTTGCCCCACAAACCCACGTCTCCCTGTGCCTCTCCTCCCTCCCCAAACCAAGAGGTGCCAGATTCCTTGGTCAAAGATCCAGCCTCGGCCCCCGCCTTGCCACCCAAACCCAGCGCTGGCTCTTGCAGCGGAGCCTCTGAAGGCAGACAGCTTTGCCGCCAACCTCCAGCTTCTGCCCGCAGCAGAGCTCCTGGAAAAGAGCCCTCGCTGGATGGGACATCCGCACTGAGCGAGCGGGGACACGGGCTGCCCCGCTCTCCTGCGCTGGGGGATCCTGCTCAGCTTTCCACTCCAGTTTCCCTTCCACTCCAGTTTCCCTTCCACTCCAGTTTCCCTTCCACTCCAGTTTCCCTTCCACTCCAGTTTCCCTTCCACTCCAGTTTCCCTTCCACCAGTGGCCCAAGCCACCATTCCCAGCTGATCAGAGACGTGCAGAGCCCTGCTAACCCCAGCCCCTGCCCTGGGCCGGGCTCAACATCCCCGACACCTAAGGAGCACCTACACTCTCATGAAGGTACCAAGGACCAAAGTCACAGCCCCCTGCATACCCAAACAGGACTTTTCCAAGCATATTCCAAGACACAAGAACAAAAATTCCTGCTTCAAATAACCCCGCCAGGTCCCTTGGGTCTCGGCAGCACTCAGGTCACCATCAGTAGCGCCCCAAAGAGCCCATCCCAGGGGCACCTGAGCACACGCGCCAGGAACCAGCCTGACAAAAGGGATTTCCAAGGGACCGGCCGCCTCCATGCCCGGCCTCGCAGCCTCCCGGCAGAGGTACCGCTACCCCAAAGCTCTGCTCCTTCCACCACCATGTGCTCCGAGCAGCGGCATTACACCCAGGGAAAGGAAGAGGAGACATTCAATCTTACTCAGAACCAGGTTTATTCTTCTCTTCCCTGCATTTCTGATACAAGGGCTGTAACCAAGGTCTCCACAGCAGCAAGTCTTCTATAGAAAAAATAGTCATTAATCTCCCGTGGCAAAACCATCCCTGCCCTACAAAGGAGACCCGCGCAGAATACAGCGGTGCAGGCAGGGACCGAGACACGTTCGCAGCCTTCTGCTCCGGTAAAAACGTAGGAAAGCCTCCCAGTCGTACAGAAATCGGCTACTCAAGAGAAATATCGTTGGTGCACACACAGCCGCCAGGGCGTTTACTAGACAATCACATTTTATACACTAGCTACAAAATTGGATGTAGTGTCTCATAGTGCAATATTTCCAGGTTTGGAGGGACCTAGCTAAGTCTGCATTAAGATCTTTTCTAGGAATCGTACTCCTGAGGAATAAAGGGGAAAAAAGGTAAGCAAAGATTTTATTTCACCGTGTTCAACACCTCACTTCATTGAACAATCACTGTGCTCTATTTAGACACCGCATTGCCCTAGAAGAAAAAAAAAGAGATTTTGGGTATTATTTCAAACTACGATTGGTACAAGTCAGCGCCTAAACCTCTCCACTACACAGTCAACAACAGGTTAATGCTGAAATGCTCTATGTAAAAAAAGATAAAATTAAAATTTACTACCACCTTTAATTTCTCTGGACTCGCTTAGTCCAGGATCTTGAATCCTGTCCTGGCTAACACTTCTGATCACTCCTGCTTAATATTGCTGAGCTGACACAGAAAAAGGATCCCGACGTTGCTTTCCAGACGCATTTCCAGGCACTGGTTCTAAAAAAAATGGTTACTTCTCTGCAAACCAGCTGAAGCAAGACAGAAGAGACAGATGAAGCAAAGGCCATCTCTAGACTCTTGGATGAACGGTGCCAAGTATTTTTTCTGTTTGAAACGTGCAACACATCATGGCTAAAAGGGTCTTCCGAAGAGCCCAGGGAGCCTTCTCCGCGCGGAGACCTGTGCTACGCTGAGCCAGGGGATGCCAACCCCTGCGAGACGGACCGCGGCAAGCCAGGGGATGAGGTCGGGTCCACCTCACGCAGCCTCACACCCTGCTGCCAGCTCATCTGCCCACAGAGGGGCCAGAGCGCAGGGTGAGGGCCACCAGCGCCGCAGGAAGGTCAGGAGGGGAAAGGAAGACCGGGGACATAGTGGCAGCCCCTGCAGGAGCTTGTTTTATTAGCAAGCAGCGATAGGGGGAAGGAGAGATAACTCTTTTTTTTCATAGAACCATAGGGTTGGAAGGGACCTCTGGAGATCATCCAGTCCAACCCCCTGCCAGAGCAGGGTCACCCAGAGCAGGTGGCACAGGAACGCGTCCAGGCGGGTTTGGGATGTCTCCAGAGACGGAGACTCCACCACCTCTCTGGGCAGCCTGTGCCAGGGCTCTGCCACCCTCAGGGTAAAGAAGTTCCTCCTCATGTTTAGGTGGAACTTCCCATGGTCAAGTTTGTGCCTGTTAACTCTTGTCCTGAAAAGAGCCTGGCCCCATCCTCCTGACATCTTTTAATCCTGTCCCAAACGGGAGAACGCACGTGGCTCTCCTTGGTGCCAGAAACCCCGCCAGGACAGAGCGGCCCAGGAGACGGCAGTCTCTCCTCTCACCTCACCCAGGCCAACGCAGGACTCGCAGCAGCGCCAGGGACCGAGGCTGGGAAGCTGCAGAGACGCTCTACAAGTCAGGCTCTCATTAGAAATGGCAGGAAGGCGCCGCACCTTCCCGACACACACACACCCCCACGTGCACACACCCCCACTCACGCCCTCCCTTTCAGAACAACCTGAAAAAGCTGCCTGCTACAGGCGAAAATCAACTGTTAAAAATAAGGCTGGAAAGAGACAAAGCGGCTAAAATAAATAATTTGGCAACAAAGCAAATGTGGCTGTTACACAGAGGCCAAGTCTTGCTTCAAAACACTACATCTCCCTAACAAAAGGGCCTGCAAACAAAGTGAAACTTCTATCCAAGTGAGAGGAATTTTGCCAGCGGAGGTTGCCAGAGGACTCTCAGGAGCTCGAAACGTTCCCCTTCCTTCCAGAGAGCAGAGGGAGCACCTGCCCCACTTGAGCACTGTGCTGGGGAGCGAGGGCTGCCCGAGCTGTGTGCCAGCTCCCGTCCTCTGGAAACTAAATAAAATTAAACCTTTCCTGCTCCTGAGCAAATTCAGACAACAACCACGTTCGTCCAAAGCACAGGCTCTGGCAAGAGCTTGGCAGAGGCACAGCTGGCTCAGCACGCTGACCCCCACGCCTGCTGCTTGAGCTCTTAACCTACAGCGCTCCGAAACCTTCCTGAGAATGGCAGGGTCCATCTGCTTGCGTTTAACCTGCTGCTTCTCGGGTCTGGGCCAGTGGTTTGTTCTCCGAGACAAACGCAAGGGCCTTGCACGGAGCAAGGGCATCAGGAAGCCCCCGCGCGGTACCTGCCCTGAGTAAACGGTGCCCATTTGTGGCGTATCCAACGCTGCAGCCTCGTGCTCGTCTCCTTGTGGGCTCTGTCACGTTTCTGCCTTTGTGCAGCTTCCCGCAGGCTGACTTCTACCCAGTAAGAAACTGGACCATCTCCTGGGAAAGGAAAAAGAAACACTCCCACAGCAGCAGCTGCCCAGACTGCACGGCCTACTGGGGGGTATTACGGTCACTAATCTGACTGGCACTTTTAATGTTCCTTTTATGCTCCCCCGGGGTTTGCTTTTAAAGACGATTTACGTGGGTGTCAAGTGAAGTGTATTGGGTCAGGCCCATCACCTCCTTCATCCTGGAGAAGTGCCCAAGAAGAGCCAGCCCTGCCTAGCCCAGCAGCTCTTCCCTGTAAACCTTTATTATCAGCTGCATCTCTCCAGCCCTCGAGTGAGCCGTCAGCTCCCGCGGAGCTGATCCACCCGCTGTGCACGAAGGCCTCCACCTCCAGCAGCAGTCAGCAGCTCTGAGAGCCCCCATTGCCGAGTCCAGGGCCATGGCAACTAGGACAGCTCGAAGCCGGTGTTCATGCTGATCGCGTAGCGCAGCTTCTCCCGCAGGATGCTCTTCTTGCTGTAGTTGGGAAGCTTGAGGAGGTTGAAACACGTAGAGGAGGTTGGGAGACGCCCGCCTGGCTCTTTCTTGCGGATTGTGAAGAAGCCCCGTAGGACACTGCCCAGCGTGTCACCGGTGTCCTGGAACAGGGCAGAAATACATCACCCTTGCACTTCTCTGCTGTGCTCCTTCCAAGCAGGGTGCCCCCACGCAGGGCAGAGGTGCCAACACAAAACCCGTCTGCTGGGAACAGGGGGAGACAAGCCTCAGAGCCCTGTCCCCAACAACAGCTAGAAAGGAGCTCCTCTCGGAACTGCAACCGCCATTACAGGCGCAGGGTCCCCTCGCTGGGTGCACAGGGGAACAGGATCAGAGGCACGGGGAGGTCCCGAGGAGAAAACACAACCCTGGAGACAGGCAATAACAGCCCAAGTGCTGCTGTGTGTGGGAGGAGGCAGGTGCAGCCACGCGCACCCCGTTAGCGTGTTTTCACCTTGCTCTGTACAGCATATATCTTTATGCCTTAAGAGTTTCCTGGTCAGAGATTAGGAAGCCAGGCAGGGAAGGAGGCCTCCAGAAACCTGGCAGGGAACGCGTGAGACACGAGCAAGCAGGGTGCCTACCTGATCATCAGAGACTTCCACGCAGCGGATGGAAAAAGGAGGCTTGAGGTAGGCAAAGCCCAAAAGTGGAGGCCTGGAGCAGCTGGTAACAAACTGAAAAAGTGACGGACAGTGAAAGACAGGAGCAGCGAGAGCAGCCTGGCTGTAACAGACATGCGGCTAACGCAGTCACAGCAGACAGCTGCTTGGACTGGCATCTGAGGACCCCACAGTACGACACTGCTGAGCTTTAGTGCACAGCTCTTGCTTGCCTTTGAAAACAGGACTATTCACGGTGACACAAGAGCATTTACAGGAACTCGGCTTCCACGGCTGCCCCTCTGCAGGGGAGCAGGATGTTGATTTTAATGCATCAAGCATTCTGACACTCCTGTTCGTGCAGAAAGCACCCAGCTAACAGGAGCAGAACAGCAGTGGCCCAACCACCCCGAACAGCAGGTCAGGCTGAAATGGCTGCATTTACCTTGAGAAACATGGCTCTCTCCTCAGGGCCGAAGTCGTTGGCTAGGATGTCCCACAGCCAGATAATGACCCGGTGACTCCCGTGGAAGCCCCCGTAGTACACCGTGTGTTTTCTGGGGTGAGAAAGGTTGTGACAGGCTTGTGTCCCAACTGCAGCAGGAGGGTCACAGCTGCCAGCTGCAAGTGCTGGAGGGATCAATACCTGCCACGAGGCAGGTACGGCTGACACTGCCAGTGCTAAGCCCCCACCTGTGCTTACTGGGCACTTGATCAGAGAAAAGGAAAGGGCAGAGAGAAATTCTACGCCCAGGAACCAGTGGAAGAAAGGGCCCTTCCCTTTCATTAGTACTTTGTCCAAATTAGCTTTAAAGGAACGTGTTCTTCAGCTCCATTTGTTTCTGCTTGCTCCCCAAATTTCAATTAGGAAAAGCAGAAAGTTGTGAAAGAGTCAGTCTCCTGCAAACCTCCAAATAGCTATGGAATGAAATGGCTGGGTTTGCCGAGTGAGAAGACCAGCAGACCAAGCTGCTCACTTACTTTAAGTCCTCGAGGTCAATCTCAGCATTGTCACCGGAGATCAGCCGCTGCAACTCTGGTGCAGAAAACATACGGATCCATTCAGGCTTAATGATCGACCTGAATCCACTGATGAGTGCTGCTGTCTGACTCTTGATTTGTGTGTGCATCCGAAAGTGAGCCATGAGATGGATGTAGCTGATCCTGCGCGTGACAGGGAAGTGGCAGTGAGGGAGCTGGAGTAGCAAGGGACAACCATCTCACCGGTGCAGGAACAAGGCTGCTGACCCGTCTCTCCAGCCCAAAAGGGACTAGCACTGCCTGGAAATGCAATATACTTTCCCCTCCAGGGCCCTGCTCTTTATTTGAACAGAAAGAGCTGTTCTTCTGCCCAGACTTTGCCCCCCACACCCCACTTCTGGGACCGTCTGCTCATTTCTGAGCGCTTCTTCCCAACCCAGGGACTAGCTGGCTTTAATAAATCACTTGATCAACCTTGGCCAGAGAGCAGCTCACAGAGGGAAGCACGTGTCCAACTCCTCTTTAAAGGATCAGATCCTCAGTCACAGGCACTTCTCTAGGTTTGGAAAAACAACTTTCCGGGCTTTGATGCCACCTGCACTGAAACCCACAGCTGGAGAATCAACGCACCAAAAAACACCCGCACTTAGGAGGATTTCCACCTTCATCCCAGGAGTATGGAAAAGTTGCACTGTTTATTAGAGGGAGGCACCATCAGGCTTCCTCTCCTCACCAACAGTCAAAACAACCAAGCTCGCCGGTTCTTCCTCCTCAGCTCCTAGGCAGACACCACCACAACCACACTGACCGGGTTTTCAGCCAGGGAACCTCACTCCGCCATTAACAGACACAACTGTTCCCAGATTGCTTCTCCTGCTCCCTCCCAACTACCAATTTGTGTGCACGTCGGCACAAAAGCTTCAAAGTTTCTCCCGTGAGTAGAGCAACATACAGGACTTTCAGCTTTCTTCCTGAGCTGACTTCTGACAAGCCAGAGAAAGATCCTTTCGGATGCAAACTCCCTGGTCAGAGCTCAAGAAGGGAAAAGACTGGGAACGTCAGATTGCAAAGCACGACTAACAAAGACAAATCCTCAGGTAGGATCCAGCTTTCACTTGCCATTAAAGAGAACAACTCCCAGATTACCAGCTCAAACACACATCTGCTTAATAGATATTTTATCCTGCTTTTATGATCACTGAAGGGTATAGAGAAGAAAAAAAAAAAAAATAATGAAGGGAACAAAAAGGTGGGTTTGGTTTTCAGGCTCCGGAGTTGACATTTACGATAACTATCTAAAAGCCGGTTATCTGTGAAAATAGCTACAGGGCTCAGTGTCTCCTCTGATTTCCTGTGTCTAAAGTACGACTGTCGACTACATTTGAATTCACCACTGTCTCTTCTGAAGAACAGTGCTTTATACAACTGCCACATGTTATCATTCTGAGAAGATCTGTCTGCTCCAAGGTGTCTTTGAGCATCTGTGCCCTCTATGTTCACGACTGTGTGCCTGAATTGCTTTGAATCCATCTGTCTGTATCTATCACCGTCATTAAATCCTGCAGAATCTCACAGACTGTGCGCCTTTGACCTCCGAAGCGCTGTTTCAAGAAGTAAATTGTCAATTTTTATTTTGCAAATCGAATTTAATACAATTTCTGCCGATGAACTGTAACCAGTAAATTCTATTAAGATATTTATGTGCTCCTTCTACTCCAATCTATCTCAATTCATTCCAGATGCAAGCCCAAGGAACTAGAATAAAGTATTTTGCAGTGGTGACCTTAAAAATCTAATTGCTGTACTTACTTATTTTCATTGGTAACGGGAATGGTCTTCCCTCCAGGAACAAGTTCATGGCAAACAAGCTGAGGGAAGAAATGATTGTATTGCTAATTACTGCCTGGAACCACAATGGAAAGAAATGCCACGCTAAGCTGTTACCTCCCCATAAAACATTTATTTCTACAATAAAACAGTAGGATTTAAAATTTAAGTAATAATCCTGCTTCTGCCTTGAACCAGTTTCACTTAGCTATTAAGATAGTAATTGAACAGTAGGGAACTCTGACTCTCCCACCGGTGGAGCCCGCCCTTCTTCGAAGAAGCCTCCTCTCTAGGCTGATCCATCACCGCGGAACTGCGCACAAATCAATTCAAAGAGCCCTGGGGGACTGCCACAATCCCAGAATCCAGAGGCTGAACAAGCTCAGAGCGTTCGCATAGCTCAGGCTAACAGCACAATCCAAAGCTGTCTGCTCCACAGGTCTCATCTGGGGCCACCCGAGTGACAGAGCTCCCCGGAGTTCGCTGTCCCTCAAGCTTGGCCGCTCAAGGCACGAAGCGGCGAGCGCTCAGAAAGTGAGGCAGCCGGGAAGCATCTCCTCCCTGCCAGGCCAGAGCCTGGTGCTCAGACGACAGCACCGCTCAGAGACAGCGGCAGGGACCCTCCGGGCGCTCGCAACAGCAACAGAGTCATGACTCATCTTTGCACCAACGTTAAGAGGCAGAAAGTCATTATTCACATATTCCGGTGGCCTCTGTGCTCCAGTTCCAGGTGACTTCCAAGGTCAGAATGCAGCCCAGCACAGGAAACGAGCTCAGCTCGCCTGTGCCCAACACAGAGTCGTGCCTAGCAGGGACACACAGGTTCATTCAGGAACCATAGCGTTGCCCCACCTGGCTGCTTCAGCGTGGCCAAAGCACAGGGCAAACAGGAGTCCCCTGGTTTATTTTGAAGTTTTGAGCACTGCGGCCTTCAGTGTCTTACTGCTGGGCTCTCACCTGCTGTTTCCTACCTTCATTTTTAAGGTAGAAAAACCCTCAAGGCTGAAACCTCAGCAGCCCTGAGGCAGCAGCAAGGTGCTCAGCGGACACAATCTCCCACCCATGCAGAGCAGGGCTGCAGAAGAAGACTTAGCTGTCCTCCCATTCACCCTCACAGCTTTGCAGGGGCAGTTATGCTGCTACTGCTGCTATCAGACGTACGCAAGCTAGGCCCAAAGTAGCCAGCTTAGGAATAAGAAACTGCAGCATGCAAAGCTCTCAAGGACAAGCTGCCCCAGATAAACACTCCGTGACTTACCGGTCTCTGAGCTCTGTGCCACCAGATCTACACTGCCAACAGCGCCCAGATTTAGCGTCTCCCCATAGAATTTACAGCAACAGCATACACAGACAGCAAAGGCATTTTTATCTTATCTATCCGTATTCTCCAGCCATGCACACATCTCAGAACCCAAGGCACAAGTGCAACCAAGAACCTTCAAGCCTTCATAAGGGACTGACAAACAGCCTTTTCTTCTCAAGGCCAGAAGACCTCCTGACACACTTCAAGTTTCTCTGATGGAAACAGCTACCTTTAAAGAAAAGGAATTCCTCCCTACTCACACAGATTCTTCTTTTTAAAGAGAGGGGAAAAACAGCTGTGCAGAGAAAGCACACAACGTTTTTCAACTAGAAAAGAAAAAAATCCTGGCACTAGAAAAAATTAAAGGTCAGAGGGCAACCTTTTTGCGGAAAAAGCTGTTCTCTGCCCACAGTTAAATATTGAACGAAGCCGCAGAATCCTATGGCTGAGTTCAGAGAACCTCTGAAGCTGAGCCAGCCTTTCAAGCACAGGCCTTTTTTTTTTTTTTGTGAAAGGAGAGCAGAGTTAAGCGTTAACCACAATCAAACACAAGGTCATTTACTGGTCAGTCCCCTCAAGATTCTTGTTCAGATGGGCCACACAGAGCATCCACCTGACATACTCAAGAAACACGAGCACCAGAGTAAAAAGCACTCTGTGTGGCATGAGCTTGGAGAGACTGCCTGACTTCTAGATGCTCAAGGCCAGCTCTCGGAAAGCTCAGCAGAGAAGAATAGCTGGCTTCTGCCGGCAAGTCGGACTGCAGGTGTATTTCTCTGCTCTAAAGACACTAGTAAAAGCTAGGGCACCTCCGCTCAGGACTCAAACCTAGTTCTGCTTCCAACTGCTTATATTCACAATCTGCCACTTCTGGCACCACAGGCTTTTGTAGGCAACAATCCTCAAGATCCGTCTTAGGGTTTCAAAGGCTCTTCCTGGTAGCATCAGCCAGACAAGCAAGAGAGGCACTCCTGTGCGGAGCAGGTAGGATCTAACCAGGAGAAACGGGGATTGCCTGAGCCAGGGCTCTGGACACTGACTATCGGTACACAGAATTCTGCTCGTCACCACCTTGCATGAAGAGGGTGTTTGGAACAAAGCAGAGATAAGGTCCAACGCAGTCATTGAACAAAAACCTACCTGACCCATCACATCTTCATCGTAGGACAGCGTTAAGCCCAAGTCACTGATATCACCATCATAACGCTAGAGGAACAAGAGAGAAAGGGAAAGAAGGTCAGCGTTTAGCAGCAGGAACAGCAGCTCTGCATTTTTGTATTACTCTTCCACTACGTGATCTCCAGCAGGCAAGAGGCACCAAAGAACAACAAATACATGAGTTGCTCTAGGATATGGGGAGACTGCACAAGAGCTGAGGCTAAAACTTGGGATTTCCCAATTGCCAGTTCCAGATTTACACCTTCAGATTCCTCTGTCATCCCTGCTTGCCCCAGTAAAAACACTGGACAGCCACCTGCCAACCTGCCTCAGAATCCCCAATTGCTTCCAGGGTGCTTTTAAAGATGATCAGTATCCCAAAGGCATTTCTAGTATTTCTAGCAGCAGCCAGCGATAAGGCAGTTGAACAACAGGAAAAGTAATGCACAAACCTTAATTGAAGTGAGATTTTTATAGAACTCAGAGTCCAAGGAGGGAAGTTCATCTACAGAGCTGTAGAAGACACTGTGGTGGTGCCCAAGTAGCTGACTCAAAAAGAAGGAAGCAAACGGTACATCCACAACTATTCCCTACAGACAACAAGAATGCATAGGTAAGGTCCCGTCACACACTTGTTATGTGCAACATCTTTGGTCACTTACGAGGCCTGCAGGCAGATCATGTTCTGGGGAACAAGTGCTAAGATGCCCAACACTGAAATCAGCTAAGAAAACTACAACCTCTTAAAATCCATTAATTAGTGGAGCAGGTGCAAAAAAGCAACAGGGGAACTCCATGTTTCCTTTAAAAGAACTACCTTGGTGTTTAAAAGAACACCAAAATAAAGGACTGTTCCAGCTAGTGTCCCCAGCACCAAGAAGAATAATCAAGCTAAGTCCCAGCTTTTACCTCCAAGATTATTTTTAATACGTCTGAAGTGCCAGACTGCTCCGCCATCAGTATCTTTATCTAAGTCATTTTTTCAAACTCACCTCTTCAGTAACACCTCCCCAATCATGACAGGTGCTCTCAAAGGCAAGGGGCGCCACCACAGAACTGCCTCTGAACGGTGCTATACCAACAGTGACAACATCCTACTGTGGTACTTTTGGCTCACCTCATATACGGCCTTCCCAAGCATCTTCCCCACAAACTCGAAGAGCTGTAGGTAGTTCTCATGAATGTAGGATGTTGGGGATGGATACAGCCTCTCATCACCGCTGGTTGTCTGCGCACAAACAGAGATAACAGCACGGTGAGCCAGTCTGCTTCTCTCTGCAATGGGTCATCACGGCCAACGTCTGCAGCCCTGTGTCACACCTTGAACAAGTTGAGTGCAGGGTCAAACACCTTCTTTATTATCTCTTCCAGAAATTCTTTGAAGACACCATCTTGATCAATACCAGCCTCATCGACACCCAGATCATTCACAAACTTCACTCTGATCACTCCCTTCATGGCATTCTGGGAAAGCTGCCGTAGCTGTTCATATCCGTCCTACACAGACCACAAGAGGCAGAGGACAATCATACACGAAGACACGGGAAACACCCACACAGACTCGTAGCAGAGACAGGAGACAGATACACCACAGATATCTGCATTTGTCAGCAAATTGTGTGTCCAAAAAGGCCAGCATTTTTCCTAGTCAAAACTCCAGGTTCGTAGCACTCAGAACTGAACAAAGGTCCAGTATTTTCCAGTAACATCAGGCAGACAGAACTGGCACTGGGTGCCTCAGCACCCACAGAGAAGATAAAAACATATTCACCCCCCATTCTTGCCAGCTCAAGTTACTGGCTTGTTGGTTGACTTCTGCAAGCCAAGTTACTCACCTCCAGCATACGTGAGCGGCGGATAGTGATGTGCGTGACATGAGGCGATGCGGAGCTGGTTTCAACCAGCCCAAGCTTCTCCTTCTCCTTTGTAACCATATTTCGGAAAAGCAGCACTCTCTTAAAAAGAAAACAAATGTTAGGTTTTTATCCACAAGGATCCTTATCTCCAGCGCAGCAGGGCTTTCAGATGTTCCTGACGCACGTCCAGAACTAGCTCTTGGTCGTCCTGTTCCCAGCTAGGCCCAATGACGCCACTGTCACCTACTCATCAGAAATAGTGGGATCTCACTCCTTGTTTCCCAGTGGGACAGAGAAATCCTTGGAGCTCTGCTTCGGGAGGGACAGGGTAGTGACAATACTGAAAACAAAAGCGTCTTTCTTATCACCACATAAAAATGTATCATCTCTGCAGGTTTGCTGCCTGCAAAAAGACATTCTGCTTTCTGCATAAAGACTTTCTCCAAAGCCACATTGTGCGCTGATGGCTGACCCTATGCAGCTGCCCACACAAATAAGCCCTCTCCCAAAGAGAGAAATCAAGACAGTTTAGAGGAAATACATTGGGGAGAGCGGGGGGAAGGAGAAGACTTTTGTTTCACTAGCATTTCAATCACAAGCTCCACGTCACAAAATGCTCAAGACGTGTGTCCCTTCCGTCCCAGGTCACCTAAGTCGCTGACTTTTCAGCTTCCATCCTCTGCCCCCGTCCCACTCACGTTCTTGTGGGGAATGACGTGCGGGATGTATTGCAGGAGCAGCTGGGCTCGTTTCTTGTCCTTGTCCAGCTCCTGGAAGAGCACGCTGGGTTTGAGGTCCCTTACAAAGAAAGGCACAGATTCAGAGATCCTGAGAAATGCCCAGGTGTGGTAAATAGCTGGGGGTAGGAGAGAGAGGAAACCTGTAATGATTTCAAAGACGACTTAAGGGCTCAGGTGCATACAATCTAAGAAGGCCAGAGACACTCAAGCTGTCAGGTGCTGAGTCAGTTTTCAAAGCACAACCCTCCATCAGCAGCAGCTAATCCTGACACCACAGAAGAGAACCGCAACAGGAGTGTCCTTAAATGTGACCACAGGGAGCAGTTCTGACCTTGACCTCACAGGTAGAACGAGAGGCACTCACTCTAAAGGGATCCCAAACCAGCCACCCACAGGGGAGCTGGTGCACCGGGACAAACACGCAGCTGCGCACAACCCTTGCCTTGAGCTGGACACTTACTTCCGTAACCAGTGGTCCTCGGGAGCAAAACGCCTGCGGCAGTCCCTTTCGTACAAGACCATGAGCCAGCCATGGACAGAATGAAACAGCTCCAGGGTCTCCCCTCTGGCGTTCTCTGAAGAAAAGGAACAAAGCGGCAATGTCCAGGCACCCTAGGTAACAGGATGTCCAAGAGCAACGTGTTGATCATCTGCCCCACACTAATAGGACAGGTGTATTTCTCCTAACCTCCACTGGCTCCAGAGGGAAGGAAGAGATCTTGTGCCTCACAGAAGACAGACAATCTCTTCTTTGATCAAAGTGAAAAAACTCTCAGCCACATCAAAGCCAGCTCCAACTGAGACATCACAACAGAAATGGACTATTTCATGTAATTGCCAGAATTGAGCTGTAGCCAAATTACACCAGCATATAGATCAACACTAGATATCTGTCCTAGGAGGAAGGAATCTAGGAGACCCTAGCAAGCCTGCTCTGCTTTCTCAAAGCACCACATTACATTCTTGTCCAATACGTGGCCCAGTCATGCTAAACTCAGCCTCTGGCAAAAACCAACAAGCCCATCACATCTGTTACACAAATCCTCCTTGGAAATAGGAAAAGTACACTGTATTTGGTGCCAAGCATGACAGCTGCATCTGGACACCAAAAGATTGGGACACATCCTCATGCCACACAACGTAGTATGTTTTTTGCGCAAAGTAATAATTAGCAGAAACTCCAAATTCCAAAATTAATGCCATTTGTTGCTCTAATAGTAACCCCAACTCAAGCTACCGAAAGCACTTACCTACAATTCCATCCCAGATCATCTTAAATACAAAGGAATTCAGAAAAGATGAGATGGTAACAAGCTCTTCCAGTTTGAATGAAATCTGCTCTTCATAG
The DNA here is from genome assembly GCA_008658365.1 of Alca torda. Taxonomy (NCBI): domain Eukaryota; kingdom Metazoa; phylum Chordata; class Aves; order Charadriiformes; family Alcidae; genus Alca; species Alca torda. Next base: position 30,756,724 of record CM018088.1, on the reverse strand, counting down.
ACTTCTATGTCATCAAGAATCCTACCAGGGAAAGCAAATGCAAATGCACAAGTGTCAATTTAATTCCCTTTTGAAATTTTCATAAAGGCACATTATCCTTTAGCAGCAGCTCTCATTACTATGACAACTGACACCCATGAGAGTCTAAAGTCATAAACAACTAAACCTTATGTATTATTTTGATCAATATCTGGTCCTAACAGAAGAGTATGAAAGGTCCGAGATACAAGCAAAGTTAGTATTTCATAGTTAAGAGGATCCATGCACTCACCCTCAAGAAAACTTTCTCATCATTCAAGCTAAGAAAACCATCTCTACTGACCAGCAAAGGCAATTTTCCACCCCCTTTCCCATCCTTTGTGTTGTGTAAGTCTATGAGCGAGGCAGCAAATGAGCTCGAAAAAGAAGCACGCAGGCTGGGAAGCCTTCTTGCAGCAGAATTATAACATTGCTCCTCAAAGCTTATCTGGACTCCTCAAAGTGTTTGCTTTGGACTGACACAATCGTCGCCCGTAAGGAATGGAAGAGATGTCTCTTCCCCCTCCATAGCCGGTGCTGTATATTCCCGAAGCCGCACATGGCTGAGGGGGAAAGTCCTTTATTTATCAAGGCTCTATCTGAAACACTTGCTGCTTTACTCTGCCTCATTATCTTTATGCAAAGGCAGCAATACCTTAACTATTCCTCTTGAAACTTGAGGAACACAACAGCTTCACATTACGAATCCAGAGAGTATCCCCTGCTTGCTACCTACGTGATAAGGTGGCGGGAGCAGTCGCAGAAGAGCATCAACATGGCCAGGAGCCTCTTGGATTCCTCCGTATCATTATTCAAGCACTCCAAGAAGAGTTTTAACCCACCCTGTGGTCCCAGCTCACAGATAAAAGCCCATAATTTGGGCAACAGATCATCCAGGTAAGTGAGGCCTGGCAATAGAAAAATATAAAGCACACTCACTAAAGCTCGTTCTGCCTGCTTGTTCACGCACGCTTAAAGAGACGAATGTGACTTGGGGCTGAAAGATCCTTTTGCAAAGCAACACTATACTTGAAGGGAAAAATCAGCATCACATTTGGCTCCCAAAGCCCGTCTGCATTAACAGGAAACGTACAATCACCAGGGAAGCAGAAAAAAAAATTTTTAACAAGGCATTAATCATTTGCACATCTAAAGCCCTTTCCCTCTAATCATTCGCAACTTTAGAAAAGATTTAATTCCCCTGATTCTATCACCATTACAGCCATCTTAAAGATGAGAACACAAAAAAATGGGATTGCACCTGTGGTCACCACCATAGCCACAAACAAAGCATCTAAGGCTCCGGACTCATTCCTCTGCTCTAGCCACTAGACCAGAAGAGTGCTTATCTCCTCCTCCATCCATCCCTGAGACAGGCAATTTGTTCTTAAGATGTATGAAAGCATTCAGTGTTTGCACCACATAAAGATTAATATTGCTAGGCTTCTCAAAAACACTGACTCAGTCTTAAGTTTGATACGGAGTAAGCGAGGTTTCATTATAGGAAAACTCGCTTCTATTTGTATTCTGGAGGGTTAATGCTTGATAAAGAAGTGATGAATGTTATTGATCAGATGTATGATTCAGGATGGAACAAGCTTTCCACCCAGCCAGTCAATAAACCGTTGTCAGTAATAAAACTACCAACAAGTCAACAGAATTTAATAAGGAAAATCTATTTTTTTTCTCCACGTTTTAAGTGATTTGAAAAGCACACATGTGCCCTGACCTGTGAGTATCTGCAGACGGATTTGCGTTAGCGTTGTAAGCGTGGTTTGGTACAGGACACAGATACTGCACACCTTCTGCACTTCCGCTGAGTCCACTCGCTTGCCCCCAACAGGCTTGAGAATGTTGCGGACAGACGCAGACTTCTGGAAAGCTCTCTTGAAAAGATCTGGCGACAGAGAAGCACACGAGGTGTTGGCTCAGGAGACGTAAGTGCTATTCCAAACCATTTCTTATTCTCAGACACAAAATAAAGAAGATTTTAAGCAGACTTAGTCACTCCACAGACAGTAGGTTTTGGTGGACTTTTCTGGCGGAACACTGTACAGCTGCCAATAATGCAGAATATTTCGGTGGGGACATTATTCTAGAGCTTAAAACCTTACCCGAACTGCAGTAACTAATGACCACAGGATCTAGTGCTATGGGCAGCAGCTAGAAAATAGCTAGATTACAGCTGTCTCATTCCAAATACTCTTCTGCAGAATCATCACGCATCACAGGTCCATGAGCCAGCTTCACCTTGCTTTTCACCTGGGAAGCTGGTCTCCCATCCTGCCTTGGGAACTACTAATTTACGCAGTAAGCACTTCAGCTACTTGAGAAACAATGAAAAAAAAAAAACCTGCTAAAACAAGCAAGTATTTTCACAGCACCGAAGTAAGAGACTTGCCCGAGGTCACAGAGGCATTCTGAGCAGGAATTACAAATAGGAGCGACCATATCCCCACCTAAGCAGCAGCAGCTGCTGCAAGTAATTACTCAAAGCTTTTAGCGTAAAAGTCAAAGCCCTGTGAGTCTGCAAGAGAGACAGACACGTGTACGCACACACACAGAGACACAAAAAAAGCAACCCTCCAGAACTGACTCTTCATAGGAAGGCTGTTCTGAGGGGAAACCGGCTGTGTTGGCAGCTGAGCTATTTCCTGATTCTCCAGTAATTTCTTGCTGAGCACATCACTGAAGAGGATGCGGATCATATGGACTCCCCAGAGATGCTGCAGCTGCTTTGTCAGCAGAGGCATGGACTCATTCAATCTGAAAGACAAGTCAGAGAGACATGTTAGAAGGCAGGCTGGAATAAAACACCCGACTTCCATACATCTAGCTAATAGTCAAAATGGAGTATGCACCCACCCTGCGGATTGTCCTCGTAGGAAGAGCATACAGGTCCTATATCGAGCGTACCAGTATGGCCACTGTTTACCAGTCTAACTATACTAAACAAATCTCCTCATGTAATAGCCTGTACATGAATGCAGCAGTTTATATTGTGCAGATATAACCTGAAATATCTGAAAAGTTATTCTGAATAGGGTCACACTGCTCAGCTCAAAACACATTGCGTGATTAAAAAAGAAATGAAAAAAATCAAAAAGAGAGGCTTAATCATCTATCACCGTAAGGTCCTCCCCACTTACCCATAATCCACAGTCTGTGAAAACCAGCCTAGAACAGGATGCCAGTGGGTGAGGTTGGATTTCTTTTGTGAAACGTACTTCTGGCAGTAGGAGAGCATGTGAATGAGCACACCCACAAAATGAGCCGTCTCCTCCTCAAGAACTTTGTCGTTCAAGGAGCCCAAGTATACAAGATTACCTGGCGGAATGACCAGCACAGCAAGACTTAAAAGAGGAACAGATGCTGCGGGACAGTGGTTACAGACACCAATACACAGAATGAATTCACACCCCTTTTAAAGCCCAGGAGAGGATTTCTGTGAAGAACGACTACTAGAGGCTACCCTGCAGCGAGCCATTTCCAGCACACATCAGCCACCAAGGTGGCATGTCACTTTGGCATCCTCCTGCAGCCTTCTGTATCCCACCAACACCTTCTACAAAGTACTGTAAGCTACATGCTTACTTCCAAGTTACAGCTGTTCTTCTTGTTACTTTTACAGTAACGTGAACTTAGACATTTCAGTAGTACATCCATTTAGGGAAGTTAGATTCAAGGCTGCGACACTGCAAGCCTTTCTCAGATTCCAAGTGAAAAGCTAGCAGAGATAATACTTCATGGTTTAGGCATGATGACATGTATACAAAAGCAAGTCTCTGACCCTTCCTCCATTTGCAAGGGCCTTAAAACATGTTTGCAATATCCCAAAATATATCTCAGTTATTATTTAGAAACTATCTAAATAAGGATAATAAAAAAAAAAAAAGATGAGTTGGAGGCAGCTCTGACCCATGGATAAAGAAGATCTGACTCAAGATTCTCTTCCAAGCACAGTAAAACCAGCAGCGTTACAGGCACTTACCTAACAAACAAAGAGTGTGACTTCCTTCCAGGCACACACAGACGTCTCGGCATTGTGCTTCACGACTTAAATACAGGATGAACTTGCGGAAAAGATCGTGAGATTCTATCACGGCCAGACGCTGAAAGACAGAATTTAACTGCCGGTGAGGCTGAAAAGAGCCACGCAGAACAACCGCACCCGATCTGCCAGCAGGAATTCGGATTGTCTGTTCTTTCCAAACAAAGCAGCAAGCTGAGACTGTTGCACTGAAGAGAGTGTTTAAGAGGAAGCCGGTCCAGGAAATAAAAAACCTTGCAGGTGAACAGGCCATGTTCTAGTCATAGACAGACCTTTGCAACTGTCTGTCTGCAGGAACACAGAATGCCCATTTGGCACAAAACTTGCCTCTCTGCACCAAGCTACACAGAGGAGCCATAAAATTAAATGAGATTAGTGGGCAGCCTATTAGTTACCGTCACAGATCCTTTGCCA